>OY757010.1:115744594-116354274 GCA_963580285.1 Lucinisca nassula
ATATCTGTTGAGATGAACAAAATGATATGTTTCTCAGTTTTGTTCCAAACATAGATTTGCGGCCGCCTCATTGCACCCACAATATGTGATTTTGAACAAAATTGAGGAAATAATACATACCCTTGTAAACCCAACTTCCCATTTATAAAGTTGAGTTTACCGGGATAATAATTACACAAACTTGTTACATGATGCAGATTTCATACATAGTAGTTTCTTATTTTGAGGTCGGTTTGGGAGAATACGCTTACAGCATATTTAAGTTATGTTTTTTTTTTAAATCAGTTAACTAACTATTAAGTGGGGTTTTCCACAACGAAAACACGCCTATACAAATACATTGTGACCTTTATGGCCAAAAAATGTAAATTTTAAGATGAAAAAATGTGATATTTTTCTTATTTCTGCTCAAACTATATATTGTTGGTACTCGTTAGAACCGCCTCATCGAGGCGGTTCTAACGAGTACGCACAGTCTATATTTTAGAGCAGAAATAAGAAAAATGAGGTTTACACCTGTAAACCCCAGTTTTACTGCATACAAGTGGGGTTCAAGGGGGTCAAAATGATATAGGCGTGTTTTCGTGATGGAGGTGTTCATTACATGGACTTGTTCATAAATGTCATTAATTACTTTTTTCAGTGCCCTTGTTCCTGCTCTTCCTCATCCTACCAAAATTTTTCAACGGTAACCAAGGCAATACACCTAACATTGTCATCAAAGGTAACAACATATCATTTATCCTTGCATAGCAGTAGCCCCTATCCTCTCAAAATTACAGCATTTTCAAACTGTAGATCCAGAACAGATGCCATCTGATCAGAATCTACACTGTTTGTCATAGATGTGTGTGAATTAAACAAATACATTGTTTCAAGTAATCTGCGCTGTTTAAAGAAATTGCCAAAAATGAATGACAGGTTGAGAAATAACAACAGTTTGAAAATTGCTATATTTTTAATAGAAAGGGAAATATGTTGAGTGAGTGAGTTTTTTTATATCCCACCAACTGCTTAAGTCATACGGAGACGGGACCTCGGTTTACAGACTCATCCGAAAGTCTGGAGAAGCCAGGGATCGATCCTGCAACCCCTGGTTTACAAGGCGAGTAGCGTAACCACCACACCACGGAGGCTTCTATAGGAGATAATTTGAGAATTTCACAAATTAAAACCTTGATTGCAGTGCAAGATCATGAATTATTGTAAAGAGGTCAAGTGAGTTTCGAGATCTTTCATGTCACACAAAAATGATGAAATCTGCACATGCGCAATGCCAAATTCCTTGCAAAACCTTTCTAGTATGGGCAAATGCATAGTTATGCATTTTGTAGCTAAACGTCCGATTCGCATGTTTACAGCCATCTTTAGCAGAATGACTACCGGATAGCTAATGGAATTTAACAGGAAGTTGGAATATTTACTTTTTTTGATCGAGTATATAGCGCTTGTATAGCTAGTTGCCCTGGTCGGGAGCGTCTATATTATATTGGTAGCTGTCATTTCACCATCGGATCGATATAAATTGACATACTGTATCTACGGGCAAATGTATGAGCCATATATCTCTGAACATATGCGCAAAGCGAAGAAGCGCACCCGAGTACCCCAAAACTTCGTCATACTTCCAAGTAATGTCGTGTTCAAACTGAGATGTGTCGTAGGCTGATGTGAGTCTTGACTGAGTACAAAAAACACGTTCATCACGAAAACATTCCCCCTTGAACCTCACTTTCATATAATAAAACTGGGGTTTACAGGGGTAAACCTTATTTTTCTTATTTTTGCTCTAAAATATAGATTGTTGGTACTCGCAGAAACCGCCTCGATGAGGCGGTTCAAACGAGTACCCACAAACTATATTTTGAACAGAAATAAGAAAAAAATCACAATTATTCATCTTAAAATTTTCATTTTTTCGGTGATAAAGGTTACAATGTATTTGTATAGACGTGTTTTCGTAATGAGTACTTGGTCGTTGTTATTCCTATATGAACCATGTCAGGCTTTAGCCTGTTCAACAAAGCTGCAGATCAGGCTGTGCACCCACGCTGTCTGATCAGCACCTATGTGTTCGCTGCTTGGGTAATGCATTAACTCAAATTTCACATCACGAAAACACGCCTATACAAATACATTTGAAACTTTACCGCCGAAAAAACGAAAATTTTAATATGAAAAAGTGTGATATTTTTCTTATTTCTGCTCAAAATATAGATCGTGGGTACTCGTTAGAACCGCCTCATCGAGGCGATTCGGACGAGTACCCACACTCTATAATTTAGAGCAGAAATAAGAAAAATAAGGCTTACCCCTGTACACCCCAGTTTTACTGGGTAAAAGTGGGGTTCAAGCGGGTCAAAATTGTTTTCGCGTGAGTTCGTGTTGAAAACTCTTGCTAGCTGAGCAAGCCTATTTGTCTTACCTGGACGTCATTACGATAAGACACACGGGTGTAACAGTGTTATCTTTCATATCTCCAAAAAGGATGTAAATTTGTGATATTTTGTTTATTTATACTCAAAACATAGGTTGAGGGTGCTTGTTAGAACTGCTTCATTGAGCGGGTCTAACGAGTACCCACAATCTATGTCTAGGAACAGAAATTAACCAGAAATGCGTCCACGGGACACAGGTGTCCCCGCCTAAAAATATGTTGATGTTAGTATTTGACCTTCGACCGCTAAGTATGACCTTGACCCTGCAGGCACGGGTCCCGGTCTTGCGTGCAACAAACGGCCTCATGGTAGTTAACCTTTCTGCCAAGTCAATTCCAAATCTATACAGGAATAACCAAGATATTGAGCGGACACAAGAAAAAGACATCTTTCTTTACCTTTCACCTATGATTATGACCTGTTCTTGGACGTACAAACCTGGGTCTTGCGCATTATTAATCGACTCATGATGGTTAACATATCTACCAAGTAAAATCATAATCCATTCAGAATAACCTGTCACAAGCTTTATGGTTGACCTCTGAGTACGACCTAGACCTTGGAGGTAACAACCTGGGTCGTGGGCACGCCATAGTTGACATTTCTGCCAAGTAATTCAAAACTAGAACAGTGTTTTCAAGGGAAAACATATGTCCCCCACCAGTTTGAAGTCCAGAGCATCTTGACATTTCTTTTGTATATGTCTAAGTCCCTTGGTGACCTTGAAAATTAGGTCAAGGTCACCAAAATCTAATCAGTTCTAGAGACTACCCCACTTATCTTATGTACCAAGTTTAAACCAAATCCATCCATTGCTTCAGGAGAAAGAGCACAGGCAAGCTTATGTTAAACAGCCTAAAACCCGTGGTGACCTTGAAAATTGGATCAAGGTCACCAAAATCTAATTAGTCCTTGAGACCATCCCATTTATCTTATGTACCAAGTCTGAACCAAATCCATTCATTGGTTCAGGAGATAGAGTGCAGACAAGCTTATTTTTAACAATCTAAGTCCCGTGGTGACCAAGGTCACCAAAATCTCATCAATTCTAGAGACTGTCCCACTTACCTTATGTACCAAGTTTGAACCAAATCCATCCATCGGGTCAGGCGATAGAGCGCAGACAAGTTTATTTTTAACAGTCTAAGTCCCATCCATCGGGTCAGGAGATAGAGCGCAGACAAGTTTATTTTTAACAGTCTAAGTCCCGTGGTGACCTTGAAAATTAGGTCAAGGTCACCAAAATCTAATCAGTTCTAGAGACTATCCCACTTACTTTATGTACCAAGTTTGAACCAAATCCATCCATTGGTTCAGGAGATAGAGTGCAGACAAGCTTATTTTTAACAGTCTTAGTCCCGTGGTGACCTTGAAAATTAGGTCAAGGTCACCAAAATCTAATCAGTTCTTGAGACCATCCCAATTATACTATGTACCAAGTTTGAACAAAATCCATCCATTGGTTCAGGAGATAAGAGTGCAGACAAGCTTTTTTGGCCTAAAATTCGACAATGTTTTGAGCACTGTGACCTTGAAAAGTAGACAAAGGTCACCAAAATCTCAGCAGTACTTTTCCCCCTCCCAATGGTGTATCTGTGTAAGTTTAATCAAAATCCATCCATCCATTCAGGAGATAGAGTGCAGACAAGAGGCAACGCCAACGCCAACGCCGACGCCGACAGGATCCGCACCAAAACCAATATGTCCCCCTCCCTTTCGGGTGGGAGGACATAATTCATCCAGAGATAAGAAAGTTATTTGCCGTCGGACCTTTTTTTACCTTTGACCTCTAAATACGACCTTGACATTGGAGGTACGGGCCTGTGTTTTGCGCTCGAATCATCGTCTCATGATGAACGGAAAGGGGTAACGCTATGTGCCGTTCCGGCATTCTTCGAATGGCGGGGATATAAAAATAAGGTTTACCCCTCTAAGACACAGTTTTCTCTATAAATAGTGGGATGTAGAGGGGTGTCCATTACCCAGACTTGTTAATGTGACGCTTATCCGAAAGACAGATTTTTTCTGTGACCAGACTCCGAGGTTATAAAACTTTTTTCATGCTCAACTCACTTGAGCATGAAATTTATCCCCTTATAAATTTTAAAATGCCAACATGTGTTGGCATTTTAAAAGTTATAAGCAGGATAAATGACATTCTGTGCTGATCTGAGCCAGAATATTGCCCGATTTGTTTGTTTTGTTTTAGTTATGAGCATTTCATGCTCAGCTGAGTTGAGCATGATAAAAGTTTTATAACCTCCGGGCCAGGTATATCATTGTTGAAACCTGACTCATGCTTCTCTTTATGTTTGTTTTTTCAGATGACTAAGAAGTGAGAGTTTCATCATCAACAACTATCAGATATAGCAAAGGTTTTGCATTTCACCGTATTTATTTATTATATTTATTGCAGAAAAATAAATAAATCAAAAACAATAATACCGTTGTATGTTGTTTTATTCTCTCTGATGTTAATCCATATTGTACGCACAAAATCTTCCAGCAAAAAGCTTAGGACAGGTCAAGTAGCTCTTGGACAGGTCCTTTTCCCATTTGAGGGTTGTCTGGTTAATTGCTTTTAATCATGCAAACACCCTTGAATCCCACCATCATATAGTGAAACTTGGGTTTACAGGGGTATACATTATTTTTCTTATTTCTTCTCAAACATAGGTTATGGGTTAGAAATGCCTCGACGAGTTGGTTCTAACGAATACCCACTATTTATATTTTGGGCAGATAGATGAAAAATATCAAGACTTTTTATCCGAAAATTTTCATTTTTGTTGACCAATTTATTTGAATAGGTGTGTTTTCGTAATATACTGTCAGTTTTACAAAACTTATTGCACTTCAAGAAAACAGTGTAGATCAAGATCATACGTATGATCCGGGTCTGCATTATTTGCAAATGCCCCTTTTGATTAATATGCTAAAATCTTTTCAGAATAAAACATATGAGGCAAACCCAGACAAGCATACTATGTCCATGGTCTGATGTGTCCGTAAGGTTCGCAGTTAATACAAGAGCAACAGCTTTTGGGAGTTGTTGTTAGCTGTCACTTGCAAACTGAGCTCCACCTAGGCCAGAAACGTTGTGTGGTCTTTAGTATAAGATTTGCTAAACACGTTCTGATGAATTTTGAAAGAATTGCCTCCCCTTGAAGGTGATTAAATACCCCTTAATAATTCTATAGACAGTGAATCTTCGATAACTGGAACGCGGAGAGCACGTTCATCATGGCTAATTCGTACTCGTTCTGTAGTCCTTGGACAATACTTCATACACGTACAGATATCTGTATGCTAATGCTACTTTCGTGAGGTTTGTTTGATCTTATAAAGAAAGGTATGTTGTGTGTAATCATTAGAATTGCCTCAATGAGGCGATTCAAACGTATACACATAACAGACCTGTATTTTGTAGAAGAGCGTAAAGTTTTTTTTGTTGGTTTTGAGGTTTAACGTCCCTGTTCACACTATATAGGTCATTTCTGAGACGTTGCTTCCAATTTTGTAGGCCAATTACCAGACATTGAGATGAAATGACATCTCAAGCACTGCCACCCAATGAAAACAATAGGGTTTACAAGCATGGACGGTCCGCCTCGCACCAGTTTGCCTGATCAGGCGGTTTATCAGTACTCATGTGCAGCTTGTTTCAGCTCTGCGTGGAAGCATGATGCAGTCCATCTATTTATTCAAGCCCCGATGGGCAGCGGCCCAAAATCGTAAAGATACCCTTAGGTGATCCCATTATGCCGCATGACTTAGTGCTCATATTAACCTCGGTAGTTCCAACTAACCCTTCGATCTGGAACAAATCTTCAGTGTCTCCAAGGTATTTGAGTTATTGAAGTTAGACTGAACATACACTCTCAGTACATTTACAGAAATATTGCGATGGCTACGGTTAACGGGAGAATACAATGACTCACACGATGTCAATGATTATTAAGTGACATCTGTGAGACGCCAAGTTCTGCAACAAAAGGTCAGGTGTTTTTTTCTCCAGGTAATCCGGTGCCCCAGTTTATCTTGTCTAACCCGGGTAGCTTGTCCCCGGTATCTTGTCCCTATCTGAGTTATTTCGTCCTCGGGGACAAGAGATCTACCCTACGGTAGCTTGTCCCCGGGGACAAGATACCGTTGTTACGGTATTTTGTTCCCTCTCCTATTGTCTGTCTATGCTAATGTTTCTGGTAAGTTTTCTTCTTTCAACACATGATACAATATTTCGCCATGATTTTTCTGCAGAATATGACAATTTTTCACATTTGTAGATTAGATGTACAGTAAAACTTCGATGGCTCGAACTCCGATGGCTCGTTTACCATGGATGAGTAGAACCCGTTCTTGAGTCCGCATGGAGTTCCTCCAAATACGAGATAGGGGTAATTAAGGAAGATTTTCTTCATTTATCTTGCAAATGTATGCTGTGTGTACTCATTAGAATCTACTCGATGAGGCGATTCTAATGAGTGCACACAACGTACATTTATAATACAGAACACCGAAAAGATATCCACAATTATCTCCATTATGCCTCCTGGTATGGCACTAATAGTATCCCTCTGTGGCTCGAAATACCGCTATCTCGAAAAAAATTTCATGGTCCCAAAGTGGTTCGAGCCATCGAAGTTCGACTGTATATGTTCTACGCAAAGTAGGAATCGGTACACTTCCGGAATACTCTTGCACATCAAAGGCTTATCTTATCTAAGTGATTATTAGGTGATTATTAGCAGAGACTCTCTGAAAGACATTTTTAAAAGGGGGCTCTATAAGGGGAAATTGTGTGATGGTATATTTTTTATTTTATTGAGATTGTTCCCAACAAAATGTTGTTTTAAATTACTTCTTTTTAAAAAATAAAGGAAAGTAAAACACTGACATTCATTGTTTCATTCCTTATGCATATCGTGCAAATAAATTTTATGTATATGTCATATGAGGTGGAATGGATGATTTGAGCAACTGTGGTTGACGGTGACCCACGGAACATTTCTGTGAAATTATTTCAAAATCATTTCAGCAGTTTAGGAGTAGAGGTCATTTTAATGTTGTTGTTTTTTGTATATATATTTCAAGTTCTTGTTGCCATCGTGTCCAGTGAAACAAAGGTATTTGAGCAATTTTGGTCACCCATGGAACATTCCTATGAACGTGTTCCTTTTTAGAGAAAGAAGTTTTTTAAAAGTGTTTCTATTTTAGGTTATTGCAGCCATCTTACCCAAAAAAAAACCTTGTTTAGAAGAAGTCATTTAAAGCTTTTTTAAGCCCTGGTAGCCTCCTTGTCTAGCAGGGTGGAACCGTTTGACTAATCCTGAAAGATGCCTACCCAAGTTAGAAGCCTACGAAATTATTTCAAAATCCATCCATTGATCTGTTTGGGAGGAGAAGTCATAAGGACTAGAAGTTTGTTAAGCGGTTTACTATTATTAGCTCTGGTGGCCATCTTGTTCATTGCTGCTTAATGGTTGAAACAATTTTATAAGATCACCCAAGGAACATTCCTGTGAAATAATTTCAATATCAATCCACGAATATATGAACAGGAGTCATTTTAATGCTTTTCTATTTTTATCTTAGATGGCCATCTTGTTCACTGGAGCATAACAGTTTGATCATTTTCAGTAGAGAGCCACCCAAGAAATATTCCTGTGAAATTATTTCAAAACCCATCCACTGGTTTAGGAGAAGGGGTCATTTAAACATTTTTTGTTCTATTTTCAGCATGGTGGCCATCTTGTTCATAGGAGTGTAATTGTTTGAGCAAGTCTGGTTAAGGATCAGCCGAGGAACGAACATTCCTATGCAATTATTTCAAAATCCGTCCATAAGTTTAGGAGATGAAGACTTTTAAAGATTTTTCCATTTTTAGTTCTGGTGGCCATCTTTTTCATCCGAGCAAAATGGTTTGAGCAAGTTTGGTACAGGGTTGCTCAAGATACATTCCTGTGAAATTATTGCAAAATCCATCCATTGGTTAAGGAGGAGAGGTCGTTTAAGTGTTTTTTTCTATTTTTGGTTCTGGCAGCCATCTTATTCATTGGAGTTGAACAGTTTGAGCAAATTTGGTGAAGGATCATCCAAAAAACATTGCTGTGAAATTATTCCAAAATCCATCCACTGGTTAAGGAGTAGAAGTTGTTAAAAGGTTCTTCTATTTTAAACTCTGGCGGCCATCTTGTTCATCAATGTGAAATGGTTTGATAAATTTTGGTAGAAACATTCCTGTTATTTTTTTTTTCAAAATCAATCCACTGGAGACGTTATTTAAAGATTTTTCTATTTTAGCTCTAACCGCCATCTTGTTCATTGCAGCGGAATATTTTGAGCAAATTATGTAGAGGGCCATCCAAGCAACATCCCTGAGAAATTATCTAACAAGAGGCCCATGGGCCACTTTGCCCACCAGAGATAAGGTGGGCACTGCACACTGGCAGCCATGAATTTTAACATGAAATGAGTTTAATCAACCGCATATTAAGTATAAAAAAAAAAAAAAAAAAAAAACATACCCAAATGAGCACCAATATGGACTTTGTATCTTAAATATTAGAGGGGGGGGGGTGAGGCATGGACCCAACAGAGCCCTTATTGGTGTCATTGAATGTGCAATATCATAAGGAACGAGAATATATATGGTTTAGGGGTGGGGATTTGTATGGTTCCTAAGACATAAGGCCTTTTCCACAGTGCAGGGGTTGAGGCATGGCCCCGCCAGACCATGAAAGCCCAAGATTGTTCTCTGAATGTATCTTATTATAAGGACCAAGAATTTATATGGATAAGGGGTGGGGAACTCAAAGGTTTCTGAGATACGAGGCCCTTTCATGGACCCCACAAGTTGATGTCACTGAATGTGTCTAATCATAAGGAACAAGAATATATATGATTATGGGGTTGAGATCTGAATGCCTTCTATGATATATGGCATTTTATGAAGTGGAGGAGCTGGGCATGGCCCCAGCACATAAAGACCTCTCAGGTTGGTGTGACTGAATGAGTTTTACATAAGGATCAAGAAAATATATGGTTATGGGTGGGGATCTTAAGAGATTCTGTGACACATGGCCTTTTGTGAAGTTTAGGGGTGTGGCATGACCCGGAGCATGACCCGGGGCACCCACCTGGGCTATCATGTTTGTGTCAACGAATGTGTCTTATCATAAGGAACATGAATATATATGGTTTAGGAGTGGGGCTATGAACAGTTTCTTACCGGCCCTGATAGCTCAGTTGGTAGAGTGTCCGCTCCGGGGAACGGGAGGTCCTGGGTTCGATCCCGGGCCGCGACATACCAAAGTCGTTAAAAATGGTACTAGCTGCTCCTCGCTTGGTACTCAGATTTACGGGGTAGAGCTAGGACTGGTTGACCCAGTGTCAGGATAATGTGACTGGGTGTGGTATCATGTAATGTGTCTGGGACATGATACTTCAGTGAGGCAGCACTATAAAAGTGAGCTTTGAGCTCCCTGTCGCAACCAGACACCGTCGTGATATGACTGAAAAATTGTTGAAAGCGACGTTAAACCTGAATTCACACACACACACACACACACACACACACACACACACACACACACACACACACACACACACATGAACAGTTTCTTAGTTATTTGGCAATTTGTGAAGTGGAGAGGTGGGGCATAGCCCCGGCGCGACCCGGGAGACCCCTAGGTTGGTATTATAATAAGGAACAAGAAAATATATGAATTAGGGGTAGGATCTGATCGGTTTCTGAGATATTGGGCCTTTTACGAAGTGGAGCGGGTGGGACATGGCCCCAGCACAACCAGTGTCACTAAATGCGGTTTATCACAAGGAAGAAGAATATATATGGTATGGGGTTCGTGATCTGAACAGTTTCTAAAATATGGCCTTATATGAAATAGAATGGGTGAGGCATGGCCCCCGAAACGCCCTGGGGGAGCCGAAGTTTGGCATAAAAGCATGTGGCTGGAAGAAGTTAACTCAAGGAACATTTCTATAAAAATGTGTCCAAACATCTGCAAAGGCTTTGCAGTAAATGCCATTTTTCTATTTTCCCATTATTAGTCTACTGGAACTTTAAGTTGCAATAACAACCAAAGAGCCAAACCTCATAAACAAGAGGCCCAAGTGGGCCTGTCGCTCCACTGGCTAAATTCAGTCTATTGTCATATTTATTATATTAACCCATTGTATACCAGTGGACTCTTCCATTGCTATATCGTCTGCTGAGTGCAATAACGCTGTAAATGACATTTTGGCCAAACTAGTTTTTTTGCATAAATGGGTGCCTTAGGAATTGACACACTTGGTAAATAAGTACTACAGCTGGATTCTGCCTAAATCATGATTTATTTCAGCATTTTGGATTTTTTTGTCAGTTACACTATTTTTGCTCTGACTTTTAGGAAAAAAAGATGGCGCAAAAAACAGTGTAAGTGCACTTACCCAATTTTGCACAAAGTTTTTTAATACCTCAAAAATATTGAATCCTGCTGCTTGATATTTCAGAATAAGCAAGTAAGTACCATGCAGAATGTATCAAATGTGACCTATTACCTACCCAGTGCCTTTAATTTACTGCTTTACCATTTAAAAGGCAAAGAAATAAGGTTTGTACATTTACACCGTTTTAGCGCTGAATGCACTTACACCGTTTTTGCACCAAAAACACTCGGCGCAGAAATGGTGTATCAACCCTTAAATACTAGATATTTCTTTTCAAATGCCATTTATTCAACAATAAACATCACACACAAATGAAAGAAATCGCCATGAAGTTAAGAAACCAGCTTATAGTATGTTTTTCTATGCCATTCTTTAATAAAACAGTTTTTGTCTCTCCTCAAAAGTTGCCATTTTGCACCTACAACATTATTGCACTCAGCAGACGATATGCTGGACCAGTCCATTTGTCATTTAAGGGGTGTCAGGCCAATTCGTTTTGTTTTTATTCTATTTTTGACAGAAAATTCTGTTAGCAAATTGTGCAGGCACTGATCAGACGTGGTGTTCTGCGGGGTCTGATCTGGGCCTGCACTGTTTGCCAAGGTACCCCTTTAGGGCTTTCCCGAATGCAATTGGTTAAAAAAGACAAGTGAATGAAGTGATCCACCCAAGGAATATTCATTCTAAATTACAATATTTAGAATTGTAACCATCCAATTGACCATTTTGAAGATTGTGGGCCTTATGGTTTCTGAGAAGATTTTTGAAGTTTGTTCCATTATAAGTGTATGGGAGCTAATGAGCCCTGAGGTGTGGCCATTTTGAACCCCAGGGACATGGTTGGCACGATTTATGTAGGCAGCCACTTACCATTGCAACATTCTATACATCTAATCTCTGTGCCTTATAGTTTCTGAGAAGAAGACATTTAAAGTTTTTCCCATTATAAGTCTATGAGAGCTAATGAGCCTCGGGACATGCACTATTTTGATCTTGGTACATGGTTGGCAAGAGCTAAACACAAACTTTCATTCCCCTATCCCAAGGATGCCAAAGGTGAAATTCGGGCCCAATCGGTCAAGTAACTACAGACATACGACGACATCGGTCAACTGTCTAACGTATAAACTCCCCAGAGTCTTCGGCTCTGGTGGGCTAAAACTCCATCCTCTGATAAAGGAGAAGTGGTTTAAAGTTTGTTTCTTTCTTCTAGTTTTAGCTCTGGCTGCCACCTTGTTTATCCGAGTGGAACGGTTTGAGTAATTTTGGCAGAGGGTCATCCAAGGTATATTTCTATGAAATTGTTTCACAATCAATCCGCTGATTAAAGAGGTGGAGACATTTAAAAGTTTATTCTATTTGAGCTCTGGCAGCTAATTTGTTCTGGCCAATGGAATGGTTTAAGGAATTTTGGTAGAGGGTCACCCAAGGAACCTTCATGTGAAACTATGAAAATCCGTTTACTGGTGAAGGAGAAGCCATTTAAAGTTGTTTTTTATTTTTAGCTCAGGCGGCCAGCTTGTTCACCCGAGTGGAACGCTTTGAGCAATTGTGATAGAGGGTTACCCAAGAAATATTCCTGTGAAATTAGTTTGAAATTGGTCCAGTGGCCTAGAAGGAGATGCCGTTTTAAGTTTTTTTTTCTGTTTTTTTTTCTTTCCATGTTTAGCTCTATTGACCACCTTGTTCAGCAGACCGGAACCATTTAATCAATGCCTTCACTTCTATTTTGGTAGAGGGTCACGCAAGGAACTTTCCTGTAAAATTATTTCAAAATCCATGAACCGGTTTAGGAGGAGATGTCATGTAAGTAAATTGTTGACGGAAGCACGACATACGATGGACATCGACCGGTCATATAAGCACACTATGTCACTCCATTACAGGTGAGCTAAAATAGCATTACAGAGCTTGAATACGTTGATTCCAATCACAGTTTCACACATATTTCCATGCTTCCACACCGTATCGTCTCAGAAATCGTCTAAATCGTTTTCCAGCGGCACTTCTTGGGACCTTTTCAACAAATTCTACTCCTCCTCGCAGCCTCATGTGGTCCGGTACTTGACCTTAAATGAAACAGATTTATTTGCAGCGAGAAAAAACGCTGACATGATTTAACCATTAATTACCATTACATGGACTATTCTAAAGTAGATACATTCATTGTTGGTAACAGAGATTTTAGCCAAAATCATTACATGTCGTTAGCACAGAATTCTAATAAATAGATACTTACAAAATAAAAGTGAAGGCAATGATCAGGAATCGATACGATTAATCCACAGCTCCCCCTCAGTGACACCAAAGGAAAGAAACACAAACATGAAATAACTAGACCCTAATGGAAACACCAATAGCGGAAAGCCAAAAGGACAGTTACTTTCCTACAAAATGGCCAACTGGCTATCCAAAACAAAATAATAAAAGCGATACACACACACTTAAAGATAAACCATAACAAAGTAAATCACGAGAGAAGCACCGGCTTTGAACGGTCAGTGATACGAATTCTACTGGGGAAGGATTAAATCAATTTTTCGCGCAGCTGCAATCCGCGCCTTACTTCCGTCGCGATTTAGACAAATAATTTGTTCAGCCCGCATAAAGGCCTCCTAACTCATTAGTGCAACATCTCCGAGAACTCAAAAAACAAACAACCACAGAGATGAAACAACGGTGAGTACTCGATAGCAAACCACTGAAATGCTGGAGCAAAAGAAAACCAACAGCTAGACTCCGATGGACCCCGAGAAAGAGCATCAGGCACCAACCAAAATTACATAAAATTAAATTATCTCTATTTCTCAGTAAGCCTTTACGCTGGAATCGTCATAGAATCTGAGGCCCGACCCACCGACGTGCAATTAAAGAGGGAAGCAACGTTGTCAACCGTGATTGGGTTAACTACCATGCATGCAGTCTGTCGTATAACATTTATGTTGTACCCGATCTTTTATATTGAAGAATGATTTTATGAAATTTGGTGCTGAAGTCATTGAAATTATATATTTTTCTGAATTTATATACTAAGTCACCACAAAAAATCGGGTTCAGATTTAAGTTGCAAGCATCTGTATCAGTCTACATTGTTGAAAGTACCCAGCCTTCCAAAACAGAGAATGGCAAATAATAATAATAATATAACTGCCTATTAGCAGTGCTTCCGATAAAGACGGAAGAAACATCTTTGACAAAAATCACGAAAGAAGATTGAAAATGCCTATCCAAATACAAGACAGTTGCTTCCGATGTGTCCATTCATGTACATATATTTAAGACGCAAAACCGACCTTAAAGGATAAGATTTTTTCTGCATCTTTTCAAACTTCACATAAATCTTCCTTTAAAGAGACGGAAACATTGAATCATGTTTCTGATACAGGTCTGCATTACGATAACATATCCGTGTGGCAACGTGCATTCTTAACGGTTATTTTTCTGATGAAAATGTGTGATATTTTTTCTTCTATGTTCATATTGCAAACATAGGTTGAGATGCTTGGCAGAACCGACGGATGTCTCGCATCAGAAACAGAAAATATAATATATACCATTGTAAACCACAGTTTTGTCTATCTAAAGTTTGGGTTTACGGGATATCCTTTTCACGTACTTGTTAACATGATGATAGGATGTGCTGCAGATCTGACCTAAAATGTAATTTTCTCAAATAAATACCCTGTCGTACTCAAAAGTATTTTTTTTTTTTTGTGACATCGAATTAACTTCTTCATTGGGATTTATATCTGGTATTGGGTAATTTTTTCTTTGTTTGTATTTGAGTTTAACGACCCAGTCAACTCTATTTTAGGTCATTTTTGAGCCGGTCAGTTTACCTATCCACATTTTTCCTGGACAAGCTTATACGTAAGTGGTTTACCAGTACAGTGCACATTCTTTCGCCAGAAACTGACAACTGCCCTTCTTGAATCAGCGGAAGGGAGAGAATGACCGTAGATAAATATTTCATGATCAATCTTCACGAAAGAATGTTGCCGACCCTGGCAGGTATCGAATCCGCGTCCTCCTGATCACCAGTCAAAAACGCACCCGACTGAGTTACCGGGGATCGAAGAATGATTTTATGAAATTTGGAACTAGAATCATTGCAAGCATATATTTTTCTGAATTTATATTCTAAGTCACCATAAAATTTGGGTTCCGATAGATCTCGTTGCAGAAGTGACTTAAGTCCAACATTGAATTGTGACATGCAGTGAACATAAAAGTGTTGCAGATCAGACTGGACGGATGAGCAGGTTGATCTGCACCTCTGTTGTTCGCAAATGACAATAAAACAGGTTGTCATGTCGTGGCTCATGTAATATAGAGACGAGTTGTGAAGAAAAGTTCCTTTGGAGCATCCAAGCCAATAATGACACAGGGCAGCCTGTACGTTTGTAGAGCTAGATGTGCCCTGGTGCATGTACAAAATAAGTCAACCTTCAGTAACTCGAATGCATTTGGGACCATTAAATTATGTTCGACAGTTAGAACTACTGAGGGTTAATTATAGCGTCAGGCCACGAGGCATAAGGGAAACGACTTAAGGATATGTTTTCATCTTCTATTAAACAAAGGAATGTTGTGTGTACTCATTAGAATCGCCTCATTGAGGCGATACAAATGAGTAAACCCAACATAACTTTTAAGGATATAATAAAAACCTGTATGGTAAGGATTCACTGATATCTAAAAACGAATAAGCCATGATAAATGAGCCATCCGTGTTTCAGTTATCGAAGTTTTACTGAACTTTGTTTTTGTGATGTTGATCAAATAATGAAACTACCTTCAACATATCTAATGATTTCATCTTCCTTTACAACTGAATTGTCACACTTCGCCACGAATGCTTTAGGGACTTCGCCATATTCGCCACACGGTACACCTATTACAGCAGCGTCAACCACATCGACATGCATCACCAGTATATCTTCTATGTACGATGGCGGAACCTAATCATGAAAGTACATCTTAGCACATAAAAAAAAACTTGAGTGACTGAGTGTTTGAGTTTTACATCCCACCAACAGCTAAGGTCATACGGAGACGGGACCTTTGTTTCAAGACTCATCCGAAAGAATGGAGAAGCCCGGGATCGATCCTGCGACCCCTGGTTAACAAGGCTTCTCATAAAACAAGAGGGACATAGTGGCCTGGATCGCTCACCTGATCCTTATTGTATAATCGAACCAAAACCTTGGCCTCTAGTGTGTTCACAGGGTTTTTCTATGATTTGACCTACTGACCTACTTTTTGACCTGACATGACCCGACACGACCCATATTCTAACCTGACCGAGATATTGTCAAGATGATCATTCTAAGGCTAGATTGATGATAACTGACTAAAACTGTGGCGTCTAGTTTGTTCACAAGGTTTTCTATGATTTGATCTACTGACCTACTTTTGACCCGACATGACCCATATTCGAACTTGACCGAAATCTTGTCAAGATGATCATTCTCAGGAAGTTTGATGATGATCGGGCCAAAACTGTGGGCTCTAGTGTGTTCACAATGTTTTTCTATTATTTGTCCTAATGACCTCCTTTTGACCTTACATGCCCCGTATTCGAGCTTGACCGAGATATTGTCAAGATGATCATTCTGAGCTAGACTGATGATGATCGGGCTAAAACTTTGGCCTCTAGTGTGTTCACAATGTTTTTCTATGATCTGACCTACTGACCTACTTTTTGACCCTACATGACCCATATTCAAACTTCACCAAGTTATTGTCATGATCATTCTGAGCAAGATTGCTGATGATCAGACCAAAACTGTGGCCTCTAGTGTCTTCACAAGGTTTTTCTATTATTTGACCTACTGACCTACTTTTTGACCCTACATGTCCCATATTCGGACTTGACCGAGATATTCTCAAAATGATCATTCTGAGCTAGATTGATGATGATCGGACTAACTGTGGCCTCTAGTGTGTTTAAAAGGTTTTTCTATGATTTGATCTACTGACCTACTTTTTGACCCGAAATGACCCATAGTTTAGTTTAAACATATTTATTGCTTTTCATATACAATGAAACAAGCAAGTGGGTTGGGCCACAAGTTCTAGCAACATTAATTACGGCCCTCCCCGTATACACAATTCATTTACAAATTTTGATGATGGCTATGACATGATGCTTCAAGACAAATAAACAACAAGAGTATTAATTATGGTAGCAGAAGAGTGATATAAAAGTGCTTTAAGAGAGAGAGAGAGAGAGAGAGAGAGAGAGAGAGAGAGAGAGAGAGAGAGAGAGAGAGAGAGAGAGAGAGAGAGAGAGAGAGAGAGAGAGAGAGAGAGAGAGAGAGAGAGAGAGAGAGCGATCTACCGAGCACATTCATCAATTGTCAAACAATTTGCAGTTTTACAATGACATAATACATCACAAAACCATGTTACATGTGTAGGGACTACATCAACTTCAATCAAACCGACCTGTATTCTTAATATAGAGATGTACTAAATTAAATAAATGCTGGTTTTCTTCGCTAGACAATTCATCTTTACCAAACAATAAAGTATTGCAGCTGAGAGGATGAAATGCACGTGTTGCCTCAAAAAGAGTCCGACGTTCATTTGAAAAATTGGGACACTGAAAGAAAAAATGATCTGCGTCCTCTCGCGCATAGCCACAAATACATGCGGCGTTTTCAATGAGATGGTTAGCGAAGAGATCGGAGTTTAAATTACTACATCTGTTTCTAATTCTGGCATGTATTATTGAGAGTCTTCTGTTACCGTGTATATAGTGGTTTGGAACTGTATTAACTACAAATAAATTGGATAAGATTAGTTTTCTAAAAGACGAAACCGATGTACAATTACGAAAGTTATCAGGTAGTGCATTCCAAAGAGAAATAGCTGATGGTACAAATGAGTTAGAAAAAGTTGCAGTCCTTTGGCTTAAAATTTGAAAATCATGAGCATTTCTTAGAGCATATGTTGTTTGCGTTCCAACTATCGGAGGGAACAAGTTTAGGAAATAATCTGGAGATATTCCATTTTTTACTTTAAATATTAATATATATTTCTGATAGGTGCGACGGTCATTTAAAGATAACCAACCTATTTCTTTATATAAGTTGTGAATTGAAACTGAACGAGTTAAGCCAGTTACAATTCGAGCAGCTTCGTGTTGAATTTTTTCTAATAAGTCTTTTTCATATCCGGTACAGCTATCCCATACAACAGAAGCATATTCAAGAACTGGCCTTAAAAATGATATATATACTTGATTTAAAGCTTTTCTGCTAAGCGTATATTTCAATCGTCTCATAACACCTAATATTTTAGAAGCTGAAGAACTAATAGTATCTATGTGTTGGTGCCATTTAGCATTACTTGACAAGGTTATACCAAGATGTCTGTGGTGAGTCACAAATTGAACTGGGACATTATCAAAACTTAAATTTGGGACCTCTATACCTGTTTCCAGGGTAAACAAATGACCCATATTCGATCTTGACCAAGATATTGTCAAGAGGATCATTCTGAGCAAGTCTGATGATGACGGACCAAAATTGTGGCCTCTAGTCTCAGAGTGTTCACAGGGGTTTTCTATGATTTGACCTACTGACCTACTTTTGGACCCGATATAACCCATATTCAAACACGACGGAGATATTTACAAGATGATCCTACTGAGCAAGTTTGTTGATGATCTGACAAAAACTGTGACCTCTGAAGTGTACAGAAGTTTTTCCTATGATTTGACCTACTGACATACCTTTTGATCCCACAGGACCCATATTCAAACCTGACCCAGATATTGTCAAGATGATCCGAGCAAGCTTGATGAAGATTGGACAAAAACTGTGGCCTCTAGTCTCTTCACAAGGTTTTTCTATGAGTTGACCTACTGACCTAATTTTTGATCCGACATGACCCATATTCGAACTTGACCGAGACATTGTCAAGATGAACATTCTGAGCAAGTTTAGTGATGATTGGAGCAAAACTATGGCCTCTAGTGTGTTCACAAGGTTTTTCTATGATTTGACCTACTGACCTAATTTTTTATCTAACATGACCCATATTCGACCTTGACCGAGATATTGTTATTATGATCGTGCTGAGCAAGTTTGATGATGATTGGGCCAAAACTGTGGCCTCTAGTGTGTTCACAAGAAAAGTTGACGCACAGACGACGCACAGACGACGCACGACGGACGACGAACGACGACGCCGGACATCTTACAGTCAAAAAAGCTCACCCTGACCAACGGTCAGGTGAGCTAAAAACTTGATCTTTTAAATGCAGTTTATATTTCAAACCTTTCAAACGACTGACATGGCTCTAAAACTGTGATCAACTATGTCTGCTCTCGTTAATGAATGCATTCTTCACGTTCAAACCACAGCTACCAAAGACAAATTCTGAGTACAGTCCAACCAGTATTACATGTAAGCAAGTACCTATTAAAGGATAATGAACATAAACTTGTTTTGAGATAGATGCTTGCTTTATATAAATGCATTTTAATGCAACTGTCTCCTCTGAGAACTTTTTTGTTTTTGTTTTACGGCCCTTTCAAGATTATTTCATTTATTTCGATCTGATCGTTAATGAGGCGGGTGAAAGCCGGAGTAAGCAGAGACTAGAAATGCATCCATACGATACGGATGCCCCCGCCTGAAAATGTGTCTATGTTCGTATTCATCCATAGAAAGTTTAAGTTTCGGACCATTTTTTTTACCTTTGACCTCTAAGTATGACCTTGACCTTGGAGGTACAGATCTGGGTTTGCACCTGACACATCGTCTCATGATGGTTAACATTTCTTCAAAGTAATTTCAAAATCCATCCAGCAATTAGTAAGTTATTGAAGTTTAGTTTCGGACCATTTTTTTACCTTTGACCTCTAAGTATGACCTTGACCTTGGAGGTACGGATCTGGGTTTGCACGTGACACATCGTATCATGATGGTTAACATTTCTTCAAAGTAATTTCAAACTCCATCCAGAAATAAGTAAGTTATTGACTGCGTTTAAGTTTTGGGCTCTTTTTTTACCTTTGACCTCTAAGTATGACCTTGACCTTGGAGGTACGGACCTGGGTTTTGCACGTGACATATCGTCTCATGATGGTTAACATTTCTGCAAAGTAATTTCAAAATCCATCCAGAAATAAGAAAGTTATTGACAGCGTTTAAGTTTCGGACCCTTTTTGGCCTTTGACGTCTAAGTTTGACCTTGACCTTGGAGGTACGGACCTGGGTTTTGCACGTCACACGTCGTCTCAATATGGTTAACATTTCTGGCGAGTAATTGTAAAATCCATCAAGAAATAAGGAAGTTATTGACTGCGTTTATGTTTCGGACGCACGGACGGACGCACGGACAGGGGCAACGCTATATGCCCTTTCCACCATTCTTCGAATGGAGGGGGCATAAAAAAATACGTGATCTGCTGTTAGAGAACTTGGCGTCTCATGTGCCGCAACCGATGCTTGAACCCACAGCGGTGAGAGGCCAAATGACTGAGAGACAGCGCTCTTAACCTCTAGACAAAGGAAGTAAAGTAAATTCAGGTTTGTCTAAGGCAGATGTCGTGCTTAAAAGAGTTGGCCACTATGCCAGGTTTTACTGTAATGTTTTGTTTTACCATCTCCGCCAAAAAACCACCCCAATCTTCTTGTTTTCAAAAATGTTTAGTTTACTTGGAGTTCATGCCATGTATGGCATTTTCAGTATGTTTAATAAATATGGCATGTTGCCTTGTTTATTAATTAGTTTAAATCTTAAAGAAATGCAAAAGTAGCAGTAAACCCACCTATTTTATCAAAACTGTTTTTTTTTAACTTAGGGTTATATTCTATCAACACGAACACCTCTTTTCATTCTGTTTTTCATTATTTCAGAGTTAAATTGATATTAACAAGCTCCTGGGACCTGGATAGCCTTGCTTGTCACCGCTGCGACCAGGGTTCGATTCCGGTTCTGCATGTGGCAGGGTAGTGGTCGCACATCCAAAGTCAATGGGTTTTTTTTTCGAGTACGTTTTTCAACGAAATGTCGGGTGGTTTTTCTCCGGGTACTCCTGTTTTCGCCCGGCTGTGATTAGCGATCGGCACGATATAAGTGAAATAATCTGGAAAGCGTCGTAAAACCAAAACCGTTAAAAAGATAACATAACGCCAACATCATCAGGCTACGTGAGCTTTCGGTGTCCTCGAAATGATGTAAATAATGTTTACATGCTCTTTCATCAGGTTTAGTACTTGAAAAGCAACATTTAAAATCACAGTCAAATTTATAGTTGCACCGAGCCTTGATAAGCCTAAATCCATATTTCCGCAAACTACACCAACGGAAAATACTTCTAAAACAGTGTCGATTTTCCGCTCAACCAGCCGTCAAAAATTGTGACAACTTCATTTCCCAGGAAGTAAAGCAAGTAGCAAGTCATCAAAGTTTGCATAAACCTGCATATGAGCTCCTTCTTAAGAAAACATGCCTTCGGAATTTGCGACCAGATTTGACAAACTGACCTGCACATTTAGACATACCAAAGGAGCTTGAAATTCATTTAAGTAATTCATAAAAAATAATGTTAACAAGCCATTTCAAAAGAAATTATTCGACATTGCTTTCGAGTCATTTTATTTTGTACATTTTTAACACATTTGTTGGCTCAAACTTCAAATACCTGTGCAAAGACCAGCAAAAGCCATTTAGATAATTGTACTAACCAAAAAGCAAGTGTTGATCAAATTGCGCGGGTATGCAGCCCGAACTTTCACCTTAGACATTCGCAAATGACAGAAACAGGATTTCCCATGGATCATACAAGGTAGTATTTTAATGCAGCGGTCCATGGAAAAATCGCTTTTCAACGAATTTAAAAATACCCGTGTCAACCCTAGCACAAAATGATCAGTCCAGGACCGCTTCTAAGCATGCTTTTTAAACTGCATATATATGTATATATACATATACGGAAGAAATTTTACCGCGCTTCTAACATTTGGCCTAGCCAGATTCCGGATCTGGCTAAATTCCTATTTGGACTACGACATATATATACATCTTGATCATATAATAACAATTTTCTACCATTAACTTTGAATATAACTTCCCTGCTTAAACTTACCATTTATAAAGAAGACGAATCAAAAGTAAGTATTGGATTTCCTAAATAAAACTTGCCTATATCAGTCTGACCCCTTGAACCCTAGCTTTAACTTGAGTTTACAGGGCGATTTATTTATGTTGTTGTTTGTTACTTACTGTGTGCATCACTTGTGTCTTTTGATTTTGGATGGCCATATGGCCATTTTGTGGGAAAGTAACTGTCCTTATGGCCTTCCTTTGTTTAGGTTTCCATTATGGTCTGGTCGCTTAATGTTTGTATTTCTTTCCCTTTGGTGTCTTTTATGGGTGGAGAAAGTTAATTGTATCAATTCCTGATCTTTGTTTTACTTCTACTTAATATTATACATAATTCTTCACATTTTCATCCAAAACACAGACCGTGGACACCCGCCAAAACACCCAATATATTTACGGATCAAAGATCCAGTCACTACGTTTAGGTCAGTTCCTGGGTCACTATGATCTTGATTCACTCGGCCACTATGATCTTTATTTCAAGGGTCACTGAATTTTTTTTTTCAATAACTCTGAGACATTGACTCATTGCAACTTGGCTTTCACATTGGCTTGAACACCTCTGGGACCCTGAAAACTTGTTTGAGACAAGGTTAGTTCGAGCCACTAAGGAATAATTATAGCGCCAAGCAAGAAGGCATAACATTAGTATGAAGCAAGATGAAAGCAGACGCAAACAGGGTCATTTTATTGAAAACCGCATGAAAAAAAAATCCATTCCTTCTTAAGCTATACCCATTTATATTTGATACATACCTATTTTCCCCTAAGAGTAACCTCCCTTGAATGCTCTTTGATTTTACACCACAATGCAATATTCTGTGATGTCATAGTGGCTGTAAACGGTTTAAAAATAATTTTAAACTGCCATATTTTTCATTCTGCAGTTTCCTAGACAGACGGACGGACAGAGTGATTACTATAGGGCACCCACACTTTCAGTGCGGGGCCCTAATTAAGGATAGAAATTAGAAATTTGATTTCGAAATTCCAACATAAATTTACATTTAATGTATTTTTATATGTTTAAAACTACCATTATATTCAAAATAGCATTTAAAGTAGTTGTTATAAGTTTTTTACATGTTTTTAAAACAAATCATTGAGTCCTGTATGTTATTTCATCCACTTACAAATACAATAACTGGAATTTAAATTATGTTAAAATATTTAAAGTTTGAATGTAAGGTTTGCAAGTGAAAATAGGAGGAAACTTGTTTAGCATATCAGTTGAGATCAGTTTCAATAAAGAAGCCTCCGTGGTCGAGTGGTTACGCTACTCGCCTTGTAAACCAGGGGTCGCAGGTTCGATCCCGGGCCTCCAGACTTTCGGATGAGTCTTTAAACCGATGTCCCGTCTCCGTATGACCTTAGCTGTTGGTGGGACGTAAAACTGAAACACTCACTCACTCAGTTTCAATAATTCAAATATGCGACTATACAGTTCCTAAGGACTATGAAACACAATATGTATTTCATATTTAAAAAGTTTAAAAACTTTAATGCGCATCTATGACATCATGGAATACGTCATGAATATTAATGAGGCAGTCTGAAGTTGATTTGTTTCCATGAAATATTTCACAGTTAGTTTTTACTAATTCATTTTAGTTTGATTGCGATGGAAGCTTCAAGCTTATTTAATCGCTCTCTAACACTCATTCCGGATGTTTTCACGCGCGCAAGAGAGAGGCAGTGACTATTACACCACTGCTACCCATTTACACCTAGGTGGCGTGAGGCAGTCTCATTATGTGTCTTATCCAAGGACACACCTCGATACCGGGTGCCGGATTCGCATGCACAACCTCTCGATCGTGAGTCGAACGCGTTAACCACTGCGTTTTCGAGGCTGACGATTATATTTCACAGTTCAACTTGTAATATCATGAGAGCTAATAAAGTTAATTTGATGCGGTTTTCGCCCTTCTATTTCTCGAATCATTGTCTTTTTAAATTTAATGGATGTCTATACCTTTTGCATATGACCTTTAAAATAATGTCATATCGTGTGTATTCATTAGAGTGTATTTTAAACAGATCAGTGAGTTTTGTGCGTTATTTCGTCCACTTACAAATACAGAAACTGGAGTTTATATTATTAAAAAAAAATTGTTAAAATTTGAATTTAAGATCATGAATATTAATGAGGCGGTCTGAAGTTGCTCTGTTTCCATTAAATATTTGTCGAGGCGATTCAAATGAGTACACACAACATAGATTTTGTAAATAAATAAAAACATTCTTCCAAAATTATTACAAATACTAGAAATGGTTTCAGAGGAAAACAATGTTCCCCCACCATAAATATATCTTAAACACCCATTTGACTTTAATAACTAGGTTAAAGTCACCAAAATGTAAGCAGCAAACAAGCCACTTTTGGCCAAAAAAACTAATAGTTTTCGCGGGAGCCTGTGACCTTAAACAAACAGTCATTAAAAAGCTCAGATCACCAGACAAATTTGGTGGGCTGTAATTAAATATTGTATCGATTTTGACCAACATTCATAAATTCTTAAATGATGTAGGTTACAGAGAAGCCATTTTTGGCCCCAAAAGAACAGGTTTCGGGAGATCTTGGCCTTAAGAGTGCAGACAAGCCATTATTGGTCCGAAAAAGACTTTATGGGGGGGGGGGGGGCTGTGACCTTGAAAAAAGGTCAAGGTCACCAAAATCTAATCAAATCTGCGGTATGTTGTAATGATATATTGTACCAAGTTTGAAATTAATCAATGAGAAAAGGTGCAGACAACCCTTTCTTGTCCCAAAATCATCTGGTTTTGGGGACCTATGACCTTGAAAAAAGCCAAGGTCACCAAAATATAATCAAATCTGCGATTTGTTGTAATGATATATTGTACCAAGTGTGCCAAAAATAATACATTCGTTAAAGACACACATTTTTTCCCTACATAAAAGGGGTGGCCTGTTTAATCGACTCCAATAAACAAGTCCTTACGACCATAGTGCACATCAAGGGCTTATCTTATCTATGTGATTATGAGGTGATTATGAGCAGAGACTCTCTGAGAGATATGTTTAAAAGGGGGCTCGCTAAGGGGAACTTAGGTGTTGGTATATATTTTACTGAAATTCTATACACAAAATGTTGTTAGCTCACCTGTCACGTAGTGACAAGTTGAGCTTTTGTGATCACATGTTGTCCGTCGTCCGTCGTGCATGCGTGTGTGCGTGCGTGCGTCCGACCGTCCGTAAACAATTTCAAATAAATATATCTCTTATACCCCATGGCCAATCTTGATCAAATTTCATGAGAAGCATCATCAGGTATTTCTCGGCCATTTCTGATCCGATTTTCATCAAACTTGCAGATAACCAGGAGGGGCTTAAAGTCAACGTCGAGTTCGAATTTGGGCTGCACGAGTCAAACAGCTTTGAGTTACCTGCCCTTGAGCATAAATATATGTGAAAAATGATGTCTCCAGCTTTTCTCAGGCGTTTATGATCTGATCTTTTTGTAACTTTTCATAACCGAGGACAAGCATAAAATCTCGGACGAGTTCGAATAAGGTTGAATCTGACTGACGGTTTTCCAGTTACATCACTTGAGCTTGAAAAATTTTCCTATAGACTTATAATGGGGAAAACGACGTTTGTTTGTTTGTTTGATTTGAGGTTTAACGTCCCTGTCAACACTGCAAAGGTCATTTTGGAGACGTTGCTTCCAATTTTGTGGGACTTTTACCCGACATTAAGATGAAATGACATCTCAAGCCCTGTCGCCCAATGAAACCAATAGGGTTTTTCAGCATGGACGGTCCGCCTCGCACCACGGTTCCTGGACAGGCTTAGATCCTCTAAGCGGTTTACCAGTACTAGTGTGCGGGCCGGATTAAGCTCTGCGTGGAAGCATCATGCAGCCCATATAACTCTTCAAGCCCCTTTGGGTGGGGGCCAATGGGAAAACGACATATCCACTTTTCTCAGCCATTTCTGATCCGATCTTCATCAAACTTGCAGATAACCAGGAGGGGCTTACAGTCTACGTCGAGTTCGAATTTGGACTGCACAGGACAAAAAGCTTTGGAGTTACCTGCCCTTGAGCATAAATATAAGTAAAAAAAGGTGTCTCCAGCTTTTCTCAGCCGTTTATGACCTGATCTTTTTGTAACTTTTCATAAACGAGGACAAGCATAAAATCTCGGACGAGTTCGAATTGAATTTGGTTTGAATCTGACCAGCGGTTTTCCAGTTACATCCCCTTGAGCGTGAGAAATTTTCCCATAGACTTATAATGGGGAAAACGACGTCTCCACTTTTTTCTCAGCCATTTCTGATCCGATCTTCATCAAACTTGCAGATAACCAGAAGGGGCTTACAGTCTACGCCGAGTTCGAATTTGGGCTGCACGGGTCAAACAGCTTTGGAGTTACCTGCCCTTGAGCATAAATATAAGTGAAAAATGGTGTCTCCAGCTTTTCTCAGCCGTTTATGATCTGGCATTTTAGCTCACCTGAGCCAAAGGCTCACAAGGTGAGCTTATAATATTGGTAGGCATCCGGCGTCCGTCCGTCGTCCACACCTTTGAACTAAAATATCTAAGTGACTAGCTGGCCAATCCCAATCAAATTTTATGTGCAGCATCACTGGGTTGGGGGATTGAATGCATTAGGTTTTGGACCAGTTTTGATCGGAACTGTAGTTGCCATGGAAACAAAAAGGTTCCATAGACTTATAATGGGGAAAACGACGTCTCCACTTTTTTTCGGCCATTTCTGATCCGATCTTCATCAAACTTGCATATAACCAGGAGGGGCTTACATTCTACGTCGAGGTCGACTTTGGGCTGCAGTGGATAAACAGCTTTGGAGTTACCTGCCCTTGAGCATAAATATAAGTGAAAAATGATGCCTCCAGCTTTTCGTAGCCGTTTATAATCTGATCATTTATTTGTGAAAGAATGTGACACAAATCATATAATGTCTAAAACCTTAGCATTTTATAGTTTCAGTCAAGATGGAACTATAAACTGTTTCTGGTTAGACACAATCATATCAGAAAATAGAACCCCTTAAACCCAATATTTTTATACAGTAAAATAATGTATAGAGGGGTATTCATTGTTTTTCTTATTTCTACTCAAAAACACATATTGGGGGTCCTCGTTAGAACCACGGTTCTAAGAGTACTCACAATGTAAAACATATTGCACAGTAAAAGTGGGGTTTAGAGGGTATAGATTGTTTTTTTCCTTATTTCTACTAAAACATATATTGTGGGTCCTCGTTAGAACCGCCTCACCGAGGCAGTTCTAATGAGTACCCACAATGTGTTTTGGGCAGCAATATTAAATATATCAGGATTTTTATCTGAAAAAAATCATTTTCGGTGATAAAATTTAACCAATGTCTTTGAATATGCATTTTTGTAATGATATAATGGTGACAAAAATAAAAAAAAAACAGAATAAAAGTGTTGATGTTTCTTCCATTAATATCAAAATGAGGACATAGTTATCAAAAAAGTAAAAGAATAGATGTAACTTGTCAAACCTATATCCCTAGGTAATTGATTACCCTGCCTTTTTCCCCTACCTGTATGACAGCCAGAATACCCCAAGTGTATCTTACCTCAAAACTCCATTCGTTAATAAACGATCATTAGGGTGTTATGCAATCAAAAAACTTGACTGTTTTGGGGGCGCAGTGACCTTGAAAAAGGTCAAGGTCACCAGAACCTAATCAAATTTGCGGTTTATTGTACTGATATATTGTACCAAGTTTGACGAAAATGAATCAATTCGTTAATCAGATAGAGTGCAGACAAGTCATTTTTGGCCCAAAATTGACTCTTGTTGGAAGCTTGTGACCTTGAAAATGAGGTCAATGTCACCAAAATCTAATCAAATCTGCGGGATGTTGCAATTATATATTGTACCAGGTTTGACTAAATTAAATTAATTAGTTCTCATGAGATAGAGTGCAGACAAGCCATTTTTGGCCAAAAATGACTGTTTTTGGGTTGCTGTGACCTTAAAAATGAGGTCAAGGTCAACAAAATATAACCAAATCTGATATATTGTACCAAGTTTGACTAAAATTAATCAATTCTTTAACGAGATAGAGTGCACACAAAGTAGAAGTAAAACAAAGATCAGGATTTGATACAATTAACTTACTCCACCCATAAAAGACAACAATAAGCGACCAGACCATAATGGAAACCTAAACAAAGGAAGGCCATAAGGACAGTTACTTTCCCACAAAATGGCCATATGGCCATCCAAAATTAAAAGACACAAGTGATACACACAGTAAGTAACAAACAACAACATAAATAAATCGCCACAGAAGAGCCGCCTTGGAACGGTCAGTGGAAGATTTCCACTGGGGGGGGGGGGGGGGGGGGGGGCTTAAATCGATTTTACGTGGCCACAATCCTCGCCCTTACTTCCGTCGCGATTTAGACAAATAATTTGTTCAGTCCGCATGAAGGCCTCCTAACTCATCAGTGCAACATCTCCGTGAACACAAAAATCAAAGAACCACAGAGGTGAGACAACGGTGAGGACTCGACAGCAAGAAACCACTGAAATGCTGGAGCAAAAGAAAACCAACAGTTAGACTCCGATGTGCCCGACCAGAGACAGAGAATCAGGCACCAACCAACATTACCTTGAATTAGATCTCTCTAATTCTCAATAAGCCTTTACGTTGGAGCCGTCATAGAATCTGAGGCCTGACCCACCGGCGTGCAATTAAAGAGGGAAGCAAAGTTGCCAACCGTGATTGGGTTAACTACCATGCATGCAATCTGTCGTATAATATCCATGTTGTACCCAATCTTTTTATATCGAAGAATGATTTTACGAAATTGGGTGCTGAAGTCATTGCGGTTATATATTTTTCTGAATACAAGCCATTTTTGGACCAAAAATGATTTTTGAGTGGCTGTGACCCTGAAAATGTGGTCAAGGTCACCATGACATGACGACTGTTTTCCTCCATCCTAGTGATGTGTCTACGCAAGTTTGGCCAAAATCCATTCATGAGTTCAGGAGATATAGTGCTTCAAACAGGCTACGCCGATGCAAACGGGAGCTGCACCAAAAACATTCCAGTGGGGGGACGGTGGGGGGGGGGGGAGACAAAATTAATATCTTAATATATTAAGACTCATTCGAAAATCTAAACTGAACATGTACTGTCTGAACTTGCTTGTCTTTTGAAATGAACACACTAATAAACGGTAGGAATTATAAAACCCAACCTGCACTTACAGTGAAATGAAAGGGACATGTGCGACACCATCTTTCATTGCTTTCTTTTTCTCAAATACATACAAGTCGTATGTACTTTTTTCTGTTCAATTCGTACGAGATAGAAATAATACATGTTTGTTTTCCCAGCATTAACAGTTTCGATGACCCAAGTCATCATGTTTCCATCTTCAGGACTCTGCAAACGTTATATATGCACGTAACAAATCTTGTTGTATTCCTCTATTCTGAAGGAAAGAATAGATGGATTGAGATTGAGAAAAATTACATTACCAGTATATCATTATACTTGATCATATCTTTCACACGGTCGATAACAAAGAGAAAACCATCTTCATCCACATAGCCAACATCCCCTGAAACACAGATAACGACTTTTTGATATTCATGTACATTTGAATCTATTGGAAGAAGTTTACAACAAAACCAAAGCAAAATATTTTTATCACATTGATAACTCTGTGCAATGAACAAACATGTAACCAAATTTAATGCAGAGAAAAGAGAGGGTTATATGAATAATGTTCTTAAGTCTTGTTAAAGGCAGATAAAAGAAATACATCACAAATCTGCATCAGAAATATGCCACTTTAGAGCCATGAACTACACAGGGTGCTGTCCGGTTGCCGACGTGTTCGACGATAGGCACCAATGCAAAATATTTACCATACAATGGTATTGATTTATAGCAAGATATACTTTTGCAGAGATCAAACAAGAGGGCCATCGTGGCCCTGGGTCGCTCACGTAGGTCCACGATGTTTCATAGCTTATGGAAAACAAGTCCAAAGGCCGAGGTATTTTTTTTTCGTAAACTTGGTCACAGGTCAAGGTCAAAGTCAGAAGTAAAACTATTATGTGAGTGAGAAGCCCTTTTCATAAGAAAGCTACATGCAAAATATGAAGGCTCTTTATCAAACAATTCTAAGGATAAAGTAGAGAATCAATAGGCAATGTGGATTGTTTTTTAATTTGCATGTCAATGGTTTAGTAAAACTGGATTTGAGAAAATTAAGTAAAATAGTCAATACAACCAATGAAATTCCCATAGACCTGTTATTCAATTATAGTCATTCGTTAAAAGGCCCCTCATTATAAGCGGAACGTCATCCCAGTGAAGATAAAAGACCTTAATAATTGGGCGAGTCATTACTAAACTCTTTTACAAAGAACAGCTACATACAGATGAGATTTACAGCTTGAAACATGTTGTACTTGGAAAACACTTTATTGACTGTTAAAATTCTGTGTCCTTTAAACATCATGCTTAAACTGATAGGAAAACATACCCCACCACTGACAGTTAAAAATTTGTATTTCTTCAAATATTGATGCTGCTAAATGTTCTAATTCTGTGTAACACTGGGATGTTTAGTTGTCAATGAAAATACACTTTTTGAATAATTCATAACAAATAACAAATCATGGCGTAGTCTATCCTTAACATTAATTAATGGGCGAATTTATATGGAAAAAAATATATGGATATTAATACAATCGTCTAGTTGTAGATGAATAGGGTATGCCTTTTTCCAAGCAAATATATGAATAAGTAAATGGGTATGTACTTTTATATTTGCTTATTATATGAATAAGTAGAGTAACAAAAGTATCAAGGGGACACCCGTAGTACCCTATCAACGTTCAAAAGGTTCAGACCCTCCCCCAACGGATCTGGCGTGCTGCACTCTTTACACAATCCGCATCGTTCAATGTTCAAATGACAGAATATGTATACTTGATTACTTTGGCTTTGTCTTACACCAGCGATCCAGAGGTTACCAACGCAACTGAGTACAACAAACTCATTTGAAATTGCGAGTAGATACCTGTCTGAAAACTTGCAATGGATCATATCAATGACATACTGATTCCCATTGGTTTCAACAGATTTGTTGTTTTCAGTCGCGTCAGCTGGCCCTGGATAACCGCTGTGTGTGTGTGTGTGTGTGTGTGTGTGTGTGTGTGTGTGTGTGTGTGTGTGTGTGTGTGTGTGTGTGTGTGTGTGTGTGTGTGTCTGTATGTGTGTGTGTGTGTGTGTTCTTAACGGACCTTAATGTCTTACCTTCAGGTTAACTTCTTGGAAACATCGATATGTTTCAAATCGCAGGCGTTTCATGTGAAAACACAAAATTACCCGAGTGATTTATCGAATAAGATGTTCCGTTTGCCGTTAAGACATTCTTCAAATACGCGTGTGCAATCATTTAATGTGCTAGATGCCTGCTTTTTGGTATAAAGTTTTATCGTATTATATACCACATGTGTGCTTACAGTGAAGGCTCTGGCGATACTGCGCGGACGCGCTTTCATGCCATAGTATTCGTTTTTTTACAATGAGGTAATAATACGGCTGTTGCACTGATGCTGGTGAATATTGTCCCGAGCTGGAAAATGGAAAGGCATGATCAACGGGCGTCTGCAGATATACTGCCGAAGGACAGTATTCATCAATTCCACTGTTATAATAATTTTATTATATAGCTTAGAACCTTTTATGTTGTTTCTATGGTAAAGCTCCAAAAACAGATTTCACAGAAAGGATAAACCTGTTTCCCGTGATGTCATTCCCTTTCGGCGTCATGTAAGATAGAAGCGACGTCAATGATCAGGAATCGTTACAATCACCTTCCATCAGAGACGCCAAAGGGAAAGAAGCATGAACATGAACTAACAAACCCATAATAAAACACCACAAGCGGAAAGCAAAAAGGACAAGTACATTCCCAAGCTATCCAAAATAAAACAAGAGGCCCACGGGCCACTATGCTCACAAGAGCTCAGGGGGCACTGCCACCTGGCAGCCATGTTTTTTAATACACCATGGCAGCCAATTAAATTTGGACCCTATCGGCCTTATGGCTTCAGAGGACTGATGTCGCTTGAATGTGCTGTTGCAAGACAAAAGACAACAATTGATAACTGTCCATCTGTGGCAACCATTAGGCCTAAAATTATATGGCAGTTAGACCATTATTTAAGGACTATTTCAATACAAGTCTGACAAAATATCTTGAAAGGCGTAAATGTCATTATTTCAATTTTCAACATTACAGGTCTATGGAAATGCTTTACATGCCATAGTAACAAAACTAAAGAGCCAAATTTCATTAAAAACATAAAACATGTAAAGGCAAATATGGTGAATATTTGCATTAATTCTCAGTCTCATAGAGCATATGGTTATGAGGAGATGATGTTTTAAGTATTATTTAAATTCATGTTTGGAAACCAATAAAATGAGCAGAAGGCCTTAAATCATAAGGCAGATAGAAGACTGCTTAAAGAATTTTTCTATGGAAGTTTTGCCAAAATATCTTGGCAGTAAACGAAAATTTTCAATTTGCCCCATTATGAGACTATGGAAACTCTAAGTTGCCATAGCAACCAAACTAAAGAACGGAATTTCACAAAAAAACACAATACCTGTTCAGGCAAATATGGTGAATATTTCCATAAAGTCTCAGCCTCATGGAGTATATGGTTTCTGAGGAGATTATTTTAAGTGTTTTTTTTTCTGTTTATTTTTGGTTGTTTGTTTTTTGTTGTTTTTTTTGTGGGGGGGGGGACATTTTGGTTTCCATGGCAAACAGTAAAAGTGATCAGGTAGACCAATAGATGACAGCTTAAAGAATATTATAATGAAAGTTTTGTCAAAATATCTGCAAAGGCTTGGCGGTAAATACCATTTTCCAATTTTCCCCATTATACTTCAATGGAAACTCCTAAGCTGCCACAGCAACCAAACTAAAGAGATAATTTCAATAAAAAGAAACCAAACTTGTTGGTTTAGGGATGGGGATCTGTAAGGTTTCCGAGATATTGGGACTTTATGAAGTGGATGGTGGGGCCTGACCCCGGCCAATCCCAGATTCACTCCAAGGCTGGTGTCACTGAATGTGTCTTATCCTCAGGAACAAGAATATATATAGTTTAGGGGTGGAGATCTGTAAGGTTTCCGAGATACTGGGCCTTTTATGAAGTGGAGGGGGTGGGGAAAGGCCCCGGGCGCATTCCGGACCCCCCACCGCCACCCCCAGTTCCTGTCGCTGAATGCGTCTTTGGGAATCTGAATGGTTTCTGAGATATATGTTTTTTATGAAGTGGAGGGGTGAAGCAGGGCCTCAGCACAATCCCGGGACCTTCAGGTTGGCATAAAAACATATGGCTGAGAGAAGTTTACTTAAGAAACATTTATATAAAAGTTTTGTCAAAATATCTGCAGTAAATGCCATTTTTCAATTGTCTCCATTATAAGTTTATGGAAATTCCAAGTTGCCATAGCAACCAAACTAAGGAGCCGATTTTCATAAATAACACAAACTTTCAATCTCCCAGCCCAAGGATGCTACATATAAAATTTGGGCCAAATCCGCCTAGTGGCTTCAGAGGAGATATCGTTTGAAAGTTTTGACGACGACGACGCATACGCAGACACCGACGCAGACGACGACGGACAATGTCCATCCTATAAGCTCCCCGGGAGCCCTCGGCTCTGGTGAGCTAAACAAAGAAACAAGCAAAACATACATGCAAAGACGAACTATAACAATAATACGCCACGACAGACAAACGGCCTTGGAAAGGTCAGCAAAAATATTCCACTGGGGGCAGGGGGCTTAAATCGTCCCCACAATTCTCGCCCTTGGTTCTGTCGTGGTTACGACATACTAGAGGCCCAAGTGGACCACAATCGCTCACCTGGATGAGGCTGATCATATATTACATTGCGTCCTGGTGGCAATTTTGTCTGTCAGATCACATTGCCTTTAGCAATTCGGAATCTACATGTTTAGATAATCTTGATTCTTGTGATTAAATTTCTGAATAGCTTTGTCTGATTAAGGATTCAGGAAGAGATGATGTTTGTCTGATTAAGGATTCAGGAAGAGATGATGTTTGTCTGATTAAGGATTCAGGAAGAGATGATGTTGATGCAGAGTGGAAGAGCCATTGTTTGCAACTGCCTTTTATACATATCATACTGATTTTTTTACTTTTAATATCCTCATAATTCTTCATGCCGTTTAACCATTAACCGCTTGACGCTGATGACCCACAAAGAGGGTTGACCCGCCGTTAAGCACGAAATCATCATCATCATCAACAGCAACTGCCTTTAGCATATTCTGTTATCAAACTAGTAAACAAAGCCAACCAATCATGTGAATACACCTGCAACACAAAGCTGTGGTGTATATGGCCGCTTTCAAAAAAAGCCACAATAGCGAATCTTCTTGTGGACTCAGCGAGTTTGACATTAACTGACAACACCTGTGTTGTCCTTCCCTGTAAATCTTATATACAATTACTATAAAGGTGTGTTGAAGAATTTCAAGATTGCCGCCATCTGAGATATGAGAATGCAACAATTATAGCTATTCTGAATCTCCATGTCAACTAAATGCCAACCAACAATTTCAACTCTGTATTACAGACCATTCGGTTGCAGGTGTGATTTGAAGATTTTCAAGATGGCCAATGTGGCAGCCATCGGAGATATCATAATAGAATGGTTCGTACTTAGAAGTCTGAATCTCATCTCCATGTTACAAATACGTCCCATCAAGTTTCGGTCATTTCAACTTGATGTTGTTTGACGACTTTCAAGATGGACAACATGGACGCCATCTTAGATAACAGAACAGAATAATTTCAGCAATTTTGAATCTCCATGTTGCCATGATGCCCCCAATCAAGTTTCAGCTCCATCCGACCTTTGTTTGGTTCAGTAGGAGATGCATGTTGAAGAATTTTAAGATAGCCGCCATGGTGGCAATCTTGTACATCGGAATGAGATGTCTTTTAAAGAATTTTAAGATGACCTCCGTGCTTAGCCACCTTGGATATCGGAAGAGAACAATTTAGATAAATCTGAATCTTCATGTCGCCCCAATGCACCCCATTAAGTTTCAGCTCAATCCAACCTTAGTTCGGGAAAAAATGTCATTTGAAGAATTTCAAGATGGCCGCCTTAGGGGCCATCTCGGCTATTGGATCAGAACAATTTTAGCAAACCTGAATCTCCATTTCGCAACGATGCCTTCCATGACGTTTCATCTTGATTTAATCTCTGGTTCGGGAGGAGATGCCGTTTGAAGAATTTCAAGTTGGCCACAATTGCGGCTATCTAGGATATCGGGATGGAGCAATTTTAGCAAATCTAAATATCCATGTCACCCTGATGAGTCCCATCAAGTTCCAGCTGAATTTGACCTATGTTTCAGGAGATGTCGTTTGAAGAATTTAAAGATGGACGCCATGGCGGCCAGTTTGGATACTGGAATGGAACAATTTTAGCAAATCTGATTCTCCATGTCACCCTGATACGTCCAATCAAGTTTCAGCTCAATTCGACCTTTAGAAGGAGATTTCTTTTGAAGAATGTCAAGATTAGCAAATCTAAATCTCCATGTCATCCTGATAACTCTCATCAAGTTTCAGATCAATTCGACCTTTGGTTCGGGAGGAGATGTCGTTTGAAGAATTTCACGATGACCGCCATGGCGGCCATCTTGGATATTGGAACGAAACGATATAAGCAAATTTGAATCTCCATGTTACCCCGGTGTCTCCGATCAAGTTTCAGCTCAATTCGACCCTTGGTTCGGGAGGAAACGCCTTTCGCAGAATTTCAACATGGCCACCATTGCAGTCATCTTGGATATCGGAACGGAACGATTTTAGGAAATCTGAATCTCCATGTCGCCCTGTAGCCTCCAATCATGTTTCAGCTCAATTCGACCTTTGGTTTGGGAGATGTCGTTTGAAGAATTTAATGATGACCACCATGGCGGCAATCTTTGATATCGGAACCGAACTATTTTAGCAAATCTGAATCTCCAAATCTCCCTGATGCCTCCCATCAAGTTTCAGCTCAATTCGACCTTTTGTTCGGGAGGAGATGTCGTTTGAAGAATTGGCGGCCATCTTGGATATTGAAACGCACAGATTTTAGCAAATTTGAATCTCCATGTCACTCCGGTGACTCCCATCAAGTTTCACCTCAAATAAAAATCAACTCGACCTTTGGTTCAGGAAAAATGTCGTTTGAAGAATTTCAAGATGGCCTCCATAGCAACCAGCTTGGATATCGGAACGGAACGATTTAAGCAAATCTGAATCTCCATGTCACGCAGTTTCAACTCAATTAGACCATTGGTTTGGGAGCAGATGTCGTTTGAAGTCTTTTAAGACGGCCACCATGACGGCCATCTTGGATATAGGAACGGAACGATTTAAGTAAATTTGAATCTCCATGTCACCCTGATGCCTCCCATCAAGGTTCAGCTCAATCCGGCCTTTGGCTTGGGAGGAGGTTTGTTTGAAGAATATCAAGACGGCTGCCATGGCAGCCATCTTGGAAATCCGTAGGGAACCATTTTAGCAAATCTGAATCTCCATGTCACCAGGATGCCTCCCACTAGGTATCAGCTTAATCTGACTTAAAACGTCTCCCTGCCCTACATCATAGTGTAGATTATATTTTCTTGTCCTTTGGGATCATTTATTCTAAAATTTACGTAAGCCTTTATGCTGAAGCCGTCATTGAATCTGAGGCGTGCAATTAAAGAGGGTGCTAAGTTATCAACCGTGATTGGGTTTACTACCATACATGCAGTCTGTCCTATAACACTTATATCGTACCCAATCTTTTTATATCGAAGAATGATTTTACGAAATTGGGTACTGAAATCATTGCAAGCATATATTGTTCTGAATTTATATACCAAGTCGCCAGGGGTGGAAAAATCCATATTCTATCATGCAATAAACCACTAGACATTCGAACAGACCAGATTAGGAAACAAATGTTGCATTCCAAGTAAGGATTTCTTGGTCAGTTGTACGTAAAATTCATATACATGGCGCGCGTCGGCCAGTTATAGTTAGATGCATGTGACTCGCACTCTGCCCTCGCGATATGATCTACTTTACCAAAGACGTGTTAAACATTTTACATCCTTGACTTGACTTATAACATCAAGACCGAGATTTCATACACAACAATTCATTTATAGGGTTGTTTTGTTTGTTTGATTTGAGGTTTAACGTCTCCGTCAACACTGTAAAGGCCATTTTGGAGACGTTGCTTCCAATTTTGTGGGACTTTTACCCGATTTTGAGATGAAATGACATCTCAAGCCCTGTCGCCCAATGAAACCAATAGGGTTTATAAGCATGGACGGTCCGACTCGCACCACTTTGCCTGGGCAGGCTTAGATCCTCTACACAGTTTACCAGTAATCGTGTGCGGGTCGGATTTAGCTCTGCGTGGAAGCATCGTGCAGCTGAGATGAAATGACATCTCAAGCCCTGTCGCCCAATGAAACCAATAGGGTTTATAAGCATGGACGGTCCGACTCGCACCACTTTGCCTGGGCAGGCTTAGATCCTCTACCTTTATTACAGATAAAAGTAACGTTGTGTAACTCCGCTCTCAATCTTCTAATGTATTAGTAACAGAAAGGCTAATTGTGTAGACAACTCGTTACGAGCTGTTTGCATAGCTATCTGAATCAGTCATGTAGACCATAACCGGTACTTATGTAAAGAGTAAATCCAGAGGTGGCGGCCCATATACCGTCGATCTTCAATAACTAGAATAGGACAATAAGAGTTGGTTCGAGTTATTGGTAGATCAAACTTGTGAAGTTTAAACATAGCTCAAAGTTATGAGGCAAAATGGGATATCACTTAAGGATATCTTTACGATTGTCTTTGAAATAAAAGTATGAGATGTGTACTCATTAGAATCGCCCTTTGGACGCGATTCTAATGAGCACGTCTAACATACCTTTTCAAGATAAAATCCGGGAAACCTCCATAAAATATCCAAAGATAAAAATATTTGGAGCTATTGGAAGAATTTGCCAGAGACTCAAAAGCGAGTTCGCATTAATCGAGCTATCCGTGTTTGTGTTATTGAAGCTTGACTGTAAAACACATTACCAAGGACCTCAGTTTGTCTGCTTTGACTAAAAACCATATAGGCAACAATGGACATGCCCAACTTCATATATGGAAGAGTCCACTTCAGAAACCCAATGATGTAAGGGTTAAACAAAAGTGCACAGCATCATGTTTACCTGTTTTGAAAAATCCATCGTTATCAAAAGCATCCGCGGTCGTTTCTGGCCTGTTCAGATACCCAATTGTTATCTGTGGGCCTTTGCAGAGAATTTCTCCTGTTTTGTTAGTTGCCAGCTTACCTCCAGATTCGATATCAACTATCTGAAATAAAAAGTGTCGACATTCAATGGCTCCACCATGAAAACTTTTAAACAGGGGTAGTTCGAGCCACTGAGGGTTATTCATAGTATAGGTCATGAGGCATAATAGTGATATCGACTCGATTTGTTTTAAAGATATATTCTATGTACTCATTAGAAGAAATAAACAAGAAAACTCACCCTAAATTAATATCTGCAGCAATCGAAAATTTGTCTTAGCGACTCAAGAACAAGTTCAAAACTAATACTATTTCCAAAATTTGTCCAAATACACACTCGTCGGTACAATCTGAAGCAATGAGAATAAAAAGCAATAATACTGAATCTTAGGGATGCGGGACCAAATACAATAGAGGAACCGTGACATTAAATATTTAAAGTACACTTCTAGCTGCTTGCATAATTTAACAATTATGTCATAAGCTACAATAGTTTCACGAAAATCCACTGCTTTGCCTTTTTCCCATACAAAGGGCTAAGAGATCAAATTTGACCTTGACATAAAGTAGGTCAAGATCAACCAATGGTAATCATTTGAACCAATTTGGTAGGGCCCAAGCCCATTATGCTCCCTACCAAGTGTCAAGGTCATTGGCGTTTTGGTTCATGGATTTCAAAGGGTTTTTACCATATATAGGCGTGGTGGTCAGTTTGGCCATTTGACTCCATAACCACAAATAAACGTTCATTGCCCAATTTAGTCTTTACATGTAATCTGGTTTTAATCAGCCCAGCAGTTTTAGTGGAGAAGAAGATAAAACTACTAAATCTGAGGTATCCAGGATAAAAGTCGGAATCGATGAACTCTCATTTAACTTATCTCAAAAAGCCATTCTGGTGCAATTAGGTACCATAAAATGAGAAAAAAAATCTACTATTTTTGCCTTTTTCCCATATAAATGCTATGTGTCAAAAATTTACCTTGATGCAATTAAACCAAAGGTGCAAAGTGAACCAAAGGTCACTATTTGAACAAACTTGGTAGGGCCTGAGTCGCAAAAGCTGCTTCAAAGGTTCGAGGTCATCAGCCATTTGGTTCGGCTATCCAAAATTAAAAGACGAACTATAACGATATTAAACCGCGACAAAACGACCGCCTTGAAAGAGTCAGACTTTACGTAGACACATTCCTCGCCCTTGATTCTATCTTGGTTTAGCCAAAAAAAAAGTCCGGATGAAGGATTTCTAACTCATCAGTGCAACATCTCCGATAACATAACAAGAATACCGCCGAAGGCTATGTCGCGCCTGTGGGGGCGCAAAGTCACCCAACCATGATATGTAGGTCAAGGTCAAACATAGATGCTTGCACAAAAGTTTCCATTCTTAAATGCAAGCTTGTACTAAGTATCATTAAGCTCTAATAATTCTTAAGAAACGAACTTAACCATTAGGGTGAACGCTAGGGTGGTCGCAATATTTTACAATGTCGGTGAACCATGAAATGTAGGTCAAGGTCAAATATGGACGCTTGCATTTAAGTTGCCATCCACAGATACAAGTGTGTACCAAATATCATAAATGTAGCTCTTATAGTTCTTGAGAAATAAACTTTACCATTAGGGTGAACGCTAGGGTGGTCGCAATATTTTACAAAGTCAGTGAACCTTGAAATATAGGTCAAGGTCAAATATGGATGCTTGCATTTAAGTTAGCATACCCAGATACAAGTTTGTACCAAGTATCATTAAAAAAGCTCTTATAGTTCTTGAGAAATAAACTTGACCATTAGGGTGAACGCTAGGGTGGTCGCAATATTTTACAAAGTCAGTGAACCATGAAATGTAGATCAGGGTCAAATATGGATGCTTGCATGTAAGTTGTCATCCCCAGACACAAGTTTGTACCAAGTATCATTAATGAAGCTCCTATAGTTCTTCAGAAATAAACTTGAACCTCAGGGTGAACGCTAGGGTGGTCGCAATATTTTACAAAGTCAGCGAACCATGAAATGTAGGTCAAGGTCAAATATGGATGCTTGCATGTAAGCTGTCATCCCCAGATACAAGTTTGTACCAAGTATCATTAATGAAGCTCTTATAGTTCTTGAGAAATAAACTTGAACCTCAGGGTGAAAGCTAGGGTGGTCGCAAATGTTGACGCCTTGACAAACGGACGAACGAACGGACGGAAAACCGGGCGCCTATATCGCGCCATACTAATAGCAGGCGTGACAAAAATCAAACGACTATAGAGATGAAACAACGATGAGGCTCGACAGCATAAAATAACTGAAATGCTCGACAAAAAGAAACCAATAGTTAGACCCCGGTGGATCTACACAAGAATCAGAATAATCAACTGTTTTGCCTTTTCACAGTGACCAAATTTGACGATCAAGGTCAGCCCAAAGTCATTATTTGAACAAACTTAGAAGGGTCCGAGTCCCAAGTGTTGCAAAGACTTACTGCATGCATGGTAGTTAAACAAATCACGGTTGACAACTTATTTTCTGGTGACTTAGTATATAAATTCAGCAAAATATATAACCGCAATGACTTAAGCACCCAATTTCGTAAAATCATTCTTTGATATAAAAAGATTGGGTACAAGATAAATGTTATACGACAGACTGCATGCATGGTAGTTAACCCATTCACGGTTGACAACTTTGTTCCCTCTTTAATTGCCCGCCGGTGGGTCAGGCCTCAGATTCTATGACGGTTCCAGCGTAAAGGCTTACTAAGAAATAGAGAGGATCTAATTCTATGTAATGTTGGTTGGTGCCTGATGCTCTGTGGTTCTTTGTTGTTTTTTTTGTGTGTTCACGGAGCACTGGTGAGGTGGGAGGCCTTCATGCGGACTGAACAAATTATTTGTCTTAATCGCGACGGAAGTAAAGGCGAGGAGTGTGGCCACGTAAAATCGATTTAAGCCCTCTAGTGGAATTCGTTTCACTGACTGTTCCAAGGCGGTCCTTCTGTCGTGGTTTATTTTGTTATGGCTTGTCTTTGAGTGTGAATATCGTTTATATTATTTTGCTTTGGGTAGCCAATTGGCCATTTCCGACCATAGTGCACATCAAAGGCTTATCTTATCTTAGTGATTATGAGGTGATTATGAGCGGAGACTCTCTGAAAGATATGTTTAAAAGGGGCTCTATAAAGGGAACTTATGTGATGGAATATATTTTACTGAGATTATTTCCAAAAAATGTTGTTTTAAATTACTTAATTTTTATTCCCCCAAAAAAGTTAAAGTAAAACATTGTCATATCCATTTTCATCAACTCAAAAGTGAAAAGAAGTAAACAAACACTGTAATTAACCGATTAATTCAAGATTTAAGCAATCAATTAACATTCATTTATTTACTAATTTTGTGAAAGAATGTGACAAAAATCATATAATGTCTAAAACAGTTGCATTTTAAAGTTTCAGTCAAGATGGAACGATAAACTGTTTCTTGTTTTAGACACAAACATATCAGAATATAGAACCCCGTTAAACTCCATATGTTAATACAGTAAAACTAATGTACAGAGTGTATTCATTATTTTTCTTATTTCTACTCACAAACACTAATTGTGTGTCCTTGTTAGAACTGGTGCTCTAAAGAGTACTCAGAATGTAAAAACATATTGTCCAATAAAGTTTGGGTTTAGAGGGGTATACATTATTTTTCTTAGTTCTACTCAAAAACATATATTGTGGGTGCATGTTAGGCGGTTCTAAAGGGTACTCACAATGTAAAAACATATTGTACAGTAAAAGTGGGGTTAAGAGGTTATACATTGTTTGTCTTATTTCTGCTAAAACATATATTATGGGTCCTCGTTAGAATTGCCTCACCGTGGCAGTTCTAACGAGTATCCACAATATATGTTTTGAGCAGAAATATTAAATATATCACGATTTTTATCTGAAAAATTTCATTTTCGGTGATAAAATTTAATCGATGTATTTGAATAGGTATTTTGTTTTGTAATGATATAATGGTGACTAAAATAAACCAGAATAAATGTATATAATTCTTCCATTAATATCAAAACCAGGACGTAGTTATCAAACAAGTAAAAGAATATATGTGACTTGTCAAACCTATATCCCTAGGTAATTGATTACCCTGCCTTGGTCCCCTACCTGTATGACAGCCAGAATACCCCAAATGTATCTCAAAACTCCATTCTTTAATAAACGATCACTAGGGTGTTATGCAATAAAAATGTGTCTTTAAGACAATGGGAGAGGTAGCTATTCGTTAAAATAAACAAGACCAAGCCACTGGTTTTCAAACTTACATCGGATGCTTTACTTGTCTTGCTTCGAATTTTGTCTTTTGAGCCTCGTTTTGAATTTTGACAGTTCTTGCCTCGAATTGTGGCATCCTGAGGCTCGTATCGAATTTCGATCTTCGAATTTCACAGCTAAAAGCCTCGTTTCACATCTTGAGCGCTTGTTGCTTCGTATTATTAAGCCAAAGATTCGATTATAATTTTGAGCCTTCTGTTGCGGATTTTGCACTTTATTTGAAACCACTTTTAAAGCTCTTAACGCCTCACCCATTGCAATGGAAATTTAGCAACACTTGTCAACAAGACCCTATAAGAAACTATTTGTAAGTGGCTATTGAAGAACTCTATCTTGACAGAAGTGAATTAAGCTTTAAACACATCAAGGCTACTTGATCTGAGAGATGTTAGGGCCCATTTAACTATCTTCAAGCCTCTATCCTAATCCTGTATAACTGAGGCTAACCTTTAAAAGTTTACACATGTCTTATTATGAATGTGTTCTCTGAAATCTAGGAAGAGAACGTCATTTTTATCAATAATAATATACATGTAAATAAAAACTCTTAAGAATTGAAATAACACTTCATTGTTTTTTTCCCCAAAACAGAAAATAAAACAAGAGGCCGATGGGTCACTATGCTCACCAGAGCTCAGAGGGGCACTGCCCGCTGGCAGTCATGTATTTTAGGAAACCATGGAAGCCCTGCGCTCAAGAACGCTACAGCTAAAATTTCTACCCAAACAGCATAGTAGCTTCAGAGGTCCGATGTCTCTTGAATATGTTGGCAACAGATGAAAAGTGACAACTGCCGTTGCAAGACAACAGACGAAAAATTGATAACTGCCAATCTTTGGAAACCAACAGGCCCAATGGCAGATAGAAAATTGTTTAAGGAACATTTCTTTAAAAGTTTGATAAAACACATTGAAAGGTGTAAATGTCATTTTTCAATTTTCCCCATTATAAGCCTAGCGAAACTCTCAACGTACCACAGCAACCAAACTAAAGACCCCAAATTCATAAGAAAAACACAAAAGGTGTAAAGGCAAATATGGTGAATATTTCCATAAAGTCTCAGCCTCTTAGAGCATATGGTTTATGGGGAGATTATTTTAAAGTAGTTTTCTTTTATTTCTTTTTTTTAATATTGTTTCTCAATGGCAACCAACAAAAATGAGCAGTAGGCCAAAATCATATAGCAGATGAAGGTTGTTTTAAGAATATTTCTATGAAAGTTTTGCCACAATATCTGCTAAGGCTTGACAGTAAATGCAAATTTTCATTTTTCCCCATTACAAGTCTATGGAAACTCGAAAACCAACCACACTGAAGAGCCGAATTTCATTAAAAAACAAGAGGCCCATGGGCCACTATGCTCACCAGAGCTCAGGTGGGCACTGCCCATCCTGCCCAATGGCAGCCATGTATTTTAACATGATATCATTTTAATCCACCAAATGAACCCCCATGTCCAAATGAGCACCCATGTGGACTCAGCATCTGAAAAGTTAGGCCTTTTATGAAGTAGAGGGGTGGGGCATGGACCCAATGGAGCCCTGGTTGGTATCACTAAATGCGTCTTATCATAAGAAACAAAAATATATATGGTTTAGCAGTGGGGATCTGTAAGGCCTCTTTAACAGTTGAGGGGTTGGGGCATGCCCTGTTGATCCCAGGAAAGCCCAAACTGTTGTCCCTAAATGTGTCTTATCATAAGGACCAAGTATATATATGGTTCAGTGCTGGAAATCTGACCGGTTTCAGAGATTTGAGGCCCTTTTATGAAATAGGAATGGCCCCTGCGGACCCCGCTACAGTAGGTGTGCTAATAATAAGGAACAAGAACATATATGATTATGGGGTGGGGATTTGAATGGTTTCTGAAATATAAAGCCTTTTATGAAATGGAAGGGCGGGGCACATTGCCTCAGCACAAAGAGACCTCCAGGTTGGTGGTGTGATTGAACGAGTCTTATCATAAGGAACAAGTATATGGTTTAGGGGTGGGGATCTGAACTATTTCTGATATATATGGCTTTTAATGAAGTAAAGCGGTGTGGCATGGCCTGGGCGTGCCCCGGGGACTCCCAAGCTGGTGTCACTGAATGCGTCTTATCATAAGAAAGATGAATATATATGGTTTAGGGTGGGGCTAAGAACATTCTTTGAGATATAAGGCCTTATGTGAAGTGGAGGGGCAAGGCCCAGGGAGACTCCCAGGTTGGTGTCAATGAATGTGTCTTATCATAAGGAACAAGACTATATATGGTTAAGGGGTGGCCATCTGTAGGGTTTCCGAGATATTGTGATATTATGAAATGGAGGGGGTGGGGCATGGCCCCAGCATATCCCTGGGAACCCCCAGGTTGGTGTTACTGAATGCGTCTTATCATAATGAACAAGAATATATATGGTTTAGGGGTGGGGATCTGAACAGTTTCTGAAATATATGGCCTTTTTTGAAATGGAGGGGTGGGGCAAGGCCCCAGCGCGTCTCTGAGGACCCCAAGGTTGGTATCAATGAATGTGTCTTATCATAAGAAGCAAGCATATATATGGTTTATGGGCGGAGATCTGTAAGGTTTCCGAGATATTGGGCATTTTATCAAATGGAGGGGGTGGGGCATGGCCCCGGTGCATCCAGGGGACTCCCTGGTTGATGTCACTGAATGGGTCTTATCAAAAGGAACAAGAATATATATGGTTTAGGGGTGGGAATCTGAATGGTTTCCGAGATATTGGGCCTTTTATAAAGTTGAGGGGGTGGGGCCTGACCTGTGCGCATCCCTGACGACCCCCAGGTTGGCGTTACTGAATGCGTCTTATCAATAGGAACAAGAATATATATGGTTTAGGGGTGGGGATCTGAACAGTTTCTGAGATATATGGCCTTTTGTGAAGTGGAGGGGTGGGGAAAGGCCCCAGCGCATCTCTGAGGACCCCCAGGTTGGTGTCAATGAATGTGTCTTATCATAAGAAGCACGCATATATATGGTTTAGGGGCGGGGATCTGTAAGGTTTACGAGATATTGGGCCTTTTATGAAATGGAGGGGGTGGGGCATGGCCCCAGCGCATCCAGGGGACTCCCAGGTTGATGTCACTGAATGGGTCTTATCATAAGGAACAAGAATATATATGGTTTAGGGGTGGGGATCTGAATGGTTTCCGAGATATTGGGCCTTTTATTAAGTGGAGGGGGTGGGGCATGACCTCGGCGCATCCCTGAGGACCCCAAGGTTGGTGTTACTAAATGCGTCTTATCAATAGGAACAGGAATATATATGGTTTAGGGGTCGGGATCTGAATGGTTTCTGAGATATATGGCCTTTTATGAAGTGGAGGGGGTGGGGCATGGCCCCGGCACAACCTGGGGGACCCTCAGGTTGGCATAAAAGCATATGGCTGAAAGAATTTTACTCAAGAAACATTTCTATAAAAGTTTTGTCCAAATATCTGCAATGACTTGGCAGTAAATGCCATTTTTCAATTTTCCCCATTATAAGTCTATGGAAACTCTAAGTTGCCATAGCAACCAAACTAATGGGCCGATTTTCATAAAAAACACAAACTTTCAATCCACCAGCCGAAGAATGCTACAGATAAAATTTGGGCTGAATCGGTCCAGTGGCTTCAGAGAAGAAGATGTTTGAAAGTGTTGACGTCAGACGACGACGACGACAACGACGACGCCGGACAACTGCCTATCCTATAAGCTCCCCCGGAGCCTTCGGCTCTGGTGAGCTAACAAAAAACGAGAGGGCCATGATGGCTCAGATCGCTCACCTGATCCACACTTTAGCAATGAAATGGTGGTAATACAGTAAGGTGCCTTGTCAGAATGAAAATACAGGCCAAATATTAAGGCTCTATCTCAAATGGTTCAAAAGTTATGATAAAGAAGATCAAATGTCAAGGTCACAGATCAAACTTTTTGTATGGATGGGAAGCCATTGCCACAAGGAATGTACATGCCAAATATGAAGGCTCTATCTCAAATGGTTCCAAAGTTGTAATTAAGTAGGTCACAGATCAAGGTCAAGGTCACAGCTCAAATTTTGCATGAGTGTGAAGGCCATACATGCCGAATATGAAGGCTCTTCATTAAATGATTCAAAAGTTATGACAAAAACGATCAAAGGTCAAGGTCAAAAACGTTGCATGGTGGAAAAGCCCTTGTCACAAGGACCCTACATGCCAAATATGAAGGCTCTATCTTAAATGGTTCAAAAGTTAGGAGAAAGAAGGTCAAAGGTCACGGTCACAGGTCAAAGATTTGTGTGGGTGAAAGTCGTTGCCACAAGGAACATACATGAAAAAGATTAAGGCTCTACCTCAAATGGTTTAAAAGTTAGATAGAGTAGGTCACATGTCAAGGTCACAAGTCATTTTTATATGACACAAGGAAACTACATGCCAAATACGAAGGCTCTATCTCAAATGGTCAAAGAAGATCAAAGGGCAAGGTCATAAGACAAAATTTTTGTATTGGTAGGAAGACCTTTTCACAAGGAGCATACATACCAAATATGAAGGCACCATCTCAAATGGTTCAAAAGTTATGATAAAGTAGGTCAAATGTCAAGGTAAAGGTCACATTTTATGTATGAAAAGGAAACCCTTGTCGCAAGGAACCTACATGCCAAACATGAAGGCTGTATCTCAAATGCTTAAAAAGTAATGACAAAGTAGGTCAAAGGTCTAGGTGATGGGTAAAAATTTTTGAATGGCTGGGAAAGCCTTGTCACAACGAACATACATGCCAAATATGAAGGCTCTATCTCATATGATTCAAAAGTTATGATAAAGTAGGTCACAGGTCAAGGTCAAAGGTCAAATATTTTATATGAGTGGGAAGCCGCTGTCACAAGGAACCTACATGCCAAATATGAAGGCTCTATCTCAAACGGTTAAAATGTTATGACAAAATAACCTAGTGATCTCCTTTTTGATTTGACATGACCCATATTTGAACTTCACTGAGATACGAGTGGTCCAGATGATCATTCTGAGCATGTTTTATGATGATTGGACTAAAACTTTGGCCTCTTGGAGTGTTCACAACGTTTTTCTATGATTTGACCTGCTGACCTACTTTTTGAACCAACATGACCCATATTCAAACTTGATCCAGATATTGTCAAGATGATCATTCTGAGCAAGTCTGATGATGATCGGACCAAAACTGGGGCATCTAGTGTGTTCACAAAGTTTTTTTATGATCTGACCTACTGACCTACTTATTGACCAGACATGACTCATATTCAAAATTAACCGAGATATTGTCAAATGATCATTCTGAACAAGTTTGATTACGAACAGACAAAAACTGTGGTCTCTAGAGTGTTCAAAACATTTTTCTATGATTTGACCTACTGACCTACTTTTTGACTCAACATGACCTATATTCAAACTTGACCGAGATATTGGCAAGATGATAATTCTGAAAAAAGTTTGATGATGATCAGATGAAAACTGTGGTCTCTAGTGTGTTCACAAGGTTTTCTACGATTTCACCTACTTTTTGACCCGACATGACCCATATTCGAACTAGACCTAGATATTGTTAAGCTGATCATTCTGAGCAAGTTTCATGATAATTAGACTAAAATTGCAGTCTCTAGTGTAAACAAGGTTTTTCTATGATTTGACCTACTTTTTGACCCCACATGACCCATACTCGAACTTGACCTAGATATTGCAGAGATGATCATTTTGAGCAAGTTTGATTATGATTCGACCAAAACTGTGGCCTCTAGAGTGTTATCAAGGTTCTTCTACGGTTTGACCTACTGACCTACTTTTTGACCCCACATGACCCATATTCGAACTTTACTGAGATATTGTCAGGATGATCATTCTGAGCAAGTTTGAGGATGATTGGACCAAATATGTGGCCTCCAGAGTGTTAACAAGGTTTTTCTCTGATTTGCCCTACTCACCTACTTTTTGACCCGACATGACCCATATTTGAACTCAACCGAGATATTGTCAGGATGATCATTCTGAGCAAATTTTAAGATGATTGAACCCAAACTGTTGCCTCCAGAATGTTAAAGGTGTTTCTATGGTTTGACCTACTTACCTACTTTTTGACCACATATGACCTGTATGCAAACTTGATCGAGATACTGTCAGGATGATCATCCTGAGCAAGTTTGAGGATGATTGGACCAAATTAGAGTGTTAACAAGGTTTTCCTTTTATTTGACCTGGTGACCTACTTTTTGACCCGACATGATCCATATTCGAACTTGACCGAGATATTGTCAGGATGATCATTCTAAGCAAGTTTGAGGATGATTGAACCAAATCTGTGGCCTCTAAAGTGTTAACAAGGTTTTTCTATGATTTGCCCTACTGACCTACTTTTTGACCCGACATGACCCATATTTGAATTCGACCGAGATATTGTCAGGATGATCATTCTGAGCAAGTTTGAAAATGATTGGACCCAAAACTGTGGCCTCCAGGGTGTTAACAAGGTTTTTCTATGGTTAGACCTACTGACCTACTTTTTGACCCGACATGACTCATATTCAAACTTAACCGAGATACTGTCAGGATGATCATTCTGAGCAAGTTTGATGATGATTGGAACAAAACTGTGGCCTCTATAGAGTGTAAACAAGGTTTTCCTTTGATTTGACCTGGTGACCTACTTTTTGACCCGACATGACCCATATTCAAACTTGACCGAGATGTTGTCCGGATGATCATTCTGAGCAAGTTTGAGGATGATATGACCAAAACTGTGGCCACTAGAGTGTTAACAAGGTTTTCCTTTGATTTGACCTGGTGACCTACTTTTTGACCCGACATGACCCATATTCGAACTTGACCGAGATATTGTCAGGATGATCATTCTGACCAAGTTTGTTGATGATTGGATCATAACTGTGGCCTCTAGAGTGTTAACAAGAAAAGTGTACGCACGCACGACGCACACCGCACAACACACGATGCAAGACGCACACCGCACGACGCACGACGAACGACGACGCCGGGCATCTCACAGTCACAAAAGCTCACCATGACCTTCGGTCAGGTGAGCTTAAAACAACACAAAACCTGTTCATGCAAATATGACGAATATTTCCATTAAGTCACAGCCTCACAGAGCATATAGTTTTTGAGAAGATGATTTTTAAATGTGTATTTTTATGTATTATGGGGGACATTTTGGTTTCCCATAAAAGTAAGCGGCTGACCTAAAATCCTATGGCAGATAGATATTTGTTTGAAAATATTTATATGAATTTTTTTTGCCAAAATATCTGTCGGCACTAAATGCCATTTTTTCAATTTTCCCCATTACAAGTCAATGGAAATCCTAAGTTGCCGTAGCAGCCAAACTAAAGAGCCGAAATTCATCAAATTCACAAAACCTGTCAAGGCAAATATGGTGAACATTATGATGACACACCCGTGTGACATAGTGCATTTTTTCACATCTCTTAAATGGCTACTTTTCTGATGATCCGTGATTTTGGTTTTATTTTTGCTCTAATACATAGGTTTTGAGGGCTGGTTCGAAACGTCTCATTGAGGCGGTTCTAACGAGTACCCACAACCTATACATTGGAGCAGAAATAAGAAAAATAATGTATACCCCCATGAACCCCAGTTTTTACTGTATAAAGTGGGGTTTAGTAGGGCCTTTTATAGAACATATTGTTCTTGTGATGATATTTTCATAAAGTTTCAGCCTCATAGAGCATATGGTTTCTGAGGGGATGATTATTTTAGTGTTTTTTTTTTCTATTTTGTTTTCATTTTGGTTTTGACCTTGGAAGTGCGGATCTGGGTTTGCACGTGACACATCGTCTCATGGTGGTTAACATTTCTTCAAAGTAATTTCAAAATGAATCCAGAGATAAGTAAGTTATTGACTGCGTTTAAGTTCCGGACCCTTTTATTGACCTTTGACCTCTAAGTATGACCTTTACATTGGAGGTACGGACCTGGTGTTTGCATGTGACACGTCGTCTCATGATGGTGAACATTTCTGCCGAGTAATTTTATAATCCATCAAAAAATAAGGAAGTTATTGACCGCGTTTCGGACGCACGGACGGACGGACGGACGGACGGAAAGGGGCAACGCTATATGCCCTTTCCACCATTCTTTGAATGGCGGGGGCATAAAAATGAGCAGTAGGCCTAAAATTATATGATAGATAGCTATCTGCTAAAAAATATTTCTATGAAAGTTTTGTCAAAATAAATGCCATTTTTTTTTATTTCCCCATTACAAGTCAATGGAGCCGGCCTCGGTAGCTCAGTCGGATGCGCCTCTGTCTGGTGATCGGGAGAACGCTGGTTCTATACCTGCACATCCAATACCTTCCGGGGTTGGCAACATTCTTTCGTGGAGAGTGATCATGAAATCTTTTCTACAGTCTCCCTTCCGCTGATTCAAGAAGGGCAGTTGTCAGTTTCTGGCGAAAGAATGTCCACTGTACTGGTGAACCACATACGCATAAGCCTTCCCAGGAGAGTGTGGATAGGTAAACCGACCGGTTCAAAAATGACCAAGCTTGTGTTAACTGGACCGTTTAACTCCAGAACAAGCAAACAAACATTCAAACAAACAAGTCAATATAGGCCTGCCTCGGTAGCTCAGTCGGTAGCGCGTCTGACTGGAGATCAGGAGGACGCGGGTTCGATACCTGCCGGGGTCGCAACATTCTGTCGTGGAGATTGATCATGAAATCTTTTTTACCGTCATTCTCTCCCTTCTGCTGAATCAAGAAAGACAGTTGTCAGTTTCTGGTGAAAGAATGTGCACAGTACCAGTACGTATAAACCTGCCCAGGAAAAGTGTGGACAAGTAAACCGACTGGCTCAAATATGACCAAAATAATGTTGACAGAGGCGTTAAACCCCAAAACAAACAAACAAACAAACAAACAAACAAACAAAACAAATCAATGGAAATTCTAAGTTGCCATAGCAACCAAACTAATCAAAAACACAAAACCTGTAAAGGCAAATCTCCCGAAAATTTCCATAAAGTCTCAGGATCATGCATTTTAGTTTCCATGGCGACCAGCAAAAATTAGCAGTAGGCCTAAAAAGTAGTATACACAATGTAGTTTCTGGGACAACCCCACCCCCACACTATGGGCACCCCTCCCCGGTTCGGCCCCACCGAGTAGGGATGCCGAGGACATTTTTTCATCCTCGCACTGTGGGGCCAACCCCATCCCCGGGTCGGCCCCACCGAGAGGGGATGCAATAGAATAAAATATTTGTTTGCCTGCCGTATCGCGGGGGAATCCCCTGAAAACTGGTGTAAAATGATTTACAACACAAAAAAAACCAACAGCCCCAAAGGGGTTTTATAGCGAATAATTTAGAAATAATTAAATATAAGGTTTATAAAGAAACAGAATGCAAGAGCCTATTGACCCCCGCAAATGCTACAGGGATCTCTTCTACAAAGCCCTTGCTCAAAACCCACGCTTCGACGAGCAGCGCAGCAGTAATTTCGCCCAACGAATTGAACGCGGGTGCTACAACGCAGCGATTACCCGGTGTGCGGAATCAGCCAGCGCTTACAGCCGCCAGTGGGACATCTTGGATGAGCCTATCCCAGACTCTGTCAAAGGGTGCCTGTTAAAACCCTTACAGCCTAAAAAATATCGACCTATCCCACCACCACGCAAAAAGAAGGCCGCCAAGAGAAAAGCCATCGAAGAGGAATTTGACCCTACCTCCCGTTAGAAAGTCATGGGATCCGTCAAGGAATATCAGGATGAGATCCTGGATTTGTTTACATCTGCTGGGCAACAGCTAGTCTTCAAGCAGACCCTATGGGTCATTGGCGACATCTTGAGTGGCTGGCAGATGCACGTGCCAGCGAATAATCTTCATAGTGCAGACCCCAGGACTTTCCTCGAGGCTGTAGTGCCCCAGATCAGTAGCAATCTCGAGGAAGAGATCGAGGCGCTGGGTGGTGTGAAATTCCAGATGGCTCTCAAGATTCAGTTTCGGAAGGACAAACCAGACGGTAGTGAGGAGTACACAACCCCCGTGCTGCGCCACAAACAGGAGGCTCTTCTCCAGGCCAGCGAAATCAAGTGGGCTCTCGATAAAACCTTCCCACAAATCCAGGAAACACTCGAAGAGTGGACACAGAGAGGGTCTGGCTGGGTTGTAGATCAGGTACAGACCCTTTGGCTGGACACTGCCAGATATCAGCCTCTTCGGGGTAGGTCCTACATTCCACTCCCAGCAGAATTAAGATATAAGAAGGCACTGGTTAACATAAAGAACAAGGACCAAGACTGCTTTCGATGGACGCTCCGAGCGGCTCGGGCAAATCCATCACCACCACATCATCATGAGAGACCAAGTTGGTATCCTACCAATGGTGGTATGAACTTCGAAGGGATTGATAGTCCCACAACCATCTCACAGATACCAAAATTTGAGTGGCAGAACAACCTAGCCATCAATGTCTTTGGCTGGGACAAGGGCATCACTGTCCTTCGTCTCAGCACACACCACAAGAGATACCAAGGATCAATATGCTGCTGACCAGTGCAAATAAAAATCGCTTCCACTACACCTGGATAAAGAAATTCAACCGCCTGTTATTTAACCAGAGCAAGCACCCAAAAAAAAGCACTTCTGTGATCGCTGTCTTCATGGATACACGAGAGAAGACCTGCTGGAGGCCCACAAGCTTGAATGCGAAGGCATCGGCCAGACGGCTGTCCGGGTGGAGATGCCAGAGGAGGGTTAGAATAAGCTCACCTTCCAGAACCACCACAAACAGCAACCAACCCCATTCGTCATTTATGCAGACTTTGAGGCTCTCACCACCAATATCGAGGGACCCAAACTTGATCCTACAAAAAGTAACACCCAACGAACACAAGAACATGAGGCTTGCAGCTACTGCTATATCGTGGTGCAGTGTGATGGAACAACAAAACCGCCTGTCGAGTATCGCGGCCCAAATGCAACACAGCACTTCTTAAAATCACTCCAGGAGGAGGAGCGCAAGGTTAAGAGCGTGCTAACCAACCCTAAAAACATAAGGATGGCACGAAAGGACTATCAGGCCCATAACAATGCCTCGAATTGCTATATATGCGAAAAACCGCTAAACGGTGACTCTGTCCGCGACCACTGTCATATCACGGGTAAATATCGAGGGGCAGCTCACAACGCCTGCACTCTTAAGCTGAGGCTACGCCCAAAGACAACCGTTATTCCTGTGGTGTTCCACAACCTCAAAGGGTACGACTCCCACCTGCTCATGCAGACCATCTCGAGGGGCGAAGGCAGAGTCTGCTGCATCCCCAATAACACAGAAAAATACATCTCCTCTCTCGGGCAGCTCCGTTTCATCGATAGCACCCAGTTCCTTCTCGCTTCCCTCGACAAACTGGTGGCGTCAAACCGGCCAGAGTCTTTCAAGATCACGTCCCAATACGAACCAAATCGTCAGAGGCTCCAGCTCTTGACCCGGAAGGGCGTCTACCCCTACGAGTATATGGACTCCTGGGACCGTTTCGCCGAGACCAAGCTCCCTCCGAAAGAGGTATTCTACAGCAAGCTCACCGACGAGCACATCAGCGACGACGACTACGCCCACGCGCATAGAGTATGGGAGGTCTGTGGGTGTAAGACCCTGGGGGACTACCACGACCCCTTCAATGACACAGATGTTCTCCTGCTGGCAGATGTCTTTGAGGAATTCCGAAAGACATCCCTGACGCAGTACGGTTTAGACCCAGCGCACTACTACACAAGTCCCGGGCTTTAATGGGACGCCCTCCTAAAAAAGACAGGAGAGGAGCTCGATCTGCTTACAGACTACGACCAACACCTGTTTGTCGAGAAGAGGATGCGCGTAGGTATCTCGATGGTATCAAAACGGTATGCCAAGGCCAACAATCCTCAGGTCGAGGATTATGACCCAGAAAAACCCAGTAGCCATATCTTATATCTCGATGCGAACAATCTCTATGGATGGGCTATGAGCCAGGCCCTCCCCATCAGAGACTTCCAGTGGGTCGATGCATCGGGGCTCGCAGAAACCATTGCAGAACTACCCGCAATGAAGAGGGCTATATCCTAGAGGTAGATATGGAATATCCAGCAGAGCTGCACAAGGCACACAATGCCTACCCGCTAGCACCAGAGCGCCTAGTGGTCAAGAAGGAGTGGATGTAGGAGTACCAGCGCGAACTCCTCGATGGAGCTTTGGGGGAAGCACATACAGAGGTTGAGAAGTTGGTACCCAACCTTCGCAACAAAGACCGTTTAGGATTCCACTATCGGAATCTCCAGCTATACATGTCTCTATGTATGCGTCTGACCAAGATTCATCGTGCCCTCCGGTTCCAGCAGAGCCCCTGGATGGAGCCCTACATCCGGATGAATACTGAGCTCCGGCAGAATGCCACCAGTGAGTTTGAGAAGGATCTCTACAAGCTCATGAACAAATCGATGGAGAACCTCCGCAGGCGTGTCGACGTCAAGCTGGTCCGCTCCAACGAGGAAGTTAAAAACAGGCGTCTCATCGCCAGCCCAGCCTTTGCCAGAGCCAACATCTTCGACGATGATCTTGCAGAAGCCCAGATGCAAAAGAGCCGTCTAGTGCTCAATCGCCCGATTTACGTAAGTATGAGAGTGTGAGAAAAGCGACAAGCATGAACACTTCAAAGAGGCTCTCTTTGAGAAGCAAACCTTCCGCCATGGCATGGATGTTCTTAGGTCGGAGCTTCACCGCATCTACGGACAGCAGCTCAACAAGGTGTCGCTGTCGCCCTTCGATTTCAAGAGTTGGATCGCAGAAAACGGCAGTTGACACACATGCTTATGGTTACAAAGATTACATCACACAACAAGAGATGGACGCGTTCGTTAAGGAACTGGGGCGGTCCATCTAAAGAACTCTGAAATCATAGGTGTTCACTACGCCGGCAACCACAGACCCCCAAAAAACCTCGAGATACTGCAGGCGAAAGTTCCGAGACCAAGGACCACTGAAGTAGGACGAAAACCAAACGAATAATGGATGGTGGATGGATTCGAGATCAGCGCTTGAGAACCCCATCCGGAGGAAGCTGAGTGTCAGGTGGCAGAACTAGGAGTTCTTCGAGCACAAAACCGTGCTGAGGTCCATCCTGCATACACCACGGGCTCGTCGGGCTTGGTCACTGTGCGCCCGAGCCGGTGCACATCCAGGGACCATATGGGATCAGTCGCTCGCCGGCGCCCCCCTTCAAAGTCGCCAGGCTGGTTCAAATAACGAACTCCGACGCCGGAGGGGATTTTTGTCTCCTCGAGACCAACAGGACGACCAGGAACTACAGAGGAGGGCTTTTGTGTCACCGATCGCACCCTTATGGCCTCAGAGGGCTTTTTCCGGTCAGTCGGGAGACCTTACCATTCAAGGCTGTCAAAACGGCAGGCAACCTTTTCACCCACTCTGTAGACCGCTGACCAGAAGTAAGTCGCATCTCCTGAGCGTACTAGTGTCCAAACAGCCGCTCAGCCAAGGTACGATTGAAGCGTCCAACAATGCCCTGGTCCCGATGGATGTCAACCCGACCGCGCCGAACCTGGACAGAGTGCTTTGTCAACAGCTGGCTGACAGAGCCCATGAACTCACGACCGGGATCGATCTGGAGCAATTTTGGCCACCTCAACGGGCCTCGCCTGTAGATGCGAGACAAAGCTTCAGCAACCTCTTTGGCTTCCTTAGTGGCCAGAGGCTCAGCTTCTTTGTAGTTTGAGGCTACATCAACCACGGTAAGGGTGTATTTGTACGTGCGCTTGCGAACACGGTCGTGTGGCAGCAAGAGAAGGTCAGCTTGATGGACCTCGTTCGGCTTGGTGATGTCGAATTTGGGTCGTGGAACGTGCTGCGGGGCGGCAAGGTAGATCTGCCAGATGGCCTGCTTCTTCAAACAAGCTCGGGCCACATCTTCTGAGGTCTTAGCCGCAGAAGCCAGCTTCTTTATGGCCTCAAGACCCCTCCAGTAACCCTTAGGGCTGTAATAAATATCCGCAAGGCGCAGATCCATGTATTTATTGTTGCTTTGTTAGCATTAAGTCTCTTACGAAAACAACTGCTTGTCTAGGCAGCCTGCAATTTTTTAAGCTCACAAGCAAGAAATATTCAGGTGCGACTGTGACCAGATTTGTACAACTCTTCCAACAGCTTGGTACGGGCCGTCATTAACGCCTCGTCTCTCGCACGTTGAAACAACTTATTTTTTTCCTCCTCCGACAGACCAACAGTATGTTTCTGGCGCTGACGAATTTCTTCTTTCATCTGATCCAATTTGTCAATTTCACACAGAATCAGGCGAAATTCTGTTTCAGATATATCATCGTCGTCCAGCGCGATAGAAATGCGGTCGGCGATTGAGTTTAGCTTCGACTCAGCCAAGATACGAATCTCGTCGTGTTTTTGGCTTTTGTTTGGAGTTTTCGTCCAATAGATTTCCCGCCAACGCCCAGCAACCCACACACAATCGCCCCAGCTCAAGGCCAATGGCGACAGGCGTCGCGATGATAGTTGACAAGAGCCCGACGCCAGAAGCTGCCAGCCCTACGCTAGTCGCAGTAAGCGTGGTATCAATCCCAACAACAACATAAGCCCCGCGCCGGTACTTCTTGTACAGCGAGGCTCTGAAGTCTCGTTCTTTTTCGAGACGGAATTTTACCTCAGCCACGTGCTGAAGGCGGTGTTTGTCTCCGGTTTCTAGTCCTGGGTAGAGGCCCATCGTGTACTACCCCTCGAGCTGGGTAGGTGTTAAATAGACTACTGGCTAATAATGACTATAGCTTGGTCTGCTGTGAGCGCACCGGGCGTAAATCGCAGCCTTTTGAGAGACACTGGACCTATAAAAATATTATGTAAGTCTAAATGACGTTATTCAACTTAGCGTTGGATTCCTTCAAGAGTGAACTGCAGTCGAGGCGTATCTTGTACTTGCATATAAATCCCAACTTCTTTATTAGCATTTGCTTGACTCCACTTGAGCTTGAAGCCGGGTAACACTTTAACAAAGTCGTCGGGTCTATCTCCGAGAATTAGATCAAGGAGGATCGATGATATTGGCACGTTCATACCAATGATTCCCGCTGGGGGGAATTCGAAGACTATTTTCTGGATTCCCTGCCGGCCGTTGCTTGTCATTAGCACGTTATCTTCAGAAACGAAAATGTTATTCGTCCCGGGGATATACGAGCACAGTCGAGTTCCACTATTAACTACCTTCCTAACTTTGTGCTGCTTTACAGTCACAACGTACGGAGACGAGACTTGTATGTCAATAAGCCACCCTGTTTGTTGGACGGGGTCCGCAAAAGCAACCCACTTGCTCCCAGTGAAGTCCAGCGTATGAACCCGCTTTGGAACGGCATGTGAGGTATCCACGTCGCCGAGATCACCGAATGCCAATGACCCCGCTTGGGCGACCTCTTTTCTTTTGTAGACCCCATCAGAAAGATGGAAGGCTTACAATCGATCTTCCTTCCCGTCCTTATCGAACCCTCAGTGTCACCAAGATCAGCCAAAGTAGAAGTAAAACAAAGATCAGGAATCGATACAATTAACTTACTCCACCCATCAAAGACACCAAAGGAAAAGAAACACAAACATTAAGCGACCAGACCATAATGGAAACCTAAACAAAGGAAGGCCATAAGGACAGTTACTTTCCCACAAAATGGCCATATGGCCATCTAAAATAAAAAGACACAAGTGATACACACATTAAGTAACAAACAACACCATAAATAAACCGCCACAGAAGAACCGCCTTGGAACGGTCAGTGGAATGATTTCCACTGGGGGGGCTTAAATCGATTTTATGTGGCCACAATCCTCGCCCTTACTTCCGTCGCGATTTAGACAAATAATTTATTCAGTCCGCGTGAAGGCCTCCTAACCCATCAGTGCAACATCTCCGTGAACACTAAAAATCAAAGAACCACAGAGGTGAGACAACGGTGAGGACTCGACAGCAAGAAACCACTGAAATGCTGGAGCAAAAGAAACCCAACAGTTAGACTCCGATGGGCCCGACCAGAGACAGAGCATCAGGCACCAACCAACATTACCTTGAATTAGATTTCTCTAATTCTCAATAAGCCTTTACGTTGGAGCCGTCATAGAATCTGAGGCCTGATCCAACGGCGTGCAATTAAAGAGGGAAGCAAAGTTGCCAACCGTGATTGGGTTAACTACCATGCATGCAGTCTGTCGTATAACATCCATATTGTACACAATCTTTTTATATCGAATAATGATTTTACAAAATTGGGTGGTGAAGTCATTGCGGTTATATATTTTTCTGAGTTTATATACTAAGTCACCATAAAATTCGGGTTCCGATAGACCTTGTTGCAGAAGAGATATTGAATTTTGAAATTAAATCAGAATGGCGTCTATAAAATTTAGAAAAGGCTTAAAGCCACCGGGGCCGCTTGCTTCAACCATTCCTTATATGTAGGGTTGCGCTCAAATACTCGAATGGTAACATCTCCCCGTTGGTATCTCTAAGTGAGATAGTTAGCTGTGAAACAGGCCCTGGCGACAACCTTTTGTACTGTAAGACAGAAAATGATTCAATTCGACCAGATCCACACTTTTCGTTCTCGACAGGGACATATCTAAGCAGTGTAGAGGGTCGACTGTTATGCAGATTGTCTGAAGATGAAAGTAGACCTCACGATGGACGGCCAGCTTGTGTGGCTCATTTGCAGTGAACGTCTTGGTGCGGCCTCCTTCCAAGTGATGGCCATTGTCATTGATCAGCGCCAAGGGAGGGGGTTTGAAAGTATTGTCGGAAAAGCCTAAGATATTAGCTAATTCGCGATTCATTGTTATAACTTCTCCGGGCTTTACCGTTAATTGCAGTAGACCAGACGGTTCATCTAGAGTGAGTTCGGCATTCAACCGCTGAAACACCTTTTCGTTCAACTCCAAACGTTATAATACCCGTCAGATATTGTTTTTCAGTCTTTTTATTTGAGACCTTATTGTTCCTTTTCACGGTGCATATGTTGTACCACCAGTGATAATACGTCAACTCGCAGAGAGGAATCTCTCGCTCACCCGCTGACAGGGTTATGGCAAGATTGTTTGGCACATCGTTTTGAACGTCAGTGAGTGTGATGTACATGATAATCACCAAAATGGGTATGGATACAAAGGCGTTTACGTTTAATAGCTCGGCAAAATATCAAGCAGGCGGCAATTTCAAATATAAAGAGTCAGCAGCAGAGGCGCCCATCCAAATCATAATGGTCGACGATAAGGGAAGTAAGTTCCTTTTCAAGTACCCGGACGTCTTCGCCGATTATCAAAACCCTCCGCTTACCGGGGATGTCACTATGGCAAACAAGGCGTGGGACAGCTGGGTGGATACTCCCTTCACCTGATTGCAGTGCCAGCTCAACTTTGCGGTTTGGTGCGCAACCGCCGGATGTGGTGTTTCATTCCAGGACCATCTCCAAGTAGAGGAGCCCTTTCTTGCAAGCCTGTATTGCCTTCATGTCTATTATACGACGAGGCGTCTGCTTGAGGAGCTAAAAGTCGCCCTCCCTGGGGACAAGTCCAATTCATGGTTCGATAACCAGTATGACTCCAGGGCCTACAAGCGGCTTTGCGAGGAGTTCGCCGTTTCACCTGATACGGATTGAAGGCAGAAGTTAGACCACGGGTATCAAGGCCTCGGATCTTTTGTTGGTACCTTCATAACCCCGGGGAAATACCCATTCTGTCACCCGAAGGACTCCATACGTCATAACCGGGATATTTCAAAGGCGTGGACGATGTTCATTCTAAATAAATCAGAAGGGTTCACGCAAGTGGGTGTCGAGCGCCGCAACGACTATATTCGAACTTACGTTTTGGCAATCTTGGGAGCGCAAGCTCAGACCAGTTACAACATTCTCAAAGTCGGGACGGGGTTCGACGCCCAAAAGCAGTTTACGGCGAATCTCGAAGACGCCATCGCCTCACCTGTCGACATCCTCAGCAGCATCGATCGCTATCAAAAGAGGTTGCAATATGCATCCACACCACTCGATTACGTCTGCGGGAGAGCGCTCTACTTGATGCCGAGCGACATGGCACTCCACCCCGGCAATGTCCAAGGCTATAATAACCAAATGCAAAAAGCGGGGTCAGACGCTGCCATCGGCCACAACCCAGGAATAAACAAAGCAGCACTGATCAATCCTGCCTCTAAAGTCGATAGGACATTCCAGGGGAAAACTGCCTCACCAGCCGGGACCGATCCGCGAGTACTCGCAGGGCCACCGCCCGAAGGGTCGCCTACGTCTGCCGCTTGCTCCGCCAGCAGAATGGAAATCCGGTCTCGACCATGAAGAAGAAAAAACAGCTCTCATAGTCGCAGGGATTGCACTCGGCCTAGTGGCGCTTTGGTTGGTTGAGCGGTCGTGATAACCAGTCCCGTGCAGCCACGGGAAGTAGCGCCCCCACGCCGATGACCAAGGCCCACAAATTATCTGCAAGCCACGAAGCGGCCTTCCCTAGCGCGCTCAAGAGCCAAGAGACGATGGACCCGATGATTCCGGGCAGGGCAGCCGCGGCATTGCCGGCCAAATTGGCCAGGGCACGCCCGAGGGACTGTAGGTGCTTTTGTACCCAATCCTTGACCCCGCCCTTGCCGGTTGGCTTTGGAGCCGGAGCCGGTACACTCCCCCCGCCGCCGGTTAGCACAAGCACTAGGGTCGAGATTGCCATCCAAATCGCTGTAAGGATGTTCACGATGGTAATTCCCTGCTCGCGGAAGAGGGTGCGAATGGGCTCAGCCAGCGTTTCGTCTTTATGAAGGAGCCGCCTGGACGTCTCACGGATTCGGGAGGTCTGGGACCGGAGAGCTTCTCTGTTTGCAGAAATGGCTTCGAGCCTCGACTGTCTTTCGATTTCGATGTCAGAAAGCTCACTCTCGAGGTTTTTGACCCGACCCGAATTGCCTGTTGGATTTCGGGGTCGTCCGTTTCCGTCAGTTTCCGCCGCTCCCTGGCCAAGCGTTTTTCAACTTGGGATTTTCCCTCGTGACCTTTGACAGCTTCGCCAGGTTGTTCGCCAACTCATCTCGGGTTCGAGTCATGGCCTTTTCAAGCCCAGTAAGCTCCCTTTACCGCGCACGGCCCATTCGGCGACAAAATGCGGGCAAACGGGATGCGAAAAAAACGTTTTTATCCTCGATCTGCTCGAAGGCCCCTACCGGGAGTTCTTTCGGCACATCGTGGTCCTCTGCCCCACCATAAAGTATAATAAAACAAACCAGCGCCCCTGGATCTGGACCGACCCTGAGGTATACGTTCTAGACCCCGGCGAGCGCCTTCACGATTACGTGCGAGCGTTTTACCAGGTGTTTATGGGCGAGCCTACCTTACATATCATCGATGACTGCTCGGCCACGAAGGCTTTGACGAAAAAGAATGACATGCTGTCAGAGCTAGCGTCCTCGGGCCGCCACGCCGACCAGAGGGTCTTGGTCCTCACCCAAAAGTACAACTCCGTCCTGAAAGACTTGCGCGAGCAGACGCGCTGGGTCTGTTTGTTTCACTGATAGGATCGTGACTCATTCGTAGACTGCTAGCGCGAGAATGACGTGATCTCCACACGAGAACAGCAGGCGTCGGTGAGGCAGCAGTTAGCCGAGACAAAGCATGCTAAGCTTTTATTAAAGACAGACCAAGCAGCTGCTTATATGGTGTTAAGTAATGTACGAAGTAACTGAAGTACTGCTAATCACAGTGATTGGCGTGCATATGGTACTGCTGTTCTTTATCGCTAGGCAGTATGTTTACATTACTCGGATGTGTGTTAACACACACGCACGCTTCTGCCAGCGCTTTCGACACTAAATTAGACTGGTCCGCCAACTCGCAATGTATCGCAAAGCAATAGCTATGGACTGTGACGAACTGATCGATGAGCTGATAGGAACGACAGAGCAAAGGCAGAACGCTGAAGCCCCAACCGCGGAAGGAACGGCAGCGACGTCAGACGGCAATGAGGAGCCGCTCCTCGAGGACCGGGTGCAAAAATACCGTGAAAGGCTCGCCGCATTGGTAGTGGGAGGCCAAGCCAAGCAGTATGGACTAGTGGTCCATGGGAAGGTCCTCACCGCAGAACAGATCGACGCTCTGGACAATAGCGAAATCGAAAAGCTTTACGCCCGCTATGAAACAAGGCTTGGGGCAGCGATGACGAAGACGCTGGGGTCTACAGCGCTTCAGATTTATGCGGGGCTGGCATCTCTGTTTCTCCCGATACCGGCCGAAAACCAATCTGGTCTTATTGCTGACCTCGAGGGCGAACCGTTTGTCGGACACGCACTTAGCAGTGTTACCTGCGAGCCGTACCATCGCTATGGCATTTACTTGGCGCAGCTAACTGCCGCGCTTACTACAGTGAAACACTGTCGATTTGGACACCAATCCCCTATTACCATCTATGACATAAACGATGTCGGAGAACGAGCAGATTGTTGCGGAGCAACAGGAGAACCGAGAGCCAGCACAGAGTCCGAAGGACAGAGTTACGACCCCAAGCCTTTGTGAAGCAACACGGTTAAGGATCCCAGAAAAGTGGTGGCGTGGTGTGCTGGAGCTGCTGCCAGAAAGGCCAAACAGGAACGGCTGCTCGAACAGCTTCTGACGGCCAAAGACTCATTTCGTCCACCAATTAGCGCAGCTGATGTCAGTATTCCTCCAAAAGTAACGGTCTCAAAGGAACCGTCACGCAGTGGTGCAGCACACAACCATGGACTAACCGACTCATGTTTCTTCTGCGCTTGCGCGCCACACAGGCGATACAAAGGCCACAAGTGGCATCCCCGTTGACTCATCGACAGCGTCGATGCCCAAGCGGTTTGTTGTTTTGCACGCTAAGCAATTGCGACAACCACAATTAAAGACAAGGCCAGACCCATTCTATATGGAGTGAAGCCCGTTGCAATAATGACAACCCTGGCAGCTGACGGTAAAATGCTTGTCAACGCGCTCTACCATAGCGCAGTCGTATGTGGCATCGCTGTGGGATGCAACCGGCTTGGCAAGATTGCGATTGGGGGTAGCCCCACGAAACTAGACTTCATACCCCGCGATGCGGGCATGGCCATAGTTGACGTCGCTCTCGCCATTGCAACCAAAGTCATGCTAATTAAACGGGCTGATACCTGCTGATATCATGAAGTAATGGCAAGTATTGCTATGCTCGTTGGCGGTGCCCTGGTGAACGCTCTGGCGTTCTCGGGATCGAACTTCTTGTTCTACATGTTGAAGAGCTCTGGTGTGGACGAAAAACGCATGCGACAAGATAAAGCGATCGAACAGTTACAGGCTGCACAGGCAGAATGGTCCCGGAAACGGACCGAGCGTATTGATTTCATCACTGAGGAACTTCGTCGCGAAGGGCACGCCGTTAGAGCCGTCAAAGACGTCGATGGCGCGATGCGCCTTTATGCGCAGGTCACCGGGCGTAACCTTGAACCACTGGGGCGTGAACCACAGCTATCGGACTTTAACCACCCGAGTGCCGACCAGAAAGACCGCGAGATTGCCTTCATCATCTTGGGAATGGGTGTGACAGGCTTCGCGGCATACAAACTGGCCTCATCCCGCTCATGAGTTTTGTCTTTAGGACGAAATGGGCACAACAGAGTGGTAAGTACGGAATTGGCACAGTCAATTGGCTGATCAATGTCTTTAGGATGAAATGTGTACAACCGACTATGTAGGACCACAGCTGGCTGGTTATATCTACCGGTGTCTTTAGGACGAAATGGGTACTTGTTAGTATCGAATGGGCAAACAGGCTGATCAGTGTCTTCAGCGGTACACGTTTACTTCCTTGTGTATACTAAGGAAATCAATCCTGCTCTCATTTTATCATTTAACATTTAACAGTTACCTCCCCCACACAGTCAGTGTCGATTATACCTGACCGAAATCAAAGCACTGAGAGTACTGGTAGATCGATTGTCTTCAAGCGTAAAAAGGGCAAATAATCATGAACTGAGGGTTAAATTGTGTCATTAAAATCTTTTATTCTTGTTTTGAAGCAAAATTTCACAGTGAAGAGCTTGATCAGACGCTGCATTCAACAGCTTGGGATCTAGGTCTTCACTGTTTGCCAAGTCAACTCTATGATTCAATAATAACCATCTTTAGGCTTACACAACACTCTGACAATACTGCGGCTATTTTCTATATAAAAGTTATTCCGACAAGTCAGTTACAGTCACGTGATCTTCAGCACTGAACGGTTTTTATCCTTTGTAACTTTAAAGTCGATTGACAATTCTAACATGACGTTAACGTTTTTCCCATTGAACCCAGTGGAAACGTCGGCGTTTGCAAATATGCGATAATTCACGTCGTCAACGTGGTGCGTGCAATTTGGCGTCATCGTGACGTTGCATGTAAACATTTCCTTCTGTCGACATCCGCTGCAAAATAGTCCCCAAGATAACGCTTTGTTACTACTGTATTTCAGTTTAGCATCATGTTAGAATCGAAATAATTTCCACGCACCCGGTGTGTTATCGTGATTAACACACGGTGTTGTCGGGCAGATGCGAATATTAATTCACTCCGGCTTCGCCGTCGTGAATTAATATTTCGCAATCTGCCCTCCAACACCGTGTGTTAATCACGATAACACACGGTACGTGGAGATTATTTCTTAAATAATCGATTTAAACTTATTAAACCGCGTTACTTGTATATAAAGCCACATTACGAAAACATACCTATACAAATACATTGCACATTTGTAAAGACGAAAACAGTAACATTTTAAATGAAAAACTGTGATTTTTTTTTCAGCTCAAAACATAGATTGTGGGTGCTCGTAAGGCGGTTCCTGCGAATATCCGCAATCTATGTTTTCGAACAAAAATGTGACAGATAATGTTAAACCCCCTAAACCCCAGTTTGCTCTATATAAAGTGGGGTTTAGAGTGGTCTTCGATTCACGGACAATGTTTACCATGATCAGATGCCGCAATCAGGGTCTATACTTACTGTATGCAGTTACACGAAACAGTCTAAGTACCAGATCGTTTTTACAGCCTAATATCTATGTGTGCTGTCTGCTTTAATTTATTTAACCTCAAAACATTTTCTGGAATGCACTCTTCCAACTCAAGTCGGGCACGTCCATTCTGCTAAATTGGTGTCTAGATAAATGGCAAGCGATTTATATAGAAAACACTGGTTGCATGGCTCCACTGACCAGGGTTGAAAGGGATGACCTTTCCGCAAGAAGATGTGTGATCGAGACATGACCTTGAAGTTAAAAAAAGTCTTTCATTCTCTTTTTTTCTAGCCGTAGGTCCTACAGCAGTCTGGTTAAATTGACAGTACTTTACTTAAACACCAGCACAATCATAATCAAACAATGACAGCTGAGCAGACAACGCTTTCCGATCTGGGTATTCAGTGTATGTTAAACCTGTCCAGATTCTATAGATAGTCATCTTGCGCAATACTCTGACCTACAATTGTCACTTCGATAAAAATAGAATGGCTATTTTCTATTAATAAATATAACAGTGGGTTTTCCAAATTAGTGATGATCACGTGGACAATTGCAGGAATGGAAATTGTGTGGTATGTAACTTAAGATCGATTGTCGATAACAATCGATCTAAAAACTGAAACTGACAAAAATAATCGACACTGACAGTTTTATCGCCAGCATAGCAGAAAAAGAAACGTATTTTTCGCACAAAAAATGTCAGTATTGGTTTTTGCGAGATAAATAGACAGCAGTTTGTGGTATATTTCTTTTTCTGTGCAGTATAATAGCCAATATCGCGTGGTCCTATTGATTTAGTACTATACATCTCTAAACGTGTCGAGCATAAGTTTCGCAGACGACGTATCCATAAACTCAATCCCGTGGTAATGGGCTGTCCTAGAATGAGAATTATGATACTTTCAGCCCAACGAACTTAGGAAGCTGGGAGTGTGGTAGGCCGCCCCCCACGCTCTGGGGCTGTTGGTTTTTGTGTTGTAAATCATTTTACACCAGTTTTCAGGGGATTCCCCCGCGATACGGCAGGCAAACAAATATTTTATTCTATTGCATCCCCTCTCGGTGGGGCCGACCCGGGGGGTGTGGGTGGGCCCCACAGTGCGAGGATGAAAAAATTGTCCTCGGCATCCCCACTCGGTGGGGCCGACCCGGGGATGGGTGGCCCCCACAGTGTGGGGGTGGGGGTTGTCCCAGAAACTAGATTGTGTATACCACTTAAAATCATATGGCAGATTATGGCTTAAAAATATTTCAATGACAGTTTTGTCAAAATATCTGCAAAAGCTTGACAGAAAATACCATTTTTCATCTTTTCCCAATTTTTCAGACTTTCGGATGCGTCTTTAAACCGATGTCCCGTATCCATATGACATTAGCTGTTGGTGGGACGAAAAACTGAAACACACTTACTCACTGATAAGTCAACAGAAAGTCTAAATTGCCACAGCAACCAAACTAAAAAGCCGAATTTAGTCAAAACCATAAAACCTGTTAAGGCAAGTATGGTGAATATTTTCATAAAGTCGCAGTCTCGTAGTGCGTATGGTTTCTGAGGAGATGATGTTTTATGCATTTTTTTCAATGTGTTTCATTTTGGTTTCCATGGCAACCAGCAAAAGTGAGCAGTAGGCCTACAATCTTATTGCAGATAGATGAATGCTTAAGGAACATTTCTATGAAAGTTTTGTCAAACTATCTACAAAGGCTTGGCAGTAAATGCCATTTTTCAATTTTTCTAATTATACGTCTAAAGAAACTATAAGTTGCCATAGCAATTTAACTAATGAGCCAAGTATCATGAAAAACACAAACTGTCAATCCCCAGCCCAAGGATGCTGAAGATAAAATTTGAGCCCAATCGGCCCAGTGGCGTCACAGAAGCTGTCGTTTGAAAGTGTTGACGACGGACAGACGACGCAGAGGACAACGGACAACTGCCTATCCTGTGAGCTCCCCCGGAGCCATCGACTCTGGTGAGCTAAAAATGGTCATTTAGACGAAGCAAAAGGCCTTTTTCTCAGGATTTGTTTGTTTGATTTGAGGTTTAACGTCCCCGTCAACACTGTAAAGGTCATTTTAGAGACGTTGCTTCCAATTTTGTGGGACTTTTACCCGACATTGAGATGAAATGACATCTCAAGCCCTGTCGCCCAATGAAACCAATAGGGTTTATTATCATGGACGGTCCGCCTCGCACCGCGGTTCCTGGACAGGCTTAGATCCTCTAAGCTGTTTACCAGTACTAGTGTGCGGGCCGGATTCAGCTCTGCGTGGAAGCATCATGCAGCTCATATATTTCTTCCCTTTTTCTCAGGATGCGGCCTATATATATATACAATATTATATATATTACACATTTTAAATTAAACGTTGAGAACTGTCTTTGTTTTGGCATAGTATTAATCAAAACCACCACAATAAAAGACGATTAAAAGAACCAGATTTACTCACCGGATGGAAACACTATATTACTGTATAGTATTATGGTACCTGCACAGTAGTTAAAATTTGTCGCTGTGACAAAGCATACAGTTGATCATGTATTTCTGTTGTAGCACGAAAATCACATAGACTTAAAGCTGCGGAAATCAGCTTCGGGCGAACTTTATTGAAATTGGAACCTGCAAATCGATTTTGGGGTCAGAAATTTAAGTCCACTCAGTTCCATATTGCATTGTCAGAAATCAAACAAATTAAGCAAGAAACACAATTTAGCACAGCAATCCTACGGAATATCAATTACCGCATAGGCTATAGAAATTGGAGCTCATTTCCTAAAATGGGCTTCAGTGGTAATAAACTTGAACCCATGGCCCTAAATCAATCAAACAAAGTAAAACAAAAATGAATTTGGGATTACAGCTACAAAACTGGGTTCTGGGCCAATGTATTGAAATTAGTGCCCAAAATCTCTCCAGGGGTGAATAAAATGGACACTATCATTTTCACATAAACTGGGCCCAGATATATACATTAAAGTAAAAAAAAATCAATTTTAGCACACAAAATCCTACGGAATTACATATTGACCGATACTATGACGATGCAGGCGCAGACGACGATAGACCACTGCCTCTACTATAAGCCCTCTCCCCACCCCGGCCAGAAGCCTTCGGCTCTGGTGAGCTAAAAAAAACAGACAAAAGCATTGCAGAGATCTGTAAAATTGTGAAATTTTACACGTAATTTAGGCGAAAAGCAAATGGGACATATATAATACTAGATATTTACAAGCAAACAACTATGGAAAATGGTAGTTTCCATAATCTCTTATGAACAGCATGATATGTAATGTCGAGTGTACTGTTGTTCAAGTTTGTACATTATCAAACCGTACATTTATTTCATAGTGGAGTTACGTACCTTCAGCTGGGTTCCTATAGTAAGTATGCCACTAGACCCCAGTTTAAATGCACTCTCATAATTTCCAGTTATAAGACCAGTTTCGGATAATCCATACACTGAAATATATAAGATGACACTACCAGCAATGGGACCGCTGTGAATGTGTTCAAGAATTAGTTACGTCTACAAGACCTTGTTATGAACACCTACGTAAACAAGAAAGAAAAAAAGTAACCAGGAAATGTTACATTCAAAGAAAACAGCCATCTCAAGAAATAATATAAACAGGAAACAATACATTTACTAAGAACATATAGCAAATTTTAAAGAACATTTAAGAAACTGCTAAAGCACGTGACGGTCACCAGGAACACTAGTGGGGACGGACTTCATCTCCTGAGGTGTCGAACTTTAAGCTATCTCCCTAAATGCCAATGAAGTTTTATAGGTCAATACCATTACAAATACTTGTTGCATATTTGCTTTGGTAAAAACCGTAATAATTAGCAAAATCTTATATTTACTGTACAAGTAGTATAGGCAATGAGGGTTCTGGGACAGTTTACCCCTTTTAGCACACGATTCGGGGAATCACGCCTCCCAGGGGTTTCTGGCACGGTTTCGAGCTGGGGACCGTGGTTTGGTTAATTCCGACTCCCAGCACGAGTGAGTGAGCCAAAGCCCTTCTTGGACACCATCGAGATGTTGCTTAGGTGACCCTCTACTCAAAATAGCTAAAATCGTTTCGGTCCGATGATCAAAATGGCCACCAGAACTAAAAACAGAAAAATCTGTAAACGACAACACCACCTTTACCTTTGGGCCACTTTTATCAAACTTCACAGGAATGTTACTTAGGTGACCCTCTACCATAATAGCTCAAACAATTCAGCCCTGATGAGCAAAAAGGCCGCCAGAGCTAAAGATAGAAAATGTCAGCAATTTGCTTTATATGCAAACTCCTTAACCCTTTGGCCAGTTTATTTCAGTCTTCAAAGAAATGTTGCTTAGATGACCAACTACCAAAATATCTAAACTTGTTCTGCTCTGATGAACAAGTTGACCACCAGAGCTAAACATAGAAGAATCTTTAACAGCAATTTGGCCAAGTTCATTCAAACTTCATAGGATGTTGCTCAGGTGACCCTCTACCAAAATTAATCGTACGGCTTGGATTAATAAAATGGCCGCCAAAGCTAAAATAATAATTAATCAACAACTTGCTTTAAATGCCAACTCCTCAACCCTTTGGTTAATTTCAATCAAATTCTCGAGAGGCCCACCCTGGCCCCGTGGCGAGTCTTCAGCCAAACTCCATGGGCAATCGGAAGCTCCCTCCGAGGATGGCAGATGAATGTGCCTGAAGGACACCACCTTGGCGTAGACCCGAGTGCTTTCCTTGAGTGGATGCAAACCCAGATCCGGACCAATGGAAGAGAAGAGAAGCGATCAAGGCTCGCAATGGTGTTAAGTTCCAGCTGGCTTTCAAAGACCAGCTTCGGAAGAATTACCCAGACTGCATTGAGGAGTACACAGACCCCGTGGCATCAGTAGCTAGACTTACGAGTCAGTGGTTCCCTTTGACAATACAATATATAAGTCTATGTAAAACTGGTGGGCCCCGGGGTGTGGCCACCTTTGTCCCCAGGGCTATAATTTGAACAAACATAGTAGAGGTCAACTAGATGAAGCTTCATATCAAATACCAAAGGCGTGGGCGTTATGGTTCCAGACAAGAAGACTTTTTAAATGTTTTTCCAATATGTTTATGTAAAACCAGGGGGACCCTGGGTGGAGCCATTTTTGACCTCCGGGCTATAATCTGAATGATCTTTGTAGAGGTCTGCTAGATGAAGCTTCATACCAAACATCATTGTCCCAGGCCTTCCGTTTTCAAACGAGAAGATTTTATTAAGGGTTTCCCTATGTTAGCAAATGTAAAACCATTGTGTTTTAGACGATAAGATTTTCGTTTAACGGTTTTACCTATATACATCTATGTAAAATCGGTGGGACCGGGGCGGGGCCATTTCTGGCTCCTGGTCCGCTAGATATCGCTTCATACCAAACATCAAAGACCTCGGCCATCTGGTTTCAAACGAGGAGTTTTTAAAGGGTTTTGGGACGGCGGCCCTCTTGGTCATTCAAACAATTATTTGTTGCCCAACTGTCTGAAGATTGCCTATGGAATCTAAATAAAATTGGCCACGTGATTTCAGAGAAAATGTACTTCAAAATGTCAATGGACCTACAATTCCAAGAGACCAAATGCCAAGGTTGCTGAATGACCTTGACCGTTATCATATACATTAATTCTGTACAATTTCTCATGTCAAAAGGCCACAATATTTTTCGAAAAATGCATTGTTTTACCTTTGTAAAGCATAGGGCACCTTTGACCTTTGCATATAGGTCAAGGTCAACCTAGGGTCATCATTTATAAAAACTTGGTAGTACTCAGTCACCCGATGCTACATATCAAGTTTCAAGAAAATCGGCTAAGTGGTTCTTGAGAAGAGGTTTTTTTTAAGGTTTTTACCATAAATGGGCATGGCGCCCGTCTTGGACATGCAACCTGGACCACTCGAACAAATTGTTGTTCCACCGCTGTCAGAAGGCTGAATATAAAAATTTAATGAAATTAGCCCAATGATTTCAGAGACTATGTATTTTGTTTCAAATGTCAATGGGCCTGCAGTCCAAGCAACACTGTGCCAACGACACCAAATGACATTGACCTTTGGCATTCGAACAAATCCTTTTTCTATCTATTCTCATGTCATAGACTACAATATTTTTCGAAAATGAATTGGTTCCCCATATTCCCATTGAAAAGCTTATGGAACCAAATTTGACCTTGGCCTTTCTGGAGAAGATTTTTTTCAAAGTTTTAACCATATCTGGGCATAACGGCCATACTGGTCATGTGAGACCTGGACCATTCAAACAAATTTTCATTCCCTAACTGTCCTAAGGCTGCGTATAGAATTTAAATGAATCTGGCCCGGTGGTATTAGAGAAAATGTATTTTGAAATGTCAATGGACCTGCGATCCAAGTGACATTGGGAAAATTTACACAATGACCTTGACCTTAAGCATGCATAAACATTTATTTAGTACCTATTCTCATGTCATAGACCACAAGGTATTCCGAAAAATACATTGTTTTACCCTTTCCTATTGAAAAGCCCATTGAAACAAATATGACCTTGGCATAAAATAGATCAAGGTCAACCCAGGGTCATCGCAAATCGGGTAAAACTCAGTCATCCGATACTTCATACCAAGTATCAGGACAATCGGCCCAGTGGTTCTGGAAATGTATATTTTTTAAAGTTTTTACCATGTTTGGTTAAGGCGGCCATCTTGGTCAAATGACCTGGACCATACTTGCAAACTTTAGTCCCCACATTGCCAGTAGGCTGCATATGAAATTAAATAAAATTGGCCCAGTGGTTTCAGAGTAGAAGACATTTAAAAAATGTGGATGACGGACAGACGGGCGACGGACGGTGGGGGCCTACCATCCTGTAAAGTCCGCCGAAGCCTTTGGCTCAGGGGAGTTAAAACCTTTATATGTCTGTATTTCCTAAACCTGTGGATGGATTTTGGAATAATTTCACAGAATGTTCCTTGGCTGATCCTTAACCAAAATTGCTCAAACAATTCCGCTCCAATAAACAAGATGGCCGCCATGCTAAAAATAAAAAAACGTTTAAATGACCCCTGTTCCTGAACCGGTGGATTGGTTTTGAAATAATTTCGCAGGAATATTTCTTGGGTGACTCTCTCTTGAATTTAATCAGACTGTTGTGCTCCAGTGAGTAAGATGGCCGTCTGAGATAAAAAATAAATGACTCCTGTTCATACACTCGTGGATCGATATTGAACCTATTTCACAGGAATGTTCCTTGGGTGAACGTCAAATAAAATTGCTCCAACCATTACGCACGGATACCAGAGCTAACAAGATCTGTATGACTGTGTGAAACACTGAAGCCCCTGGACAGCGCATGTGAAATATCGAAAGTTATGGCCAATGTTAAAATAAAAAAGTAGGTCAAACGTCTTGTCAAGGTCAACAAGTAAAAAATTATATTTCCTCTGGAAAGGTCTTGAGTCAACGAAGACACATGTGAAATATGAAAGCCTTATCAGTTACCATTCAAAAGTTATGCCCAATGTTAATGGCCAATTAATGTTCATGTTAATACAAACCAACAGACAAACAGACGGACACACAGACCAAAAACTATATACATTAAAATAGAAAACTGCTTAACATTAGCATTAAAATAGAAATCTGCTTAACCAACTTTTAGTCCTTATGACTTCTCCTAAACTGATCGATGGATGGATTTTGAAATAATTTCACAGGAATCTTCCTTGGGTAGGCCTCTTCCAATATTACTCAAATGGTTCCTTCCTGCTAAACAAGGAGGCTGCCAGGGCTTAAAAATGAAAAAAAAACACTTTAAATTACTTCTCCTTAACAAGGACATTTTTATAAATGATATACAGGAATATCTTTTGGGTAAAATAGAAATGAAGGCAATGATCAGGACTCAAAACAATTAGCCCACATCTCCCATCAGAGACACCAAAGGGAAAGAAACACAAACAAGAAATAACAAGACCCTAATGGAAACATCAATTATTATGGCGGTAACCATCTGTCAAAACTACTCAAAGTGTGCCGCTTTCGTGAACAAAATGGCCGCAAGAACTTAAAAAAGAAACAGTTTTAAAAGACTTCTTTCTCTATAAGGAAATACTTTCATAGGAATGTTTCATGGGTGACCCTCTAACAAAATTGCTCCAAATAATAAACTTTCAACAGTCTAGAATTTATTGTTGCCATGCGTTACACAAATAAAATTTAAGTTTCTAGTCCGTGGTTATCTAGATCTCTATAAGAGGAAGACAAAACGACATCGTCGTTATCAGAAATTTTTGATTAACGTGCAGATACAGGACAACATCCACATCAGGGGGCCCCCATCCAGGTTGCTGGCTTGGTACAAGCATTGCAGATCTCACACCACATCTCCAGGTGTGTCTATCACGAGGATATATGGCCGACAGCTTCAATCCCTCTCTGTCAGCTGCTTCCATATCAGCTTGGGCCTTCCTGTATGTATGTCCCAGCTGTCTTGACAGCACCGTTCGAGCAATCCACGTGTCCCTACCGGCGGAACTTTCCTTTCAGGATGAATCCATGTCCTCAATGCCAAGCTGGGCAAGTAGCTCGTTGGACCCGATGCAGCTTGACACTGCAGATCTGTCTGATCACTGCTCTGTCATTCCGCTGCAGGCGTTGCAGGTTTGACAATTGCTTAATAACCACTACCAAGGTACTTTACTTGAAGTTTAAAGATTCATGCTCAAAATAGTTCTAGAAATTGCTTGTTACGGAATTTTCATCGGGAAAATGTGAGAACGAAGTAGTGTAAAACAAAAATACCCAGCACTTTTTAATAGCGGGGATATAATTTAAGTTGTTAATAAAGGTTTGCCAAATCAATATACTCTACTCACTTTGCGAAATAAAAGACAATTTAAACATTTTCATAAGCTCCTTCATCAGTTCTGTGCCGAGAGGACTAGCTGCGCTGTGTATAAACTTCACACTAGACAAATCTGTAGTTGACCTCAGTGGAGATTTCACCAGCTGGGCTGCTATTGGAGGCATTAGATGTAAAATGTCAGCCTAGCGAAAAGAACGTAGAAATACTGCGTGGAATATAAATAATGGGCCCTTTAAATGGGTCTTAGAGCATACATGTATGCATTTAGCAAAGCCACAACGCAGACTGTACAACCCTCTCTGACTGAATTAAGAAGCTTTATGACAATACATTCGTACAGCGAAGACTGTGATTAGACTGCGTGATAAGCAAGCAGAGCAGAGTCTTCGCTGCACAGACATGCTCAAAGACTCGGTATCACTTTGCATGAACCGCATTGTTATATGTTGTTATTGGATTTGGGTGAGAGGGAATAAAATGTATTTCTTCAAAAGTACTTGGTAGCATGAATTCTCGCATTAAGGAAAACATCTCGACTAGAAGATGCACAATTGTTTTCGTTTACATACTGTTCGTATTATACTCTTTCATAAAACTAATATTTTAAAGAATGAATCGGCTGGTAATCGTGGTTTGAAAGTAAGAAGTGAGTTAAAATGTTCAAATCTTTCAAAAATCTAATATTTTAAAGAATGAATAGGCTGGTAATCGTGTTTTGAAAGTAAGAAGTGAGTTAAAATGTTCAAATCTTTCAAAAATCTAATATTTTAAAGAATAAATAGGCTGGTAATCGTGGTTTGAAAGTAAAAAGTGAGTTAAAATGTTTTTGGCAGGAAATGCGTGTCAAAGAACACATACGACATACCTTATACTTTTCGATGAGTTTAATATAGTTTTCAAGATGATATTTTCGCATCACAACCATTTTTACACCGCTGTACAAACACGTGCTCATCACACCGCAGTTGCCATAGTGATGCGACATTGCTTGAACTACCACGGTAACCAATCCCGGGCGGTGGCGATAAACATGGCTGGAAAATGAAGAAGCCACCGCATTAGGTAAATGAAATTTTATTAGAAGTAACATAGAAACTACATGGGAAAGAAACAAACGTCTGTGTTTAGTTAACAAAATTCTAAATTTGCAAACAAGAGACCCGAGCTTCCCTGTACACTTAAATGAGATTTGCTTGGTTTCACAGCCCTTTCAATATAGGGAGTAAAACTAAACACTCACACACTCAGAACAGGCGAAATAATATAATTTTGCGTGGTTGAGAGTTGTTAACTTTAAACGGAAGAATCTTTTTTGTTTAACAAACAATATGTTTTTCACTGTTCAGAGCAAAATAAGCTTGGCAATACATGTGAATCATCTACCAAGCATACAAGGTGTCAGGTGTTAAAATGATGCTGTCCAGCCATTAACAATCAGGATGGCATAATCACAAGTCAGTCACATGAACTACCTGCCAGCGCTAATGTCGATTTATAAAGGAGATAAGTTGCAATAAGATAAAAACGTTCATTCAAAACTGAGACAGGTCTTTTGGTATGGGGTATGCGAATAAGAGCACTATTGTACTTTATTACTGTCTCCGTGCTACGACTTTAAATATATTGCCAAAGAAAGGCGCTTTAGAAAAAGGCGCAGATCAAAGAAATGGAAGCCAATATCTGTCCGAGTCAGACCAATTAGTCCTTCGGTAATCGTATTTTACCCATATGGGATACAGAATTCGTGGCGAGTTGGACAATATAAATAACTACATTATCTGCTCCCAACCACCTACATGTCTTGTAGTTGTCTTATCTTGTTCCATTAACCACCGCAACTACCACCACCTCCACCTTGGACTTTTAATTGGCTAAGAATATGCCAACTAAGATTATTTCATGCCCAGCAGGAGATTCAAAATATAAATATGTACTGAACATGGGCGGGTTTGATAGATACTGTAGCTAGCTTATCATAAAACCCCCATCCTTACCGCCATCTTGACCACCACCATCACCTCATTTTGTTTGAATATATTCAGACTATGTCCTGTTAGGGGATGATGCTTATGGTTAGCACGGGATACAGATTAACTAAAGCATTTATGTATAAACGGTTTAGAAGTGGAGCCGGATATATCCTGGGTTCGACTCTCCGTGATCTAACTGGTGGTTTTCTTCTGCTCTGACTTCGGACTGTTGTTAAGTTCTCAAAATAAAAGTGAAGGCAATGATTCAAACCTGATTCATGATAATGTTTATCGGTACATAACCATTTTACCACGTATTTTATCATGACTCCCTGTTGACCTAGAAAGCATCCATGCGGATCAATTTGTTAGTGTTATTTTGTTTGCTACTGTACTGAACTGAGGGCGAGGGTTGAAATTTCATAAACTCCGGAGTTGAAGCCCCCCCCCCCCCCCCCAGTTTTACTACTGACCGTCCCAAGGCGGTCGTTCTTTTGCAGTGTCTTATTTGTTATTTGGCTTTGTGCCGTTGGTTCATGTTGCGTCTGTTTTTGTGTTTGCCTCCGTGCCACTTTCTACAGGTGACTTGCTTGTTTAGATTATGGCCTTTCCTGAGTGTCATTTTCTTACTAGTAAACAAGACCGATTACCAAGTCTCCCAAACAAACGCCGATACTTAAATGAGCTCCCATTTGGACACTGTTTCCGAGATATAAGCCTTTATGAACTGGAGGTGTAGGGCATGGCCCTGGACACCCCTGGTTAGTATCAATGAATGCATCATATCATAAAAACAAGAGGGTCATCATAGATCGCTCACCTGATCCTTATTGCAAAACAAAAAGTGTAGGGGGTTGATCCCTTTGACGTCGTGGGTCAGATCTAGTGCACCAGACGATGAACAGGCTCAGTTTAACTATCCATGACTCATGGAGACAAGGAGTTGTGTGTGTGTGGGGGGGGGGGGGGAGGGGGGTGGCAAGAAGTTGTGCGTGAACAGGCTCAGTCTATCAATGAATCAAGGTGAGAAAGGGTTGTGCAGGAGGGGGGGGGGTTGATTCCATTCTTAAAATAGCGGTATGTACTGGTGCCATATTTTTATTGCAACACAACAATGAGCTGGGAACCGGTTAAGTCTTCTTCTTCAACCTTGCCTATTGGTAGGGTAAACAGAGTGAAACTCTTCATAAAGTGTTGCAAGAAGGCAAAGTAGCTCGTCTATAGGGGCCTAAGTTGAACAAGTTACGTGTGAGTGCATGCATGCATGAGTGTGTGTGTGTGTGCATGTATGCATGTGTGTGTGCATGCATACATGCCTGAATGTGTACATGCATACATGCATGTGTGTGTGTGTGTGTGTGTGTGTGTGTGTGTGTGTGTGTGTGTGTGTGTGTGTGTGTGTGTGTGTGTGTGTGTGTGTGTGTGTGTATGTGTGTGTGTGGGGGTGTGTGCACAGCATGAGCATGCATATTTGCATGAGTGTGTACGTGTATGCATGTGTGCATACATGCATGCATGCATGAGTGTACATGCATGCATGAGTGTGCATGCATGCATTAACATATGTGTGTGTGCATGCATGCATGAACATGTGCATGCGAGTACGTGTGTGCATGCAACATGTGTGTGTGTGTGTGTGCAAGCAAGCATGCATGAGTGTGGGAATGCATGTATGTGCACAGGCATGCCTGTCATGAGTGTGAATGCATGTATGTGTGCATGCATGCCTGAGTGTGTACATGTGCATGCATTCATGAGTGTGTGCATGCATGTATGCACAGACAATGGGTATGTGCATGCTTGCCTGTGAGTAATTACATGCATGCATGTGTGTGCATTCAAGCATACATACATGCGTGTGTGCATTTGTTGGTGCATGCATGCATGAGTCTGTGTTTGCATGCGTGAGTGCAAGTGTACATGCATGTGTTTTTTAGCTTGCATGAATGCATGAGTAATGCAGGTGTGAGCATGCATGCATGAGTGTGTGTGTGTCTGCATGCATGTTTATATGCATGTATGCATGCATACGTGAGTGTGTGTGATACATGCATGCATTAATGTGTGTGTGAATGTAGCATGCGTGAGTGCATGTGTACATGCATACTTGTGTGTGTGCATGTATGCATGTATGTATATTTGTGTGTATGTGTGTGTGCATGCATTGGTATGTGCATGCATGCCTGTGTGAAATTGTGTGTGTGTGTGAATGCATGCATGTGTGAGCATGCATGCATGTCTGTATGCATGCATGTGCATGCAAACAGCATTCCAATTTACCCTCTGCGGAGCGGTTTTTACTCCCAAAATTGGACATGAACCCCCAGAAATGATCGGGTCCCATATATATTGCTATACATTGAGAAAAGACCAAATGTACCTCGATCTTCAAAATGCAGTGGGAACTCTGTCAAGCATGCGTGCATGTGTGTGTGCATGTGTTGGCGCATGCATGAATGTGTGATTGCATGTGTGCATGCATGTGCGTGTGCTTGCATGCATGTGCGTGTGCTTGCATGCATGCATGTGTGATGCACGTGTGCTTGTGTGTGTGTGATGCACGTGTGTGTGTGTGTGTGTGTGTGTTGTGTGTGTGTGTGTGTGTGTGTGTGTGTGTGTGTGTGTGTGTGTGTGTGTGTGTGTGTGTGTGTGTGTGTGTGTGTGTGTGTGTGTGTGTGTGTGTGTGTGTGTGTGTGTGTGTGTGTGTGTGTGTGTGTGTGTGTGTGTGTGTGTGTGTGTGTGTGTGTGTGTGTGAAAGCATGTATGTGCACATGCAGGCATGCATGAATGGGTGCATTAATACATGCAGCATGTGTGTTCATGCATGCACGAGTGTGTTAATGCATGTATGTGCGCATGCATGCCTGTGTGCGCATGTATGGATGTGTGTATGTATGTATGTATGTATGTATGTATGTATGTATGTATGTATGTATGTTGGTTGGTTGGTTGGTTGGTTGGTTGATTTGAGGTTTAACGTCCCCGTCAACACTGTAAAGGTTATTTTGGAGACGTTGCTTCCAATTTTGTGGGACTTTTACCCGACACTGAGATGAAATGACATCTCAAGCCCTAACGCCCAATGAAACCAATAGGATTTATTAGCATGGACGGTCCGCCTCGCACCGCGGTTCCTGGACAGGCTTAGATCCTCTAAGCGGTTTACCAGTACTAGTGTGCGGGCCGGATTCAGCTCTGCGTGGAAGCATCATGCAGCCCATATATTTCTTCAAGCCCCTATGGGCGGGGGCCGATGTATATATGTATGTATGTTTGTTTGTTTGTTTTTGAGTTTAACGGCCCAGTCAACACTATTTGAGGTCATTTTTGAGCCGGTCAGTTTACCTATCCACACTTTTCCTGGGCAGGCTTATACGTAAGCGGTTCACCAGTACAGTGCACATTCTTCCGCCAGAAACTGACAACTGCCCTTCATGAATCAGCGGAAGGGAGAGAATGACCGTAGAAAAGATTTCATGATTAATCTCCACGAAAGAATGTTGCCGACCCTGGCGGGAATCGAACCCGCGTCCTCCTGATCACCAGTCAGACGCGCATGTATGTATGTATGTATGTATGTATGTATGTATGTATGTATGTATGTATGTATGTATGTATGTATGTATGTATGTATGTATGTATGTATGAAACAAATGCAATATCCCACCCCCTAACAATTTTTGTCGGGGATATCAATTGTTTATTTCCTTTTTAAAAATAACACGAAAGCAGAAGGACAACCAATTCTACAGCCGCACTTTGTATCAATGCTAAACCTTGTGACCTTCACCTGTGACCTTGACCTTGAGGTGGCATTGTTTATTTATGGTTCTGCACCTCAGCTCTCTGTGGGGCATATTTCACAAAAGTTTAATGAAAATCCTTCAAGGGGTAAAGGAGATATGGAACGGTCACAAAATTCAAAGTTTCAAATTTGTGACCTTCAACTATGACCTTGACCTTGAGTCGACATGGTTTAGTTATGTGTTATGCACATCAGCTCACTGATGGGGACATTTGACCAACGTTTAATGAAAATCCTTTGAAGGGTAAAGAAGATATGGAAAGGACACATAATTCAAAATTTCAAACTCGTGACCGTCCATTGTGACCTTGACCTGGTGTCGACATGATTCATTTATGGGCTCTGCACATGAGCTTATTGAGGGGGATAATTGACCAAAGTTTAATGAAAATCCTTTGGGGATAAAGGAGATATGGAACGAACAAAATAATTCAATGTTTTAAACTCGTGACCTTCAAATGTGACCTTGATCGTTAGTCGGCATGGTTCATTAATGGATTCTGCAGATCAGCTCACTAAGGGGGATAATTGACCAAATATGTTCTATAAAAGGGTTATCCTTTGGAAGCAAGGAATACACCACAGAACTAAAAAAACATGGAGTGCACACGCCCTCTGGGCCAGACCAGCCAGTTTCGGACAACTAGGCCCCAATCAGTGACCCTCAGATATTTTCAAAATTCCACAATGGAATCAATGATCCCAAAGGACAAGAAAATTTAATCTACACTATGATGTAGGGCAGGGAGACGTTTTCCTTACACTATGATGTAGGGCAGGAAGACGTTTTACTTACACTATGATGTAGGACAGGGAGACGTTTTACAAAGTTTAATGACAATCCTTTGAAGGGTACGGGAGATATGGAACGGACATAAAATTCAAAGTTTTAAACTCGTGACCTTCAAATGTGACCTTGACCTTGAGTCGGCATAGTTCATTTATGGGTTCTGCACATCATCTCACTGAGGGGGATATTTGACCAAAGTTTGAAGGGTTAAGGGGATATGGAACGGACACAAAAATCAAACTTTTAAATTCTTGACCTTCAAATGTGACCTTGACCTTGAGCCAGCATGTGTCATTTATGGGTTCAGTACATACGCTTACTGAGAAGAATATTTGACCAAAGTTTGATGAAAATCCTTCTAAGGGTAAAGGAGATATGGAACGGACACAAAGTTCCAAGTTTCAAACTCGTGACCTTCGACCGTGACCTTGGGTCGGCATGGTTCATTTATAGGTTCTGCACACCAGCTTACTGAGACGAATAATTGACAAAAGTTTAATGAAAATCTATCAAAGGGTTCAGGAGATAAAGAGCGGACAAGAAAGTGTTGCAGACAGATAGACTGACGGACGGCCGGACAGACTGACAGGCGGATGGACGGACATGGGTTCTGCACATCAGCTCACTGAGAAGAATGTTTGACGAAAGTTTAATAAAAGTCCTTCCAAGGGTAAAGGAGAAATGGAACGGACACAAATTTCAAACTCGTGACCTTCAACTGTGATCTTGACCTTGAGTCAGCATGGTTCATTTACGGGTTCTTCACACCAGCTCACTGTGACAATTAATTGACCAAAGTTTAAAGAAAATCTACCAAAGGGTTCAGGAGATATGGAGCGGACAAGAAAGTGTTACGGACAGACAGACGGACGAACGGACAGACGAAGACCATTCCTATAATCCCCGCTCTGCTTCGCGGCGGGGGATTAAAAAATTAGAAAGTAAAAAATGTTCCTGGAGGGGAATTTGAACTCTGACACAACTGTTTGAATCACAGTCCTAAGCTCTATCCATTATACTAAAGAGGAACAAGTAAACTGAGCATTGTTTTACTTCTTTTATTAACATAGGAAAATAAGGAAGGTAATACAGAGGCATCTAGAGTGTAAATAATGTTTTTCTATGATTTTACCTACTGACCTACTTTTTGACCCGACATGACCCATATTCGAAACTGACCGAGATATTGTCAGAATTATGATTCTGAGCAAGTTTGAGGATGACTGGACCAAAACTGTGGCCTCTAGTGTAAACAAGGTTTTGCTATGATTTGACCTACTGAAATACTTTTTAATCCGACATGACCAATATTCAAAACTGATTGAGATATTGTCAGGTTAATCATTCTGGGCAAGTTTGAGGATGACAGGATCAAAACTGTGGCCTCTAGAGTGTAAACAAGGTTTTCCTATGATTTGACCTACTGACCTACTTTTTGATCAGACATGACCCATATTCGAACTTTACCGAGATATTGTCACGATGATCATTCTGACCAAGTCTGATGATGATTGGATCAAAATTGTTGCTTCTAGAGTGTTAACAAGAAAGGTTTACGCACGACGAACGACGACGCCGGACATCTAACGGTCACAAAGCAAGAGGCCAATGGGCCACTTTGCTCACCATACCTCAGGTGCGCACTGCCCAATGGCAGCCATGTATTTTAACATGATATCATTTTAATCTACCAATTATAAAATATCCCAAATGAACCCCAATATCCAAATGAGCACTCATCTGGACTCAGTATCTGAAACATTAGGCCTTTTATGAAGTAGAGGGTATAGGGCATGGACCCAATGGAGCCCTGGTTGATATCACTAAATGTTTTATCATAAGGAACAAGCATATATATAATGTAGCAGTGGGGATCTGTATGCCGGAAATATAAGGCCTCTTAAGCGGTGGAGGGGTTGCGGCATGCCCTGTTGATCCCAGGAAAGCCCAAGATTGTTGTCACTAAATGTGTCTTATCATAAGAACCAAGAATATATATACATGTATATGGTTTATGGGTGGGAATCTGAACGGTTTCTGATATATGAGGACCATCAATGAAGTGAAGAGGAGAGGAATGGCCCCTGCGGACCCCAAAAGTTGGTGTGCTATTTATAAGAAACAAGAACATATATGAATATGGGGTGGGGATCTGAATGATTTCTGAAATATATGGTATTTTTAAGTGGAGGGGCGAGGCACATTGACCCAGCACAAAGACCCCCAGGTTGGTGTGACTGAACGAGTCTTATCATAAGGAACAAGAATATGATAGTTTATGGGTGGGGATCTGAAAGATTTCTGAGATATATGGCTTTTAATGAAGTAAAGCAGTGGGGCATTGCCCGGTCACCCCGAATGACTCCCAAGCTAGTGTTATTTGAATGCATCTTATCATAAGGAAGATGAATATATATGGTATAGGGGTGGGGCTCTGAACAATTTCTGAGAATTATGGACTTTTGTGAATGTGTGGGGTGGGGCAAAGCGCTGGCTTGACCGGGAGACCTCCAAGCTGGTGTCAATGAATGTCTTATTATAAGGACCAACAATATATATGGTTTAGAGGTGGAGATCTGTAAGGTTTCCGAGATAATGGGTCTTTCATGAAATTAAGGGGTTGGGACACGACCCCGGCACATCCCGGGCGACACCAAGGTTAGTGTCACAGAATACGTCTTATCATAAGAAACAAGACTATATAAGGTTTAGGTGTGGGGATCTGAATGGTTTCTGAGATAGATGGCCTTTTGTGAAATGGAGGGTTGGGGGAAGGCCCCGGGGCACCCAGGAAGACCCCCAAATTGGTGTCAATGAAAGCGTCTCTTCATAAGGAACAAGAATATGTATGGTTTATGGGTGGGGATCTGTACGGTTTCCAATGTATTGGGCCCTTTATGAAACGGAGGGGGTTGGGCATGACCCCGACGCATCCCTGGGGATCCCCAGGTTGGTGTCACTGGATACGTCTACAAATAAGGAACAAGAATATATATGGTTTTGGGAAGGGGATCTGAATGGTTTCTAAGATATATGGCCTTTTGTGAAGTGGAGGGGTGGGTAAAGGCCCGGGCGCATCCCGGGAGACCCCGAAGATGGTGTCAGTGAATGTTTCTTCTCGTAAGAAACAAGTATATATATGGTTTAGGGGTGGGAATCTGTAAGGTTTCCAAGTTATTGGGCCTTTTATGGAATGGAGGGGTGGGACATGACCCCAGCAAATCTCGGAGGTCCCCTAGGTTGGTGCCGCTGAATGCGACGTATCATAAGGAACAAGTCTATTTATGGTTTTTGGGTGGGGATCTGAATGGTTTCTGAGTTATATGGCTTTTTATGAAGTGGAGGGGGTGGGGCATGGCCCCGGCACAACCTGGCGGACACTTTGTTGGCATAAAAGCATATATATGACTGAGAGACGTTTACTCAAGGAACATTTCTATAAAGGTTTTGTCAAAATATCTGCAATAAATGGGCATTTTTTCATTTTTTTTTTCATTGTAAAGTCTATGGAAAATCTAAGTTGCCATAACAACCAAACTAAAGAGCCGAATTTCATAAATAACACAAAACCTGTAAAGGCAAATATGGTGAATATTACCAAAAACTCTCAGCCTCATACAGCATACGGTTTCTGAGGAGATGATTGTTGAAGTATTTTTTTTTTCTATTCTATTCAATTTGGTTTCCATGGCAACCAATAGAAACTAGCAGTAGGCCTAAAATCATATGGCAGACAGTAAGGAACATTTCTATGGAAATTTTGTCAAAATATCTGCAGAGGCTTGGCGGTAAATGCCATTTTTAATTTTCCCCATTATAAGTCTGCCATATTAACCAAACTAATAAGCCGATTTACATGAAAAACACAAACTTTCAATCCCCAAGCCCAAGGATGCTACAGATGAAATTTGGGCTGAAGCGGCCCAGTGGCTTCAGAGACGAAAGTGTTTGAAAGTGGTTTTAAAGTGTTGACGTCAGACGACGACAGACGACTTCAGACGACTACGACGGACGACGACGGACAACTGCCTATCCTAAAAAGCTCACTATGATCTTCGGTCAGGTGAGCTAAAACTAGAGAAAGTGCCCAGTGGGGCACGTATACCCCCGACCAGTGCCATCCCCTTTTAGTGGAAATGAAAATTTGTTTGTAGCATTGAACCTTTCCATATAAACTTTCCATTTAGTCCACTGAGAATAACTATTGCATTTCAACAAATATAGAATAATTTATCATATCCAAAGATGAGACTGCTTGTCTTTGCTGAATAATAAAAATTCAAAGTTTGTTGCAATTTGGAACAATTTCAACTGGAAACAACAAACATAGAATAGGCTGTCATAGAACATTTGCTGAATTAAAGTAGCTGTATAATGACATAATAAAGCAATGCATTTTTTATTATTACTTGCATTTATTATTGTCTGCATTTCAAGAGAAATATTATGCAAAATTTAACAGTTCCAGTCGCTGTTGTTTCTAAGATCACAAGGACCAATATACATGTATAAACTGACAAATCTGACAAGGGTCACAGCATAAAGAAACAACAAACTAACTAATAATGAACAGATGGAAAGACAAAAACTATAACCTTTGATATACTTTGTATGCAAGGAGTATAATGAAAACAGTTATCAAATCCTGTACCATATACTTTTATGCGATGTATATATATGAATTTATTCTAATAAATATTGTTTAAACCAAAACAGTTAACACAAAACTTGGACGTGATCAAAATGTGTAAGTCCTTATTATTGACCCATAGCCCCACCCGGGGGCTCGACACAGGAGCTTAGATATTCCATATGAAAGTTAATACTATAGCTATATTCTGTACCAAATATGAAGAGAATCTAACATGAGGTTACAGAGATATAAGCAATCAAAAAGGTTTAACACAAAACTTCGACTTAAAAGTTGACAAACTGACAGACAGCCCACCCAGGGGCTTGACCCAGGGGCTTAGATATTCCATATGAAAGGTAATGCTATAGAGATATCCTTTACCAAATATGAAAAGAATCTAACATGTAGTTACAGAGATATGAGCAATCAAAAAGGTTTAACACAAAACATTGACGTAAATATTGATGAACGGACTGACGGGTGGACAGCCCACCCAGGGGCTTGACCTGCGAGCTAAGATATTCCAAATGAAAGGTAATGCTATAGAGATATCCTGTACCAAATATGAAGAGAATCAAACATGTGGTGACAGAGATATGAGCAATCAAAAAGGTTTAACACAAAACTTTGACGTAAAAGTTGACAAACGGACAGACAGCCCACCTAGGGGCTTGACCCAGGGGCTTAGATACTCCATATGAAAGGTAATGCTATAGAGATATCCTGTTCCAAATATGAGGAGAATCCAACATGTGGTGACAGAGTTATTAGCAATCAAAAAGGTTTAACACAAAACTTTGACGTAAAAGTTGACAAACGGACAGACAGCCCACCCAGGGGCTTGACCCAGGGGCTTGGATATTCCATATGAAAGGAAATGCTATAGAGATATCCTTTACCAAATATGAAGAGAATCTAACATGCTGTTACAGAGATATGAGCAATCAAAAAGGTTTAACACAAAACTTTGACGTAAAAGTAGATGAACAGACAGACGGACAGACAGACAGCCCACACAGGGGCTTGACCCAGGGGCTTAGTTATTCCATATGAAAGGTAATGCTATAGAGATATCCTTTACCAAATATGAAGAGAATTTAACATGTGGTTACAGAGATATGAGCTATCAAAAAGGTTTAACGCAAAACTTTGACGTAAAGGTTGACGAACGGCGGGACAGACGGAAGTACGAACGAACGAACGAACGAACTAACGAACGAACGAACGAACTAACGAACGGACGAACGGACGGAAAGACGAAAACTATATACCCCCTGACATACTTCGTATGTCGGGGGTATAACAAGAATATGTATGGTTAAGGGGCGGGTATCTGAACGGTTTCTGAGATACGATCGTATAAGGCCTTCAATGACGTGGAGTGGTGGAACATGGCTCCGGTGGGCCCCAGGAGAACCCCCAGGACTGGTGTCACTGAATGCGTCTTACCACAATGACTTGTTCATTTGATTATTGTTTAACGTCCCAGTCAACACTATTTAGGTCATTTTGGAGACGTTGCTTCCAATTTTGTTCGACTTTTACCTGACATTGAGATGAACTGACATTTCAATCACTGCTGTCGAATGAAAGTAATAGGGTTTATACACGCTGGACGGTCTGACTCGCACCACATTGCCTTGGCAGGCTTAGTCATTCCAAGCTGTTTATCAGTTCTCATGTGCTGTCAGTTACAGCTTTGCGTGGAAGAAACGTGCATCCGAATCTATTTCTCCACACCCCAATGGGCGGGGACGATTATCGACTAAGAATAGCTATAATCTAAGGATAGGGATCTGGACCGTTTCTGAGATATTAGGCCTTTTATGAAGTCACAGAAGGTGGGGAATGGGCCGACAGGCTCATGGGCAAGGTTGGTATTACTGAATGCGTCTTATCATAAGAACCAAGACTATATATGGTTATGAGGTGGGGATAAAAGCGATATCCGAGATATATGGCCTGTTATGAATTGGAGGGGGTGGGGCACTGAAGGTGCCTTATCATAAGGAACAAGAATATAAATGTGTTTTGTTTGTTTGTTTGATTTGATGTTTAACGTCCCCGTCAACACTATTGTAGCGTGTACCGGGTCGTCCACGAAGTCAAGTAACGCGGTCACACATCCAGGTACTAGGGAGCTTACCACTAAATATTTTCCATAGGCGACAATAGTAACCTTTTACATGCTCCCACAAAAACTACACATACAAAACTTTTCGAACCTTACTCATTTATAGAGCCATCCTAGCTCAACAAGTTGATGAGAAAAAATCCACATGTAGCCCGTCTCTTTTTCAAGTTATGGTCCGCCATATTTGTTTACATGCAGATTCGCAGTGAATACAAACCGGATTTTTAAAGGAGAGGTAACAATATAAAATCAGTAACAATTTCTTTGAAATTGCAGATATAATTATAAAACACACATCATTTTATTTCCTTATAACTATCCTTTTCTAAAAATGGAAATGAAACATGGGATATTTATCCAATGGAAGCCTGCCTGGTATTTAGACTGCAACTAAAAGCTCTGTCCCAAAGTGATAAAATCCGGTACCTCCCGTATTTAGTGCAAAGCTACCTATACCAAACCCTTATTGTCTTTATGATCCATCAAAAGCATTGTCAAATAGAAATTTAGATCATATGTACTAATTTAAGCATGCATAATAAATGTTCAGTGGCAAAGAATCTTTGAAAGTTGCGAAAAAGTTATCGCTTCCAGATTCTACAATGAAAGCCGAACAAACCATATTTTGTGAAAAAGTGCAAATTTTACCTCTTTCTGGAATGGAACCCAGACACCGGCTTGCATCAGTGGTTCTTCTCCTATGTCTTTGGAACACTTCAATCCTTAAATGCACTCAATTATGCCTTATTAGCATACCAGCTGGTATTTATGGCTAATTTCACACCTATACCCCCTATTTTATGAAAAAATGGCATTTTGAGGATATTTTGATGATAAAACTTTGACAAAAATGATTATAATTGCCTTAATACCATGTGAAACAGTGGATACATATCTGTTCAGATCCTTTAACATGATCTAATCAATTAGAACCAATAATAGATGAGAAAACTTATCCTGATATTGCAGCAGAGACAATTTTGAAGTTTTGCTTTGGCTAGAGACCAAGGCCATAAACCATGTAACCTTACTGTTAAATTCCAGATGAAGTAGATTCTTTCTCTTGTGTATCCGGTTATACACTTACTGTCAGCTTTTTTCCAAAACAAACCCAATAACAATTGATTAACATGGCTTTAAAGTACCCCCCCCCCCCCCAATGCACAGATCAGAAGCAAAAACTGATCAAATACACCCAGTTAGACTTACGTACCACTAACCTTACACATTTTTACAGTTTCTATGGCAAACCACATGCCAGGAATATCCATTTAATGATACAGAATTGGATAGAACCTACCAATGTGTGAAAATATGATGTATTGACTGAAAACTGGAGTGTGGGGCTAATTTTTGTACTTTTGGTATAGGGAGCTTACCACTAAATATTTTCCATAGGCGACAAAAGTAACCTTTTACATGCTCCCACAAAAACTACACATGCAAAACTTTTCAAACCTTACTCATTTATAGAGCCATCCTAGCTCAACAAGTTGATGAGAAAAAATCCACATGTAGCCCGTCTCTTTTTCAAGTTATGGTCCGCCATATTTGTTTACATGCAGATTCGCAGTGAATACAAACCGGATTTTTAAAGGAGAGGTAACAATATAAAATCAGTAACAATTTCTTTGAAATTGCAGATATAATTATAAAACACACATCATTTTATTTCCTTACAACTATCCTTTTCTAAAAATGGAAATGAAACATGGGATATTTATCCAATGGAAGCCTGCCTGGTATTTAGACTGCAACTAAAAGCTCTGTCCCAAAGTGATAAAATCCGGTAACTCCCGTATTTAGTGCAAAGCTACCACTAACCGCAATCTCCGTTGCTTAACTTCGCGAATAAGCCAACCACTCTACTCGCGTCGCTAAAAGAGCCGGCTCCTACAGCAGTGGTATTTATCCATAACCGTTATATTATATAGATCATTTTGGAGACGTTGCTTTCATTTTTGTGCGACTTTTACCCGACATTGAGATGAAATGATATCTCAAGCACTGTCGCCCAATGAAGCCAATAGGGTTTATAAGCATGGACGGTCCGACTCGCACTGCTTTGCATGGGCAGGCTTAGCTCCTCTAAGCGGTTTTCCAGTACTCGTGTGCGGCCGGATTGAGCTCTGCGTGGAAGCATCATGCAGCCCATTTATTTCTTCAAGCCCCAATGGGCGGGGGCGAATATATATGGTTTAGTGGTGAGGATTTGAACGGATTCTGATATTGTAGACCTTTTATGAAAAAAAGGGAGTGGGGCATGGCCGGCGAACCCCGAGGACCCTCTGAGACCCTCTTAAAAACATCATATTGTTACCAATCATATCCCATAATATTTCAGAAAGAACCCTTGAGCGATTACTAGGAACTTGTCTGAACAAAATTTGGGCGGATAACACAAGGCTCCACGGAACCTTTTTTGGGTTTTCCCTTTTTGAATTTTGAAACCCTATTGCACATCATATTAACATCTATCTAACCAAAATTTTCAGAACAATCCGTCCGTCCTCTGGTTACCGAGAAAGAAAAAGAAGTAGCATAATAATAATAATAATAATAATAATAATAATAATAAGAATAAGAAGAAGAAGAAGAAGAAGAAGAAGAAACGCAGCAAGACCAATAAGCACCCCCCCCCCCCCTCCACTCCGTTCGGGAGACTCTGTTAAACGAGTAAGAAGTCTCGGTCGCCGTTTCGCTTGAATATTTGTTTGATTTGAGGTTTAACGACCCCGTCAACACGGTAAGGTCATTTTGGAGACGTTGCTTCCAATTTTGTGGACCTTTTACCCGACATTGAGATGAAATGACTTCTCAAGCCCTGTCGCCCAATGAAACCAATATGGTTTATTAGCATGGACGGTCCGCCTCGCACCGCGGTTCCTGGACAGGCTTAGATCCTCTGAGCGGTTTACCAGTACCAGTGTGCGGGTCGGATTCAGCTCTGCGTGGAACCATCGTGTAGCCCATATATTTCTTCAAGCCCCTATGGGCGGGGGTTTTCTTTTTCGCCAGTATTTCAATTATTTCATGATGTCGAGTCATCATCGTTGTTTCATCTCTGTATTCGTTTGATTTTTATGTTCTCGGAGATGATGAGTTAGAAATCCTTAAAGCGGATTGAAAAAAATATTTGTCTGAACTGGTACAGAACCAAGGGCGAAGGTTGTCGCAACGTAAAATCGATCTAAGCTCCACATTAAAAAACTTTACTGACCGCTCCAATGACTGAGTGTTTTGTATTTAACAACACGTCAACCCGTATGGGTCATTTTGTGCCGTATCCCAGAGAAAGGGAGAATACAGAGAGATAGAAGAGAAAGTAGAGGAGAATGAATGAAAGTGTAGAAACAAAAGTTATAACACGACTCCCCGTCTACCCTTACCAGCTGCAAGGACAGCAGGCCTTGCCTAACTGTAAGCCAATATCAATTGTACACCCCGGTGACGTAAGATAGTGGCGGTTCTTCTGTCTTGGTTTCTTATTGTTATAGCTCGTGTTTTCCTGTGTGAATGACTCATATCTTATTATTTTGGATAGCCGTCGGAAAGTAACTGTCCTTTTGGCTTTCCGCCTGTGACGTTTTTATTATAGTGATGTTAATTTATATTCGTGTTCCTTTCCCTTTGATGTCTTGGATGGCAGGAGTGAGGTAATTGTGTCGATTCCGGATCATTGCCTTCACTTCTTTTTTGATTAGTTTCGTACAAATTTTATTGCAGACAAATTGACAGGGACTTACCTCTTTTGCACAATATGATAAACAAGAGGGCCATAAATTCATAATGGCCCTGGCTCGGTCCACTGATCCTAATTGTACAAATAAAATGGTAGTTAGTATAAGGTGGATGGTTGGAGCACCCAAGAAATATTTCTGTGAAATTATTTCAAAATCAATCAAGCTATTTTGGAGAGGAAGTCTTCTTTTTGAGAATGAAGTCTTTCAAAAGTTTCCACTGACAATACAGAGCTGACTTGTATGTCACTATCTGGGAACCTTGTGGATATTTAGGGTCAGGTTCTAGTGCATCAGACTGAGATTAACCGGCTCTGTCTAACTTACAATGCCTCGTGGTGACAAGGGGATGGAGTGGTGGGCAGGGGAAAGGTGAGGTTTGGAACCAGAAGCTAGACATATTAGTCAGTAGTTCCCTTAGACAAAACAAAGCTGACCTGTATGTCATCACTATCTGGGCACCTTGTGTTTCTTTAGGGTCAGGTCCTAGTATAACAGACGGAGATGAACCAGCTCAGTGTACCGAACAAAGCCTCGTGGTGACAAATGGGGATGAAGGTTGGCATCTGAAGCAAGACTTCGATGCCATTATTTCCTTAAAGTTGCTCAAGGGTCAAAGTCAAAATCACAAGTCAAAATTTTGTATGAGCGGGAAGCCCTTAACACAAGGAAACCAAACGCCAAATATGAAGGCTCTATCTCAAACGGTTCAAAAGTTATGATGAAGTAGGTGACAGGTCAAGGGTCAAATTTCTGTATGAGTCGGAAGCCCTTGTCATAATGAACCTACATGCCAATATGAAGGTTCTTTCACAAATGGTTTTAAAAATACGGGAGCGTTCAGGTCATAGTCACTATTTTTGGATGGGTGGAAAGCCCTTACTTCCGTCGCCAAATGTGGAGACTCTATCTCAAATGGTTCAAAATTTATGATAAAATAGGTCACAGGTCAAGGTTAAGGTCAAATTTTCTAGTATGAGTGGAAAGCACAAAAAACCTACATGCCAAATATGAAAAGTAAAGTAAAACAAAGATCAGGAATTGATACAATTAACTTACTCCACCCATAAAAGACACCAAAGGGAAAGAAATACAAACATTAAGCGACCAGACCATAATGGAAACCTAAACAAAGGAAGGCCATAAGGACAGTTACTTTCCCACAAAATGGCCATATGGCCATCCAAAACCAAAAGACACAAGTGATAACACAGTAAGTAACAAACAACAACATAAATAAATCGCCACAGAAGAGCCGCCTTGGAACGGTCAGTGGAAGATTTCCACTGGGGGGCTTAAATCGATTTTACGTGGTCACAATCCTCGCCCTTACTTCCGTCGCGATTTAGACAATTAATTTGTTCAGTCCGCATGAAGGCCTCCTAACTCATCAGTGCAACATCTCCGTGAACACAAAAATCAAAGAACCACACAGGTGAGACAACGGTGAGGACTCGACAGCAAAAACCACTGAAATGCTGGAGCAAAAGAAAACCAACAGTTAGACTCCGATGAGCCCGACCAGAGACAGAGCATCAGGCACCAACCAGCATTATCTCTCTAATTTTAATAAGCCTTTACGTTGGAGCCGTCATAGAATCTGAGGCCTGACCCACCGGCGTGCAATTAAAGAGGGAAGCAAAGTTGCCAACCGTGATTAGGTTAACCACCATGCATGCAGTCTGTCGTATAATATCCATGTTGTACCCAATCTTTTTATATCGAAGAATGATTTTACGAAATTGGGTGCTGAAGTCATTGCGGTTATATATTTTACTGAATTTATATACTAAGTCACCATAAAATTCGGGTTCCGATAGACCTTGTTGCAGAAGAGATTTAAGTCCAATATTGAATTTTGAAATTAAATCAGAATGGCGTCTATAAAATTTTGAAAAGGCTTTGCGTAGTTTATGGTACCGATAACCCTGATTATGGAGTTTAGCCGTTAATAATTTATTACGAGTGTTGAAGTCAGTTATATGACTACACACTCTAGCAAATCGAATTAATTCCGAAATATAAACGCCAAGGATGGCGCACGAGGAACATCACCATCCAAAAAAGGAAAATTTACAATCTCAAAATCAAAGTCATCGCGTTTATCATAAATTTTGCACGAAACAAATCCATCTACAATAGATAGATGTAAATCCAAAAACGGGGCCTCGGTATCAGAAGAATTTGCTTTATTTAACTGAAGTTCTAGGGGGTAAATCTGACTGATCAAACCATCAAAATAGGTATTATCAATATTTAATAAATCATCTAAATATCTAGAAGTAGAGCTAAAAGCTTCAATAATTTCAGATTGGTTATCAATGGAAAGCGACAAAATGAAGTCTCTTTCATAACAATACAAGAACAGATCAGCCACAAGAGGTGCGCAATTAGTACCTACCCACAATTTGTCTAAATAACTTAGTACCGAATCTAATATAAATATTGTCAAGTAGAAAGGTGAGGGCATCACACACTTTCTGACATGACCAAAGTGTATAATTCTTATGCTCTTTAAAAGTGAAAAAATGCATTTCTGACATTACATGCAAGATAGAGAGAATCTTCTCTGTGAAAAGCCCATTCAATTAAATCATTAAGCTTTTCTTTTATAAGATTATGAGGAAGTGTAGTGTAAAGAGTGGGAAAACCGTAGGTAGACAGACTAGAAGCACAAAAATGTCTAGATTTCAATTTATTTAAAACATCATTCGAATTTTTTATAGACCAAAACAGATTTCTTCCTGATCTTTCAAAGACTTTATCACAATATTTAATTACATGCGTTTAAATAGCAGTAAGACAGGAAGTTAATAATTTAGAAAGTTCAGTGGTAGTGCAAGAGCTAGAATTTGCAATAAACCGTGCTTTATAAGGTTTTTTATGAAGTTTTGGTAACCAGTATAGCGTAGGAAGCTTGTCTTGGCCTTCGTTAACACACACAGCAAACTTGGTGGCTGAAAGACAAACATGTTTATCTACTATAGCTCTCTCTTCAGCTAAAGGCTGAAGTTCATAGGCCTAAGTACCACCAAGCTCCTGCTTAAGCGTGTTAACATAGTGGAGCCGTCACACAACGACGACGTTGTTAGCGGCCTTGTCTGCAGGGGCCAAAACAAACTTCTTATGAAATTCTTGAATACCTAGATTAAGATGACGTAAAGACGTCTTGGGCTTAGGAGGTAATAAATTAGTATTTTGAGAATAGAAAGAAATGCGTTTATTCACTAGTTTTAAAATGCTAAGTTTCCAGTCCTTAAGGGCTTTATGCTCAACATACTCTCGCTTACACCATCGATTACCGAATTCATTCAAGGAAGCAGCGATTTCATCTCTATCTTTACTGAAATCAATTTTAGAAGGAAACCGATATTTCGGTCCTTTAGAAATTATATTCCTTATCCTAGAATCAGGAATAATTTTCAAATTGCCAGTAATTACATGACCAGCAGCAGGATAGCAATACTTTGAGTTTTTACAATCACATGAATCAGGAGTATTAGTATCAATATCAAGATCTGAAACAAGTTTATTGAAATTAAAAATGATAGATCTAACAGGTTTGTTATATTTATAGCAAATTATAGGTGTTTAAGTATTTTGAAAATAAGCAGGAATGGAAGAAAGCACCGATCTCTCACGGAAGATACTGGGCAAGTCTATAAAATCCATACCCTTATTAATGAAGGATATTTTGAAGAAATGGCGTTTATGATTAATTTCAGAATCAATGTAAGGACGGAGAGTATGCTGAGTATAGCCTCTAGTTAAGAGAGCCGCATCATATAACTGATGAGAACTATCGTAGAATTTATTCGCCTCAGTGTCCAGAAGACGTAAAACAGAAACCGGTAATGAACTTAAAAATGAAAGCATAGAGTGGCGTCCATGATTTAATAATATAATTGACAGTCACTCCAGTCTAGTATTGTTCGTTTAAACGCACGTGATTTACGTTTAAAGTTACCATTTTTCCTGGTGCCGTGAGATCTAGTTCTGCGTTTTCGACATTCCAGGAGTGAGAAAATATCAAAGTCCGGCATTCTGGAAATATTACCCTCATGATAAATGTTGTCATTAAATCCCAGTGGAAAAGGGGTCTGTAAAAATTTAATCCATTTCAGTTCAGCTTCATGTCTTTTGAATATTTTGAATCTAGATGTAGAATTTACATCGTAATAAAGTTTTTCCACTGGTTGTATAACAATGTTATTTACAGAATGACCTGTACGTCGAAAGTGACGGTATAAGAAAGTGTAAGTTTTCTTAGGCTTAATCATTCTACGATAATGCTCGTTCAATCTAGTTTTAAGCATGCGGTTAGTTTGACCGACGTACTGCATATTACAGTTTGCAGTACGTCAAGTAATTAGATAAATTAAATCTGTAGACTGTCATGTCAAATCAGACATGTTAACTACAGAGAAGCGTCTACCGTTTACAGATGAAGTAACGGTAGACGCAGTGCTTAAATGCGAACAACATCTGCACCTCTTGGCATTGCACTTAGAAATACTAGGATACATTCCACTTCTTTTCCACGGATAAGTATATTTTCGAAGGATGGGCGATTTGAGAGGAGATAGTCTTATACGAAGACTACTCCCTAAAACATTGGTATTGCCTGCTCCTTTGAGATTAACTGAAGTTACAGAAGACAAATTTAAGGGTCTAACCAATACCGAAGGCAACATAGTATTAAAGTTCTTAATAGAATGGGGAATCCGTACAGAAGAAGCAGAGTGTAACCTAAGGGGTGTTATTGATATTTTAAATGTATTTGTAATACTAATTTTGGTTAATAAGGTTGTGATACCGTCAAAACTAAAGCGATGTTCATACCGGTTATTAAATAAATACTGAAGAAGATTCCTTCGAATAGAAGGAAGGTACAACAAAAGCCCACAAAACATCCTAGTCTACTTAAAGTACAGGGATGTCAAACAAGCAGTTGTTATACAACGAGGAACGAACATCGGTTTAATAATGACCTTCAACAGGTATCTAAAGGATGTCAATTGATGGAACAGTGAAAAGCAATTGTATAAGCCATCCCTGAGGGTTGGAAAATAAGAGCATTAAATGCATGTACGGGGAGACCTTTTACAGCCGCCACACGGCACAAACAAAACAGCCCTGATATGCAAAGTAGAAGTAAAACAAAGATCAGGAATTGATACAATTAACTTACTCCACCCATAAAAGACACCAAAGGGAAAGAAATACAAACATTAAGCGACCAGACCATAATGGAAACGTAAACAAAGGAAGGCCATAAGGACAGTTACTTTCCCACAAAATGGCCATATGGCCATCCGAAACCAAAAGACACAAGGCTGTATCTCAAACGGTGCAAATGTTATGATAAGGTAGGTCACAGGTCAAAATTTTAGATGAGTGGGAACCACTTGTAACAATATACATGCAAAATATGAAGGATCTACCTCAAACGGTTCAAGATTTATGATAATGTAGGTCACAGGTCAATGTCGCTGGTCACAATTTTATATGAGTGGGAAGCCCTTGCCACAAGACACCTACATGCCAAATATGAAGGCTCTATCTCAAACGGTTCAAAGGTTATGAGCAATGTTATATTTTTCTTTAAAGTAGGTCACAGGTCAAGTCAAGGTAAATGTCAAAATAGTTAGCATGTGTGGAAAGCCCTTGTCACAAGGAATCTACATGCCAAATATGAAGGCTATTTCTCAAACGGTTCAAAAGTTATGATAAGGTAGGTCAAAGGTCAAGGTCACTGGCTCAGAACTTTTTGTATGAGTGGGAAGCCCTTGTCACAAGAAACATACATACCAAATATGAAGACTATCTCAAAGAGTTCAAAAGTCATGACCCATGTAATTTGTTCTTTAAACTAGGTCACGGGTAACAGTCAAGGTCAAAATTTGTATAAGTGGGAAGCCCGTGTCACAAGGAACTAACATGACAAATATGAAGGCTCTAACTCAAACGGTTACAAAGCTATTGCCAATGTTTTTCTTGTTCTTTTAATTACGTAAAAGAGGTCAAGGTCCCAGGTCAAATTTAAGTAAGATGATGATCGGACAAAAACTGTGTCCTCTAAATTGTTCATATTTTTGACCTAGACATGACCCATCTTCAAAATTGACCGAGATATTGTCATTATAATTATTCTGAGCAAGTTAGATGATGTTTGAACCAAAACTGTTGTCTCTAGAATGTTCACAAAAAAGTTAATGCACGCTCGACGGACAATGTACGACACATGACGACGCTGGACATCTAACAGTCAAAAAAGTTCAACATGACCTTTGGTCAAGTGAGCAAACAATCTTGTGATCTAATGCTACCTTTCGTAGTATGTTTCTTATTCATTCCTTCAAATCTGAGTTCTAGTGCTTGTTTGAACCGCCTAAACATTAATTTTTTAACGATAATAAGAGAAAAACAAGCAAGATGTGTTTGAGAAACACGAACATGTCCCCGGGCCAAGGCCAATTAACACAAGGAACCTACATGCCAAATTATGAAAGCTCTATCTCAAACAGTATAAAATTACGACTAATGTTTAAGTTGTCCAACCAACAAACAAAGCAACAAACCAATAAACAGACAGGGCAAAAAATATGTCCCCGCTATCGCTACCGGGGACATAATCTAGACTCCACTCTTTTCAGTATATTTTTTTTTCAAGTACATGTAAGTTTGTTAATAGACATTTTATTAATGTATATCTCGCCTTCCGAATAGAAAATATATGAGGTATTGGCTTTGAATCAGAAAGGCCAAGGTCTGATAGTTATGGAGGGTGATTAGAAAATTTCAGTCAGACAAAGAATTGTGGCATTCACCGTCAAGACTGAATTACAACCCTGTGTGTGAAATGGTAAATGCCAGATGCTTTTGTAACTACGGGTCAAGACTGAATTACAAGCGTGTGTGTGCAATGGTAAATGACAGATGCTTCTGTAACTGCGGGTGATTCTGTTGAATATAAGCTGTTACTCATGCATATCCCACTTAATGTGAGGAAAAGATGGGTTTACCGGGTAAAGATTATTTTATAAATTCTGCTCCAAAACTTAGGTGTGCCTGTTTCATTAAAGCAGATCTACTGCATACCCATAATCTATGTCATTTGCAATGAAAGGGTAAATCATCATGCAACTGATATAGTTTCGTAACAGTCATCTAGTAATGCATAGACTAATCTTAGCTAGGCAGATGTCAATAAGTATATTTGCACAAAATCACGACCCAGTGCTTTTCACCTATCATACGGTCTTTTTTTATTTTTAATCAATAAGCAGGAAATAGGAGTTTTTCCTAGAAGAAACACTTACAGCATCTGGGGTAGATTTGCAACTATGTTTCTATGCGACAGCTGCACATTTTTAGAATCGCCTAAAGTACCACTTGATGGCAACAGAATGGCTGCAGTTGTTCTGGGGTCGATGTCTGCTGACTCTGTCACTTTACCACTACCAAACAAAGTTTCATAGCTGATAAAATCGTCTGTGTTTCCAAGGACAACGATTTTTGAAAAGAAATTACTTTCCTTCGATTGTGATTCGTTGCATCTCTATAAGGAAAAGAAAGCATTCGTTAAAACGTTCTGCAATTTTCACCTAGTTAACACTGCTTTACCCAAAAAGATTTAATTTGGATTATACTGTAATGTGTAACTCTGACTTGTTTTTATTTAAAAAGGAATGGTTAAACCCGACATATGTACGTCATTTTAAAACTTTCTGTTTGCTATTAATATTACGAACATCTGTATGCTTTCCTTAACCTTTCCAACAAAAGAGTCTACCGTCGTGAGATTTTTTTTTCTTTATAACGAGACCCCTACTAACATGGGAGACAGAGTGGTTTTGCACCATGAAGTTATAACTATAGTCCTTCAGTTTTAATTCATATTCATGCGACAATTGATTTCTGAGCGCCTAAAGGCATTTATTTTTGTAATAGTAGGACATACCTAGTGTTCATGTGATGTACTGTCTATAGCAGATCAAAGGCGCCTCTTAATATGGTGATTAATAGCTCTTTTGAATCCCCTGAGGCACTTCAGGGGAAAATCAATAATGTACACTCTAGTCAACAGAACTTTAGTAAACTGTTGATTTTTCCCAAGGTGACCCCTTACCTGTTGAAGGCAGAGGAGATCTCTTCAGTCAGCACTGAGGGCTAAATAATATTATGTAATGAAATGATAGTCCTCAATAACCAAGAATAAATGTCTTTGACGACCATGTTTTCCTATATCTTCCTATTTTAACACCAAAAGTCAATCAAAACATGTGTCATGTCATGTGTCTGCAAACTGTTATGTTTAGCGTTTCTGCCTATGCATGTTAGCTAAACAGACTCAGACTGGTGACCTCAAACGCATGCGTGCATTTATATTTAGGCTTAATGCTACAATATGTAGGTTTTCATTCAAGAATTCCAAAATACACAAGTTTTCACAAGTACCATACGGCCCCCGCCCATAGGGGTTTGAAGAAATATATTGGCTGCATGATGCTTCCACGCAGAGCTGAATCCGGCCCGCACACTAGTATTGGTAAACCGCTTAGAGGATCAAACCTGTACAGGAACCGCGGTGCGAGGCGGACCGTCCATGCTTATAAACACTATTGGTTTCATTGGGCGACAGGGCTTGAGATGTCATTTCATCTCATTGTAGGGTAAAAGTCCCACAAATTGGAAGCAGCGTCTCCAAAATGACCTTTACAGTGTTGACGGGGACGTTAAACCTCAAATCAAACAAAAATCACACGAACCATCGGAATAAACACGCATGTAGAACTACAGAATATGCACAGCTTATTTTATAAAATAAGCAGCTCACATTATTGGCTTACTGAGAATGTGGGAGAATTTAATTTTATGTAATGTTGGTTGGTGTCTGATGCTCTGTCTCTGGTCGGGCCCTTCGGAGTCAAACAGTTGGTTTTCTTTTACTCCAGCATTTCAGTTTTTTTCTTGCTGTCGAGTCATCACCGTTGTTTCATCTCTGTGGTTGTTTGATGTTTTTTGTGTTATCGGAGATATTGCACTGATGAGTTAGAAGGCCTTCATGCGGACTGAACAAATCATTTGTCTAAACCGCGACGGAAGTAAGGGCGAGGATTGAGGCCGCGTAAAATCGATTTAAGCCCCCCATATTGGAATTGGTTTCACTGTCCGTTTCAATGCGGTTCGTCTGCCGTGGTTAACTTTTGTTATGGTTTTGTCTTTGCGTGTGTGTATCGTTTGTTTTATATTTATTTTTTGTTTTGTTTTGGAAAGCCAATTGGCTCTTTTGCGGGAAATTAAATGTCCTATTGGCTTTTTGGCTTTCTGCTATTGATTGTTCCATTCGGGTCTAGATATTTCATGTTTGTGTTTCTTTCCCTTTGGTGTCTGTGTGGGTTAATTGTAATGATTCTTGATCACTGCCTTAACTTCTGTTTTTTTTTCTACTCTTCAGCTATAAAATTCAGACAAACAGGGCTTCTGACTGCCAGTGGCTCTCTGCATTCATTTGTGTAGGTATTTTGTTTGTTTAACTTACATTACTCAAATCTCCAGTAACAGAGGGAGTAACATTGACAATTTTGGGATGTCGCTTTTATTCATCCACTTAAAATGTTTTGTTGGTGCTTTACAGGGCGATTCTAACAATCACCAATAATATACGTCTTCGACTAAAATTACAACAATTCAGGACTGTCAGAGGATCTGACTATACACCGATTTAGCGATTCTGTTCACAAAACCGGGGATCGAACCCGTAACCCTGTGATAACCTACTATTACTTACCGGGATAAAAGTCATCATGGTACCAACATGATACCAGATTCGAAGCTTCTAGCTTGGGAAATCTTTGTCAAAAATTAAACATTGGCCGATACAGGGAGAAATAAAAATACAAATGAAAGAACAATCAGTGTCTCTTATGCAATATGAGTCAACATCATAAGATTGTATGTTTGAGGCTTTTATAGTTCTTGAGAATTCCTTGACAAAAATAAAATAAGCCTAGGTATGGAGTTATTTTGTCTTGGATCGACACTTTTACGTCATTTCGAGCCTGCCAGTTTACTTGATCTTTTTTCTGGAAAGGCTCATACATCTACATTAGCGGCTTAACAGTACAGTGCCACAGTCTTCTGCCATAAACTGACAACTGCCTCTCTTGAATCAATGGAAGGGAAAGAACGACCACTGAAAAGATTTCATGAAAAGTCTCCACGAAAGAATGTTGCCGACCCAGCAGGTAACGAACGCCTCCCGATCACCAGTAAATCGCGCATCCGGCTGAGCTACCCAGGCCGACAGCCTTGATGTGGTGCGAGAAGAGATGAACATATAGAACATATATGCGAAGAATGCCTTTATGTCTCTTGAACGACACTAGTCACCAGTAAATCGCGCCTCCCGCTGAGCTACCCAGGCCGACAGTCTTGATTTTTATTTGCCTTCACTGCAGCTGGTGTAGTGACGTGTGGCGGCCGTAAAACGTCTCCCCGTACATCAACCATAGTGCAGTTTATATTTTACTTTTGGTCCTTTGAGATCAGCTTAAATATTCTGAGAAATCAGAAATACATTATTGGTTTAGACTCATATTCTAGACAGGTTTTTAATTATTTGGACCCCATTTTGATTTATATCAGTCTTTGAATCGACTGCCTATTCGAAATTCGCAAAAATGCAGTATGTTTCCTCTGGCTTTCGTTGCCGGATCATTACAGGGTCACTGATGAGGCTTTTTTAGCCGAAACTATGTAGTATGACCCATCTTCTTTCTTATGAACGTTTTCATTGCTCTTAAAGGAACTTATTTTTGATTTTTATTTGATGTGGTGAGAGAACAGATGAACGTATAGAATGTATAAAGTAGAAGTAAAACAAAGATCAGGAATTGATACAATTAACTTACTCCACCCATAAAAGACACCAAAGGGAAAGAAATACAAACATTAAGCGACCAGACCATAATGGAAACCTAAACAAAGGAAGGCCATAAGGACAGTCACTTTCCCACAAAATGGCCATATGGCCATCCAAAATTAAAAGACACAAGTGATACACACAGTAAGTAACAAACAACAACATAAATAAGCATAGAATGCCTTTATGTCTCTTGCACGATACAAGTCACCAGTAAATCGCGCCTCCGACTGAGCTACCCAGGCCGACAGTCTTGATGTGGTGAGAGAATAGATGAACATATAGGGGCCTCGACCCAACGGTTTCACTAATGCGTCATATCATAAGGAAAAATAATTTATATGATTTGAAGGTGGTGATCTGTACTGTTCCTGAGATATAAGGCCTTCTTAGCAGTGGAGGGGGTTGGGACATCGCCCCGGCTGACCCCAGAAAAGCCCAAAACTGTTGCACTGAATGTGTCTTACCATAAGAAACAAGAATATATATGGTTTAAGGGTAGGGATCTGGACGGTTTCTGAGATAAAAGACCTTTTTATGAAGTGGAGGTATAAAAGATGGCCCCTGTGGACCCGCAGGGACTCCAAGTTGGTGTGACCGAATGCGTCTTATCATAAGGAACAAGAATATATATGATTAAGGAGTGGGGATCCGAATAGTTTCTGAGATATATGGCGTTCAGTGGATGAGTCGTGCATGGTCCCAGCACAACCTTGGCGATCCCAAGGTCAGTGAGACTGAATGTGTCTTATCATTAGGAACAAGAATACATATGGTTTAGCGGTGGGGATCTGAATGGTTTCTGAGATGCATGTACATGACCTTTTATATAGTGGAGGGGTGGGGCATAGCACAGGACACCCTGTATGACCCAAAGGTTGGTGTCACTGAATGCGCCCTATCATAAGGAACATGAATATATATTGTTTAGTTGGAGGGGATCTGAACACTTTCTCTTACATGTGGCCCTTTATGAAGTGGAGGATGGTGCACCCTGGGAGAGCCCCAGGTTGATGTCACCATAAGGAACAAGAATATACATGTATATGGTTTAGGGGTGGGGATGTGAAAGGTTTCTGAGATATTAGGCCTTTTATTAAGTGGAGCGAGTGGGGCATAGTCCCGGTGCATCCGGTGTATGTGTGAGGAGGTGGACCCTAGGTTGGTGTCACTAAATTTGTCCTATTTTGGTTTCAATAGCAAACATTAAAAACTTTCCTGTGGGCATACAATCATATGGCTGATTGAATACTACTCGAAGAATATTTTGTGCAAATGTTTTATCAAAACATCTGCAATGGATTCGCAGTAAAAGTTATTTTTCAGTAAAAGTTTTCCCCATTATACATGTTAATCTGTGGAAACTCTAAGTTGCCAAAGCATTAAAGAACTGATTTTCATTACAATAACAAAACCTGTAAAGGCTAATAAAATAAATATTTCTATAAAGTATCAGTGTCATAGAGCATATGGTTTCTAGGAAGATAATTTTTTAAGTACTGTTTCCTTTATTTTCGCATTTCGGTTTCCATAACAACCAGTAAAAATGAGCCGTGGACATTAAATCATATAGCTGATAGAAGACTACTAAAAGGAACATCTACTCATCATCCCGAATTAGTGTCTGTGAAGTTTCAGGGCAAAAGCTCAAATCGTTTTGGAGATATGTTGCTTACAAGCTTAAAATGCTCAAAGTTTCAAAGGGCCATAACTCAAGAAACAAGATTTTTTCAAAAGTTAATCAGGTCATCTTCTCATCATCCTCAATCAGTATGTAAAGTTTCAGCGCAATAGCTCTAATGGTTTTTGAGAAATCTTGCTTACAAGATTAGATATCTTGCTTACAAGCTTAAACGCCCAAAGTTTCAAAGGGTCATAACTCAAGAAAAAAAATTCGGATTTGTTTTAAAAGTTGACCAGTTTATCTTTTCATCGTCCAAAATCAGTCTGTAAAGTTTCACGGCATTAGCTGTAATTGTTTTTGAAATATCTTGCATACAAGCTTAATATGCCCAAAGTTCAAAAGGGCCATAACTAAAAATAAATTCAGATTTTTTTTCTCCAAAAGTTAATCAGCTCATCTACTCATCATCCCAAATCAGTCGGTAAAGTTTCAGGGCAATAGCTAAAATCGTTTTTGAGATACCTTGCAAAGTTTCAAAGGGCCATAACTCAAGAAAAAAATCATTTTCATTTTCTCATCATCCCAAATAAGTCTGTAAAGTTATACCACAATAGCTCTAATGGTTTGTGAGGTATCTTGCTTACAAGATTAGATATCTTGCTAACAAGCTTAAAACACCCAAAGTTTCATATGACCATAACTCAAGTAAACAATTCAGATTTTTTCTCAATAATATGTAAAGCATTCCATTATTATTGAAAGTTTTAAGACAAACAAAAGAAGATTTTTTTTTGGTAAGATATTTCTCAAAACACGTTTTTTTTATTTCTGCTCATAATATAGCTTGTGGGTATGTACATGCTAGAACTGCCTTGGTAAGGCATTTTTCACAAGTATGCACAACCTATGTTTCTGAGTAGAAATGAGAAAAAATGCAAACCCCTGTAAACCCCAGGTTTATTTTATAATAGTGGGGTTCAAGGGGTCAAAATTATACAAGCGTGTTTTTGTGATGTTTCCTACATATTTTTCGATAAAATTTACAGGTTCTCAAAACAATTGAAATAGATATCATTTAACATCAGCGTCATTCAGTGCATGACATCATGTAATAAAAATTATACACCACAACCCCTTTATAACACTATTGTTTGGGTCCAAGGCAGAGACTGTGAAACAATCATGTTATATCCAAACAAAAATGTATAGCTTTTTTCCCATATAATCTATACATTTTTTGGTATCCATAAGGAAATCTTGTTATATACAAATCCATGTTATAACTTACCGTATTATAATGAGTTTGTGGTGTACTTTCATTTCCAAGGGTTATTAACTTTTTCCGTATAAAGTACAGGGTGATTTTCTGTATTATCTGTACAAATACAAATTCATCAAAAAGACAAAAGGGGCATAATGGTGAGGTAGAGGGGTATATCACTCACCTTCAACCTCGTAATGAAGCCGCTGCATTTCACTTATTAAGGCGAAATGGGGGTAAACATTTTTTCTTACATCTGCCTAAAACATAGATTGTGGATATTCGATAGAACTGATTCAGCAAAGTGGTTCTATTGAGTCAACACTATGTTTAGAGCAGAAGTAAGAAAACATCAAAATTTTTCATCTGAGAACTTCTGTTTTCGTAGTTGTAAAATTTATAGTGTATGTTTATGTGTGTGTTTTCATTATGGTTTTCTCTTCTTATGCAGGCATTTGTGGTACATACTACAATTCAGAACAACAGGAACATCAAGAACATGTAAGGAAAACTACAAACCAAAAGAAGGCTGAATATTCCTACATAATTAATTTGGGTCAACAGGAGCATGAAGAATATATAATACAGTAATAAACCAAAAGAAGGCTGAATATCTGTACATATTTAATTTGGGACAACATTACAAAGCAAAAGAAGGCTGAATATCTGTACATATTTAATTCGGGACAACGGGAGCATCAAGAATTACAAACCAAAAGAAGGCTGAATATCTGTACGTATTTAATTCGGGACAACATCACAAACCAAAAGAAGGCTAAATATCTGTACAAATTTAATTCGGGACAACAGGAGCATCAAGAATTACAAATCAAGATAAGGCTGAATATCTGTACATATTTAATTTGGAACAACAGGAGCACCAAGAATTACAAACCAAAAGAAGGCTGAATATCTGTACATATTTAATTCGGGACAACAGGAGCATCAAGAATTACAAAGTAGAAGTAAAACAAAGATCAGGAATTGATACAATTAACTTACTCCACCCATAAAAGACACCAAAGGGAAAGAAATACAAACATTAAGCGACCAGACCATAATGGAAACCTAAACAAAGGAAGGCCATAAGGACAAAATGGGGTCATTTCCCACAAAATGGCCATATGGCCATCCAAAATTAAAAGACACAAGTGATACACACAGTAAGTAACAAACAACAACATAAATAAATCGCCACAGAAGAGCCGCCTTGGAACGGTCAGTGGAAGATTTCCACTGGGGGGCTTAAATCGATTTTACGTGGCCACAATCCTCGCCCTTACTTCCGTTGCGATTTAGACAAATAACCTAAAGATGGCTGAATATCTGTACATATTTAATTTGGGACAACAGGAGCATCAAGAATATTTGATACAATTATCAACCAAAAAAAGGCTGGATATTTTTACATAATTAATTCAGGAAAACAGCAGCATCAATAAATATATTGTCAGTTACCTCCCATATTAGATACATTTTTAAGCACATTGACCTGATAAAGATATGCTATCTCAGGACAAATGATGTTTATGAGGTCAACGTGACGTCATCAACGTGACGTTGCGCCCCACTACTAGAAAAAATCGCAAAAAAATTGTGTTATCTTAGCTTTAAAAATCGAAAACTTATGAAAAAGAAAAAAAAAACATCATAGGAAATATTAGGGTCAGATGATACTAAATCTATGGATCCATTGGAACGTGCTGCATTGTTGGGAAGCAGTGTCGACAATCAAAATCTGTTTTATAATTGCATATTTAAAGAGTGTACAATGCGTTTAACTAATGAATAGAATACCAGATTCGTGTTATTTGATATCTAGTTTATCAGGCTGGGCTTCGAGAGCGCATGTAGAATCGCTCGGCAAGCCTCGCGATTCTACAAACGTTCTCAAAGCCTTGCCTGATAAACTTGATATCAAATGACACAAACCTGGTATTCCGTATATACAGTTATAAACGAAAAGAAGGCTGAATATCTGTACATATTTAATTTGAAACCACAGTGGCATCAAGAATATGTAAAACAATTATTAAGCAAATGAAGGCTACATCTTCAAAACAACTTTGTTATTTGAATAATAGGCCAGTAATTTAAAGTTGATTAATTAGTTCTACTCATGAGTCACTAGCACATGCTTGATTTGGGACAAGAGGAGCAGAGGAAACAAAAATTTTGATTTCTTTCTGTGTAAGGTCAACTTTTATTTTACTTATCATCACAAATAGTTCTCTCGCCCTTCAACCCCACTTTTATAATAGTTACATTGAAGATTATGGGGGTTTAGACTTTTTTTCTTATTTCTGCCTAAAAAAGATTGTGGGTATTCGATAAAATAGCCTCATTGAAATGGCTCTATCAAGTCACCGCAATCTATGTTTTTTTTTGTTTTTTTTTTTTTTTTGGTTTGGGTTTTACGGCCCTTTCAAGATTATTTCACTCATATCGAGCCGATCGTTAATCAGAGGTGGGCGAAAACTGGAGTACCCGGAGAAAAACCACCTGACCTTCCGTTGCAGAACTGGGCGTCTCACACGTGGCCCGAGCGAGGCTCGAACCTACGGCGGTGAGAGACCTAATGACTAAGAGTCAGCGCTCTTAAATCTATGTTTTGAGTAGAAACAAGAAGAATATCAGGTTGTTTAATTTTTGGGGTGGTAAAATTTTCAAAACATTGATTTTGTATAGGTGTGTTTTCATAATGGAACACCAAAAGTGGTATGTTCACTTCTGCCTCAGCCACTTGTGAAAATACTTCTTTTGGTGTTCATTTGGTGAAATAAAACGCTATCTTACATACACTGAATAGAATCAATTATCATCCATGTAAAAGCTGATGATATTATCCATTTAAACAGAAGTTTAACCATTGTTCAGTACTTTTTCACTATTACCCAATCTACAACACTAATGTAGAGGATTTTTGAATGCATATTCATATCTTAAAGAAAGTATTAATGAAGTTTAGAAAAAGGGATAAAATGTTAGGCTTCACCAAGCATTTTATGTCTTTTTCCTAAATGAGTTGTAACATTTCCACGATACTGGATAATGAATGCAAGATTCTATTTATCATATGACATTTAAAACAGATTTATTAACTATTTCTTTTTTTAAACAAGGGGACCAAGCTAGCTTGGTCCTGTATCGCTCACCTGAGCTAACAGATTCAAAGTTTAAGGAAGTGCCAACCTTTACTGAAGGCTTTATGGGAGGACATGGTGATGACAGGGAAAGCATTTTCTGAAAATCAAGTAGAATGTACCTCTATGATAAACAGGCTGACCTCACTGGTTTTCAAACGCATTCAAGCTTTTATTCCTGACTTGCTAAGAAGATCCGATCTAAACTGAAGTGGCTAAGGTGATGACAAGTTCAAAAACAAGAGTTTTCAAACTCCTCCAAGCTTTCTGCCTGACTTCCTTGTTTGTAAGTTTCATGAAGATCCGTTCAAAACTAAAGGGGCAGCAGTGATGACAATGTAGAAAATAGGCATTTTCAGCAATCAAAGGCATGTCACTCTATGATAAATGTGCCGATTTGGCCGGTATTCGAACTCACCTGAGGTTTTATTCCCAGCCACCTTACATGTAAGTTTCAGAAAGATCCTATCAGACTTGGCCAGTATTCAAACTCATCAAAGATTTTATTCCCAGCCACCTCACATAAAAGTGTCAGAAAGATCCGATCAAAACTGAAGGGGCTACGGTGATGACAAGGTCAAAAATTTGGTATTTTTAGCAATCAAAGGGATGTTAATCTATAATAAATGAGCCGACTTGGCCAGTTTTCGAACTCATTCGAGGTTGCAACCCTAGCCACCTTACAGATAAGTTTCAGAAAAATCCGATAAAAACTGAAGGGGCTACGGTAATGACAAGGTCAAAAATCAACATTTTCAGCCATCAAAGGGACATAACTCTACGATAAATCAGCTGACTTGGCCTGTTTTCGAACTCATCCAAGATTTTATCCCCAGCAACCCTACATATAAGTTTCAGAAAGATCCGATCAAAACTGAAGGGGCTATGGTGATGACAAGGTCAAAAATCGGCATTTTCAGCAATCAAAGGGACGTAAATCAATGATAAATGGGCCAGCTTGGCCGGTATTCAAACTCATCCTAGGTTTTATCTCCAGTCACCTTACATATAGGTTTCAGAAAGATTCGATCAAAACTGAAGGAGCTACGGTGATGACAAGGTAAAAAATTGACATTTTCAGCCATCAAAGGGACATAACTATATAGTTAATGGGGCAACTTGGCCGGTTTTCGAACTCATCCGAGGTTTTATCCCCAGCCACCTTACATATAAGTTTCAGAAAGATCCGATCAAAACTGAAGGGGCTACAGTGTTGACAAGGTCAAAAATCAACATTTTCAGCAATCAAAGGGACCTAACTCTATGATAAATAGGCCACCTTTGCCGGTATGCGAACTCATCCGAGGCTTTATCCCCAGCCACCTTGCATATAAGTTTCAGAAAGATCCGATCAAAACTGAAAGGGCTACGGTGATGACAAGGTCAAAAATCGGCTTTTCAGCAATCAAAGGGACGTTACTCTGTGATAAATGGACCAACTTGGCTGGTTTTCGAACTCATCCGAGATTTTATCCCCAGCCACTTTACATATAAGTTTCAGAAAGATTCGATCAAAACTGAAAGAGCTACAGTGATGACAAGGTCAAAAATCAGCATTTTCAGCAATCAAATGGACGTTACTCTACGATAAAGAGCCGACTTGGTCGGTTTTCGAACTCATCCGAGATTTTATCCACAGCCACCTTACATATAAGTTCCAGAAAGATCCGATCAAAACTGAAGGGGCTACGGTGATGACAAGGTCAAAAATCGGCATTTTCAGCAATCAAAGGGACGTAAGTCTATGATAAATCGGCGGTCTTGGCCGGTTTTCGAACTCATCCGAGGTTTTATATCCAGCCACATTACATATAAGTTTTAGAAAGATCTGATCAAAACTGAAGGGACTACCGTGATGACAAGGTCGAAAATGGGCATTTTCAGCAATCAAAGGGACTTAACTCTATGATAAATGGGCCGACTTGGCCGGTTTTCGAACTCATCCGAGTTTTTATCCCCAGTCACCTTACATATAAGTTTCAGAAAGATCCGATCAAAACTGAAGGCGCTACAGTGATGACAAGCATTTTCCCATAGTAAGTCTATGGGACCTTGTGGTTGCCATAGGAACCAAAGTTTTAGAGCGATTTCAAAAAAAAGTTTATGTCATCAATGCCCAACCAGAGGCATGCTACAGATGAGAAATGATTGAGATCAGCCTGCAGGATACAGAGATATAGCTGCTCAAAAGTGTGGATGGACGACGGATGGACGGACGACGGAGGACCCACTATACTATAAGCTCCCCTGGAGCCTTCGGCCCAGGTGAGCTAAAAATCAGCATTTTCAGCAATCAAAGGGATGTTACTCTAAAATAAATGAGCCGACTTGGCCAGTTTTCAAACTAATCCCAGGTTTCATCCCCAGCCACCTTACATATAAGTTTCAGAAAAATCCGATCAAAACTGAAGGGGCTACGGTAATGACAAGGTCAAAAATCAACATTTTCAGCCATCAATGGACATAAATCTACGATAAATAGGCTGACTTGGCCTGTTTTCGAACTCATCCAAGATTTTATCCCCAGCCACCTTACATATAAGTTTCAGAAAGATCCAATCAAAACTGAAGGGGCTATGGTGATGACAAGGTCAAAAATCGGCATTTTCAGCAATCAAAGGAACGTAAATCTACGATAAATGGGCCAACTGGGTGGGTTTTCAAACTCATCCAAGATTTTATCCCCAGCCACCTTACATATAAGTTTCAGAAAGATTCGATCAAAACTGAAGGGGCTACCGTGATGACAAGGTAAAAAATCGACATTTTCAGCCATCAAAGGGACATAACTATATAGTAAATGGGGCAACTTGGCCGGTTTTCGAACTCATCCGAGGTTTTATCCCCAGCCACCTTACATATAAGTTTCAGAAAGATCCGATCAAAACTGAAGGGGCTACGGTGATGACAAGGTCAAAAATCAACATTTTCAGCAATCAAAGGGACCTTACTCTATGATTAATAGGCCCTCTTGGCCGGTTTTCGAACTCATCCGAGGTTTTATCCCCAGCCACCTTACATATAAGTTTCAGAAAGATCTGATCAAAACTGAAAGGGCTACAGTGATGACAAGGTCAAAAATTGGCATTTTCAGCAATCAAAGGGACGTTACTCTGTGATAAATGGACCAACTTGGCTGGTTTTCGAACTCATCCGAGATTTTATCCCCAGCCACTTTACATATAAGTTTCAGGAAGATCCGATCAAAACTGAAAGGGAAACGGTGATGACAAGGTCAAAAATCGGCATTTTCAGCAATCAAAGGGACGTTACTCTGTGATAAATGGACCAACTTGGCTTGTTTTCGAACTCGTCCGAGATTTTATCCCCAGCCACTTTACATATAAGTTTCAGAGAGATTCGATCAAAACTAAAAGGGCTACGGTGATGACAAGGTCAAAAATCAGCATTTTCAGCAATCAAATGGACGTTTCTCTAGGATAAATGGGCCAACTGGGTCGGTTTTCGAACTCATCCGAGATTTTATCCCCAGCCACCTTACATATAAGTTTCAGAAAGATCCGATCAAAACTGAAGGGGCTACGGTGATGACAAGGTAAAAAATCGGCATTTTCAGCAATCAAAGGGACGTAACTCTATGATAAATGGGCCGACTTGGCTGGTTTTCGAACTTATCCGAGTTTTTATCTCCAGCCACCTTACATATAAGTTTCAGAAAGATCCGATCAAAACTGAAGGCGCTATGGTGATGACAAGCATTTTCCCATTTGAAGTCTATGGGACCTTGTGATAGCCATAGCAACCAAAGTTTTTGAGCGATTTCGAAAAAAAGTTTATGTCATCAATGCCCCACCAGAGGCATGCTACAGATGAGATATGATTGGGATCAGCCTGCAGGTTGCAGAGATATAGCTGCTCAAAAGTGTGGACGGACGACGGACAGACGACGGACGACGGAGGACCCACTATACTATAAGCTCCCCTGGAGCCTTCGGCCCAGGTGAGCTAAAAAGTCATATGGCACTATTCATACACATAATATTATTTAGGACATCCTAAGCATAACGTTGAAGGTTGTATCTAAATAACTGCGTATTTAATCCACTTGTAGATAAATAAACTTAAAACATGTGGGTTATTATATTTTTACATGTGATGTCATATGATAAATGTTACACATCTAGGTTGCAAAGTAAGGGAATCAAAAATGCTCATTCTGGAGGTAAATCGGAGGTTTTACAGTGTGAAAGTTTGTTTTACAGCTGCGTAGAAGGACAGCAGTAAAAGATAATTAGCAACTGTAAAACCAAAAATTTAACTTCCCAAATGATAGCTATCCTCATTCCAATGCACTTATTCAATTGTTTCGTTCAAATTCTTCACTGTTTTGCTCAGTGCTGCACAACCGTGAGATGCAGGAAGCTAAATGTTATCCAATCAATACCGGTTTCATTCATGATATTTTGACATCATTATTAAAGGTTATAGTCTTGCAACTTTTGCAAGTCGGATACATGTCTGACTGATGTTTAGGATGCGGGTTTGATACCTGTCAGGTTCGGCAACATTCTTTCGTGGAGAGTGATCATGCAATCTTTTGCTATGGTCATTCTCTCCCTTCTGCTAATGCAAGATGGGAAGTTATCAGTTTCGGGCAAAAGAATGTGCCCTGTACTGGTTAACCGCTTACAGATAAGTTTCCCCAGGCAAAGTGTGGATAGGTAAACTGACCGGCTCAAAAATGACGTAAATAGTGATGACTGGGACGTTAATACTCCAATACCAAAAAAAAAAAGTTGTAAATCTGAGTCACTATCCAATCAAAGTGTACATTGTTTATTTGTATTTGAATTTTACTGCTGTGTTAACAGTATTTTTGAATAATTTTTAACCAGTCACTTTACTAGTTCACACCTTTCCTGGGCAGGCTTAAACCTAAGCGATTAACCAGTGCACATTCTTTCGCCACAAATTGAAAAATGCTCTTCTTGAATCAGCGGTATGGGAGAGAATGACCAAGGAAAATATTTCATGATCACTTGTCTCAAAAGATTGGTGCCAACTCTGGCAGGTATTGAACCCACATTCTCCTGATCACCATTCAAGAACAAATCTCACTCAGCTACCAATGCCAGCAATCATATGTCATGTAACATACAGAAGTGCATTTAGAATGTTTCATAAATGTCTTGTCTTTTTTTTTTTTTTCATTTAAATTGTTGCATTAACTATTGTATTTATCTCTTATTTATCACATGATGTTGTTGATATGCAGTGGATAATGCCATGTAATTGAGTAATTGTCACCTTTAAAGGCGATAAAAATCCTATTCAAAAATGGCCATGTGGTACAGAGAATCTTACTTTTGTGGTCATTCGATATGAAATTTATGAAACTCGCCAAAGGCTTGTTTCAAAAATGGCCATGTGATAAATAGAATCTTACACTTGTGACAATTTTATATGAAACTTATGAAATTGCCAAAGGCTTGTTTCATAAATTTCATATGAAATGATCACTCATGTAAGATCCCCCATTCACCACATGACATCGTTGACATGCAGTGGGTAACGTCATGAAATAATTATCATATGACCACACATGTAATAACTCTTTGGCAGGAGCATGTAACGTCATAACGATATCTGTTTCAACCATTCATTTTGTGTCGAGTAATTGGCATCTTTAAAGGCAATAAAATCACATTTAAAATGTCATTTGATAAAAAAACATATGAAATTTATGAAACTTGCAAAGGCTAGTTTCATAAATTTCATATGTAATGTTAGTTCCTCTATAAAATATATTTTCGCTGCTATTGTTTAAAGTAATTTTGGGGGAAATAAAAAATATATTTCCCTGCAATATTAAGGCTGGGATATATTTCTTTTTGAACGTTATGCACTTTGACGCGCCGAAAGCGGGACAAATTATGTCACAGCGCAAATTACGTCAATTTTAGACATTAACAAGACCAAAAACGGTCGATTTAATAAATGTAATATAAACATTAATACATCTATAGTTTTAAATACGGGAAATTTTTTGGGAATCTTCTAAACAAACTCGTGCAGTTGTAGTCGTTTGTTTGCTTGATTTGGAAGTTTCTCGGGAAATATTTCCCGTATTTCAAACTAAGGATGTATTAATCTCTATATATATTCATTGGCATATTTCTTGAAAAAAATAAACAATGAGCTCAAATGCATGATTTGAAATTTAATCCTCATTAAATAGACAGAAAGTACATAGTAATTGTTGAGATTTTGTATCCCACCCTAGCAAAGAAGCCAATGGAATGACATTTTTGTTTGTTTGATTTGAGGTTTAACGTCCCTATCAACACTGTATACATTTTAGTCATTTTACAGACACTGCTTTCCAATTTTGTGGGACTTTTACCCAACATTGAGATGATATTGACGTCTCAAGCCTTGCTGCCCAATGCAACCAATAAAGTGCCTGGACTAACTGATTCGCCCATGTTTCCTGGGCAGACTTACTTTCTTTCCCTGTGGTGTCTTTGGTGGGGGGAGTAAGTTAATTGTATCGATTCCTGATCTTTGTTTTACTTCTACTTTACTATCTCAAAGAGGTTTACTATTACTCATGTGTGTTGGGTTTCAGTCATGCATGGAAGATCATGCAGCCCAATCTCTTTCTTCAAGCTCAGTCGGAGGTTTTAGGGTATTTTTTATCTTGAGAATACATGTTGTGTGTACTTACTAGAAAATCATCTCTGTGAGGATCCTCCTCTGTAAGGATCCTCCTCATATGCATGCATGTTTGTGTACAGCAGCTGTAGATAGCTTTATATATTACCCTGTTGTACTGTGACTGCAAATTTGTTTCTTCAGAGCTCAATGAATTGCGAGCTCGCCTATATGCCTATGTTCATATTATAAGCTAATGAGAGCTTTTCTCACATTTCAGAATTTTAAAAAGAACACATTGCATGTCATGATACACTTCATTCCCATGTTTTAACAAAGGAACCAAGTTAACATGTGTACAATAGACACGCTTAAACTCATGTAAGCTAAACGGTACCATCCTGCCTCTTGTTTTCTATATTGTACCTGAATATAACTCTAGATATATTTCTTTTGTATGCTCTTTAATTGTTCCAAGTTCATGCCGAACCATACATTTATCCCATTTCAGATGGGACACCCAAAATCGTAAAAAGTGGGGGCTCAAAGTAGATGCTGCAAAACGCGATGTTTGAACACGGCCCTCACTGTTTGCAAAACAGCCCAACTATTTTGTAACTAAAATTTCTGAAACCAACTCGCCTGCCACCCATCAGTTTCCAAATGGACTCCTGTTATACATAGTGAAGAAGATTTATTTGTAATTAATTTATGGGCTAATCATTACGATAACACATCCGTGTGATAAAGTACATTTTTCAAATCTCAAAACGGGCATTTTTTCTGATAAAAATTGTTGATATTTTTCTGATTTATACTCCATAGGTTTTGGGTGCTCGTTAGAACCGCCTCATTGAGGCGGTTCTAACGAGTGCCCACAACCTATATCTTGGAGCAGAAATAAGAAAAATAATGTTTACCCCTGTAAACCCCAGTTTTCTCTAAATACAGTGGGGTTTAGGGGGATCTTTATTTTTCGCGGACTTGTTCAAGTGATGTCACACTGTTTTCCTGGCATAGATTTACAAAAGTAGATTTCAAGCAGTGAGATTTTAAAGGGAATGGATGCACATCTAGAGATGGTAACTCCTCCAAAAGTATTTTGTCTTCCATGTCAATCGGGGTCAACTCTTAAAGAAAAGAATTTGCTCCTGAGGAGCAAATTCTGTCCCAACAAGAGTTGACACCTTTTTCTGTGGGACAAAGCTTATAGAAAAGCAAACAGGAAGTTCTGAAAGTTGTCTCCTTTTGAGAAATGGCGGAAAAATCTGCTAGGTCTTCCCATTCCACTTAAGACTGAGACAATTAAATTCCATTGGGTCCCCACCCATCAGGGCTTGAAGAAATAGATAGGCTGCATTATGCTTCCACTCAGAGCTGAAACCGACCGCACACGAGTACTGGTAAACTACTTACAGGATCTAAGCCTGCCCAGGCAAGGCGGTGCGAGTCGGACTGTCCATGCTTATAAACCCTATTGCTTTCATAGGGCTTGAGATGTCATTTAATCTAAATGTCGGGTAAAAGACCCACAAAATTGGAAGCAATGTCTCCAAAATGACATAAACAGTGTTGACTGGGACGTTCAACCTCAAATCAAACAAACAAAATTTAGTTTAACACTCAGCCTGTGGTGATACTATATCACAACAGCGTAGAATGGACAACAGCGATAAAAATAAATGGTGGGTAGTTTTGTTAATAGTTGTCTGATTTTGCTGCAATTTTGTGATGATGCCCCACCATGGGGAAACACCACATCACATGTTCTAACATATAAGTGTCAGAAAAGAGCAATTAAAATCCAGGTAGAAATTCAATTGCTTATCAGTAATTCAGACATAAAGAGTTTAAAACTCTATGTGTAAGACTATTAGGCAAACGTGTAGCATAGCTCTGGGGTACATGTGAAATGTCATTGAAATCTGACAAAAATTAACCAAAACGGCTGCATTTTTATATTTTGATTGATGATAAGAGTGCTTGCTTCGATATAAATTATTTTCTTTTCCGAATTCAGGAATGGTAGAGGTAAAGGAATCCAAGGAATCCCTGCTGTTTTAGCTTTCCACACTCCACCTCACCACTCACAACTGACAGAGAGAATCCATGATGTTCAGGAGTAAAATGTTGATTAAGAAAATATACAAGCTGAATGTATTAGCCCTTTGCCTATATACATGTACTATGGTCATATTTCTTACTTAGCATAGTAGCATTAGTCAGAATCATGATTCAAACTAAAATGTTACAGTGAAACATGGAGTCTACTACCTTATTTCAGTTACATATAAGAACAAAAGTGGGCATTAAGAAAACGGTTTATCCCAAAAGTGGGCACGGGGGTTGGGGGCAAGATATCCCGACCATGTTAGCTTGCCCACCGATGTCAAGATACCCAGGGTGGGGTTAAAGATATCCCGGAACAGGTTAACCCCCCCCCCCCCCGGGCGGCAACCTGTTCAGAGGTAGCTTTACTCCCGGGGGTCTAGCTACCCAGGGCTCAAGATAAACTGGGGCACCAATTAATTTTATTCTGATGCTATGTATGAAATTCAAGGATCCCCAGCCAATCTTGACTGTATGCAAGCAATAACGGACAGACTGACAGATGGACAGGCCAAAATAAATACAGGGTGGAGAAAACTACAAAACAGACAAAAACGGGTACGATCAATAGTATGTAATGTATGTAATAAGTGTCAGGATAGGAGCTCAAGCTATCCTTGACCCTATGCAAGCATCATGGACAGACGGACGGGACCAACGTGAAACAAAAATGACTTTGCAACTTTAAGTTTGAAGGAAAATGAAACAAGAGGACCATGATGGCCCTGGATCGCTCACCTGATCCATAGAGTAACAAGTGGGCCCCGGGGAGGGCCATTATTGACCCCAGGGTTATAATGTGCATAATGTTGAGGGAGGTCTAAAAAGGTGAAGCTTCATACCAAATATCAACAAAAGACTATAATTTGAACAATGTTGGCAAAGGTCCACTAGATGAAGCTACACAACAAAATATCAAAGACCTGGGCCTTGTTGTTTCAGAGAAGAAGATTTTTAAAGATTATCTCTATTATAAGTCTATGTAAAAACCAAAGGGCCCTGGGGCGGGGGCATTGTGGCCCCAGGGCTATAATTTGAACAATCTTGGTAGAGGTCCACTAGCTGAAGCTTCATACCAAATGTCAAAGACCTAGGCCTTGTGGTTTCAGAGTAGAAGATTTTTCAAGATTTTCCCTATATAAGTCTATGAAAAACCTAAGGGCCCAGGAGCGGGGGCAATTTTGGCCTCAGGGCTTTATTTGAACAATCTTGATAGAGGTCCACAAGATGAAACTTCATACCAAATATCAAAGACCTGGGCCTTGCAGTTTCAGAAAAGAAGATTTTTAAAGATTTTCTCTATATAAGCCTATGTAAAACCAAAGGGCCCCGGGGCGGGGGCATTTTTGGCCCCAGCACTATAATTTGAACAGTCTTGGTAGGGGTCCACTAGATGAAGCTTCATACCAAATAGCAAAGACCTGGGCCCTGCAGTTTCAGAGAAGAAGATTTTTTAAAGATTTTCCCAATATAAGCCCATGTAAAACCAAAGGGCCCTGGGGCGGGGGCATTTTTGGCCCCAGCACTATAATTTGAACAATCTTGGTAGGGGTCCACTAGATGAAGCTTCATACCAAATATCATAGACCTGGGCCTTGCGGTTTCATAGAAGAAGATTTTTAAAGGTTTTCCCTATATAAGCCTATGTAAAACCAAAGGGCCCCGGGGCGGGGGCATTTTTGGCCCCAGCACTATAATTTGAACAATCTTGGTAGGGGTCCATAAGATGAAAATTCATACCAAATATCAAAGACCTGGGCCCTGCAGTTGCAGAGAAGAAGATTTTTAAAGATTTTCCCTATATTAGCCTATGTAAAACCAAAGGGCCCCGTGGCGGGGGCATTTTTTGTCCCATCACTATAATTTGAACAATCTTGGTAGGGGTCCACTAGATGAAGCTTCATACCAAATATCAAAAAACCTGGGCCTTGCGGTTTCAGAGAAGAAGATTTTTAAAGATTTTCCCTATAGAAGCCTATGTAAAACCAAAGGGCCCCGGGGCGGGGGCATTTTTGGCCCCAGCACTATAATTTGAACAATCTTGGTAGGGGTCCACTAGATGAAGTTTCATACCAAATATCAAAGACCTGGGCCTTGTGGTTTCAGAGAAGAAGATTTTTAAAGATTTTCCCTATATAAGCCAATGTAAAACCAAAGGGCCACGTGGCGGGGGCATTTTTTGTCCCAGCACTAAAATTTGAACAATCTTGGTAGGGGTCCACTAGATGAAGCTTCATACCAAATATCAAAGACCTGGGCCTTGTGGTTTCAGAGAAGAAGATTTTTAAAGATTTTCCCTATATAAGCCTATGTAAAACCAAAGGGCCCCAGGGCGGGGGCATTTTTGGCCCCAGCACTATAATTTGAACAATCTTGGTAGGGGTCCACTAGATGAAGCTTCATACCAAATATCAAAGACCTGGGCCTTGTGGTTTCAGAGAAGAAGATTTTTTAAGTTTTTGGTGAAAAAAATCTATTTTTGGCTCCTGTGACCTAGATGTGCAACGGACCGGAACCATTTGAACAACTTTGAAAGGGGACCACCTAAGGATCATTCCTGTGAAGTTTGGTCAAAAACCGATCAGTGGTTTAGGAGGAGATGTCGTTTAAAGAAATTGTTTACGCACGCACGGACGCACGCACGGACGGACGCACGGACGCACGACGGACGACGGACAAAAAGTGATCCCAAAAGCTCACCTTGTCACTACGTGACAGGTGAGCTAAAAAAACATGCGGGCCGATGATATGATTGAAATTTCAGGATACTAGCTCAAACCTTTCTTGACCGTATGCGAGCATAAACGGACGGACGAACAGGCCAAAACCAATATGCCCCAGCTTCGGGGGCATAAAAATGTTGTTGGCATTTTCATAATTTTGTGTAGGATATGAGTAACAATAAAGCTGGAGCTATTTAATACTATATAACAAGTTAGAAAGTGAGAACTTACATTGACTAAATCTACTACTCTGCTGACCTGGTCCAAGGATGTTAAAAGAAATTTAGGTTTCACCTCCTTGAAAAGCCGCATTATATTCTCTAGAAATAAATGAAAAAGAAAAGAAAAGAAAAAAAAAAAGATAATATTACACGAGTGATCATTTCGTAAGAAATTTACGAAAGGTGCCTCTGGAAAGTTTCATTAATTTCATATGAAATAACCATGAATGTAAGATTCTGTTTGTTATATAACAATTTTCGAATGGATTTTGTTACCGAAGAAGTATAAGGACACCTTCAAGGGAGGCAACGCCTGCAAAAGTATTTTTGTCTCCCATGTCAATAAGGGTCAGCTCTTGAATAAAAGAATTTGCTCCTGGGGAGCAAACTCTTTCATTTAAGAGTAGACCCCCTTTTTAGTGGGATAGGGCTTATATAAAAGCGAACATGAAGTCCCGAAAGTTGTCTCCCTTTGAAAAATGGCGAAAAAATCTGCCAGGTGTTCTAATTCCCCTTAAAAGTATTTCAACAGAAAACCTTGTGTTGGCACGGACGACGCGAAAACGTAACGCGCCAGTAACCATGTGCTGCTATGCGTGTTTTTGTTTGATTTTGTTTGTTTGATTTGATGTTTTACGTCCCGGTCAACACTGTAAAGGTCATTTTGGAGACGTTGCTTCCAATTTTGTGAGACTTTTACCCGACACTGAGATGAAATGACTTCTCAAGCCCTGCCGCCCAATGACACCAACAGGGTTTGTCAGCATGGATGGTCCGATTCGCACCGCATTGCCTGGGCAGCCTTAGATCCTCTAAGCGGTTTACCAGTACTCATGTGTGGGTCGGTTTCAGCTCTGCGTGGAAACATCATGCAGCCCATCTATTTCTTCAAGCCCCAATGGGCGGGGGCTATTGTTACACGTGTTATCATTTTTTGTCGCGTCTGGTTAAAGCATGGGGCGATATTGGAGTCCGTATCTCCGTCCGTTTGTTCGGAAAGCATTAACGTTCGCACTAACATTCATCCTCATGTTCAAGTCTATTTCTCAAGCACCGTAAAAGCTTCATTTATGATACTTGGTACAGACTTGTAGCTAGAGATGAATTTTAATGCAATCATCTTGACTTACATTTAGTGGTTCACTAACTTGGTGAACTACGTTACTACACGTATTTGGTGAATCCTAGCTTTCACCCTAATGTTTAAGTCCATTTATCAAGGCCTATTACAGTTCCTTGGTACAAATTTACATCTACGATAAAGATATCTTTGCCAGATATTGTTGACTAAATACAGGATTTTTGCCATATCATAAAAGCCTATACATGTACTTTGTATAAGTCCAGTAGGTGCCGACATGTATCATGAGACTTACATTGTTTTTTTAAGTTCTCAGAACTATAAAATACAGCGAGGGTCAATTAAATGCAGTGTTCCAAACATTGGACTCTGTCAGACGATTCAAAGGTAATAATACAGAAGCAGCTTCACTGCTGATGTGCAAGTGAATACTTCCGACCAAAAAGTGAAACCACGCACAAATCAAAGGTTTTGTGTACTTAAGGGGAATGGGAACACCTTCAGGGGAGGCAACTCCTGCAAAAGTATTTTGTCTCCCATGTCAATAGGGGTCAACTCTTAAAGGAAAGAATTCGCTCTTTCCTTTAAGAGTAAACCCCTTTTACAGTGGAACAGGGTAGGAAGTTCCGAAAAAATGGCGAAAAATGGTGTGTTCCCATTCCCCTTAACAGACAAAATAAGATATTGGCCAGCAGTGTAGACCATGATGCGGCGTCTGGTTACGGCCTACATTGTTTGCTGAAATTACAGGAATTTTATGGTTCGAAAGTTCAAGTCAAAGTTCAGGACCATTTTTGCAGCCTAAGCACAAAGATAATATACCTTCCAGTGCTGTCAGGGCTTTGATTGTTACTCTATGCTAGTAGCTTGTCGATTACTCGTATTACTCGATTATTACTATGATCGAAGTAATGAGACCATAATCGATTATGATTTTTTTTATTATGTTTTATATTTGCGAAACCAGCTCTATTACATTACGATAATACACCCGTGCGACATAGTGCATTTTTTCACATCTCCAAAATGGCCATTTTTCTGATGAAAATTTCGTTTTTTTTTTCTCATAATACTGCAAACATAGGCTGTGTGTGCTCGTTAAAGCCGCCTCATTGAGGCGGTTCTAACAAGTCCCCACGACCTATGTCTTGGAGAAATTATAATGTATACCCCCGTAAAACCAGTTTTCTCTATATAAAATGGGGGTATAGGGGGTCTTCATTGCAAGAAATTCTTCATATGATGATACTAATAATAGATCTATAGAAAATTTGCCAACACTACCATGATGAAAACACGCCTATACAAATATATTGTCACCGTTATCGCCGAAAAAAAAAAGTTTTAAGATGAAAAATTGTGATATTTTTCTTATTTCTGCTCAAAATATGGATTGTGGGTACTCGAGGCGGTTCTAACGAGTACCCACAATCTATATTTTGGAGCAGAAATAAGAAAAATAAGGTTTACCACTGTAAACCCCAGTTTTACTGCATAAAAATGGGGTTCAATGGGGTCAAAATTTTATAGGCATGTTTTGGTGATTACAACTAGTAATAGCTAACTGAAAATATTCACAGTTTATATAGAAAAATTTTTCCCACTTACCATCTTTGAACAATGGAGATATCGTTTGTAACACGCCCCCGAGCATGTTTGTAGCATACATTATGACTGGATAATCAATGGTATTGTACATTAGTACACACAGAATGTCGCCTTGGCGAAGACCAAGCCCTTGTAGTCCAGCCGCAAGCTGCTGAATCCGGATTATAACTTCAGAGAACGTGTAACTCCGTCCTGATGCCGCATCTACCTGAATTGTGGTTTCAGAGGGTTAATCGGACATGTCATGTTAGATATGAATATCGCCGGTTTTACGGTCGTGAAAATGCATTTTACCGGCGATTTACTCCAACAGATGACAACTTGAGATACTGTTCACCCAACCTAATGCACTTATTCAAAAGAGTTCAATCCATACGATGCCAGAAAAAAACGCATCTGAAAATGTCTGTTTCTGTCGCCTGCTGCATCTTCTTGCAAACTTTTAAAAATATTTTGCATACAGGCAAAGAGTGTAGACCCAAACCAGACAGTAGAAGACCAGCCTGAAATGGGGTACAGTGTTTGCAACAATGACTCTTAACCCATTCAGTACCAGAAACCCCTAAAGGGGTACCCTGGCAAACAGTGCAGGCCCAGATCAGGGCCTCCACTGTTTGCATACAGTTCAACCATTTTCCAAATAAAATTTGAAGAAAACACAATCTGACACCCCTAAATATTGAAAAGGACTCCTGCTATATATAAGGAGGAATAATCCATTTGGTACAAAAAGGGTTAAAGTAACCAGCAGATCCTGTACCATATGTTTGTGTATTCACTTCTTCCGCTGTCAAATTTTCGTCAATAAATAGTGTTTACACCAAAGTAACCAGCAGACGACAAAGCAGACGACAATTGTTGTGATTGGCATCTTAAGAGCTCAACTATTTTAAAATAGAACAATTTGCACAAAACAGACAAGCGCTGTCAACGATGTAAACTAACATTCCTTAGAATGTCAGTATGGTTCAATAATGTCGTGTTGCATTCCTGTTTCTGTCATGTAATGTCCTCCACCAACTTTCTTCTTGCCGTGTATAGGATGTGAAGGATGTTCAGGGTAAATTTTGTTTGTTGGTTTTGGTGTTTAATGGCCCAGTCAACACTATTAGCGTCAGTTTACCTATCCAAACCATTCCTGGTCAGGATTATACGTATTACTAAGCGGTTAACAATCACAGTACACATTCCTTCTCCGGAAACTGAACACTGCCCTTCTTGAATCAGTGGAAGAGAGAGAATGACCGTAGAAAAGATTTGATGATTAATCTCCATGAAAGAATGTTGCCGACCCCGTGGGGAGGTTTAATTGCACGACCCGCAGAAAAAGCAACCGACTGAAGTCGGTTGATTTCTAAGAGTGCCCTAAAATCACCGTGTCATTCTGTCATTCGGTCATTCGGTCATTCTGTCAGTCTGTCAGTCTGTCCGTCCGTAACCCGTTTGTGAAAATTGGTGATAGTGACTTAACCGCTTGGAATATTTAAACAATTTAAGGCGAAAAATGAGCAAATTTTCGAACTGCTTCTCCTCGGAAACCGTTGGGCCGATTGAAGTCAAATTTCATATGGAGCCTCTATGGGATGGGGGAAACCAAAATTTGCTCACGGGGTCCAGGTCACATGACCAAAATTGCCGCCAAGCCATATATGGTATGTCTGTCTGTCCGTCCGTAACCCGTTTGTGAAAATTGGTGATAGTGACTTAGCCGCTTGGAATATTTAAACAATTTTTGGCATACTGATAGATATCAATGAGATCTAACCAATGAACTTGCGAAATATTACATTCCATTTATTATAGCCTCGCCGAGGCGAAAAATGAGAAAATTTTCGAACTGCTTCTCCTCGGAAACCGTTGGGCCGATTGAAGTCAAATTTCATATGGAGCCTCTATGGGACAATTTGCTCATGGGGTCCAGGTCACATGACCAAAATGGCCGCCAAGCCATATATGGAAAAAAATCTTCAAAAATAGTCTTCTCCAGAACCACTGGGCAGATTTCCACGAAACTTGATAAATAGCATCTGGGACGTAGGCTCATCATAAATTGCTAAAATGGTGACCCTGGGTTGACCTTGATCTTCTTTGGGTCCGTCCGTAACCCGTTTGTGAAAATTGGTGATAGTGACTTAACCGCTTGGAATATTTAAACAATTTTTGGCATATTGATAGATATCAATGAGATCTTACCAATGAACTTGCGAAATATTACATTCCATTTAGTATAGCCTCGCCGAGGCGAAAAATGTGAAAATTTTCGAACTGCTTCTTCTCGGAAACCGTTGGGCCGATTGAAGTCAAATTTCATATGGAGCCTCTACGGGTCGGGGAAAACCAAAATTTGCTCATGGGGTCTAGGTCACATGACCAAAATGGCCGCCAAGCCATATATGGTAAAAACCCTATAAAATAGTCTTCTCCAGAACCACTGGGCAGATTTCAACGAAACTTGATAAATAGCATCTGGGACGTAGGCCCATCATAAATTGCTAAAATGGTTACCCTGGGTTGACCTTGACCTTCTTTGTGCCTAGGTCAAACTTTGACACATATGCTTTTGTATTGGAAAAGTGAGAATGCATTTTATCCTGCAAACGATTCAGAATACAGTACTAAAGTATAAGATATAGTTTTGCTCCTTACGATAAGGCGCATTTATTGGGGGAACCGTTTTAGGTCCAGGTCACATGACCAAAATGGCCGCCATACCCATATATGGTAACATTCATAAAGCTAAAAGCATCCGGCGGGTCGTGCACTTCAGCTGAACCACTGGTTTCTTCCCGTTTTGTTTGTTGTGTTTGATTTGAGATTTAACGTCCCCGTCAACACTATAAAGGTAATTTTGGAGACGTTGCTTCCAATTTTGTGGGACTTTACCCGACGTCGAGATGAAATGACATCTCAAGTCCTGCCGCCCAATGAAACCAATAAGTTTTATAATCATGGACGGGCCGACTCGCGCCGCTTTTCCTGGACAGGCTTAGATCCTCTAAGCGGTTTACCAGTACCCATCTGCGGGTCGGTTTCAGCTCTTCGTGGAAGTATCATGCAGTCCATCTATTTCTTCAAGCCCCGACGGGCGGGGGCCGAATTTCTTCCTGTACACGTGTGTAGTTCTTCATTTAAAGTCCCAATAGGACGCAACATTTGAAGCATCCATCCATGCAAATGATGTCATTGAGGCGGTTCTAACGAGTACCCACAACCTTTGTCTTGGAGCAGAACTAAGGAAATTAATGTTATTCCCCGTAAACACCAGTTTTCTTTATATAAAATGGGGGTTAGTGGGGTCTTTATTTCACGGACTTGTTCACGTGATGGATGATAAATCAGGATTATCAAACTGGATAAATTATCCACTTTTCTAAAGACCAAAGTTATAGCGTCATTATACAAGTTTCCTACTATGAGCCCAATTAACTGAGCGGGCTGAGAGAAAATGGGTGTTGGAACATGTGCGCACGGCAAAGAATCAGATCAGTCTCTAAACAAAGTTAGTCTGCATAAAGAAGCTTTGTGTCAGATATAGCGCACAGCAAAGATCAGCCTGTGTAGGCTCCCGGACTGATCTCAGTGACCATATAGCGCACAACAAAGATCAGACTGCGTAGGCCCATGGACTGATCACAGTCTTCGTGAACGCACATGCTATACGAAAATTTTAAGACTAAAAATTTTGATATTTTTATTATTTCTGCTCTAACGAGTACACAATCTATATTTTAGAGCATAAATAAGAACAAGAGGTCCATGATGGACCTAATTCGCTCACCTGAGTCAAGTTGTATTATCTTTTGATGATGTTTTTATTTTTGTCTATGTGCTATTTGTTCAATGTAGCAGAACCATTTAAGAACTTAGGTGGAGATTTTGTAAAATTTTTCTTAAATTCAGTCACTGTGTTCAAAGGCTGTGGATTCTCGGCATCAAAAACGCCTCAAGTGTGGAGAAGCATGGGACTGAATCCATGAAACTAGTTTTATTAGGCAAGTAGTTTAACCATTTCACCATAGAGCTTCTAACACTAATTTTCTGATAATATGAAATTGTGTTAGTTTGCACTGGAGTTTTTGTATTTGAATATAAATGACGTTAAGTTTTGTTTTTGGAAATAATGACACTAGATTTTCGAGCATAAACACTTAAGTTCGTAATGAAGTCAGTTTTATTTTGGGAAACAATAGCATATTTCAAAGCACTGACAGCACTGGTGGGCCAATTGTGTTGGAATGTAGGCTAGGAAAATGATCCTGAATTGCGGTATAGACTGTTTACATTTTGTTTATTACTTGTACATTTCTGTACTGTAAGCAAAATGTGTAAATTCCGATTGGACGCCACACTCTGCAGCATCTGACTCAAAATTTCCGGTACTGTTAGTAACAAAGTAGACTTTGATCAGACAGAGGCCATATTCTTTGGCATCTGTTCTAGGTCTACACTGTTTTGTCAACCTCAACCCCTAATATGGAAAACGGCAGAACCTTTTACAAACAATGTAGGCCCAGATCAAACGTCAAGTTCTGCACCATCTGATCTGGGCCTTCACTGTTTGCCAATCCCGGGTTGCCAGTATCCCATTCTAATTTTTCGGCACAAACTGGGTTTAAAGCATGTAATTTATTCCTATAAATTCACAAACTGAATGTAAGTGTAAATCTTGATCAGATGGCTTCTTTAGAAGCCAAGAAGCCATCTGATCAGAATCTACATTGTTTGAAAGACAAGGCATATCCAGGCTCAGCAGAGCAAGGGTTAATTTGTTTGTTTGTGTTGAGCTTTACATCCATGTCAACACTATTTAGGCATGCCAATACTATATGCCAGCTTGATTCTTTTCTGTGCCTTGGCTCAGAATTCATTTATTAATACTGTAATTAAATCTCTATAAGTGTATCTTGCATCACTGTTGTGTCCAACTTTGTGTCCAACTGATATTGGCTCACAGTTTGACAAGGCCTACTGTCCTTGCTGCAAGTATGGGCAGAGGGGGGAATGTTATTTCTTCCGTTTCTATATACACTTCCTTCCATTCATTTGCCTCTTCTCCTCTGTCCCTCACTTTCATATCCTCTACTATCTCTCCTACCTCGTTTCTCCGTTTCTCTGAGGACACAAAATGACCCACAAGGGTTGACGTGTCATTAAACCCAAAACAATCAATCAGTCAAATCTTTAGTTCAAAGAGCTGTAGATATGGTGGGTATTTAGTGGTACATTAGCTAAAGTCTCCCCTATTTTTCGATAAAAATGTATGGTGTGTATATATTCATTAAGAGCAAAGTGGTTCTAATAAATACCCACAACATATGTTTTATTGATAAGGAAAATTATCCTTTAACTATCAACATATACCCACCTTATCTACATCACTCCATCCAAAATAAACAGTTTTTGGTTCTGATTCTGTATACTGCAGCGCAAATCCTTAAGCCACCTATATTATTTTCAAGAGTCTAGTAGTTATCTAGAACATGTTTGCAGCTCTGTTTATAACTAGGTCAAACACCTGGGTCCTAACCTCTAAGTGACTTCTATTATACAATGAGAGCCAGAGTCACTGTGCAATTTAGTATGTATACCTTCTGGCATAACAATATTAGTCACTTCACAGTTTATTTGAGTCCTACTGATTCATACCATATTATGCAAGCAGTGACAGAGCTATGTATAATAGTCTATCTTCAACTGCCTGTTGATATTTTGACAGGTCTAAAACCTTGTTGTTTTTATATAAATGTACAATTTCAAAGAGTGATTAAGATGTTTCTGTTTAACCCTTCAGAATTATCGTCTGCTTTGTGTAAAGTCATTATTGCAAACAGTGTGGATCCAGATCAGACTGGTCCTCTTATGCCCTTTTAGTTTAAATTGAGATTTAATAACCCAGTCAACACTATTTAGGTCATTTTGAAGATGTTGTATCCAATTTTGTTGGAATTTTACCCAACACTGAGAAGACAGCTCAAGCCCTGCCACCAAATGAAACCAATATAGTTCATGTGCATAGATGGTCCAAACTGCACCACCTTGCCTGGGCAGGCTAGACCTAAAATAATAATATCCAACAGCCATTGTGTTCAGCAAGGGAAACCATTTTAGCAGCATTGGTAAAAGGTCACCCAAGGAACATTTCAGTAAAATTATTTTCAAATCTAGCCACTGGCCTAGGAGAAGCTGTCATCTAAAGGTCTTTTCTATTTTTAACTCTGGTGGCCATTTTGTTCATTGGAATAAAACCATTTTCGCAAGTTTAGATGAGGGTCACCATAGGAACATTTATTCAAAAGTATGGCAGCCATTTTGTTCAGCAAAGCAGAACCGATTTAGCAATTTTGGTAGGGGGTCAGCCAAGGATTGTCTCTGTGAAATTATTTCGAAATCAGGCCATTGGCCTAGGAGGAGATGTCGTTTAAAGGTTTTTCTATTTTTAGCTCTGGTGGCCATTTTGTTCAGCGGAGTAGAACAATTTTAGCAATTTTGGTAGAGGGTCACCCGAGGAACACTTCTGTAAAATGATTTTGAAATCGGGCCATTGGCTTAGAGCAGATATCGTTTAAAGGTTCTTCTACTTTTATATCTGGTGGCCATTTTGTTCAGCAGAGCAAAAACATTTTAGCAATTTTGGTAGAGGGTCACCCAAGGAACATTCTGGCCATTTTCCCAGGAGGAGATGTCGTTTTAAGGTTTTTCTATTTTTAGATGTGGTGGCCATTTTTTTCAGCAGAGCGGAACCATTTTAGCAATTTTGGTAGTGGGTCACCCAAGGAACATTTCTGTGAAATTATTTTGAAATCGGGACATTGGCCTAGGGAAGATGACATTTAAAAGTTTTTCTATTTTTAGCTCTGGTGGCCATTTTGTTCAGCAAAACAACACCGTATTAGCAATTTTGGTAGAGGGTCAGACAAGGACCCTCTCTTTGAAATTATTTTGAAATCGGGCCATTGGCCTAGGAGGAGATGTGATTTAAAGGTTTTTCTATTTTTAGCTCTGGCGGCCATTTTTTCCGCCATGCAGAACCATTTTAGCAATTTTGGTAGAGGGTCACCCGAGGAACATTTCTGTGAAATGATTTTGAAATCCGGCCTTTGGCTTAGGAGGAGATATCGTTTTAAGGTTTTTCTATTTTCAGATGTGGCGTCCATTCTGTTCAGCTGAGCGGAACCATTTTAGCAATTTTGGTAGAAGGTCACCCAAGGAACATTTCTGTGAAATTATTTTGAAATCAGGACATTAGCCTAGGAGGAGATGTCGTTTTAAGGTTTTTCTATTTTTAGCTCTGGCAGCCATTTGGTTCAGCGGAGCAGAACCATTTTAGCAATTTTGTTAGAGGGTCACCCAAGGAACATTTCTGTGAAATTATTTTGTAATCGGGACATTGGCCTAGGAGGAGATGTCGTTTAAAGGTTTTTCTATTTTTAGATGTGGCGGCCATTTTGTTCAGCAGAGCGGAACCATTTTAGCAATTTTGGTAGAGGGTCACCCAAGGAACATTTCTGTGAAATTATTTTGAAATCGGGACATTGGCCTAGGAGGAGATGTCGTTTAAAGGTTTTTCTATTTTTAGCTATGGCAGCCATTTTGTTCAGCGGAGCAGAACCATTTTAGCAATTTTGGTAGAGGGTCACCAGAGGATCATTTCTGTGAAATGATTTTGAAGTCCGGCCATTTTCCCAGGAGAAGATGTTGTTTTAAGGTTTTTCTATTTTTAGATGTGGCGGCCATTTTGTTCAGCAGAGCGGAACCATTTTAGCAATTTTCGTAGAGGGTCAGCCAAGGAACATTTCTGTGAAATTATTTTGAAATCGGGACATTGGCCTAGGAGGAGATGTCGTTTAAAGGTTTTCCTTTTTTTTAGCTCTGGCAGCCATTTTGTTCAGCGGAGCATAACCATTTTAGCAATTTTGGTAGAGGGTCACCAGAGGACCATTTCTGTGAAATGATTTTGAAATCCGGCCATTTGCCTAGGAGGAGGTGTCATTTAAAGAAATTGTTGACGGACAGACGGACGCACGGACGGACAGACGACGGACGACGGACACAAAGCGATCCCAATAGCTCACCTTGAGCACTTCGTGCTCAGGTGAGCTAAAAATAAGTTATACCTCTGTAAATCAAGTTTTGCTGTATAAAAATGTGGGTTCAAGGGGGTCAAAATATATAGTCTTGTTTTCGTGATGATTTTATGATTAATTTTCATTACACTAACATGTACTTGATAGGAAACACTCAGTAACTCGAATACCTTTGGGACCTCGGTAATTTGTTAAAGACAAGGCTAGTTCAAATTAATGAGGCTTGTTCATAGCGCTTTGGTCATAAGGAATAATGAGTTCCACTTACATAGATATTTTCGACCTTTTGTAAAATCAAAGCGCCAAAGGCACTGCAATGACAGATTCTATGAGAAAATCATAACACTGTGAAAACTTACCGAAAACCCTTCTAAAAAGAGCTTAAAATTTAGAAAGGTAGTTCTGCAAATTCCAATATATGATATGTTTGCAGATGTCTATAGACCGGTGGTATGATGAAACGCTATTCGATGTTTCAATTTTTTTTAAAGAAACTATTTCCGTTTTCAAAACCCAACATTAAAATTCAAGTTTAACAAGTAACAGTTTTTGTCTGGTCGGTTGTGGACATCCCTATTCTGAATGTCCTTAATGACACTACGCTGCGTTCGCTAACTACATGCAATAGTTCGCCACACAATTACGCTTATTTCACCGATATGCCATGCTCTGTTACGCACGCGACGCCTCGGCATACCTTACACCTGTACGTCGAAATACCCGGAAACGACAATCGGCGTGAATCACGCTGAAGTGCGATTTGTCACTGAAACGCATGTGTCAGTCGCTTAGACGCCAATTTACGTATTTCATGCACTAGCGTAAGCGTTCCGTACTGTGTCGACGCGTTAACTTGGGTCACGACGGGGACGTCTAGCTCTCAAACGTGCATCGCAAAAGGGCGACGAACAGTGTCAGTGCTTATTAGTCGGTAGTTGAGAACCCTTGTTCATCTACAGTGTAGCAGCTGCCGGCGGAAATCTGTTTTGCGTATACGTCTGAATCGATCTCGACGTACTAACGTCGGTCTTCCGCTACGTCGACGTCCACTAGCGTCTTCTGTATATAGTAAGATGTCGCTCCAATAGACGGTAGATCACACACATGTGGCACCCAAAATCAGAGTCAACGTCAGCCGTTTAATGTCCAGGGCCACGCTTACGATCCTTTAATGAAAAATGTAGCTATACGCTCTTACTTAATGCTTTTTCAAAATAAATTTCAGTTTCTTCTTTTCTAGGCACGACCTTACATTACAAATCAAAAGTTTGATCCTGAACATCAGGTTTCTATCTGTACTGGTGCACAAGATCAACATGACCGGACTGGTAACCAGACGTCACGGTTGATTGATTTAACCTTTTTAGCTTAAGGACATGGTACCTAAGCGTGTTATAATCGTTTGGTTTCAGAATCAAAGCGCTGAGAGTGTGGGGTCTAGGTTGGAGTAATAGACCTGAGCTGAGATTTGTACTGTTTCATTTAACTCTGAAATTCCAAACAAATAGTGAAGATTTTGATAAGAAGACGCGTTCTGCAGCGTCTGATCTTGGTCTACACTGTTTGACAAGCTCACCCTATGATTCCAGGATAACCCTCTTTCGTCTTATGGAATACCCTGATCTCACTGCGGCTATTTTCTACAAGACAAATGGTTATTCTGACAAGTCAGTGATAGTCACGTAGACATTAGCAATGAAGCGCTTTTCTTATTAGCAACTTCGGGTCGAATGCCAAACAATCAACTCAAACATAGTCGCGTTGTTTGTCAGTGTTGGGTACATGTAAGTGTTATCTGTAAAATCTGCACATGAATCAAATGTTGGATCTTGCAAACAATGTAAACTCAGATCAAACGCCACAGAACATGGTGCTGATCTTGTCCTACACTTTTTTGCATTAGTTAAACGAATCAGTTCAAGTCCGCGTTCATGACCGAGACAATCGGCACGAGTGTTGTCCGTGCTTTGATTTATTCACTGCCTTGAGTTTCTGGAGTGCACTCTTCCATCACTGAAGTTTGGCTCGTCCATTCTGCTCAATATATGGCACCTAGAATTATATCACAGGACCTACAATAATTATCTATACCATATTCCAGGGTTGAAAGGGACAGCCTTTCTTTCCAATTTCTCCTCGCAAAGTCAGTATACACCTGAGTTGTAACTGACCTAAACTTGACCTCGAAAGTCAGTAAACCCATTAATATTCTTGTCTGCAGCTGACCTGGTCCAACGACAGGCTGGTCTTTAATGATTAAATATTGACAGCACTGACAGAAACCGTGTAAAACCTGGGCAGACTGCTGAGGAGACGCCGTACAGTCGTCGCCAAACCCGTCGCATGATGCAGCTGATTCATATTAAATGCTGAATCGTAAGATAAAATCGTTAAGTCGTCTTCAATACGTTTGTACAATTTTGATTACTGCGCCAAACCGGACTACATTTTGTGCGGACTCATATTTCTATGGCGGTCAAAGCCGGAAGAACTGAAGCCTGAATTACTTTACACATGTAGCACAGAAGGAATAGGCAGATGGAATCTATCATTAAAAATTGTATATTGTGTACACTAATTAGAATCGCCTCATTGGGGCGATTCTAATGAGTTAAAGACACATTTAAATCAAAGCGCCAAAGGCACTGAAATGACAGATTCTATGAGAAAATCATAACGCTGTGAAAACTTACAGAAAATCTTTCTAAAAAGATCTTAAAATTTAGAAAAGTAGCTCTCCAAATTCCATTATATGATCTGTTTGCAGATTTCGATTCACCGTAGTACTATGACATGCCATTTTTCAAATTTTTGAAAGAAACTATTTACGTTTTCAAAACCAAACATTAAAATTCAAGTTTTAACAATGCTTCTGTCCATAAGTAACAGTGTTTGTCTGGTCGGTTGTGGATAACTCTCCCAAAAGATACTCTATGGGAAAGAGATCGGAGGAGAAAGGCCGGCTAGTCCAGTACATGAATTCCATTGAGTTGAAGAAATTTTTGAGAAAGAACAGCACTATGAGTCCGCGCGTTATCCTACTGGATAATATATCCCGGATTCTGAGCGTAAGGCCGAAACACTTGATCGATGTAAGGTCTCGCTGTTCAGTTCACGTCTTAGCCATGATTATGAATGTTCTTAATGACATTAAGCTGCGTTCGCTAACTGCATGCAATATCACGCCACACAAATTCGCTTGTTCCATCCGATATATCACGCTCTATTACGCACGCGTCGCCTCGGCATACCTTACACCAATACGTTGAAACAAACGGAAATGACAATTGGCGTGATTCACGGTGAAGTGCGATTTGTCACTGAAACGCATATCACGTCAGTCGCTTAGACGCCAATTTACGTGTTCCATGCACCAGCGATAGTGTTCCGTACTGTGTCGATGCGTTAACTTCGGTCATGACAGGGGGCGTCTAGCTCTCAAAGGGCGACGAACAGTGTCAGTGCTTATTAGTCGGTAGTTGAGACCCCTTGTTTATCTACAGGCACATTGTAGCAGCTGCCAGCGGAAATCTGTTTCGCATATGGGTCTTACGGATGAATCGATCTTGACGTACTGACGTCGGTCTTCCGCTACGTCGACGTTCACTAGCGTCTTCTGTATATAGTAAGATGACGCTACAATAGACGGCAGATAACACACATGTGCCATCATCCGCTTTCCGACCAAGGGGCACGCTTACAATCCTTTAATGAGAACTAATTTCAGTTTCTTCTTTTCTATGCACCTTACATTACACATCAAAAGTTTGATCCTGAACATGCAGTTTCTATCTGTACTGGTGTGAAGGTGGTACATAATATCGACGTGGCCGGACTGGTAACCAGACGCCACGGTTAATTGATTTAACCTTTTTATCTTAAGGGCAAGGTGCCTAAGCGTGTTGTTAATCATGCAATTGTTTGGTTTCAGAATCAAAGCACTGAGTGTGTTGGTGGGGTGTGAAGTTAGCGTAATAGTCCTGGGCTGAGATTTAAACTGTTTGATTTAACTCTGAAATTCCAAACACTTAGTGAAGTTTTTGATAAGAAGACGCGTTCTGCAGCGTCCGATCTTGGTCTACACTGTTTGCCGAGCTCACCCTATGATTCCAGGATAACCATCTTCAGTCATATGGAATACCCTGATCTCACTTCGGCAATTTTCTACAAGAAAAAAGGTTATTCTGACAAGTGAGTGAGTTTCTTATTAGCAACTTCGGGTCGAATGCCAAACAATCAATCCAAACATAGCCGCGTCGTTTGTCAGAGTTGAGTACATGTGTTATTTGTAAATTCTGCACTTGAATAAAATGTTGGATCCGGCAAACAAAGTAGACTCAGACAAACGCCGCAGAACATGGTGCCGATCTTGTTCTACACTTCTTTGCATTAGTTACAAACATCTAAAGTTTCAACGAATCAGTCCAAGTTCCCGTTCATGACGATCGGCATGAGTGTTGTCAGTGCTTTGGTTTGTTCACTCCTTGAGTTTCTGGAGTGTACTCTTCCATCACTGAAGTTGGGCTCGTTCATACTGCTAAATATGGCACCTAGAATTATATCACAGGACCTACACTGTTTGCATAAGTATCTGTACCATATTCAGGGTTGAAAGGGACAGCCTTTCTTTACAATTTCTCCATGCAAATTCTAATAAACACCTAGTTGTAACTGACCTAGACATGAACTCAAAAGTCAGAAAATCCATTAATATTCTTCTCTGGAGCTAAAATGGTCCAGCAGCAGGCTGGTCGATCTTTACGGATTAAATATTGACAGCACTTTTAGAAAACAGTGTAAATCCTGAGCAGACGGCTGAGCAGACGCCGCATTGATCTGGGTATACATGATGCAGCTGATTCATAAGAAATGCTAAATCGATTCTCTGAAAGGTAAGATAAAATCGTCAATGCGTCTAGATCTGCTTCAAAAGTTTGTATTGCGCTAATAGGATAACTAATACGCTTGTACAATATTGATTACTGCGCGAAACCGGACTACATTTTGTGCTGACCCATATTTCTATGGCTGTCAAAGCCGGAAGAATCCGGTCTTACTTTAAAACACGTAGGATAGCTAGAAACGACAGATTGAATCTGTCATTAAAAATAAAATAAGGAAACCCCCTAACTGGAATTAAGTTCAGGACGTTTTCCAAGCCTCCATCATTACGATTTCAAACCCGTGTAGCATAGTGCATTCTTTCATATCTCCAAAATTGCTAATGCCCCATGAAAACATGTGAAATGTTTCATATTTTACTCCAAACATACATTCTTGGTACTCGTTAGAACAGCCTCAATGAGGCGGTTCTAACGAGCACCCACAATTTATGCCCTGGAGGAAAAGTTAAAAAAGAATGAATACCGCCGAAAACCCAAGTTTACTCTTTAGAGGGGTGTTCATTTAATACATTTAGGTATCAATTGTAACGGATGAGACGCAAAACACAGGAGCTCCCTAAGTGGAGCATTATACGCCCTTTGCAGGTAATCGGTGGTAACAAATACATGTATACTGACAAATAGTAAGCGGAGTTAGCCAAAAACAGAAGTTCATGGACGGACAGCTGAACAAAATGCTGCTGAAGGGTGGACTGTAACCTCTAAACACTGCTTCATGGTCTAACTACGAACATTTTTGTGAAATTATTTCAAAATCGATCTAGCTTTTTAGGAGTTGGAGTCATTTTAAGGGTTGTAGTTTTTCTGGTGGCTATCATGTTAAGTGGAAAATTATCAGAGGCTCACTCATCAAACATCCCTTCAAAATTGGAAGAAGTCTTTCAAAAGTTCCCTTTGACAATACAGAGCTGACTGGCATGATTGGCCATCTGGGCACCTTGTGGACCTTGAAGATCAGGTCCTAGTATACCAGACGGAGATGAACCGGCTCAGTCTAACTTCTAATGGGTATGGTGACAAAGGAGGGGAAGGAGGTTGGGGTGGGAGAAGGTTGGCATCAGACGCTAGACTTCTGAGTTGGGGGGGGGGCTTGGTGAATCCCTTTGACAATACAGAGCAGGCTTATATGTCACTATCTTGACACCTTGTGGACATTGAGGGTCAGGTTCTAGTGCACCAGACGGAGATAAACGGGCTCAGTCTAACTAACAATGACTCATAGTGACAAGGGAGGGGTGGCGTGGATCCTTTTGTAAAGAGTTACCACTATTTTCATAAAATATCCCATCTGATCACGATTTTGTCAAGATGGTAATTCCGAGCAAGTTTGTGATTTTAGCCTCTAGATTCGTAACAAGATTTTTCTTTGATTTGACCTACAATTCGACCCGGCATGACCTATATTCGAACTTGACCTAGACATTGTCACGATAATCACTCTGAACAAGTTGGATGATGACTGGCCCAAAACTTTGGCCTCTAGAGTGCTAACAATGTTCTTCTATGATCTACTGACCTACTCTTTGACACGACATGATCCTTATTCGAACCTGACCTTGATAATGTTGAGATGATCATTCTGAACAAGACTGATTAGGATTGGACCAAAACATGGCCTCAAGAATGTTGACAAGGTTTTTCTTTCATCTGACCAGCTACCTAACCTTTGACCCGGCATGACTAATATTTGAGCCTGACCTAGATTTTCTTTCTTTCTTTCTTTATACTGACACTGCGATCGGTCAAATTTGAGCATTACTCGCAGGTGTACATAAGATACACTCCAGGTTTGCAGGATGAAAGCCTACACAGTAATTATGTAATTACGGTAGGGATCTTTAACCTGCACAGGGGAGGGGGTGGTTTTCCCTGCACATGGGGGGGGGGGAGGGAGGGGGACCTCCAATTAACGTCCCGATCCGAAGGACGGTGCACGTGTGGCATTCATCCCTACAAACGATGTCAGTGCAGCATGTTCGGACACCGCGATTTTATTACCGCTGTCGGGAATCGAACCGGGGGCCTCTAGCATCAATGGCAAGTTCACTAACCACTGAGCTAACACGCTCCACAAAATTGTCATGAAGATCATTCCGAACAAGTTCGATGATTTTCGGATGAAAAATGTGGCCTCTAGAGTGTAAACAAGGTTTTGACCTACTGACCTACTTTTTGACCCGACATGACCCATATTCGAATTTTATCTAGATATTGTTATGATGATCATTCTGAGCAAGCTTGATGATTATTGGAACAACAATGCAGCCTGTAGAGTGTTAACAATGTTTTTCTAAGATTTGACCTACTGACCTACTTTTTTAAAACTGATATGACCCATATTCGAACTCGACCTCGATATTGTCATGATGATGATTCTCGGCAAAATTTGATGCTGAATGTACCAAAACTGTGACCTCTACAATGTTATCAAGGTTGTTCTATGATTTGCCCTTCTGACCAACTTTTTTTACCCGACATGACCCATATTCGAACTGAACATATATATTGCCAGGATGATCATTCTGAGCTATTTTGAAGATGACTGGATCAAAATTTCGGTATATTAACAATGGTTTTCTATGATTTGACTTACTGACCTTATGGACTCGGCATGACCAACATTCGAACTTGACCTATATATTGTCATGATGATTATTCTGAGCAAGTTTGATGATGACTGAACCAAAACTGTGGCCTCTAGAGTGTTAAAATGTTACAATGAGACCTTCTGACCAACTTTTTTGACCCGACATGACCCATATATAAATTTGACTGTGATATTGTCATGGTGACCATTCTGACCAAGTTTGATGATGATTGGACCAAAACTACGGTCTCTAGAGTGTTAACAAGGTTTTTCTATCATTTGACATACTGGCCTTCATTTTGACCCGATAGTATACATATTCGAACTTTATCTACTCTAGATATTGTCAACATGATCATTGTTAGCGAGTTTGGTGATGATTGGATCAAAATTGCAGCCTCTAGGATGTTAACAAGTTTTGTCTACGATTTGACCTACTGACCTACTTTTTGACCCTACAAGATCTACATGTGAACTCGACCTAGATATTGTCGTGATGGTCGTTCTAAGCAAGTTTGATGATGATTGAACCGAAACTCTTCCTCTAGAGTGTTAACAAGGTTTTCTATGATTTTATCTACTGATCTTCTTTTCGACCCGACATGACCCATATTCAAACTTGAGTGAGACCATTCTGACCAAGTTTGATGATGATTGGACGAACACTGTGGCCTCTAGAGTGTTTACAAGAAAAGTTTACGCACGCATGACGCACGACGACGCCGGAAATCTCACGGTCACTAAAGCTCACCATGACATTCGGTCAGGTGAGCTCATAAATCATCTTTCGGTTATCTATAGAAGGAATTAGCTGGGTATGAAAAGTGACGGGGGAATAACTGCTAATATTTGACGGATTGTAACCTCAAAATGGTATGTGCTTTTCCACATCATGGTCTTATTTTACAATGTTTCAGCTTGATCAAAGGTTAACTGTAGGAGGAGTTAGCTAATGAACTTTAAAAAGGGCCATTACTGCTGGTATTTGGTGGGTTGTAACATCAAAACAATATAAGTTAGTATAAATCAAGACGGTTCAGCTTGATTAAGTATAAACTGCAAGAGCAGTGTACAAAAGTTTTCAAAGGAGCATAATTCTATTAAAATTTGGTGAACTGTGGACTGTAAAAAATGCACTGCTTCACATCATGGTCTTAAGAGGCCTTCATGCGGACTGAACAAATTATTTGTCCAAATCGCGACGGAAGTAAGGGCGAGGATTGTGGCCACATAATATCGATTTAAGCCCCCCAGTGGAATTCGTTTCCGCTGATCATTCCAAGGCGGTTCTTCTGTCGCAGTTTATTTTTGTTATGGTTTGTCTTTTGGTGTTTATGCCGCTTATGTTATTTAATTTTGGATACCCTATTGGCCATTTTGTGGGAAAGTAACTGTCCTTTTGGCTTTCCGCTGTCGGTGTTTCCATTAGGGTCTGATGTTTCATGTTGGTGTGTCTTTCCCTTTGGTGTCTCTGATGGGAGCTGTGGGTTGATTGTATCGATTCCTGATCATTGCCTCCACTTATATTTTACTAAAAATCTAGAGATGGGATGGGATGTAAACTGTAGGGGGTGGGGGTGGTTAGCCTGGAACGAAAAGTCTACATGAATTCTCAAATGGGCAAAACTCTATTTGGTGGACTACAACCAAGAAAGAATATGCACTGCTCTACATCATGATATCACTATTTAGAAAGTCTCAGCTTAGTGTGATGTATATTATAAAACGGGTTAACTAGAAACAAAACAATAACAGAAATGTTAAATGGGACATTATTTTGCTAATATTCGATTGATCGTAACCTGAAAACAATATGCGCTGCTCCACATCGTGATCTAACTATATCGAGTTTCAGCTTGATTGAATGTTAACTGTTAGAGGAGTTAGCCAGAAACCAAGCGTTTACAGAAATTTTAAAAGGGACATAACTCTAGTAATATCTGGTCGACTGCAACTTTAAAACAATATGAACTGCTCCAGATCATGGTCTTACTATATATCAAGTTTTGCTTAATCGGATCTAAATTGTAGAAGGACTTAGCCAGAAACAATTTTTACAAACAAAAAATTCAAAGGGATATAACTCTATAAATATTTGGTGGACTGCAACCTTTAAATAATATGCATTGCTTTACATCATGGTCTAACTATATATCAATTTTCAGCTTGATCAGACCTAAATTGAAGGAGCACTTAGCCGGAAACTAAATGTTTACGAAAAATTTCAAAGGGGCATAATTGTATAAAACATGGCTGAATGTAACCTCGAGACAATATGCACTGCTTCACATCACGGTCTAACTATATATAAAGTTTTAGCTTGATCAGATGTACAATGTAGACGGACTTATTCGGAGACGAAACATTTACAGAAATTTTCAAAGGGGCATGCCTCTAGATATATTTGGTGGACTGCAGCCTCGAAACAACATGCGCTGCTTCACATCATGGTCTAACTATATATCAAGTTTCAGCTTGACCGGATCTCAATTGCATGAGGACTTAGCCAGAACTAAATGTTTACGAACATTTTCAAATGGGCATAACTCTATTTATATTTGGTTGACCTAACCTCGAAACAATGTGCACTGCTTCACATCATGTAAAGTTTCAGCTTGATCCAATGCAAAAAAGTAGGAGAAGTTATCCGGAAACGAAACGTTTATAGAAATTTTCAAAATGGCATAACTCTATAAATATTGTGTGGACCGTAACCTCAAAACTGTATGCGCTGCTCCACATCATGGTCTAATTATATATCCAGTTTCAGCCTAATGAAATGTTAGGTTGAGAAGGTGTTAGCCAAAATCGAAATATTTACAGAAATTTAAAAGGAGCATAACTTTGTTAATGTTTGGCGTACTGTAACCTCGAAGCATTATGCGCTGCTCCACATCACGGTCTAACACGTTTCAGTTTGATCGGATGTAAAATGTAGGAGTTATCCGGAAAAGAAAATTTTACAGATTGGGTGGACAGACGGAAGGATGAACAGATGGGCGGACGGCCTTTTTTCAAAAGAGCGTATAACTGCTTTAAACTAGAATCGCGCAGTCGATGGCAAGCCATCGAATATCCCCACGCTTCCCCGCAGGCCCCACCCCCTGGGCCATCCCCTAGGGGTGTTTGACCCGAGGGGTAAAATTTTGATTGTGATGTATTCTACACATCATGCCGTTCGATTTAATATGCTACACGACCATGTTCTGAAAACTTTGATTTTTTATCCCCAAGGTGCCCCACCCCTGGCCCCACTCCTAGGGGTAGGATCAAAATTCCGAAAGTGTTATGCACTACAAAGTTTTATCAGTTCCCAAAGTTTCATGTTTCCATCTATAACGGTCTAGGAGGAGTTATCCGGTAACAGTAATGTATGGGGGTAAAGGGGTAAAAATCAGTTTTTACCTCTGGCGACCTCAAAATTGATCCCAGGTGTCAAATTTTGGTTGTAATGTTTTCTACTCATCATGCCGTTCGCTTTGATATATTGCAAGATTTTTGATTTTTGACCACCGCGGGCCCCACCCACTGGGCCCACCCGTAGGGGTGTGATCAAAATTCCAAAAGTGTCATGCACTCCCCAGACCAAAGATCTATCAGTTCCCAACGTTTCAAGTTTCTATCTATAACCGTCTAGGAGGAGATATCCGGAGATATCCGGTAAAGGGGTCAAAATCAGTTTTCGACCTCTGGTGACCTCAAAATTGACCCCAGGGGTCAAATTTTGGTTGTAATGTTTTCTACTCATCATGCCGTTCGCTTTGATATATTACACGACCATGTTCTGGAAATTTTGATTTTTGACCCCCGCGGGCCCCACCCCCTGGGCCCACCCGTAGGGGTGTGATCAAAATTCCGAAAATGTTATGCACTCCCAAAGTTTCAAGTTTCTATCTATAACCGTCTAGGAGGCGTTATCTGGTAAAGGGGTCAAAATCAGTTTTTGACCTCTAGTGACCTCAAAATTGACCCCATGGGTCAAATTTTGGTTTAAATTATTTCTACTCATCATGCCGTTCGCTTTGATATATTACACGACCATGTTCTGGAAATTTTGATTTTTGACACCCACGGGCCCCACCCGCTGGGCCCTACCGTAGGGGTGTGATCAAAATTCCGAAAATGTCATGCTCTCCCCAGACCAAAGATCTATCAGTTCCCATAGTTTCAAGTTTCTATCTATAACTGTCAAGGAGGAGTTATCCGGTAAGACGGACGGACGGACGTACGTACGTACGGACGACGAAGACCAATACAACATCCCCACTTTTTGTTTCGAAAAGCGTGGGGATAAAAATCTCACTTCTAACTGAACCAAGAGACAAATCTATATACTATCTGGAACAGGAGAAATGTACTCACAAGTGCTAAGGCAGATCCATATTTCTTCATGTTGTCAATCATAAACTGTGCTAGATTCACGTCCGGAACATAGAATTCTCCGTCGTCGTTTCGGGTCATGGTCGTCATCCTGTTTGGTTACCTGTGGATACACCAAATACTACATATAATCGTGTTATCATTATAATGTACGGTAACTAGACTACACCTTACGGCAATGGTCCCCTTTAAATGTCATTTTCTCCACTATTACTTGGTAAGAAGATCCGCCCCGCCCGTAGGGGCTTGAAGAAATAGATGGACTGCATGATGCTTCCACTCAGAGCTGAAACCGACCGCACACGAGTACTGGTAAACCGCTTAGAGGATCTAAGCCTGCCCAGGCAAAGCGGTGCGAGTCGGACCGTACATGCTTATAAACCCTATTGGTTTCATTGGGCGTTTAAGTTCTGCGGTGTATTATTTGCTTCCAATGGATAACCCTTTTATATAACATGTTTAACGTCACAACAGCTGGCGTTTAGGGAATGTGTGGCGGTCGTAAAAAGTCTCCCTACTCTTCATCATAGTGTAGTTTATATTTTCTTGTCCTTTAGGATCACTGAATCCATTGTGAATTTTTAAAATATTTGAGGATCACTAATGAGGCCTAATTGGCCGAAACTAGCTAATCTAGCCCAGAAACACGTGTACACTCCATACGTTTCAGTTCTGCGGTGTATTCTTTGCTTCCAAAGGATAACCCTTTAATAGAACATATTTAACCTCACTACAGTTGGCGTTTAGGGAATGTGTGGCGGCAGTAAAAAGTCTCCCTGCTCTTCATCATAATGTAGTCTATATTTTCTATTCTTTAGGATTACTGATTCCACTGTGGATTTTAAAAAAAATGTTTGAGGGCCACTGATGAGGCCTAATTGGTCGAAAGTAGCTAATCCGGCCCAGAAACACTTCTATACTCCATACATTTCAGTTCTGCGGTGTATTCTTTGCTTCCAAAGGATAACCCTTTTATAGAACACATTTAACGTCACCACAGCTTGTGTTAAGGGAATGTGTGGCGGTTGTTAAAAGTCTCCCTGCTCTTCATCATAGTGTAGTTTGTATTTTCTTGTCCTTTAGGATCACTGATAACATTGCGAAGTTTTAAAAATATTTGAGGATCACTGAAGAGGCCTCATTTGCCGAAACTAGCTAGTCTAGCACAGAAACACTTGTACACTCCGTACTCTTCAGTTTTGCGCTGTATCCTTCGCTTCCAAAGGATAACCCTGGGTTGTTCGTAAAATATGGACTGGAACGGTCGTGTGTTTTCGTACATTCCCAGATCAGCAGCGTAAAATAGGCACACTGGAATTAAAAGACACTTTTCTCTATAAAGAAAGGTTCACCAGTCAACAATAAATAGGCTTATCTCATCTTAGTGATTATGAGGTGATTGTGGGGAAACGGTGCCTATGCTATAGAATACTTTAAATGAACGTTTTTCTTACAGAATGTTAAGTTACTTTTTACTTAAAACAGATTTTCTTATTAAACATAACGGCCCCCGCCCATCGGGGCTTGAAGAAATGGATGGGCTGCATGATGCTTCCATGCAAAGCTGAAACCGACCGCACAAGAGTACTGGTAAACTGCTTAGAGGATCTCAGCCTGCCCAGGTAAAGCGGTGCGAGTCGGACCGTCCATGCGTATAGACTCTATTGGTTCCATTGGGCGATAGGGCTTGAGATGTCATTTCATCACAATGTCGGGTAAAAGTCCCACGAAATTGGAAACAACGTCTCCAAAATGACCATGCAGTGTTGATGGAGACGTTAAACCTCAAATCAATCAATCGATCAATCAACCAATCAATCAAACAATCTCATAACCTTAGTAAAATATACTTGCCAACAACCATTGTTTCATTATCTTAAAAATGAGGAATAGTAAACAAAAAGGATTATTTCTAATTTAATCAACTAATGAACCTTTTATTTATTTATTTTTTTATTTATTAAATTACCAGACAAACTGTGGAAAACAGTATTTTCTTGATTCAGCTGAGATAAAACTTTCTTGCACACCAGACAAGGAAATACGTGATTTTACCCTGGGATAGAAATTTATGTTCTGATCCTTGTGTTCCGACCCAGGCAACTAACATACGTGCGCTTCAATTCTATTCAACTACCGGAACTACTTCCGCACTACTTTTATTTTGCAAACAATATACATGTGCGAGCTGTCAAAACTAACCGGCAAAAAAACGAAATAAAACAATCAATAAGAATGATAATTATTTGACTCATTTATTGTTAAAGGACACTGAATACAGGACTTTTGTATGAAATCTTAAACAGAAGAATAGAAATACTATTTGTTGTTCTGCTATTTGCTACAAAATAAAAAGGGAATGTTTGAGAAAAAGAATCCAATATGGGGTTCCGTTGTAGATGGGCGTTTCCAACCTCGGAATGACCGTGCTGAGCGGAACCTCGGCTACGCCCCGAGGTTCCGCTCAGCACGGTCATTCCGAAGGTTGGAAACGCCCATCTACAACAGAACCCCATTCCGCTCAGCACGGTCATTCCGAGGGTTGGAAACGCCCATCTACAACAGAACCCCATATCAGATTCTTATAGTATTATATGTGTAGATAAAAACATGTCAGAAAAAAATCTTTATTTTCTTTTCTTCTTTCCCTTTTTAAGTTTAAAACCAAGGTAATTTCTGATGAATAATCTGAATGTAGCTTCTGTTCATTTTGTTGACAAATTACGAAAACACGCCTATACAAATACATTGTAAATTTTACCGCCGAAAATCGAAAATTTAATTGTTAAAAATGGTGATATTTTTCATATTTCTGCTCAAAATATAGATTGTGGGTACTCTTTAGAACCGCCTTATGGAGGGGGGGGCTAACGAGTACCTACAATCTATAGTTTAGAGCAGAAATACGAAAAATAAGGCTTACCCCTGTCAACCCCAGCTCTACTATATAATAGTGGGGTTCAAGGGGATCAAAATTATATAGGCCTGTTTTCGTAATGCAAGCCCGTGCTATTTGTAACCGTATAAACCCCACTGTATTGCAAAAAGTGGGATTTTTGGGCGTATACCATATTGTCCTTATTTGTTTTGCTCCAAACGTAGATTGTGAGTACCAGTTAGATTCATTATAATATATGAAGCATCTACAAACAATAGATAATGAGTCTTGTCAAACTCATATCCCTAGTCCCTTACTAACTGATTACCCTGTCTTGGCCCCCTAACTGTATCAAACTGCATTTTATCCCACTTGAGCCGAAGCATTACGCAAACACGCCTATTCAAATACATAACCACCTTTATCGCCGTAAAAATGTAAATTTTATGATGAAAAAATGTGACATTTTCTTATTTCTGCTCAAAATATAGAGTATTTTGGCACTCATTAGAACCGCCTCATAGAGGCGGTTCTAATGAGTACCAACAGTCTATATTTAAGAGCAGAAATAAGACAAGAGGGACATGATGGCCCTGGATCGCTCACCTGATCCATAGAGTAACAAGTGGGCCCCGGGGAGGGCCATTATTGACCCCAGGGTTATAATGTGCATTATGTTGAGGGAGGTCTAAAAAGGTGAAGCTTCATACCAAATATCAACAAAGGCTATAATTTGAACAATCTTGGCAAAGGTCCACTAGATGAAGCTACACACCAAATATCAATGATCTGGGCCTTGCGGTTTCAGAGAAGAAGATTTTTTTAAAGATATTCCCTGCATAAACCTATGTAAAACCAAATGGCCCCGAGGTGTGGGCATTTTTGGCCTCAGGGCTATAATTTAAACAATCTTGATAGAGGTGCACAAGATGAAGCTTCACACCAAATATCAAAGATCTGGGCCTTGCTGTTTCAGAGAAGAAGATTTTCAAAGATTATCTCTATATAAGACTATGTAAAACCAAAGGGCCCCGGGGCAGGGGCATTTGTAGCCCAAGGGCTATAATTTTAACAATCTTGGTAGAGGTCCACTAGATGAAGCTCCATGCCAAATATCAAAGACATGGGCCATGCAGTTTCAGAGAAGAAGATTTTTAAATATTTCCTATATAAGTCTATGTAAAACCAAAGGATCTCGGGGCGGGGGCATTTTTGGCCCCAGGGCTAAAATTTGAACAATCTTGATAGAGATCCACTTGGTGAAATTTCACACCAAAGATCAAAGCCCTAGGCCTTGTGGTTTCATAGAAGGAGATTTTTAAAGATTTTCCCTATATTTGTCTATGTAAAACCAAAGGGCCACCAGGCGGAGGCATTTTAGGTCTCAGGGCTATAATTTGAACAATCTTGGTAGAGGTCCACTAGCTGAAGCTTCATACCAAATATCAAAGACCTAGGCCTTGTGGTTTCAGAGAAGAAGATTTTTCAAGATTTTTCCTATATAAGTCTATGTCAAACCAAAGGGCCCCGGAGCGGGGGCATTTTTGGCCCCAGGGCTATAATTTTAACAATCATGGTAGAGGTCCACAAGATGAAGCTTCATACCAAATATCAAACACATGGGCCTTGCAGTTTCAGAGAAGAAGATTTTTAAAGATTTTCCCTATATAAGCCCATGCAAAACCAAAGGGCCCCGGGGCGGGGGCATTTTTGGCCCCAGCACTATAATTTGAAAATCTTGGTAGGGGTCCACTAGATGAATCTTCATACCAAATATCAAAGACCTGGGCCTTGCAGTTTCAGAGAAGAAGATTTTTAAAGATTTTCCATATATAAGCCCATGTAAAACCAAAGGGCCCCGGGGCGGGGGCATTTTGGCCCCAGCACTATGATTTGAACAATCTTTGTAGGGGTCCACTAGATGGAGCTTCATACCAAATAGCAAAGACGTGGGCCTTGCAGTTTCAAAGAAGAAGATTTTTAAAGATTTTCCCTATATAAGCCTATGTAAAACTAAAGGGCCCTGGGGCGGGGGCATTTTTGGCCCCAGCACTATAATTTGAACAATCTTGGTAGGGGTCCACTAGCTGAAGCTTCATACCAAATATCAAAGACCTAGGCCTTGTGGTTTCAGAGAAGAAGATTTTTCAAGATTTTTCCTATATAAGTCTATGTCAAACCAAAGGGCCCCGGAGCGGGGGCATTTTTGGCCCCATGGCTATAATTTTAACAATCATGGTAGAGGTCCACAAGATGAAGCTTCATACCAAATATCAAACACATGGGCCTTGCAGTTTCAGAGAAGAAGATTTTTTAAAGATTTTCCCTATATAAGCCCATGCAAAACCAAAGGGCCCCGGGGCGGGGGCATTTTTGGCCCCAGCACTATTATTTGAACAATCTTGGTAGGGGTCCACTAGATGAATCTTCATACCAAATATCAAAGACTTGGGCGTTGCAGTTTCAGAGAAGAAGATTTCTTAAGTTTTCGGTGAAAAAAAATCTATTTTTGGCTCCTGTGACCTATATGTGCAACGGACCGGAACCATTTGAACAACTTTGAAAGGGGACCACCTAAGGAGAAGAAATTGTTTACGGACGGACGCACGGACGCACGGACTGACGACGGACGAAAAGTGATCCCAAAAGCTCACCTCGTCATTACATGACAGGTGAGCTAAAAATAAGGTATACCCCCGGAAACCTCAGTTTTACTATATAAAAGTGGGGTTCAAGGGGGTCAAAATTATATAAGCGTGTTTTCGTTTTAGGACAGGGTCAAATTTAGTCGCATCACGAAAACACGTCTATTTATATTGTAAAACTGGGGTTTACAGGGGTATACATTATTTTTTCTTATTTCTACTCAAAAACATAGATTGTGGGTACTCGTTAACGAGTACGCACAATCTATGTTTTGACTGGAACAACGAAAAATATCGTATGTTTATCAGAAAATTTTCATCTTTTGCTTGTAAAATTTTCAAATATATTTGAATAGTCGTGTTTTCGTAATGAACAGATTTTTGCATGTGAAAGTCAAAACCATGCATTTTCGAAATGATCTGAAAATTTGTAGATGCAGTTTGCTAAATGAGTGGATGAAACTACATTAGTATTCAACGTCACAGTCATTCTTTGACCTTGGCCCAATGTCGTTCAGATATAAAAATTAAAGCTTATTCTGTGGGAATCTTTCCACTGACCGTTTCAAGGCGGTGCTTCTGTGGCGATTTATTTAAGTTGTTGTTTGTTACTCACTGTGTGTATCACTTGTGTCTTTTTATTTTGGATGGCCATATGGCCATTTTGTGGGAAAGTAACTGTCCTTATGGCCTTCCTTTGTTTAGGTTTCCATTATGGTCTGGTCGCTTAATGTTTGTGTTTCTTTCCCTTTGGTGTCTTTTGTGGGTGGAGTTAGTTAACTGTATCGATTCCTGATCTTTGTTTTACTTCTACTTTTCATTTGAAAGCTTTTAGGAACATGGCAATGAAAATCAATGAATATACGAGGACTGTTCAAATATGAATGCAAGTAGAACGTTTTCTCATGCACTAATGCGAAAATCACCTGGAAATAAATATCACAGCGTAGAAAAAGATTTTACCTATGCATTGATACCAAACCTGTTCAAATCCGTGCACTTTAGCCATGTATATCGTTCGATAAACACTGTCTACTCTTGTATACTAATACAAAACATGGTTGGAAGATGGTCAGAGGACGCCGTTGAAAAACGGTCCTATATTAAGAATCGTTGTATTCTTGGTATACGGTGCAAAGACATTTTTGATGAAATATGTTCGGTTTATGGGCATAATGAAATGTCTTTTCCGACAGTTTTTCGTTGGTGTAAGAAATTCAGCTGTGGGCTCAACTGAAGATGCACCACATGATCGTCGGCCGAAAAGAGCAACATCTGCCAAGATGGTTGCTAGAGTGAAAGAAATAGTTGCTACCGATGCACGATACACCACAAGGCAAATAGCTAGTATTGTTGGCATCTCATTAGGAGCAGCTCATACAATTCTGAAACGAGATTTGAAAATGAGAAAGATCTGTGCTAGATGGATTCCCCATCTGTTGACAGATGAGCAGAAAAAGACACGCGTTCAGTGCGCCAAGAAGTTGCTTAAAAAGTTTCCAAATTACAATGCACGGTCTTTCGCTAATGTCGTCACAGGTGACGAGACATGGGTTCACTTTTTTAGCCAAAACGAAAGATTCAGAACAAAATATGGGCAACAAAGTATTGCAAAAGACCATGCATTGCAAAGCGGACCATGAGCGTCAAGAAGGCAATGTATGCCATATTCTTTTCAAATCAGGGCCCTGCTATTCAGGTTGCTGTGCCTAAAGGCAAATCTGTAAATGCGAAGTTTTACAATAATAAAGTTCTTCGAAATTTGAAGATATATTTCAAAGAACGAAAACCTGCAACTGGTTTGGCCAATGTCAGATTGCTACATGGCAATGCGTCATCGCACAAGGCGTTCATTGTGCAAGACTATCTGTAGCAGGAAAATGTTGTTGAACTCCCTCACCCCCGTATTCCCCTGACCTTGCCCTGTGTGACTTTTTTTGTTCCCGCGGCTGAAAAAATACCTTTCTGGTCGAAAATTTGTACAGCGCAAACACCTCGGTTCTGCAATATTCCAGTGCCTTCATAGTATACCTCGAATAGACTACCAAAACGCATTCAATGATTGGATCAGAAGACTGAAAGTTTGTATATCTGTTAAAGGGGAATACTTTGAGGGGACAAAATAAATTTTTCATCGAAATCTATCACGGAATCATTTTTATGTGCTTGGTTGCATTCATATTTGAACAGTCCTCGTAAGTTTTGTCAAAAAACTTAAGAGACCTTCTTCTCCGCAACCAGTGGGCCGATTGGCATGAAACTTGGTATGTGGTATTGGGGATTCGGTCCCATCATAGTTTGTTCAGATGATGACCCTCGGATGACCATGACCTATTTTAGGCCAAGGTCAAATTTGGTCGCATAGACGTTTGTATGGGAAAAAGTCGAAATCGTGTATTTTTCGAAAACTGTTGCCGCCTGTGATCTGAAAATTGGTAGATGCAGTAAGCTAAAGTAGCGGATTAAACTACAATTCAAGATCAATGTCATTCTTTGACCTTGGCCCAAGATCATTCAGATATGAAAACGATATGAAAAAAAAATGCATGAGCATTCAATGTCAAGGTCATTGTTTGAAAATTAAAACTTATTTCCCCAAGAAACCAGAGGGTTATTTATAAGCAAACTTCATAAGAAAGCTTTTAGGAACAAGGAAATGAAAATCAGTGAATATTAAGTTCTGTCACATGACCAATATGACCGCCATGTATGGTAAAACATATCAAAAACAAACCATTTTCTCCTGAACCAATTGGCTGACCGCCTTGAAATTGGGTATGTAGCCCCGGCGTCTCGGGCCCATCATTATTTGTTCAAATGATGGCACTATCTTTACTTTGACCCTATTTACGGCAATGTCATTTTGGTTGTATATGCTTTTATATGGGGAAAAGTATACATTGTTTATTCTTCTGAAACCGATGTTGCATATGAGCTTAAAATTTATTTAAGCAATTATTAAATGAACAAATGAAAAATGAAGCTTTGTATGTTAGAGTTGAGGTTTGACGTCCCCGTCAACACTGTATATGTCATTTTGGAGCCGTTGGTTCCAATTTTGTGGGGCTTTTACCCGACATTGAGATGAAATGACATCTCAAGCCCTATCGCCCAATGAAACCAATAGTGTTTATAAGCATGGACGGGCCACTCGCATCGCCTTGCCTGGGCAAGCTTAGATCCTCTAAGCGGTACTCCTGTGCGGTCGGTTTCAGCTTTGCGTAGAAGCATCATAATAAATGAAGCTACATGAGCATCAAAGGTCAAGATCAGTCCTTGACCTTGGACCAAGGTTACTCAATGTCGGGTAAAAGTCCCACAAAATTGGAAGCAACGTCTCCAAAATGACCTTTACAGTGTTGACGGGGACGTTAAACCTCAAATCAAACAAACAAACAAACTCAGTTTTCAAAACTGAAACATGATTTACATTAAACCTGCTGGGAAAATTGAAGTCAAATTTCATTTGAAACGTTTATAGGATGAAAGAAATGAATTTTGTTCACATGGCCGAGATGGCCGTTATGGTCAAATACATTCTAAAATCTTTTTTCTTTTTCTCTGGAAACAGTGAACACTTACCCTGTAACTATGAATGTAGCATTAGGGATTCTGACCAATAGTAACTAATTAAAATGAAGAGTCTGCGTTGATGAGCCAAACTTGCAAATAGTGCAGATTCTTATGAGACGGCTGATAATGACACATACTGGCAAATAGATTCTGATTACACGGCTCATAATGAGTCAAACTGGCAAATAGTGTAGATTCTGGTGAGAAGGCACATTATGACACAAACTGGCAAAAAGTGTAGATTCTGATGCGACGGCCCATAATGAGTCAAACTGCCAAATAGTGTAGATTCTGATGGGATGGCTCATAATATGCCAAACTTGCAAATAGTGTAGATTCTTATGAGACAACTCATAATGACACAAACTGGCAGGTAGTGTAGATTCTGGTGAGACGGTTCACAATGAGTCAAACAGGCAAATAAAGTAGATGTGTTTGTTTGTTTGATTTGCTTTTTAACGCCCCCGTCAACACAATATAGGTCATTTTGGAGTGAAGACGTTTCCAATGTTGTGGGACTTTCCACCGACACTGAGATGACATGACATCTCAAGCCCTGTTGCCAAATAAATTAATAGGGTTTTATATGCATGGGCGGTCCGACGCGCACCACTTGGCCTGGGCAAGCTTAGATCCTCTAAGTGGTTTACCAGTATGTGCGATCGGTAACAGCTCTGTGGAAGCATTATGCAGACCATCTATTTCTTCAAGACCCGATGGGCAAAAGACGGCTCATAATGAGTCATACTGGCCAACAGTGTAGACCCTGATAAGATTGCTCATAATGTGTCAAACTGGCAAAAAGTGTAGATTCAGATGACGTGGCTCATAATGACATAAACTGGCAAATGGTGTAGATTCTGATGAGACGGCTCATTATGAGTCAAACTGGCAAATTATAGATTCTGATGATATGTCTCATATTGAGGGGCCCATAATGAGTAAAACTGGCAAATGGTGTAGATTCTGGTGAGACGGTTTATGATGGGTCAAACTGGCAAATAATGAAGATTCTGATGAGACGGTTTATAATGGGTCAAACTGGCAAATAGTGTAGATTCTCATCAGACGGCTCATGATGACACAAATTGGCAAATTGTGTAGATACTGACGAGACGGCTCACAATGAGTCATACTGGCCAACAGTGTACACCCTGGTGAGATATATAGATAGACAAGGAAAATTTGTAAATAGTGTAGATTCCGATGAGATAGCTCATAATTACACAACTTGGCAAATAGTGTAGTGTCTCATCAGACGGTCCATGATGACACAAACTGGAAAATTGTATAGATTTTGTTATGACTGCTCGAAATGAGTCATACTGGCCAACAGTGTAGACCCTGATGAGATGGTTCATAATGCCACAAACTGACAAAAAGTGTATATTTTGCTGATATGGCTCATAATGACACAAGCCGGCAAATAGTGTAGATCCTTATGAGACGGCTCATAATGAGTCATACTGGCCAACAATGTAGAACCAGATGAGATGGCTCATAATGAGTCAAAATGGCAAAAAGTGTCAATTCTGATACTACCGTTCATAAAGAGTCAAACTGACAAATAGTGTAGATTCTGATGAGACGGCTCCTAATTAGTAAAACTTGTAAATATTGAATATTCTGATGAGATGGCTAATAATGAGTCAAACTTGCAAATAGGTTAGATTCTGATGAGACGGCTCATAATTATAAAAACTGGCAAATAGTGTAGATTCTCATCAGACGGCTCATGATGACACAAACTGGCAAATTTTGTTGATACTGATGTGACTGCCCAAATTGAGTCATACTGGCCAACAGTGTAGACCCCTGGTGAGATTTCTCATAATGCCATCGAGGTTTGGAGAAATAGATCGGCTGCATGATGCTCCCACGCAGAGCTGAAATCTGACCGCACACGAGTACTGGTAAACCGCTTAGGGGACCTAAGCCTGTCCAAGGCAAAGTGGTACGTGTCGGACCGCCATGCTTATAAACCTATTGGTTTCATTGGGTAACAGGGCTTGAGATGCCATGTCATCTCAATGTCGGGTAAAAGTCCCACAAAATTGGAAGCAATGACTCCATAGATCTAAATAGTGTTAATGGGGACGTTAAACCTCAAATCCAACAAAACTCATAATGCCACAAACTGCTGACAAATAGTGTATATTTTTTTGAGATGGCTCATAATGGAGCCCCGATGGGCAGGGCGAACAAATAGTGTAGATTCTGATTAGACGGCTCATAATGAGTAATACTGGCGAACAGTGTAGGACCTGTTGAGATGGCTCATAATGGGTCAAAATGGCAAACAGTGTAGATTCTGATGAGGTGGCTAATAGTGACATAAACTGGAAAATGGTATGGATTCTGATGAGACTGCTCAAAATTAGTCAAGCTGGCAAATGGTGTAGATTCTGATGAGATGGCTCATAATGAGTAAAACTGGCAAATAGTGTAGATTCTGATGAGATGGCTCATAATGAGTAAAACTGGCAAATAGTGTAGATTCTGATGAGACTGCTCATAATGAGTAAATCTGGCAAATAGGGTAGATTCTGATGAGATGGCTCATAATGAGTCAAGCTGGCAAATAGTGTAGATTCTGATGAGATGGCTCATAATGAGTAAAACTGGCAAATAGTGTAGATTCTGATGAGATGGCTCATAATGAGTAAAACTGGCAAATAGTGTAGATTCTGATGAGACTGCTCATAATGAGTCAAGCTGGCAAATAGTGTAGATTCTGATGAGATGGCTCATAATGAGTCAAGCTGGCAAATAGTGTAGATTCTGATGAGATGGCTCATAATGAGTCAAGCTGGCAAATAGTGTAGATTCTGATGAGACGGCTCATAATGAGTAAAACTGGCAAATAGTGTAGATTCTGATGAGACGGCTCATAATGGGTCAAGCTGGCAAATAGTGTAGACTCTGATGAGATGGCTCATAATGAGTAAAACTGGCAAATTATGTATATCTTGATGAGACGGTTCATAAATATTCAAACAGGCAAATTATGTAGATTCTGACGAGACGGCTCATAACGAGTAAAACAGGCAAATAGTGTAGATTCTGATGAGACGGCTCATAATGGGCCAAACTGGAAAGTAGTCTATTTTCTGTTGAGGTGGCTCGTAATAAGCCAAACCCGCAAATAGTGTAGGTTCTGATGAGACGGCTCATAATATGTCAAACTGGCAAGTGGTGTTGATTTTGATGAGACAGTTCATAAACAGTAAAATTGGTAAATAGTCTTGATACTGATATGATTCAAACTGGCAAAACGTGTAGATTCTGATGAGACGGCTCACAATGAGACAAACTGGCAAACAGTGTAGAGTCTGGTGAGATGGCTCATAATGACACAAACTAGCATATAGTGTAGATTCTGATGAGACGGCTCATAATGAGTCAAACTGGCAAATAGTTTAGATTCTGATGAGATGGCTCATAATGAGTCAAATGGTATAGATTCTGATAAGACGTCTCATTATGCGTCAAACTGGCAAATCGTGCAAATTCTGAATGAGTCCATTTGGCAAATAGTGTAGATTTTGATGAGACGGCTGATAATGAATAAAATAGGCTAATAGTGTAGATTTTGATGAGACAGCCCATAATAACACAAACTGCCAAGTAGATTAGACTATGATGAGACGGCTCATAATGAGTCCAACTGGCAAATAATGTTGACACTGATAAGACGACTTACGAGTCAAACTGGCTAATAGTGTTGATACTGATGAGACGGCACATAAGGAAACTGGCAAGCAGTGTAAATCCTGACTATATATATCGATACTGCGACACCCAGATGAGATTTTGGGATGTGTTTCTTATTACTTCTTTAAACACAGAGTGTGGGTGCTCGTTAAGAAACCGATATGAGAAGGTTCCAGTGAGTACCCACAATCTCTGTTCAACAGCAGGAATGCGAAAAACTGTATATTCCACAAAGGGGTTCTAATGGGTGATACACAGGAGAAGTAAACAAGAATAATCATGTTATCAAGTGCATTTTATGAAGGGAAAAGTAGGGTTTGCAAGGATATACGTTTGATTAATATCGTCTAAAATAATCTAAAGCAATCCTATATCACTATGGTCATATTGCAATGTTACAATGTTAAAAATGGTACTAGCTGCTCCTCGCTTGGCACTCAGATTTACGGGGTAGAGCTAGGACTGGTCGACCCAGTGTCAGGATCTAATGCGACTGGGTGTGGTATCATGTAATGTGTCTGGGACATGATACTCCAGTGAGGCAGCACTATAAAAGTAAGCATTGAGCTCCCTGTCGCAACCAGACACCGTCGTGATATGACTGAAAAATTGTTGAAAGCGACGTTAAACCCGAATTCACACACACACACACACACACACACACACACACACACACACACACACACACACACACACACACACACACACACACACACACACACGCTGCAGCAAGGTGTAGGAGATTATACAAAATTTCTTTCTTTATTCAAACAACGTCTGCAGTATACTTTTATTTAAAATTGGCAATCAAGAATAAATGATTCTTCACGTTCACTTTTTTATAGATATATTGCAACTTTTCAGTTTCAACCATATCTAGAAAAAAATAATATATCAAAGTTTAGTACAGCGTTAAGTAGATTGAGGGTATCGTCGCACAGGCTGTCAGTTGAGTCGGGTAGGTGGGTTAGACCGAATAGCGTTCCTTTAAGTGAGCGTAAATGCATATTATGTAATACCCTGGACGACGAATTTCATTTTGTTTTAGAATGTCCTGCTTATGATGAGCTTCGAAAAATGTACATTCCAAAATATTACCGGAAAAATCCCAGCATGTCTAAATTTGTTGATTTAATTAACTCAACCAGTGAAGGGCGCATTCGCAAACTTAGTGTTTATATTTTCTATGCTTTCACGTTACGTGCAGAAATACTTTATGGTGATAAATAAGAAATCATATGCACGTATTTTTAACTCCGAATTTTATATTTCATTATGCTAACATGTTTTTCCAGTATAAAGTTAAAAGTCATGGTGTCAAATGACAATATTTTCTCTTGTCACTGATCCGAATATGGATCGGGTAAATACAGAGGCGTTTCTAATGAGCACTGAAGGCTTATGTTTTTGACAAATTACGGAACCAGTTATCCTTATGCCCTGCAGGACCCCCATTTTATTATATACTGTGGGGTTTTGCCGGGGTGTTAATGTAGAGGGGCTTGTTTATTTAATTGATATTCTCACGAGGCGGCGTGGTGTAATACATGGTTGCAAGCTCGGTTACAAATTTGTTACAGAAAAATCCTTATCTATTAAGACCACTCTTGGGGCTGTTCAAATGTGGCCTTAAGACCACTTTGATCAGTCCAAATGATGGTCTCATTCTAGAAAATATTGATGCTCAGAAACATTTTAAATATGCTTCTAAAAAGCAATGTGCAATAACGTCAGCTGTTCCTGTTGTTGGAATTTCACTGCATAGTTTTGCTTAGTGGCCGTCGGGCATGTTGCATACTTATATTGATTATTACTATTAATAATATTATCATTACAGGAGATGTGAGGTATCACATCTCTGATACATCATTTCTCATGTAAGGATATAAAACACCTCCATATTGCAATAAATATATAACAGACGGTTGGTTGCTGAAGAAAAGTAAAAAGTTTATATAGTTAATATTAGTCCATATAGGATTTGTATTAGTAGTAACTCAGGAATATCCACACCGCCATATGCTATCATATATCGTAGATGTTATATCCGTGTGGGCTTTATAGCCTTTTGGAATTTTGAATAAAATTTCTGTTCTGTTCTGTTCTGTTCTGTTTTATAAACCTTTCTACAGCTATCATAATTTCTGATATGTAATGCTGAACTATTTAATAAATTAAAACCATCATTGGTGAGTTGATTGATACTATGAATGGCTTTATGTGTGTTGTAATAGTGGCTGGGCATTCAGTTTTCTACATTAGTATCCCCATATTTCAGCTGCAAACTTTGTATTCATTCAAATTTGATATGCAATTTTACCATGTTCCAATCTTTGTCATTTCAGCATAAAATATATCCAAATAAATTAGGCATCTGTAGATGAAATTTTATGAAAATTGAGGGCCGGTAACAGGTTGTTTAAACAGACTGAATACTGATAGTCCAGATTCTGCAAAATACAAAATTACACGATATTATGTTTCTCTCATGCTGTGTAAGAATACTTTACTGCTGTTTTTAATGTGGGTGACTACAGTATAGTATGGTTTGTGCAAGTAGTTCATAACAAAATTATAAGTATTATTTCCAAACACCCAGCTCACTTAAATTTCACTTTGTACAATGCCATGGCCCAAACATTTTGTTTTTGTTTAGAAGTATACCACAAAGGCCTTGATAATAAACCTTACTAATGTTCCCATCGAACCCTGTGCATAGTATTTTTCTTTCTGTCTGTCTTGTCTAATTTTGTATTGGTGCTAAGGTTGTGTTGAGATTTAACATCCAAATCAACAGCATACCAGTCATTTCAGACGTAGCTTCAGATTTTGTTGGATTTTGTTGAGATAAATGACTCTCAAGTCTAACTGTTATCTGTTTGTTTGTTTATCCCTGACTTTCCATGTAAACTGCAATGTTTTTCGGGACAGTCAATAATACTTGAGAATATTTAATAGACATATTTTGTGCCACTGAATGGTTTTCAGTATTTATATATGCACTAGTCAACCTATCTTTTTTGTATTTTTGTCTCACAAGAACATTTATATGTACAAGTAACAATGTGACGACAGTGCATATTTAGTAAACACAAAAATATGGACTTAATGTCCAAATCTCACCTTATAAACTTTAGGATAAGTGCCTAAAAATAACAGAATTTCAAACACAATGAATGCATATGTAAAGATAACAATGTGACTACTTGATCACTTGTAGTAAACACAAAAAAAAGCACATTTCTTGTCCAAATCTCATCCGAATATCACTCAGCTGATAATTACAAGAACTCTTAATATTAAGAACAATTACTACATTAAAATGCCCATGTGGTTAACGTGAATAAATTCAGATTGAGCCACAATAATAAGATGCAGTCCAACCAAACAATTTAAAAGACATTCAATACCGTCAAAAAGGATGTGAAGAAAATGCACAAAAGATGAGTACAGAAACAGTGCAAAAGCACAACAAGCCCAGCAACTTCTTGTACAAGTGAAAAAATAAGATTCAAAATGCAATATTTAATGAACAGCTCAATTATGTGTAACATGTTAAGCCTACTTAATTATTTTGAGTAAATACACTATGATTCACTTTCTGTCCTGTTCATTAAATATTGCATTGTGAGTCACAATAATTTTGCTGCTAAGAATAAAAGCAACAGATTTTGTTAGGCCTAATTTGTTAATTAAAATATCTTTTTATTTATTATTTTCTACTGTCTGCTAACTGGATAAACCACAGAGCATAAATGGAAGGCAAATACTAGAATTTCATGACATTTTAATGGTTTCTAGGCTAGGTCAGCTCAAGATATATTTATTTTGATCTGAATAAACTCATTTTATTACATAAGTGTCAAGAATTTTGAAAACAAAAAAATGTATTTCTGTAAGGTTCTTGGTTGATTTCAACAAAAAGGGTTAATTTTGCAAAAACGACTTACATCCATTAAAGGTGAAAAATTACAGTGTTACCGGTTTTGAATTTTCATGAAATTCGGCATAGCTAAAGACGTTACAAATGACAAGTTTTTTTTGATAATATGGTATCTTGACAAAGACTAGAACATATCTATCTTAGGAATTAAAATCGGATATTGTTTTGAAAATTTGATTAAAAAATGACATTTTTGATAATTATTTTATCATACAATGTGCACTTTAATTAATTCAAAATGTTGTGTGGTATCAAAAGAATGCATATGGATTAATGCATTCAATCTAGTTCACAAATCTTGAAACTAAACAAAACTGCAGATTTGAGACATACTTATTTAGAGACAGACGTTAGCTCAGGGAGGGAGTCCGTCAGGGTTGCATCCTGAGTCTTACTTTTATTTATATAATTCAATAAATACATTTTCATAGGTTGCATATGCTGAGTTATTAATATACTAAGTTTCAAGAAAAAGCATGCGTGGGCACAAATGAAAGATGCCTTTTTGACTTTTTTTCAGTTTTTGATTTTTGATTTTAGGTTTAACGTCCCCGTCAACACTGTAAAGGTCATTTTGGAGACGCTGTTTCCAATTTTGTGGGACTTTTAACCGACACTGAGGTGAAATGACATCTTAAGCTCTGCGCCCAATGAAACCAATAGGGTTTATAAGCATGGACTCGCACCGCTTTGCCTGGGCAGGCTTAGATCCTCTAAGCGGTTTACCAGTACTCGTGTGCGGGTCGGTTTCAGCTCTGCGTTGAAGCATCATGCAGCCCATATATTTCATCAAGCCCCGATGGGCGGGTCCGTATTTTTTTCAGTACCTCAAATGTAGTGAAATAACTGTATTGAGGAACCTTGAAGCGTGATAGTGACAAGTTGGCTTCTTTAAAAAGAATCCAAAGGAAAGGTCTGCTGCTTTCTAGTGAGCAGAATAACCAGTACCGGCGAATATGAAACACTTTGCCCACAGCTTCTTGAGTTAAATAGTTTTTTAGATAACTTGCTTACAAGGTTAAAATGCTGAAAATTTCAAAGGGCTATAACTCAAAAACATTTCATAATTTTAATTAGGTTTGTCAGATCATCTATTTAGCACCCTCTACCAACATATCACGTTTCAAAGCATCAGTATAAATACTTGTTGAGCTGTATTGAATACAAGGTTAAAAGAGCCAAAACTCAAGATTGTTTTTCCAGAACCCATGCAGAAGTTAACCAGGTCATCGACGTATATCACCATCCCCTATTTATCCATCAAGTTTCAAGACTCTACCTTTAAAACTTAGTGGGATATTTTGCTGACAAGGTACACTGCCCAAATTTACAAAGGGACATTACTCATGAAGTATTTTTCTGAACATCACTTGAACAAGTCCGTGAAATGAACACCCATAGACCCCACTATACACAGAAAACTAGGGTTTATCGGGGTATACATTTTTTTATTTTTTTCTGCTCCAAGATATGAGTTGTGGGTCATCGAATCATCAAGGCGGTTCGAACGGGAACTCAAAACCTATGTTTAGAATATAAATAGGGAAGTTATCACAAACTTTCAACCAGAAAACTAACCGTTTTTGAGATATGAAAGAATGACCTATGTCGCATGGGTATGTTGTCGTAATGATTATTCAAAAGTAAATCAGTGCATCTTCTCATCACTTGCAATCTAATAACTAAATATCAATGTTCTAGCTCCTATGGTTTTGAGATGTTTTCTGACAAGGTAGATGTCATATTCATAGAATCATTATTCCTTTATTGGCGCAACGTCATATGTTATCCGTTTGTGAAACCGCGTAACGTAACATTGCATTTTAGGTGACGTAACGTCATTTTGTTTGTATATATGTTGTCATGTATGTTTTGAATATTCTGTGCGGCGGCCATGATTAAAGAGCGGTAGCAGAAGAAGTCTTGAATATTACTTAAGATGTAATATTGGCGACGAGGATTTAACCGGATAAAAGAGAAGAGGAAGAAGCAGAGCAAAGCAAGATAAGTTCAGAAGAATTCTTTGAAGGACAGGTATCGATTTATTGATTTATAAGCAGCAGAAATAAATTTATGAGCGAGATGGCTGAAGGTGATCAGAGACAGCAATATGTCACAGTTATAACAGAAAGCAGAAATCTAAAGAGCCAACCATTTGTACATAGTGATGATCAGATAACCACAGGAAAATTATGGGAGGAATGGTTAGAGGGTATAGAGAGGGAATTCAGATATTTTAATATAGTAGATCCATCGAATAAGAAAGACGCTCTTATCATTTACGGTGGGAGAGAGCTAGCAAGATTGGAGAAAAGTTTGCCTAACCCTACAGAACCAGATATGAATGAGTACGATAAACTGAAAGCCAAATTAAATGATTACTTCAGACCAAAGCGTAACAAGCATTATGCCCGTTATCAATTTCTTAACATGAGGACGACTTCTGGGGGAACAACAACAGCCTATGCCGCGAGACTGAGGGAGAAAGCAAATGAGTGCGAGTTTGGGGACAACCTAGAGGATAGAATACTGGAGCATCTAATACAGACAACAGACAATCAGGTCTTAATACAGAAATGCATCAATAAAGGCTGGAATCTTAACCAGTTCCTACTAGAAGCATCTCAAATGGAAGATACATCATTACAGATTCGCGACATGAAGCCAACACTGGTAGAAAAGTCCATAGCGAAAATTAATTCCAGACAGCAGTTCACATCAGGAATAGAACAGAGCAAGAGATTTCGGCCGCAAGAGAGATATAAGCCCCAGCCTTGTAATTACTGTGGACGGACGGGATTCCATGCAGCTGGAAAGGACGGCCCGGCATATGGAAAACAGTGCAGAAACTGCCAGAGATGGAACCATTTTGCAGCCGTCTGTAAGAGCAAAGACAGAAATAGCAGTAGTTACAGTCAATAATTTTCTAGACCCAGCAGGCAGCCTAAAAGGAAATTCAAGCCTAAGCCGGACTCAGTGAAAAAGACAACCGAAGAAGAAATGAGCAGCTCATTCAGTTCTGACGACGAGTTTATTGACCATGCAGTAAATCATCTTAGCCAAGTGAGAAAAGTTAAAAGCATCAGCAATATTTCGAAAACGGTACCCCTGAGAATGAACGGCATTGATGTACGGGTTGAGCCCGACAGCGGAGCCGATGTCAACATCATGGATGAGCATCAGTTCAAAGCCTTGGTAAATAGATCTCAGAAAAAACCTACGTTAGAATTCAGCAAGATAAAGCTTAGCACTTTGCAGAATATTTTGTCAGTGAAAGGGAAGTTCATTACTACTCTCAGAAACAAGACGCGTGGAACACTGGCAAAGATAGTAGTTATCGAAGGGAGAATAAATTCTCCACCACTGATTAGCAAGAACACATTAATTGAACTGGGAATGCTACAAATCTGCGAAGACGGGTCACTTAGACATCCTAACAACATGAAGATAAAGGACCACGCATCAAGCGTAAATGTAATCACGAGAGGCGAGAGAACGAGTGAGAAACATAATAACCGCGATATCATGACTGGAGGGGTCATGAGTCAGGGCAGTGACAGCAGCAGCAGAATAAAGCAAAGCGAAACAAGTCAGTCTGAAACAGTGGCTATCGAGAGCAATGCTACGAGTGGCAGAGCTACAAGTGATCACGCTCACCTGCAGAACCAAAACAGAGAGATAGCCATACAGGAGATGTTAGCTGGGTACAGGTCAACACCACTCCCAGAAACTGGAGTGACACCTTACCAGGGAATGATGAACCGGGAAGTACGGATCAAGTTAGACCACATCAACAATCCTAGAGACAACAACACTACAATCAATGAAACAGAAATCTCCGAAAGAGACAGGAAATACGAAGAGAAATTGAAACTAAATGCTGAGAATAGAAACACGAGGGACCATACATTCCAACTCAACGACTATGTATTGTTAAAACAACGCAAAGTTAACAAGTGAACAACAGACTTTGAACCGGCTTTCTACATAGTATACAAAATAGAAGCTTCAAAGATATCAGTGAGGCGGATTACAGATGGAAGGGAGGTTAGCCGTGATGCAAGCCAGTTCAAGCTTGTCAATACATTAGTAGCCGTTGAAAACGACAATGATCATAATGGAGACCAGGACCAACCGAGCTGGAGGGAGGATCTATTGAGGAGAACAAGACCATACCAGGGTACAGCGACAAACGAAACTGAGAATAGACACGATAGACCGGGAGACACTACCGTACGACGGAACAGAAGTCAGCGGAACATACGGGAACCGGCATACCTAAAAGACTATGTGCGCTGGGCTGGTGATAAAACATTGAATGAACTTTGAACAATGATTATTAGGCATAGAGTGAATCACATGTGTGTATGAACTTGATAAATTTGGAAAATGAACACTTAGTGGTTATCTAGCTGTTTATGTGCAAATATAAACAAAAGATAGTCCAATTACTAATTGATTGCTTTAACATAATTCCGATACTGAATAAGTTGCTCTTAAAGCATAGTCAGTTTCTTAATTATTAATATTAATTCGAGAAAGGTCAAATTAATGGTACTAATCGAAAAGTAAAGATTCTCATTCGCAACGCGCATCCTTATGATAAACTAAATTTCATGGAGATCAATAATGTTGTACATTTAAAATTCATCAGTCATCTTAGAGAGAAAATAGCTTTTGTTAAAGAAAAGGAGAAATGTCATATTCATAGAATCATTATTCCTTTATTGGTGCAACGTCATATGTTAACCGTTTGTGAAACATAACATTGTACATAACTGTAACATTGTACTTTAGGTGACGTAACGTCATTTTGTTTGTATATATGTTGTCATGTATGTTTTGAATATTCTGTGCGGCGGCCATGATTAAAGAGCGGTAGCAGAAGAAGTCTTGAATATTACTTAAGATATAATAGTAGACATGCCCAAATTTACAAATGGTCATAACTGACAGGCCATTTTCTCATCATTACCAGTCTAGTCACCAAATATCAAAGCTTAGCTCCAATGGATTTTGAGACATTCTGCTGACAAGGTAAAACTGTCAAAATTTACAAACGGCCATCTGCCACATGACTGGAACTATACACAGTCAATCTTTAAGTAATACCATTTAGAAAGTCAAAGACATTCATACAGTACCCCTCTTATTTCATAGTTACAGCAGTTTCCGAAAGATACATTTTGAACCTCATTCCCATTCAAAATCATGAAAGATCAAATTTGACCTTGTCCAAAGACAGGTCAAGGTTAACATAGGGTCATCAATGTTATACTCAGTCACCTAAAGCTTCATACTAATTTGTAAGACAATTGACCAAAAAGGTTCTGGAAAAAAATATTTAGGGGTTTTACCATATTTAGGCATGCCTGCCGTTTCCGTCATTTGACCTGAACCATTCGACTAAAAGTTCATTCTACCATTGTCAGTAAGCTGCATATAAAACTGATATTGGCTCCGCAGTTTCAGAGAAAATGTCATTTTAAATTTCAATGCACATGCAATCCAAGTGATCTGGTGCAAATTTCATCGAATGCCATTGACCAATGACATTCATATAAATTCATATTGCACATACTCTCATGTCATAGACGACAATTGTTTTTAAGAAAATGCATTGTTTTACGTTTTTCCCATAGTAAAGCAAAGGGAACCAATTAAGACCTTTGCGTAAATTAGGTCATTGTTTTCATAAACTTGGTAATACTCAATCGCCCAGTGCTAAATACTAGGTTTCAAAATAATCGGTCCAGTGGTTCTGGGGGGAGAAGATTTATTAAGGTTTTTAACATAATTGGGTATGGCGCCCATCTTGATCAAGTGTCCTGGACCATTCGAACAAGTTTGCTCTTTCTCACTGTCCTAAGGTCACGTGTAAAATTTAAATGAAATTGAAAACCTGCCAAAACTGATAAAAATATTCCTGGAGGTTTGAAAGTGATAACGTCTGTGTCAGTTAGTGAAAATTATGCCTCTGTGAGGCTATTTATAACGTAATTGGGCATTAGTTAATCTCGAGACTTTTTGTCAGTATCTATTTGCATGTCAAACTTTATCGACATATTTTTAGTTGTTTGAAAGTAAATTATCCATAAATCAGTTGGTAAAAATTGTTGGCATAGCCTTCTGGATCTGTAATAGAGTAGGGACGAAATGAAAGTTGGGAGCTACATTTATTTGTCAACACAAAAAGTAAAATGGCGCATTTGGACTGCTTCGTTGCCTAGGGTTAACGAATTACATATACATTGTAAACATACAATGAAATAAGCAATGCAAATGATAATCTAGGCAAAGCAACCCTTACGGGTGGAGAACGTACCAGTACTGAACATCACACATTTAATACTGATTTGAATGCACCATAATATTCGCAAACACGCATGAACACACACACGCGCGCATACGCACACATTCATATACAAGCAAGAACCAGGGCGATGTACCCATATCCTTGACCCTTGGTATTGGATTCTTTTTTTTTAAAATGCCAATTTGTACATTTAATTTTATGTAATGTAGAATAAAAGTAAAACAAAGATCAGGAATCGATACAATTAACTTACTCCACCCATCAAAGACACCAAAGGGAAAGAGACACAAACATTAAGCGACCAGACCATAATGGAAACCTAAACAAAGGAAGGCCATAACGACAGTTACTTTCCCACAAAATGGCCATATGGCCATCCAAAATAAAAGACATAAGTGATACACACAGTAAGTAACAAACAACACCAAAAATAAACCGCCACAGAAGAAGAATCACCTTGGAACGGTCAGTGGAAAGATTTCCACTCTGGGGGGGGGGGGGGGGGGGGGGGGCTTAAATCGATTTTACGTGGCCACAATCCTCGCCCTTACTTCCGCCGCGATTTAGACAAATAATTTGTTCAGTCCGCATGAAGGCCTCCTAACTCATCACTGCAACATCTCCGTGAACACAAAAAATCGAAGAACCACAGAGGTGAGACAACGGTGAGGACTCGACAGCAGGAAACCACTGAAATGCTGGAGCAAAAGAAAACCAACAGTTAGACTCCGATGGGCCCGACCAGAGACAGAGCATCAGGTACCAACCAACATACCTTGAATTAGATCTCTCTAATTCTCAATAAGCCTTTACGTTGGAGCCGTCATAGAATCTGAGGCCTGACCCACCGGCGTGCAATTAAAGAGGGAAGCAAAGTTGCCAACCGTGATTGGGTTAACTACCATGCATGCAGTCTGTCGTATAAGATCCATGTTGTACCCGATCTTTTTATATCGAAGAATGATTTTACGAAATTGGGTGCTGAAGTCATTGCGGTTATATATTTTTCTGAATTTATATATTAAGTCACCATAAAATTCGGGTTCCGATAGACCTTGTTGCAGAAGAGATTTAAGTCCAATATTGAATTTGGAAATTAAATCAGAATGGCGTCTATAAAATTTTGAAAAGGCTTTGCGTAGTTTATGGTACCGATAACCCTGATTAAGGAGTTTAGCAATTAATAATTTATTACGAGTGTTGAAGTCAGCTACATGACTACACACTCTAGCAAATCGAATTAATTGCGAAATATAAACGCCACAGGATGGCGCACGAGGAACATCACCATCCAAAAAAGGAAAATTTACAATCTCAAAATCAAAGGCATCGCGTTTATCATAAATTTTGCACGAAATAAAGCCATCTACAATAGACAGATGTAAATCCAAAAACGGGGCCTATGTATCAGAAAAATTTACTTTATTTAACTGAAGTTCTGGGTGGTAAATCTGACTGATCAAACCATCGAAATAGGTATTATCAATATACAATAAATCATCTAAATATCTAGAAGTGGAGCTAAAAGCTTCAATAATTTCAGATTGGTTATCAATGGAAAGCGACATCATGAAGTTTCTTTCATAACAATACAAGAATAGATCAGCCACAAGAGGTGCGCAATTCGTACCAATCGGAATACCCACAATTTGTCTAAATAACTTAGTAGCCTCCGTGGTGTAGTGGTCATGCTACTCGCCTTGTAAACCAGGGATCGCAGGATCGATCCCGGGCTTCTCCAGACTTTCGGATGAGTCTTTAAACCGAGGTCCCGTCTCCGTATGACCTGGCTGTTGGTGAGACGTAAAACTCAAACACTCACTCTTTAGGTAATGTAGTGCTTGATGCCCTGTCTCTGGTCAGGCCCATCGGAGTCTAACTGTTGGTTCTCATTTGCTCCAGCATTTCAGTGACTTCCTGCAGTCGAGTCCTCATCGTTGTTTCATCTCTGTGGTTGTTCGGTTTTTGTTCTCGTATGAGTTAGGAGGCCTTCATGCGGACTGAACAAATTATTTGTCTAAATCGCGACAGAAGTAAGGGCGAGGATTTCGCCGCGTAAAATCGATTATGGCCCCCAGTGAAATTCTTTTCACTGACCGTTCCATGGCGGTTCTTTTATTGCGGTTTATTTTTGGTATGTGTGTGAGTGTGTGTATCGCTTATATCTTTTTGTTTTGGATAGCAACTTGGCCATTTTGTGGGAAAGTAACTTTTGGCTTTCTGCTATTGATATTTCCATTAGGGTCTAGTTATTTTATGTTTGTGTTTCTTTCCCTTTGGTGTCTCCGATGGGAGCTGTTGGTTAATTGTATCAATCCCTGGTTATTGCCTTCACTTCTTTTTTACGAAGAAATCAGGCATTAGACAATCTCATTTGTTAGGTTTCGCCAATATATATTTGAAAGCCAAATATAATCAAAATATTCCTTGGAGTTCAAAAGTTATATGTCTATCATCAGTTTGCGAATGTTTCGCCTTTGCGTGGCTATTTGTATCTGATATTAAACAATGGCACTGATTAGAACTTTTCAATATACATCTGTTTGTCAAAAATATAAAATTATTCCTAGCTGTTTGAAAATGATACTCCCGTGCCAGTTAGTTAAAAATTTGCCCCGGCGACGCTTTTGTAAAGAAATCAAGCATTAGACAATCTCGTTGGTTAGATCTTGTCAATATCTTTCTGTATGCCAAAATTATCAACATTTCCCAAGCGGCTACACTCCATATTCAGTTTCTGAAAATTTTGCATCGGTGATGCTATCAATAAAGAAATCTGGCTTCGGCTGATAAAAAACGTTTCCTTGTTAGGGGAGAGGCAGCTAATTACTTCCCTTTCCGTTGTGTTTGTACTGTTTATGTTTGATTTGGTTTGCTCTACCTCTTTGTGCCATTGGTGGCCTGTTGTCTTTGATGTCGCACTTTCTGGTCACCTTGATTTGTATTTTGCTTTGTGTGAGCTCATGTGCATTGCAAATCGGCGTCACACATACGAAAAAGGTTTTGCCAGACGGTTCTATAAGTTGCGGAAGGATACGGTCTTCTACGAATGTTGTACAACTTGCTAGCGTAGGGCAAGCTGTTTGTAAAAACTCATACTTGAAATGGATAATTTTCGTTCATTTCGGCAAATAGACATACCGCATAGAACAATGAAGCCTCCCTTCGAATTTTCGACGGGTTCACACATTGTTTCCTCACGTCGATTGTGATTGCAAATAGCCGCAAGTTGTAGAGAGAAGTCTATACTGGAGCGCAAACGCTTCAAATTTCACACGGAAACTGTGGAAAGGTCCTGAGGGGGACCTTTCCAATAAAGGCAGATTAAGGACATTCAACATGGCCGCCTGGACAAATGAGCAAGAATGGCAGTGGTTCTGAATATGCAAGAAATTTAATGCAACCCTTTTGTTTTAGCCAAATAATACAATTGGAACATAAACTTGAACTCTTAAAGTTATTTAAATACCTGTTAGGAAAGTAAAATATTGTTCAGTTTTTTCTTCACTCACCTGAAAAATGCCAAACTTTGTGTATAAAAAATGAAAAATTCCCACAAGTAACAATGACAAAAAGAAATCACTGAGTAGTTACATGTTCCCTTAAGGTGCACAAGGAATCTAAATTTTGATTAGTTGCACTAAATTCAAATCAAACTGTTTTCAACCAAGGCATGTTTTGTGTTCAAGAAAAAAATATTTTCTTTTCATTTTACACATTTCTTGACACAATAAAAGAAGTCATTTCTGTGTATGGAGAGATAAACTTGCATTCATTGGAATAAATGGGCAGATAAATTTATTTTTGTGGCTGACTGAACACACCTGTGTATTGTTTACAGGTAGAAAAAAAAGAAAGAGAACAACCTAAGACCAATCTTTAACACTAGCTAATGTGATTTTAAACTGGATTATAAATTTTCTTCTGTCTAAAATCTCCATTAAGTCTATATATTTTTTGTCAAACATATCATTTATATCTCAAAAATGCAACACAATCATGCATAATGCTTTGTAACTATTTTGTAAAACTAGTATACTTCTCACACGTGTCTAATGTTGACATTTGTAACCAATGACTTACATGAGGATTCTCATAAATACTGACGGATCGCTTTGCATTATATTGACCAGGGGATGTAAAATAACTTACTTAGTGTGTAAAGGCGAAAGGTACGAAAAAGGGTTATGGTTTAAAGAGTAGGATTGACGAAATCACTTGCAAATCATCGCTGCGACCATTATTTTCCTCCATAATAATTTGACAGTTTGTGACATCAATCTGGTTACCGGCTTCATATCTAGGTCAAAGTTCTTTGACTACGCCTTTGGGCGTTTACAACATCGCTCTTCTTTGACGACCGGCCTATGCCGTTTATAAGTGTTCCCGAGCAAGAGTCAGGTTGTCTAAACATTTATTTAGCTTGAAAATGCAGCCAAAGTAAATGAAGGCTACACTAAATCACTTTTCCTTGATACACTGCTCCCGTTTTGAGCGATGACAAAAGTCTTGTAAAAGTCCAACTTGTTTGAACATTACAGTCTCGGTTTCATCCGGAAACCAACATTTCTAAAGTGCTCTCCCTTCAGCCAAATTACGCGTGAAAAGTAGTTTCCAAAGTATTTATTGAAGAAATGTGTACAGTTTTTGTTTGCCGGTGACATCTCTTGGAATCCTAACAGAAGATTTCATAACGTATATAAATTTATTGCAATTACGTAAATATGTCGAAAATTAACACGATCTTTCGCTGATAAAAAAGTGCATTGGCGTTTTAATCTAATGCTTTAGCTAGGGTGCTGTTCGGCTCCTTGCCGAAAAACTCAACACTACCAGCAAACGAAGAAACACACTAAATTCATTTACGAAATGTTAGTATTTGACAGCTCCTCTGTGAAAATCGAATGGTGCGATTTTAAAGATGTATGTTTAGGCTTTCAGATTATATCAAGTACCTTGGCGATCCCGTCATGGTTTCGTCAATACGAACGTGTGAACTTGTGTGTAAACACATCCCCAAAAGTTCGGCCATGATGATTTTTGTTTAGAAATTTTTACACACCACGTGAACGAAAATAAAATATTCGCTTTTGGAGCTGTTTGAGGAAAAAATATGTCCCGGTGCACCTTCCCTGTACAATTACCCATACACAAGTGGCAATATATTTTTTATTTATTCATAAACAAATTGGTTCTAAGTCTAAAACAAACGAGCATATTTTGCAATATTTATTTTACATTTCTCTCTTTATAGTAACTCAGATATTTAAGGTCGGGTATAAAAGCCAAGGCCACAGTGGATGTGAAATTGCTTATTTACAGATCTTTTATCTGGTCAAATTTTAATTACTGCCCTCTAGTATGGCACTTTTGTTCTAAAAATAGTACAAATAAGCTTGAAAAACTTCAGTATAGGGCACTTAAGATTGTTCACAATGATTTTGAAAGCTCATATGAGGATCTTCTTCAGAGATCCAATATGCCCACTCTTCATATCCATAGAATTAGAACTATGGCTATAGAAGCTTTTAAAATTTTATATCAGATGTCTCCTGCTTATATTCAGGATCTGATCCAGTTTAAGGCCACAAAGTACTCTTTTAGATATGAGAACCTCGTAAATGTCCCTAGGGTCAACTCCAGTACATATGGGAAGGCTTCTTTCAGGTATGAGGCGGCCCAGGTGTGGAACAGTCTCCCAAATGAGATCCGAAAAGTCTCCAACTTCAATAGTTTTAAGCGACTGGTCCGCACTTGGGGCGGCTCATCATGCAAATGCAGCCTTTGCAGATTTACTGGAGAAACTTAAAATTCATAACTAACATTTTAATATGTATACATTTTATATATATGTGCTAAAATAGTGTTTATAGTGCTGAAAGTTCTATATACCTATCCTTGCGGGCTGACTGAGTATTTTTCGAATTTTCGAAAGGTTGCTCCTCTGATACAAATTGAAAATTTGTGCCATGGGAGATCCTTTAATTCCTTCCATTTTCGCTTTTCGTTACAGATAGCCTTTAAGGTTGGGTATGCTAGAAAATTTTTTAGAACTCAAATACACTAAATTGTAAAATAAGTGAAAACTAATAGTGGAAATTTCCACTTTACCTTCCTTCAACTGATTGTTTAAGGAAGAAATACTCCTTTTTTTTTTTTTTCTCTTAAACAAGTTTTATAAAACTTTTTTATGTAACAAGTTTTATGGGACTGGTTTATGTGACATGTATCTTACACCAAATTGAAATATCACCTAGTCTTATAGAAATGAGATCACTACCGAGTAACGATACTCGGTTCGTCAATATGGGCAAATCTAACAAAAATAAAAAAAAAGCCCATTTGTCGAAACGACATCGTTTCTACTAGTCTTAATGTTAATTTTATCTCTTGTAGGATTGCCATGTAATATATATCTGTGATATTCTTCTTAATATCTGTGATCTTTGTTATAACTTTATACTTGTATAGTCTTAATATGTGTTTGTCGACAAAATAGCCCTAGGCTAATGTTAAATTGTTGTAAATCATGAATGTCGACTTTAAATAAAGCTTCTTGTATCTTGTATCTTGTTGGCCGAGCCGCCGAGCCAAAAATTGCCGATCCGAAGATTATATTTTTCGGAATTTTAACCGAAAATGAAATGTTAGTGGTAAATTTTGATATGATAACGTTAAATATATCAAATGTGATACTCAGCATAAATTTTGTTCTTTTTGGTGCCCTAATTTTTCTTTTATAGCAAATTTGCCAAATTTTAGGGGTATAAAAGCCAAGGCGGTTTTTTTCGTATGTTTGATCGAATTTGAATGAAATAGATATGAATGTGTGAAAACATGTACATGACAACCCCAAAAAAGTATTTTCTAAACATTTTATTGTAAAAATTCCAGTCAGTTCCTTTTAGTATTTGTAATAACCGTATTTTTTGGTGGATTTATGTAGGCCACGTCGTAATGAACCGCAACGAACGGCAATGTCAAATAAATGATAAGGGCATTTAAATATAATATCTGAATGGTAGGAAATAAAGATAGAGCTTTATGAAACTCATCATATTTCTTAATCATGTTTTAGACATATTAATTATGTTTTGATACTTACCTATTGTATTATTATTGCTTGTTAATATCCATCAGTCAGTAAGTAATTAGTGCATTAATTGACTCATCTAATTGTTTTAATTAGTGAGATCTTGTCAATTAAGGTTCTTAAAGCATTCGATTCTTTAATTTAACTGAACTGCGATCATCATGATACTCGTTAGAACCGCTTCGACAAGGCAGTTCTGATGAGTACCCACAATCTATGTGTTCATAGATTGCATATATAGATGGGCAATACCACCGCCTTGGTGATTGAAAGGGTCGTAAATATAGATTGTGGATACTCGTAAGAACCGCTTCGACAAGGCAGTTCTGATGAGTACCCACAATCTATGTGTTCATAGATTGTGTATACTCGTTAGAACAACCTCGACAAGGCAGTTCTAACGAGTACCAACATTCTATGTGTCCGAAATAATGTTTAATGTAAATGATGTATATACTATAAAAATTGGGGTTTGATATGGATTCTAAATAAAAGAGACATAAACTGCTTAGCAGTAATGTTCTTTATTATTATTATCATTATGCATGTATACATTCGAATAAAAAAAGAAAAAAAAAAAGAAAAAAAAAAACGATTTTTAATTCTTTATTGCTTTGTTTGAATTTGGATCATTGCCTTCATTTCTATTTTTAACGACCAAGCCAACACTATTTAAGTCATTTTTGAGCCTGTAAGTTTACCTATCCACACTTTTCCAGAGCAGGCTGACAACTGCCCTTCTTGAATCAGTGGAACAGAGAGAATGACCGTAGAAAATATTACATGTTCAATCTCTACGAAAGAATGCTGCCGACCTCAGCAGGTATCGAACCCGCGTCCTCCTGGTCACCAGTCAGTAAACAGCTCCTACTGGCAGTAAACAGAACCCTACAGGCACACAACGTTGAATCTACGTTGTTTCAACGTTGATTCAACGTGGAGTGCCTGCTGGGAACATCTTTTTACACATTTTTATAAAAAAGGTTGGTGGACAAGAGTGTTGATTTCCCTTTAACGACGTCGAATCAACGTCATAAAACCCTGAAGTCCTTGAACAATCATTTAAACAACGTCGCATATACAAATTTTGTTCACTGGGATAACAGTCTGATGTCACTGAACAGCATGGGTCGTCATTCGATTCGGATCATTTCGGTCGTTGTGTGCCTTCCCTTTCGGTCCTTTTCGGTCGTTTCCTGTAATAAGGTAATTCTAAAAATAGAAACAAAAATAAAATAAGTAATTCGATCAATTAAGGTGATTCTGGTGAATATATTTAATTTTATCAGGAACACATAATAAGTATAATCAATTTCAAATATCATAAGGCCAAAAAGAAGTAATTAAACCGATGAATTTGAAAGAAATTCGGAATTTTCAATACTTTTTCGCTGCCTTGGCTTTTATACCCCTGGATTTCGGAAAACAGTTATTAAAAGATAAATAAGCCATGTAGATACGTAAAACTATTTCTATTTATAACATATCTAATATATAACAATTTAATTCCACATTCACCCAAATATATCTAACTTGTAACTAGAGACTAAAAATAAAATTTTCGGTAGGCTCGGCGGCCCGGCTCGGCGCGGCCTTGGCTTTTATACCCGACCGATATTGAAGTGGTTTTGTCTTGAGTAAACTTTGTCCTGTTATTTTTTACAATTTTAAGAAAAAAATCTCTGACCAAGGTCGACAGTTTGAGAGTCGCCAAAAAATGCTCAAATTCATAATTTCTTTTTTCAAGTGCATATTGTGCTATTTCAGCCATGATGGTTGCAGGATATCCTTAAAACTAATCATAATGAGTCAAACTGGCAAATAGCACACACGCACGCACGCACACACACACATGCAGAGAGAGAGAGAGAGTAAGTAAGTAAATTAAACACCGTTTATTCCGTGTTCGTCACGCTATAGTCCTCCTGTATAATTTGATATTTACAACTCTTTCTCCTTTTTTAAAACTATACCTGTAACTGCATTAAACGGTCGGAAGACGGCATTTTCATTTTTTTTTTATTTTTTTTTTGGTTTTGGTTTTACGGCCATTTCAAGATTATTTCACTCATATCGAGCCGATCGTTAATCAGAGGTGGGCGAAAACCGGAGTACCCGGAGAAAAACCACCTGACCTTCCGTTGCAGAACTTGGCGTCTCACATATGATCCGAGCGAGGCTCGAACCACAGCGGTGAAAGACCTAATGATCAAGAGTGAGCGCTCTTAACCACTAGGCCACGGAGGCCCGTCAATATAATGTCTATCTATCTAGCTATCTATCTTCTTATACTGAGTCGGTCATATCTGGCCAATACCTCAGTTGATTGACTGAATGTCAAAATGTTTTCTTTTTTTTTGGGGGGGGGGGGGCTTCCAATTTCGATTGGAAGCTGGTGATACCCCAGTTTATTTCTGAACGGCTTATGACGTATCACTGGGAAAGGCCTATAGATAAGACTGCTCTCCGCATATTTACGCAGTGAAAACGCGTTCGGAACAAACAGAAGGCAGCGCGCCCGTCGATGTCTATTTATAAAGCGTTTCCATATATCTATTTATAAAGCGTTTCCAAAAAGCCGGGCCAAAATCAACAGATCTCGTCATTTACCAAGGGAGTAATTAACCATAGATGCCAATAAAATCTTCCACCTTTATAACTCTGGAGTGGTCAATTTCTAAGCATAGGGATGTTACTACATGAATTTTATTTATTTATTTTGTGTGGATAAGTTTTAGAAAAAACCGATGTACGTTGAGCAAACAGTTTAGATCTTGATCTGATGTGGCGTCTGATCTGGTTCTGCACTATTTGCCAATGTCTCAAAAAGAGCCGCTAGGTATATATGGGTCAATTACAATAGTGAAGGTCAATGTAAACAAGTAAAAAATTGCTCCATGTTGGAGCAAAGGAGGAAGCGCTGCGGAAAACAACTTTTGTTACCTTTAATTGCATTAAAAGATTTCATAATTTTGCATGTCTTTAAAGGGTTGGACCTAATACACGAGAAGAAATAGCCTTTTCCTTATTCATTGTAGGAAAGGTTTTATAAGGCCATTCCCAATTGAGGGCAGTGCAAATCATCAACAGAGAAGATGGAACAAGAGTACGAAAAATCGCGTGCAGGTCATAAAGAGCATTACGTCGCAATAAAGCAACCAAATACTTTAGGAATTTTGAACGACTTCAGAATTATCTCTATCACAATTAAATGACACTTTAACTGATTTTTCGTTATTATCCCCTCGCAACAAAATTGCATTGGGGAATTAGCATCCCTGCCGTGCGTCCGTGTTTGTGTGTGTCCTTGTGTCTGGAACCTTGTCAACAGGATTGAAGACAAAGCCATCATCGGAGAAGCATCAAACCTTCCATAAATGCTCCCCATGGAGAAAGGATGAAAACTATAGATTTTCAAGGTCAATGGTCAGATGTCAAGGTCACAATGGACTTAATAGTTAAACATTGTGAACAGGATAGAAGACAAAGCTATCATCATAGGAGCTTCAAACTTTCCATAAATGTTTCCCATGGAGAGAGGCTGATTCCTATCGATTTTCAAAGTCAAGGGTCAAATGTCAAGATCACAATGGACTTGACATTAAAAACCTTTTGAACAGGATACAAGGCAAAGCTATCATCATAGAAGCATCAAATCTTCCAAAAATATTCCCCGTGGAGGGAGGATGAACCCTATTAATTTTCAAGGTCAAGGGTCGAATGTCAATGTCACAATGGACTTGAAATCAAAAACCTTGTGAACAGGATAGAAGACATAACAACCATCACAGAAGCATCAAACCTTCCATATATGTTCCCCATGTAGAGAGGGTGAACCCTATTGATTTTCAAGGTCAAATAACACGGGTCAAGGCCACAATAGACTTGACATTAAAACATTTTGAACAGGACCGAAGACAAAGCTATCGTTATAGAAGTATCAAACCTTCCACAAATGTTCCCATGGAGAGAAAATGAACCCTATAGATTTTCAAGGTTAAAGGTAAAGGTTAAAATGGACTTGGCATTAAAAAACTTTGTAAACAGGATAGAAGACAAAGCAATCATCAACGAAGTATCAAACCCTCAACAAATATTCCTAATGGAGAGAGGATGAACCCTAATGATTTTCAAGGTCATGGTCAAATATCAAAGTCAAAATGCATTTGACATAACAAACCTTGTGAACAGGATAGAGACAAGATCTATCATCATAGAATCGCCAAACCCTCCATAAATGTTTCCCAAGGAGATAGAATGAACCCAATTGAATTTCAAGGTAAGGGTCAAAGATCAAGGTCACCATGGATTGGACATTAAAATCCCTGTGAACAGGATAGAAGACAAAGCATTCATCATAAAAGCATCAAAACTTCCACAAATGTTCCACATGGAGAGGATGAACCCTATTGATTTTCATGGTCAAAGGTCAAGGTCACTATGGACTTGACATTAAAAACACTGAGAACAGGATAGAAGACCAAGCAATCATCTTTGAATCATCAAACCTAATGTTCCCCATGGAGAGCGGATTAACCCTTTTGATTTTCAAGGTCAATGGTCAAATGTCAAAGTCACAGTCCCTTTGTATTCTTAAAAGACTCCTATCATAGTTTTCATAGTATTTCAGTCCTACTCCAAGTTTCAAAGCAGTAATTGCTTGTTACAAATAGAGCAGCTCTATTTTGAACTTTTTTTTCAATTTCTTCATCGAGGATCACTGCCTTGAGGTCCCAGATACAACTATCATATGCAAAGATTGGGCGAACAAGTCCTTTATATGCTGTCCCCTTTTACATCCTGAGGACACTGATGTATGGGGCGCCGTTATACTATTTATTCCCTATTTATAGATATCCATAATTATTTATGGATATCCATAATTCGAATTATGGATATCCATAACTACGGATTAAACAGTAAAACGGCACCCCATTCTGATGAAGATTTCGACCCAGGAGAACAAGCGTTTTATTTGCCTTAGTATACATGTCGATAATATGTGTATTCCATCTCAAAACGTGTGTGATTGTCACACCCAAGGTATTAAACGGAATCCACATTCTCGAGGACCGTTCCCTCCTAGGTGTAGGACGCCTCAATTTTATTGGCTATCTTCCTAGTTATCCGCATAAAATTGCATCAACGGGCTAAAATATCATGCCCCATTTTCGTGCCGAACATCCACAAGTGTGTATATATATATCATTCTGAAGTTTCAGTATCCCTAATTTCCCGGTAGCAAACACAGTCGTCTGCGATCAGTCATATTTCTGGGTCAGAGTCTGTGGAATATCATTTATGATAGACAGGGAGACTAACAGTGGACCAAGAACAGTCCTTTGTACTACCCCAGACAAAACTGGAGCCCACTCCCAAGATTCACCCGTTAACAACAACTCGCTGTTTTCTGTAGCAAAGAAAGGAATCTTTCCATTTGAGAATTTTCCCAACAATACCGTAATCAGATAATTTTAATTTCAGTAGTTCATGAGGGTGTGTGTCAAAAGCCTTCTCGAAGTCCAGAACGAATGTGTCAACCTGCCTCCCATTGTCCAAGATTTTTACCCAGTCATTAATAACCGTGCTCAATCTGACAATAGTTGATGTTCGTCCATGTAGGCCATTATATTTGAGAAGACTATATGTTCAAGCAATTTGCATGAAACACACGTCAGGGACACAAGGCGATGACTCAAGGAAGAGCCATGTCTCCTCTTTTAAAGAGTGGGCAAATGGATACAGTTTCATTATGTATACGAGGAACTGCAGTGGTTTGTGCACAATTGCTCATAGGCAAGTAATCGGCTACTTCAGCAGTAGTCGAACAATTTCCTTGGTTTAATGTGGCTTGTTCAAGCGAATTAACAGTATAAGGTTTGCACATATAATGCATGACAGTTTACTAGCAGTCTGACTTGATATTGCGATATAAAGGTCATCCAAAAAGTCAGCCAACAGAATACAGTAGTCAACATACTTGAGCATAAATAAAGTATGTCCAATGGAAACGGAATAATTTTCATAAAATTAACATTTTTGAGGTAGAGACAAGCATAACCTTCCACAATTAAAATCCCGGTAGCTATGATTTAAAACAAAATAATGACCTTCAAATACTCCATACCATAAAGACGTTCAAGAAAAAAGACGCAAAATAAAAGTGCGCCATCTTACTTTGCTTCTTTTAGATTTTTTCCATTTCGCCCAACCCCACATGCAGCCCCTGTTATGCTTGTCAGCAAAATTGTCCTTGGTTACATCTGCACATAATATGACCCTAAGTCGTGTGGTAGCACCGATGTTTGATTCTGTTCATTTTTTTCTGTACATTTGCTACCCCGTTAATTCTTGGTCGTTGGACAATTTAGACACAGTTGTATTTGAAGGTGGCTTGTTTCACAGAAAACTACTGACATCTTCTGGGAAGAAGAAGGATTTGTGGAACGACCGACAGAACACGCACTTGCAAATGCCGCATACCTTGTGACGCGTGTATGAGAATTTCAATAAGTAACCAGCTATGTCGGAAATCGCTGTAAATCCGATATTAAGACCACATAAAATTAAGACAAATTCTGGTTTAAAAAGCTTACTTAGAAGACCGCCACCCGTTACTCTTTCTTTGTATTTTCTGAAAACAGTGTCTTTTGGCCAGGGACCACCCTTGGGACTGTTCAAAAGGTGGTCTTAATATAGGAATTTTACTGAATATTGAAAAGTTTACCAATAAAAAAATATAACTTTTCAGATAGAAGAAAATCTGCTATTTATAATATTTCTGTTCAAAACAAAGATTATGGGTACTCGTTAGTACTACCTCGGCGAGGCGGTTCTAACGGGCATCTACAATCTAGTTTTAATCATAAATAAGATAAAAATAATGTGTACCACCGTTTACCCCAGTACTATATAAAAATGGGGTTTAAGGGGATCAAAATTATATAGGCGTGGTTTTGGGAAATTCAGGTAGCGGTCATTTACAAAAAAACAAAAACAAAAAACAAACAAAAAAAAAACGAGTTATTTGTTCCGCTGTGAGTTCAGAGTGTTGTGTACATGTTAGAGAGTTATCTGTAGATTTTGTTTGCTTGTATTGGAATTTAACGGCCCAGTCAACACTATTTTAGATTATTTTTGAGCCGGTCAGTTTGCCTATCCACACTTTTCCTAGACAGGCTTATACATAAGCGGTTAACCAGTACAGTGCACATTTTTTGCCAGAAACTGACAATTGCCCTTCTTGAATCAGCGGAAGGGAGAGAATGACCGTATCAATCTCCACGAAAGAGTTGTCTGTAGAATCTGGACTGGAATCGTATTGGGTTTTGCAAACAGTGTAGACCCAGATCAGAACGCGGTGTCTGATCAGGTCTACATGTTTGCTTAGGGTATAATTATTTAAGGGTTTAACTAAACAATGCAAGTTCCCAATCAGGGTCATTTCAGAGATACTCGATCTATCAGTGCTGTCAGTGCTTTGATTTATTTACCCTTTCACCCCTGAGTTTCCGGAGTGAACTATACCATCACAGACTTTGGGCACGTCCATTCTACTAAATATAGTATCTAGCTTAAATACGATATCAGGATAGCAAGTAATATATCCTAATAAGGTGGCACATTATGAGCAATCTTATCAGGATCTACATTGTTTGCATAAGTATCTGTGCCTGGCTTCAGGGTTGAAAGGGTTAACCTTTGTTGTAGTTACAGGCTTAATTATTACGCAATAAAATATCACCAGAATCGAAAGGGATAATTTTAAACCCTACCAGTCTGTTTAGGAACACTGTCATCTATTTCAAACTTATATAGACATACCGTCATCTATTTCAAACACTGAATTTTAATTTTGGGACATTCAACAATGAAATATCAGGAGTATATTCAGGACTGTACTGAATGAAAATCAATCAATAATCAAAACCGAATACCCTTTCGACGATTAAAACGAAAAACATAGTTCGTTATTAAAATTCCAGAATGTATCAAAAATAGAATGCGAATGGCAAAAATTCAGATTACAAGTGTATATTTGAATGTAGTCGCAAATTAGAATTGCTAAAAAAGTATTTTAATTTTATCTATAACGCGAACTTCTGTAACGGACAATTCGCTTACATCAATGAAAAGTCAAGTTTCATGAATACATAGTCCGTGTCTCAAACTCATCACAAATGGCGCTGCGTTGGTACGCAGCGCAATCAATGGTGGGTCGATTGTCTGAACTGAGAATCGAACTACTCGTTTAACTCTTCATTGCCAGTATTTTAAGCAAGCACAGTAGCCTTGATCAGACAGTTATGTGGCGTCTGATTAGGTATACTGTACACTGTTTCCCAATGCCAAAGTGCACGAGCACAGTCCAGAAAGTTTACTTTTTACGCAGCAATCTGACGTCTTAGGGAGGCGACTTTCGATCGACGCTATAAACCCTCCTATAAACTAGATTTTGTTCAGGGTCGGCGGCAGTCAGATAGTCACGCAGACAATAGCAAGCTTTATAACGTAGACCGTGGGTACTTGTTAAACCCTTCATTATTGGCAGAAAAGTATTCAGTACAATTTTTGTCTGAAAAAAAAATATGGTAACATTTTCCATCAAAGTTTTCAAAATTATTTACTCGTCACTTGTTAATGTGTTTAATTATTCCCTTTCTGTATACATGCATATTCAACCAGTCATCTCTCTTCATTTTACAATGTTTCATTGATAATGATTAACCTCATATGCAACACAATCTGTGCTAGAAAAGTTATTACATGTATAGCATTTTATCAAGCTGCAAATAGTGCAGATCCATCGATGGCTTCTGACCAGAACCTATAATGTTTGTCATAGTTTCAACTCTCGTATCCTCCCTCAGTTCCACCACTGCATCCTAGCTCATAAATAACAGTGATCAGAAACAGAGCCCCTGCAGCGATATGTTTAAAAAAATAAGTCCATTTTGCCTGTTGAAGCAGGCCCGCACACAGGGTGGAGACTACGGCAGCTTTTCACCCTCTGCAAAATATCTGAAATTTGCACCACCACCACCACCAAAATAACCACTATTTCAGAGTCTGCGTACGACCTGATTATATCTTTATTTCCTCTCGAGATTTACAAGAGCAATACAATTAATACAAACATATGTACATAATACTACGAAAAGATAAGAAATCTTTGAATGCAGTGAAGCACATGTGCAAACAATGCAAAAGCGTCATATGATTCCAGGGTGCCTTTCAGACACCTTTGTGCAAACATAAGTGCGTTAAAGGAAGGGTAGTGAAAGCCCGCTGTTAATTACTTTCAGTGTCTTAAAACACACATTTGCTAAGCACGAGAACCTGTCATCCGAGATTTCAGGTTCAAATGTAAGACTTAGCATTTTCGCTGTATGTCTAATAACGATACCACCTTTAAAAGTCGGGGCTGCTCATGTTTGCTCTCAAACAACTTTAAGTTCTTAGCAGAAGTGCAAAAAGGTTTTGTTTCTTTTTTGTACAATCGACTCTGTCTAACAGTTTTATGAACGGAATGTTCCGAAAGTCGACACGTGATAGCGTGGCCTAGATTGTTTTCCTTTCATTACGTGAGCAACCTGGCATTCTTATACTATTTCTTTTAACCCTTAAATGCCGCTATTTAAGCAAACAGTGTAGTCCCCGTGCATCTAACTGAGTAGACTCCACATTCCGCGGCGTCTGATCTGGGTATTCGGTGTGTGCCAAACCTAGCACACGATTCCTGTCCAGACTCTGACCTGCATGTAACATCGATAGAAAAAGCGAGACTTTTTCTATTAATATCCGTAATATTGGTTTTCCCAAATAAGTGATGGTCACGTGGACAACAGCGCAGATTTTGCCATTTAGTAAATTAGGGTTGATTGTCCAATCGACCCAAAAAGCAGGAATACTAACTTCCAGTCATCTCAAATTCTTTTCAATTTCCCGATACCCTGTGCATGGTGAAATTATCCCAATTGTTGTATATTACAAAACATGTCACTGTTCAGTTCTGGAATCAAATTGCGCGTCATACGAACAATTTAAAAGCTTATCATGTGCATTGTTCTGTCTTTTCTAACAAATTTTCCACCAGCATAAAACCTGTGTGAGTGAGCAGCTCGCCACATTCAGCCTTCGCTGATCATAAAGGCCGATGTTTTTTGTCTGTTTGTTTGTTTTATCATTACAGTGAGATGCGCACCGACGTTGCGGTTTCGCTCCTCGCCGGTTCCGGAAATATAAATCTACGTACATTGTCCTCCATTCAATGATTTAAGAAGGACAACTAACACTGAAACAACGACCCCGCCCATCGGGGCTTCGAGAAATAGATGGGCTGCAAGATACCTCCACGCAGAGCTAAAACCGACCGCATACGAGTACTGGAAAACCGCTTAGAGGATCTAAACCTGCCCAGGCAAAGCGGTGCGAGCCGGACTGTCCATGCTTATAAACCTTATTGGTTTCATTGAGCGACAGAGCTTGAGATGTCATGCCGGTAAAAGTCCCACAAAATTGGAAACATTGGAAAATGACCTATACAGTGTTGACGGGGACTCTAAACCTCAAATTAAACAAACAAACACTGAAACAGTTTTCGTAAAAGCCTTACCAGGACAATCGTGCTTATTTAGAGCGACAACGTCGATGCAACGTCAAGACTTTGCATCGGCTTTTTACTTAGACTTCATGGGCATGACAAGGGTCTTTTTCTTAAAGGCGACCAGCACTGACTCAGGCGAGCCTGCGCGGACGCGCAGACTTGCCAGAGCCTTTGCTGCTCTCGGATATGTAGAAGAGAAGATGCGTTTTTGTGGGCTGCGCACATGCATTTGACAAAATGTATGTAAATTTGATAATGATAATAAGGGAGGTAATACAGAGAAAATGATAAACTTCTCAAAAGACAAATTTAAGCCCAATCGAGTGAAAAAGGGTATGTAAAATATTGTTTTTTACCAATCGATTTGATAGTGTTTTTGATTTGTGGTTTAACGTCCCCATCATTGGCTTCCGTGGCCTAGTGGTTAAGAACGCTGACTCTTGATCATTAGGTCTCTCACCACTGTGGGTCGAGCCTCGCTCGGGTCATATGTTAGACGCCAAGTTCTGCAACGGAAGATCAGGTGGTTTTTTCTCCGGGTACTCCGGTTTTCGCCCACCTCTGATTAACGATCGGCTCGATATGAGTGAAAAAATCTTGAAAGGGCAGTAAAACCAAAAAAAAAAAAGAATGATAACTTTACTTGAAAATAAATTTGTAAAACGGGGAATGGCAATTTCGAAAGGCGAGCAAAAATGGTTGATTTTCAACTTTAAAAACTGGGGAAGCCTTTCTTTTAAAAGGAAACGTTATCTTTTTATGCCCCCTCCCCCGAGAATCTTTGATTCGGGGGCATATAGTATTTGCCCTGTCTGTTTGTTTGTTTGTTTGTCTGTCTGTCCGTATCTGTCTGTTTGTTTGTCTGTCCGTCACAGAAACTTTAACCTTGATCATAACTTCTAAAGTATTTGGCCCTAGCCCCATGAAACTTCACACACTTATTCATCATCACAAGAGCTGCATTCTGACCAAGGGCCATACCTCTGTTGTCATTTTTGGCTGAATTATCTCCCCTTGAAATTTTGCAAAAACTCAGACGGAGGGCATTGGTCACCTATAGTGACAGCTGTTGTTTTCAGATGAAATAAGGCTTGATATTGCATGTCCACTTTGGACAGTTCCCTAGCGTTTGAAAGACCGATCACTAAAACTAAGCATAAATCAAAGCTCTGAAAGTACTGGAGGGTCGATTGTCTCCAAGTCACGGTGGGTACCCATAACGGCTCCTTAGTGATCAAATCGCCCAAAAACGCCTCCTTCGTGATCAATTATCGGCTCCTGCGGGGATTTGTGTGTACACGCACACACAGCGTCCTCTTTCGATGATGAACAGCTAAAAGATCGGACCTTGTAGGTAAACAGTAGCATTTATTTATAAAGTTTGTAATGACGTTTGTAGACGAAGCGCAATCGGCAGGTGTCCCGTTGCAAACTGACCGGTCACACGTGAAATGCAAAATAGATAGCGCCTGTGACCATCCAACCGGGCAAAAACATGTATCATGGAAAAGCATTACATGATTATTAAGGTCTTTTGTATGTTTCCAGTAGTCAAGTTTGAAATCAAACCCCAGTATTATAACAAAAATACAACAATACCTAAAACGACTCCTGTGAGACTTTGGCACCTACACCTTAGTGACTTTAAATGTATATGCTGGCACCCAAACCTTAGCGATTCTTCTTGACTGCAAATGCTTAGACATCGATATTACAAATATTCATGAAATTCAGTCTCTCATTCGTTTTGCGCGACTGTTTAGTCACATTGGTGATCACAGCTTTTACAGCATCGATCCAGCTAATCCGTTATCCCAGAGAAGCGGTGAATGTTCCCCGCCAAAACGTACAGATGCCTTCATTTATCGCAAATGCGAAGAAACGGCATGGAAGATGAGTGAGTGTTTGAGTTTTAAGTCACACCAACAGCTAAAGTCATACGGAGACGAGACCTCGGTTTAAAGGCTCACCCGGAAGTCTGGAGAAGCCCGGGATCGACCCTACGACACCTGTTTTATATGGCGAGTAGCATAACCACTGCCCATGGAGGCTTCTAAGCATGGACGATTACAAAACGTTTACCACGAGTTCCAAATCTGGTTAAAACAGCCAACGGTCTAAGAATCGAAACTTAATGATCCAGAATTATCCACCCCCCCCCCCCCCCTAATGTTAAATCCAAATGGCCTCCATGCTTAATCACTAAGGCTCCCGCCCTGGCTTGTTTTACATTAGGAAAGACATGTTCTGCTAATTGATGACTATTTGTTGTTTTCTCGGGTTCTCCGTTTGCATCAAAATAAAAACAATCAATGCTAGATCCTCGTTTAGGGTTTGATTTGGTCAGAGTTCAGTGGTGAAAACCAATCTTAAACCCCACTAATTCCCTTAAGAACTATGACATGGGCACCCATTTGAACCGGTCCGCGAAGCGACTTTAACGAACACCCACAACGAAGGAAGATACGGATAACATTACGCAAACACGCCTATACAAAAACATTGCCACCTTTATCGCCGAAAAAATGAAAATTTCATGATGAAAAATTGTGATATTTTTCTTATTTCTGCTCCAAATATAGATTGTGGGCACTCGTTAGAAACCACCTCATCGAGGCGGTTCTAACGAGTACCCACAATCTATATTTTAGAGCAGAAATAAGAAAAAATAAGGTATACCTCCGGAAACCCCAGTTTTACTATATAAAAGTGGGGTTCAAGGGGGTCAAAATTTTATAGGCGTGTTAACGTTATGAATATGAATAATAATCATTACCAATCACTATCAGGCGACAACCAAACGACGATCCCCGGCAGTCCCCTTCAAAACTCATGACGCAGGTATCCATTTGAACGGCCTCACCGAGGCGGCCAAAACGACCATCCACAACACAATCCTATTCTATGGAAGCCCTGGAGGGACTTCCCCACTTCTGACTTCTTACTTCCGACTTCTAACTTCTAACTTCTCACTTCTGACTTCTAACTTCTGACTTCTAACCTCCGACTTCTTACTTCCGACTTCTAACTTCCAAGTTCTGACTTCCGACTTCCGACTTCCAACTTCCAACTTCCAACTTCTGACTTCTGACTTCCGACTTCTAACTTCTGACTTCCGACTTCTAACTTCCGACTTCTAACTTCTAACTTCTTAATTCTGAATTCTAACTTCCGACTTCCTTCATATTGTCCATGTGGATACGCCATCTTGAATGCTTCACTGTGAAGGTAATAACATACAACCGATTCTAGCATAAAAAACGTTTTAATCTATTTAATGGACAATTAGACAATCAGTGTCACATTGTTTCATGAAGATCCACTCATGAGATAAGGAGTGAGTGCAAGGGGACGGGGTGTTCTCCCTTCTCCGTCCCCCTTTTCTCCATTCTTTCAGAAGGCATTGTCCATCATCCAAAGGCCTACAGATCGTTAGACATGGTCAACAATACAAGTATCCAGATCCTGTTAGAAGAGGCATGACCCATCAGTCAAAGTCATAGGTCCTGTTTCACTAGACATGGCCCGCCATTCAAAGACCTAGGTACTGTTTTGAATAGGCATGGCCCTCCTCAAGGCTGCCATTCAATCGTAGATCCTGTTTCAAGAGGCATGACCCGCCATCCAAAGTCACAGATCCTGTTTTGAATAGGCATGGCCCTCCTCAAGGCTCGTCATTCAAAGTCACAGATCCTGTTCGAAGAGGATTGGCCGGCCATTCAAAGTCGCACATCCTGTTCTAATTGGCATGACACGCGATTTCAAAGTCAAAGATCCTGTTTCAATAGGCATGGCTTACTATTCAAGACATATCGTCTTCCAGTAAGCATAGTCTGCCATTCAAAGAACTACATCCTGTTCCAAGTGGCATTATCACCATTCAAAGACCTAGATACTGTTCCAAGTGGCATGACCCATCATTCAAAGACATAGATCTTGTTCCAGTAGACATGATCCATCATTCAAATGCTTAGATCCTCTTCCAAAAGGCATGACCCAACATTCTAGATCCTCTTGCAGAAGGTATTTCCCACCATATAGAGTCAGAGATCCTCTTTCAATTAGCCTGGCTCAATATAGAAACTGCAGGGACATGGCTCACCACAGAGAGACACATAATGCCTTCAAAGAGACGTGTCAAAATACACAAACGGTATTCATATCACCCAAAGGCACACAACCTCCAATGAAGGCTAAGGACTTAACTTCAGAGCATGTGATTTTATCATGCAATGACCAGCACACTCTGAGAGACATCCCCAGTCAGACATACATGTAGACCAGCATTCCATAAGTCTTAGTTAGCTACGAAGAAATAAAATTCATATACTTTGTCCAAGTTAATCTTGCTAACCGATGGAGGAACTGCATGGGGAGGTACAACGGGACTTCATCAGGAATCAGTCCACAATTACAACCTCCCTTCACTGGTCGTATAGTTTCAGGATGTTCTTTCGCACAAAAAGTTCCCACAAAGAGGATCTGTAAGATTGGTCAGAAAGCCTCAGGTTTTGGTCCGTGGTGGGGTGGGGATAGGGGGCGGTACTAATAACTGCTTAAATGTATTTAGAGGTACACAGGGATGTGTGGAAAATATGGGGTGGGGTTTTTTCGGCTTAACATATACTATGGATGTCGGATTTTAACAAAAATTATAATCATAGGTTTCAGGGTCAAAATTATATATCTGGGTGCAAATTTTGGTTGAATTTATAAAATGGGTCTAAAAATCATAGTTTTTGGGTTATAATAATGGGTCTGGTTTTGGAGACTTCATCAGCACATCCCTACAAAAAAGTTCGGTGGGTTACCCCCCCCCCCACCCCCCACCCCTAACACACCACCACCAGGGATTTGGTATGTTTAAAAGGTAATTAAAAAGCTTGTCATGTCTCAAAGCCTGGTGCTAAGGCCAGGTATTTTACCAGAATGTCGACACAGGCTGTTACAAACTGTTTAAAGTGCATAGTAAAAATTAATTGTGGTCTCGGACCATCTAAGATCATCCTAAGGTGCGTATAGATGGTTCAGCCTTTGGTTTGTTCAAACTTTTTAGACTGATCAAACTATTGGATCAAACACATTTCCCATTCAACCATTGCGTTCAATAGTTTGATCCCCCCCCCCCCTACACACACACACCACCGTTTTATTTAATAACTTCACCACTTCCGACTTCTTACTTCCGACTTCATACTTCCGACTTCTGACTTCCGACTTCGAACTTCCGACTTCTAACTTCCGACTTCTGACTTCCGACTTCTAACTTCCGACTTCTAACTTCTGACTTCTAACTTCCGACTTCCTTCATCTTGTCCATGTGGATACGCAATCTTGAATGCTTCACTGTGTAGGTAATAACATACAACCGATTCTAGCATTAGAACCGTAATGGCAACTAAACCATCATATTACCTATTGTCTCCATTCAGTCAAGCAGAAGTGATTTTTGACAGATCGCGGGAAATTTGTGGGCCGCCTACATCAATTGAAACTTACGTGCTAATCTTCGTGAAAATTTCCGTCAAAATTACGACTTCATGCGAAGTTAAATACTTAGCTAAGTAAATGAATTTTCTTTAAATTGAAAACATATCACTATTGTGACCCTTGCTATGTGCTTTGATTAACCCTAAATACTTCGAACTACCCCTGTCTCCGAATTAACCCTGTCTCCGACGATTTTCATTTTGTCATTCGAGCCATTCAAATGTCAGTGTAAAAAGTGTTGGACACACGAATTCACACGCACCATTACGATAACACACCCGTGTATTAAAATGACGTTTTTATTATCTCTTTAAACTAACATTTTTTTCGGATTTTGTCTTATTTCTAGTACAAATTTAGATTTTGGGTGCTCTTTAGAATACCAAAAATCTATATTCTGAAGGAAATTAATTGATATCCCGTGGGGTTTAGAGGGGTGTTCATTACACGGACTTGTAAACCACACACACACACACACACACACACACACACACACACACATCTTAATTTAAAATCAACTTCATTTTATTGTGACATATCTTATATTCAATAAATAGAATAAATAACAACAATTACAAAATGACAACTGAAGCAAGGTCAAGGTATCTTGCCTCACAGAGCCAGACATTCCTTCTTAATCTGAAAAAGAAGAGAGACAGCTTTTGATGTGACTGTTTCTACAAGTAGTTGAACTTAATAATAACAGTTCGAAAATACAGTAAAATTCCTATATTAAGACTATCTTTGTGACTGATCCAAAGATGGCCTCTGACCAGAGGACACTGTTTGCAGAAAACACAAAGAAGAATAAATGCAACCTTCTAAATAAGCTTTTTAAAACAGAATTAGTCTTAATCCTAGGTGGTCTTAATAATGAAATTTCACTGTAATATGTAAATAGACAGACTGCATGCATGGTAGTTAACCCAATCACGGTTGGCAACTTTGCTTCCCTCTTTAATTGCACGCCGGTGGGTCAGGCCTCAGAATCTATGACGGCTCCAACGTAAAGGCTTATTGAGAATTAGAGAGATCTAATTCTTGGAAATGTTGGTTGGTGTCTGATGCCCTGTCTCTGGTCGGGCCCATCGGAGTCTAACTGTTGGTTTTCTTTTGCTCCAGCATTTCAGTGGTTTCTTGCTGTCGAGTCCTCACCGTTGTCTCACCTCTGTGGTTCTTTGATTTTTTGTGTTCACGGAGATGTGGCACTGATGAGTTAGGAGGCCTTCATGCGGACTGAACAAATTATTTGTCTAAATCGCGACGGAAGTAAGGGCGAGGATTGTGGCCACGTAAAATCGATTTAAGCCCCCCAGTGGAAATCTTTCCACTGACCGTTCCAAGGCGGTTCTTCTGTGCCGATTTATTTATGTTGTTGTTTGTTACTTACTGTGTGTATCACTTGTGTCTTTTATTTTGGATGGCCATATGGCCATTTTGTGGGAAAAAAACTGTCCTTATGGCCTTCCTTTGTTAAGGGTTCCATTATGGTCTGGTCGCTTAATGTTTGTATTTCCTTCCCTTTGGTGTCTTTGATGGGTGGAGTAAGTTAATTGTATCGATTCCTGATCTTTGTTTTACTTCTACTTAGCCTAAGAGCGAGCACAGCATAGCATACACGAGTCTATGCAACTAAATAATTCCACGAAACTGATGCTGTAATAACAAAGCATAGTAGCTCATAAACAGTGATAAAGATAAAAACTTTATTTAACTTAACATATCTGATAGATATCTGATTCTGATATCTTAGTATCAGAAACAAGTAACATCAACTGCATGACATGGCCGGGGATCCAAAGCGGACACTCCACCACTGAGCCATCAAAGCTGGCAACACCACAGAAGCTTAGTTACATCAGAACTAGAAAGTAGTTTTTTTGTTTTTTTTTGTTTTTTTTGTTTTTAGGTTTACGGCCTTTCAAGATTATTTCACTCATATCGAGTCGATCGTTAATCAGAGGTGGGCGAAAACCACCCGCCCTTCCGTTGCAGAACTTTGCATCTCACATGTAACCCAAGCGAGGTTCGAACCACAGCGGTGAGAGACCTAATGATCAAGAGTCAGCGCTCATAACCACTAGGCCACGGAGGCCCGTACAGAACATGATAGGAGACGTTGTCTTTGAATTTTTGGCTTGCTGACATTTTTAGTTCTGATTTACGTTCAGTCTGCTGTGGTAACCAAAAAAAGTATGGAATATTTTGGATCAGGGCACTGATTCTAAGCTGTTACAGGCTAGAAAGAGGTAAATTCATCTCCTGTATATGCCCACAAATGGTTTGTTTTCAAATGTATTTTCTGAAAAAAAAAAACAAAAACAAACAAACAAATAAAGAACATATATTAGATACATGGATGCAGAAAAAATGTGCTGATTTTTAGTTTTGGAAGACACAAATCTCCTAGTCTCCTCAATAAAGTTTTCCAACTGCAATAATGTGCCAACAAGAGACTCTACATGGCTTTCATAGACCAGGAGAAGGCATTTAATCAAGTACCCTGGAAGATTATCTGAATGGCACTGAAAACTTGGAGTGGACAACTGGATTTTGCAGCCGGTCCAGGGGGTGTACATGTATGCTAATGTGGGGAACCGTGTCCGTGTTCACCAAGGCTCTGTTCTCAGCCCACTGCTTTTCATCAGTGTGCTTGAAAAATAGAAGTGAAGGCAATGACACACAAATTCCGCTCTGGAGTCCCCTTGGAGGACCTGTATGCCGATGACCTTGTCATCATAGCTGAATCGCCTGAGGAGTGCCAGGAGGCGCTTCACTTGGAAAGAAGCAATGGAGGAAAAAGGGCTGAGAGATAATGTCGGAAAGATGAAAATCATGGTCTATGGTAATGGCCTAGACCCCCTGCATCTGTGGTACTGGCCTAGACCCCCTGCAGAGGCCAGGTGAGTTCCCATGTGTTGTATGTCACACTGGAGTGGGCAATACAGATTCAGAGGGACACATTTTGTAGGAACACAGTTGTGCGTCAGGAACATCATGAGTGTTGTCTTACATATAAAAGGCCCTAGCAATGTGTTGACTATTTTGTGGGCCAATGATAAACAATCTAGCCGAGGTTAATAACATTGCTACCCATTTACTGTCATGAACACTGGCCAATCAAGTCCAATTAAAAAAAAACAAGAGGACCATGATGGTCCTATATCGCTCACCTGAGCTAAAAGATTTACATGTGGGTCCTTGGGCAGGACAATTTTTGGCCCCCAGGGCTATAATTTGAACAATCTTGGTAGAGGTCCACTAAATGAAGCTTAATATCAAAAATCATAAGCCTGGGCCTTCTGGTTTCAGATAAAAAATATTTAAGGTTTTCCCTGTATAAGCCTATGTAAAAGATGGGGGCCCTGTGTGTGTGTGTGTGTGTGTGTGTGTGTGTGTGTGTGTGTGTGTGTGTGTGTGTGTGTGTGTGTGTGTGTGTGTGTGTGTGTGTGTGTGTGTGCGGGGGGGGGCATTTTTGGCCCCTAGGCTAGAATTTAAACAATCTTGGAAGAGGTCCACTAGATGAAGCAGCAAGCTTCATACTAAATATCCAAGATCTAGGCCTTTTGGTTTCAGACAAAATTACTTTTAAAGGTATTCCTCATACATGTATTTGCCTATGTAAAACCTGGGACAGCGCCAATTTTGGCCCCAGTGCTATAACTGGAACAATCTTGGTAGCGGTCAATCAGTTGAAACTTCATACCAAACATTAAAGACCTGGGCATTCTGGTTTCAGACAAAAAGATTTTTAAAGGTTTTCCCTATATAAGCCTATGTAAAACCAGTGGGCTATGAGACAGTGCCATTTTTGGCCCCAGGGCTATAATTTTAACAATCTTGGTAAAGGTCCGCTACATGAAGCTTCATACCAAATATCAAAGACCTGGGCCGTCCGGTTTCAGACAAGAAGATTTTAAAGGTTTTCCCCATATAAGTCTATGTAAAATCAGTGGGGCCCCACTCGGGGGTATTTTTGGTCAAAGGGTAATAATTTGAATAATTTTGGTATCAGTCTACTAGGCGAAGCTTCATACCAAATATCAAAGACCTGGGCCCTTTGGTTTCAGACAAGAAGATTTTTAAAGGTTTTCCCCATTATAAGTCTATGTAAAACCAGTGGGCCCCGACGCGGGTGCATTTTTGGCCCCAGGGCTATAATTTGAACAATCCTGGTATCGGTCCACTAGAGGGAGCTTCGTATCAAATACCAAAGACCTGGGCCTACTGGTTTCTGACAAGAAGATTTTTAAAGGTTTTCCCTATATAAGCCTATGTAAAACAAATGGGTCCTGGCGCGGGGGGGGGGGGGCATTTTTGGCCCCAGGGCTATAATTTGAAGAATCTTGGTAGAGGTCCACTAGACGAAGCTTCATACAAAATATCAAAGACCTGGGCCTTCTGGTTTCAGACAAGAAGATTTTTAAAGATTTCCCCCATTATAAGTCTATGCAAAACCAGTAGGCCCCGGCGCGGGGGCGTTTTTGGCCCAAGGACTATAATTTGAACAATCTTTGTAGAGGTCTACTAGATGATCCTTCAAAGCAAATATCAAAGACCTGGGCCTTCTGGTTTCAGACAAGAAGGTTTTTAAATGTTTTCCCTATATAAGCCTATGTAAAACAAGTGGACCCTGGCGCGGGGGCATTTTTGGCCTCAGGGTTTAATTTGAACAATCTTGGTAGAGGTCAACTAGATGAAGCTTCATACCAAATATCAAAGACCTGGGCCTTTGGGTTTCAGACAAGAAGATTTTTAAAGGTTTTCCCTATATAAGCCGATGTAAAACCAGTGGACCCTGGCGCGGGGGCATTTTTGGCTCGAGGGCTATAATTTGAACAATCTTGGTAGAGGTCCACTAGATGAAGTTTCATACCAAATACCAAAGACCTGGGCCTTCTGGTTTCAGACAAGAAGATTTTTAAAGGTTTTTTTTTTCTTATTTTCTCCTTTTCGTTGCCATGGCAACCAGAATTCTGCATGGAATGGACTTTTTTGAACAACTTTGAGAGAGGACCACCCAAAGATCATTTCTGCCAAGTTTGGTCAAAATCTATTCAGTAGTTTATGAGATGTCCCTTAAAGCAATTGTGGACGGACGGACAGACGGGCGGATGACGACGGACGGTGAGTGATCACAATAGCTCCCCCGGAACCTTCGGCTCAGGTGAGCTAAAAACAGCGCATAATGCAAATAACGGGAAATTGTGGAAAGCCTGTTGTTGTTGCTGCTGCTGCTGCTTCTTCTTCTATTTGGGGTACTGGCTGATTCCAGATCAGTCGCCTCTGTCAATTAGTCTACGCTACTTACAGTAAAAGCCCCGATTATTGAAAGCATCGTAAACATAAGGAGCTCGATAGTGACCAAACTGTTCTGGTATGGACAATATATAATACTCGGATATATTGCCATAAGATATTCGTAGCTTTTCACATCCAAAATGATATGGTTAGTTTTGAACAACTGGTCTAGGAATTTGAACAATCAACGAAACAGTCAAAGTCCGAATGAAAGTCTACACATGGTCTAAGTACCATTTTTCCAGCCTTCACTCAGAACGGTCTGTCGATGTGTTGTTATGTTTTGTGCTCCAGGCTATTACACGGCCCGAAAATGTTGGGCGATAAAGCCAAATTTGGTTTTGGGCGACTTTTTATCTGATTGAAGAAACATCTTGTTATTGCTCTGCTTGAAACGTATTTAATTGCTCATATACTATTAAGATACACGCAAATGGGTTGGGTACATTAATTAGGGCCCGTAACGTACATACTAAATAGAAACGAAGGCAATGTTCGGGAATCGATGCAATTACCCCACATCTCCCATCAGAGACACCAAAGGGGAAGAAATAGGAACAAGAAATAACTTAACCCTTATATGAAAACATCACAAGCGGAGGACCTTTCCCATAAAATGGCCAAACGGCTGTCAAAAAATATTTAAACACTACCCACATGACGAACTATAACAATAATAAAACACGACATGAACCGTCAGTAAAAGGATAGTAAAAGGTATCTCTTACCTGTTACATTAAGGACAATATTGCTTCCGCCTTGATTCTGCCATTTTGTGGGAAAGTAACTGTCCTTATGGCCTTCCTTTGTTAAGGGTTCCATTATGGTCTGGTCGCTTAATGTTTGTATTTCCTTCCCTTTGGTGTCTTTGATGGGTGGAGTAAGTTAATTGTATCGATTCCTGATCTTTGTTTTACTTGTACTTAGCCTAAGAGCGAGCACAGCATAGCATACACGAGTCTATGCAACTAAATAATTCCACGAAACTGATGCTGTAATAACAAAGCATAGTAGCTCATAAACAGTGATAAAGATAAAAACTTTATTTAACTTAACATATCTGATAGATATCTGATTCTGATATCTTAGTATCAGAAACAAGTAACATCAACTGCATGACATGGCCGGGGATCCAAAGCGGACACTCCACCACTGAGCCATCAAAGCTGGCAACACCACAGAAGCTTAGTTACATCAGAACTAGAAAGTAGTTTTTTTTTTTTTTTTTTTAGGTTTACGGCCTTTCAAGATTATTTCACTCATATCGAGTCGATCGTTAATCAGAGGTGGGCGAAAACCACCCGCCCTTCCGTTGCAGAACTTTGCATCTCACATGTAACCCAAGCGAGGTTCGAACCACAGCGGTGAGAGACCTAATGATCAAGAGTCAGCGCTCATAACCACTAGGCCACGGAGGCCCGTACAGAACATGATAGGAGACGTTGTCTTTGAATTTTTGGCTTGCTGACATTTTTAGTTCTGATTTACGTTCAGTCTGCTGTGGTAACCAAAAAAGTATGGAATATTTTGGATCAGGGCACTGATTCTAAGCTGTTACAGGCTAGAAAGAGGTAAATTCATCTCCTGTATATGCCCACAAATGGTTTGTTTTCAAATGTATTTTCTGAAAAAAAAAACAAAAACAAACAAACAAATAAAGAACATATATTAGATACATGGATGCAGAAAAAATGTGCTGATTTTTAGTTTTGGAAGACACAAATCTCCTAGTCTCCTCAATAAAGTTTTCCAACTGCAATAATGTGCCAACAAGAGACTCTACATGGCTTTCATAGACCAGGAGAAGGCATTTAATCAAGTACCCTGGAAGATTATCTGAATGGCACTGAAAACTTGGAGTGGACAACTGGATTTTGCAGCCGGTCCAGGGGGTGTACATGTATGCTAATGTGGGGAACCGTGTCCGTGTTCACCAAGGCTCTGTTCTCAGCCCACTGCTTTTCATCAGTGTGCTTGAAAAATAGAAGTGAAGGCAATGACACACAAATTCCGCTCTGGAGTCCCCTTGGAGGACCTGTATGCCGATGACCTTGTCATCATAGCTGAATCGCCTGAGGAGTGCCAGGAGGCGCTTCACCAATGGAGGAAAAAGGGCTGAGAGATAATGTCGGAAAGATGAAAATCATGGTCTATGGTAATGGCCTAGACCCCCTGCATCTGTGGTACTGGCCTAGACCCCCTGCAGAGGCCAGGTGAGTTCCCATGTGTTGTATGTCACACTGGAGTGGGCAATACAGATTCAGAGGGACACATTTTGTAGGAACACAGTTGTGCGTCAGGAACATCATGAGTGTTGTCTTACATATAAAAGGCCCTAGCAATGTGTTGACTATTTTGTGGGCCAATGATAAACAATCTAGCCGAGGTTAATAACATTGCTACCCATTTACTGTCATGAACACTGGCCAATCAAGTCCAATTAAAAAAAAACAAGAGGACCATGATGGTCCTATATCGCTCACCTGAGCTAAAAGATTTACATGTGGGTCCTTGGGCAGGACAATTTTTGGCCCCAGGGCTATAATTTGAACAATCTTGGTAGAGGTCCACTAAATGAAGCTTAATATCAAAAATCATAAGCCTGGGCCTTCTGGTTTCAGATAAAAAATATTTAAGGTTTTCCCTGTATAAGCCTATGTAAAAGATGGGGGCCCTGTGTGTGTGTGTGTGTGGGGGGGGGGGGGGCATTTTTGGCCCCTAGGCTAGAATTTAAACAATCTTGGAAGAGGTCCACTAGATGAAGCAGCAAGCTTCATACTAAATATCCAAGATCTAGGCCTTTTGGTTTCAGACAAAATTACTTTTAAAGGTATTCCTCATACATGTATTTGCCTATGTAAAACCTGGGACAGCGCCAATTTTGGCCCCAGTGCTATAACTGGAACAATCTTGGTAGCGGTCAATCAGTTGAAACTTCATACCAAACATTAAAGACCTGGGCATTCTGGTTTCAGACAAAAAGATTTTTAAAGGTTTTCCCTATATAAGCCTATGTAAAACCAGTGGGCTATGAGACAGTGCCATTTTTGGCCCCAGGGCTATAATTTTAACAATCTTGGTAAAGGTCCGCTACATGAAGCTTCATACCAAATATCAAAGACCTGGGCCGTCCGGTTTCAGACAAGAAGATTTTAAAGGTTTTCCCCATATAAGTCTATGTAAAATCAGTGGGGCCCCACTCGGGGGTATTTTTGGTCAAAGGGTAATAATTTGAATAATTTTGGTATCAGTCTACTAGGCGAAGCTTCATACCAAATATCAAAGACCTGGGCCCTTTGGTTTCAGACAAGAAGATTTTTAAAGGTTTTCCCCATTATAAGTCTATGTAAAACCAGTGGGCCCCGACGCGAGTGCATTTTTGGCCCCAGGGCTATAATTTGAACAATCCTGGTATCGGTCCACTAGAGGGAGCTTCGTATCAAATACCAAAGACCTGGGCCTACTGGTTTCTGACAAGAAGATTTTTAAAGGTTTTCCCTATATAAGCCTATGTAAAACAAATGGGTCCTGGCGCGGGGGGGGGGGGGCATTTTTGGCCCCAGGGCTATAATTTGAAGAATCTTGGTAGAGGTCCACTAGACGAAGCTTCATACAAAATATCAAAGACCTGGGCCTTCTGGTTTCAGACAAGAAGATTTTTAAAGATTTCCCCCATTATAAGTCTATGCAAAACCAGTAGGCCCCGGCGCGGGGGCGTTTTTGGCCCAAGGACTATAATTTGAACAATCTTTGTAGAGGTCTACTAGATGATCCTTCAAAGCAAATATCAAAGACCTGGGCCTTCTGGTTTCAGACAAGAAGGTTTTTAAATGTTTTCCCTATATAAGCCTATGTAAAACAAGTGGACCCTGGCGCGGGGGCATTTTTGGCCTCAGGGTTTAATTTGAACAATCTTGGTAGAGGTCAACTAGATGAAGCTTCATACCAAATATCAAAGACCTGGGCCTTTTGGTTTCAGACAAGAAGATTTTTAAAGGTTTTCCCTATATAAGCCGATGTAAAACCAGTGGACCCTGGCGCGGGGCCATTTTTGGCTCGAGGGCTATAATTTGAACAATCTTGGTAGAGGTCCACTAGATGAAGTTTCATACCAAATACCAAAGACCTGGGCCTTCTGGTTTCAGACAAGAAGATTTTTAAAGGTTTTTTTTTTTCTTATTTTCTCCTTTTCGTTGCCATGGCAACCAGAATTCTGCATGGAATGGACTTTTTTGAACAACTTTGAGAGAGGACCACCCAAAGATCATTTCTGCCAAGTTTGGTCAAAATCTATTCAGTAGTTTATGAGATGTCCCTTAAAGCAATTGTGGACGGACGGACAGACGGGCGGATGACGACGGACGGTGAGTGATCACAATAGCTCCCCCGGAACCTTCGGCTCAGGTGAGCTAAAAACAGCGCATAATGCAAATAACGGGAAATTGTGGAAAGCCTGTTGTTGTTGCTGCTGCTGCTGCTTCTTCTTCTATTTGGGGTACTGGCTGATTCCAGATCAGTCGCCTCTGTCAATTAGTCTACGCTACTTACAGTAAAAGCCCCGATTATTGAAAGCATCGTAAACATAAGGAGCTCGATAGTGACCAAACTGTTCTGGTATGGACAATATATAATACTCGGATATATTGCCATAAGATATTCGTAGCTTTTCACATCCAAAATGATATGGTTAGTTTTGAACAACTGGTCTAGGAATTTGAACAATCAACGAAACAGTCAAAGTCCGAATGAAAGTCTACACATGGTCTAAGTACCATTTTTCCAGCCTTCACTCAGAACGGTCTGTCGATGTGTTGTTATGTTTTGTGCTCCAGGCTATTACACGGCCCGAAAATGTTGGGCGATAAAGCCAAATTTGGTTTTGGGCGACTTTTTATCTGATTGAAGAAACATCTTGTTATTGCTCTGCTTGAAACGTATTTAATTGCTCATATACTATTAAGATACACGCAAATGGGTTGGGTACATTAATTAGGGCCCGTAACGTACATACTAAATAGAAACGAAGGCAATGTTCGGGAATCGATGCAATTACCCCACATCTCCCATCAGAGACACCAAAGGGGAAGAAATAGGAACAAGAAATAACTTAACCCTTATATGAAAACATCACAAGCGGAGGACCTTTCCCATAAAATGGCCAAACGGCTGTCAAAAAATATTTAAACACTACCCACATGACGAACTATAACAATAATAAAACACGACATGAACCGTCAGTAAAAGGATAGTAAAAGGTATCTCTTACCTGTTACATTAAGGACAATATTGCTTCCGCCTTGATTCTGCTTGAAAAGGTAAGGCAAAAGGAAGGCCAACAGCAAAACAGGGACTGAAAAACGACAATAAATAATGATGATATTAAGTGGAATGGGAACACCTGACAGATTGTTCTGCCCTTTTTCGAAGGGAGACAACTTTCGAGACTTCCTTTAGCCCTGTTCCACTGAAAACGGGGCCTACTCTTAAAGGAAGGAATTTCCTCCTCAAGAGCAAATTCTTTCCTTCAAGTGTTGACCCCTATTGATACGGAAGGCAAAAATATTTTTGCAGGAGTTACCTCCCCAAAGGTCCTTAAAACCATGAAACTTCAATGATTCAAACACCAATGGCTTGTTTACCCTGGTTGAGTCGAACTCGTTCTTGGGTCCCGTATGGGAATTAATCCAATAATAATTGCATTTAAGACATAGACAATAATTGTCAATTGTAGGCGATAAGGCCAATTTATCACTTTTAAACTAGAGATGTCGCAGCGTAGCAAAATTTATCTATTCACGTATTCTCTTTGGAAACAGACACTTTTTCTCAGTCACGAAATTTAGGTCATTTAAGCACGTGAGAGATGGTACTGGTTGATGATTGGAGCTCGTAATTTCAATGTAACGAAGAATGTGATAGGTTTGCTGATCTCATGCGCATTGAACTGTCATAAATCAGGTAAATTTCTCAGGAACCCTCAAACGTCATCATAGAACCCTAAAACCCTACGTTCAAGGCGATAACGTTACGTCGCTCAACTCTGGTGATATCAAAAGCTCAAAATCCATGTTCAAACAGCACATGAATTTCAGAATTTGAACATGGTTTTTGTTGTTTTAGCACGGCTTTCGGTCCATTTGACAATGGCTTCAAACAGCAATGCGCATAGGTATTTATGCAAGAATGAAATATAGACAATGCAATGAATTCCATAAATATTAATTCTTATATTGGGGGAGGGACATTTGCTGAACAGTATAAGCACTAATCAGACACCGCAGAACGCTGGGGCTGGTAAGGATTTGTTCTAACGTGTCAGGATGAATCTAGCAGTATCCCCTAAAACGGAGACGTACGTTTCAGAAGCTACACGTTAACTTTAATGTTAAGAATAGTGTACACTGAACACCGATAGCTCATTTACAATGGCTCATTCGAACTTGTTCTATCTCTCCAAACATTCATTTCTCATCAATAGAGCTTATTAGCTGTATCAATTCTTATGCAGGCTTATACGAGCATACATAAGCGGCTAAGTGCATAATCTTTCGCAAGAAATCTTGAATCAGTGGAAGGGAGAGTTTGACCATAGAAAAGATTCATTATCACCTCCACGACAGAATGTTGCCGTCCCATGCAGTGGAAAATCGAACACGCGACCTCCTGATCAGCAGTCAGACGCGCATCTGACTGAGTGACGAAGGCAGGCAACCGCAACGATGTTCGAGCCATTGAAATTCGCCTGTAGTTTTTTTTTTTTTTTTTTTGATATTTAAGAAATAGATCAGGTGAGAGTTGCATAAGGCGAGCGCTTTATTGTAGCGCTTTGTAGCAATTCGTGTGGTCTATGCAACGATCCGTTTCGTGAGAGCGCTTTCAAAATGGCTGCCGCCAGCGAAATTAGCGAAAGCCAAAAAAAAATAATAGCATTAACCGTTTTGGAAGAGTGCAGCGACGCAGGGCCTGGCAGCTGGCTTCAGGTTAGTAGTACTGACAATACTGTGCGCCCGGTAAACCCGAGGTGCGCCGGTTTTGTTGCCGGTTTTGTTGTTGTTGTTTTCTTCTTGTGTTCGATTTTATTCCCGCATTAGGAATTAAAATATATCATTTAACAAGTGTGTCTGAACCATTTTTCAATTTACCACCAGAAAGCATCTGCCTTTCATCTTCCAACAGTTCGCAGTTGAAAAACACCCCATCCTCAAGCTTGAATCCGTAAACAACCGCCATCTTTGTTAGCCTAATATTCCTAGGCAACGGTCTGTTTCAATAAAGCGCTTTCGGAAAGGCAGCTCCGGGAAGGCCACGTAGCGCTACGAAGCGCTTTTTCGTAACGTACCGTTGCATAGCGTAGCGCTACGAAGCGCTCTGTAGCGCTCGCCTTATGCAACTCGTATCAGCTCTAACTGTGATTTGTTGAGTAATAAATCACAGTTTGGAGGTCAGTTGTAAAGTAGACAAATCACAAGCGCGTAGCGCGCGTGATTTGTCTACTTACAACTGACCGACAAACTGTGATTTATTACTCAACAAATCACAAACAAGAGCTGATCTATTTCGATTCTAACAGGCTGAAAATCGGCAATAATGCTGTTGTTTCCTTCAAAATCTCACAACTTTTCGCCATTGTTAGAATAAATCCCGTTAAAATTATCGACTGAAACACGTGTATTTATATCCTATTCTAACGTTTTCTATGCGAGAAAATGCCGTTACACCGTCTAACGTCAAGGAAATCGACTATTGACGTCATAAATTTGCAGTTTTAATGACGTCACTCGTCACGCTCTCCCTTGCTGTGATTTGTTGTAGAATAAAACACAGTTGTTTTCCATTGCCTATATGGGCGCGCTGTGTATCCTCAGTATATTTCGAGACTTTAGATAAATTGACAATTGATTGCGTTGCGGTTTAACGACACGTCAACCCTTGTGGGTCATTTCGTGTCGTATCTCAGAGAAAGGGAGAATAAACATAGAAAATGAAAGGACGAGGAGATGACAAAAGGGAGAATGAAGAAAATAAATAGAAGTGTAGAAACAGAAAAAAAATAACAGCACACCTCCTCAACCCTTACCTGCTCAAGGACAGCAGGCCTTGCCTATCAGTTGGACACCCCAGTGATGCAAGATACACGATACCTTCCCCTCACCAAACCAAACAAAATTAAAAAATTGGAAAATATATACATTTATATATAATGTCCGCTCTGTCAGGTGTGTACATATATATGATTAAATATGGTAAAGGGGAATTGATACACCTTCAGGGGAAGCAACTCTTTCAAATATATGTATTTTTATTTACATTATTACAATTACATAGGACACTCGCGCAAACTTATTTAAGCGTACACGAATGCCCGGATATACACGGTGGAAACCTGAGTACCCGGAGAAAGTCACTGACCTTGGACGGGCGGTCACTACCCTGCTCCACCAACGCAGAATCGAACCCAGATCACAAAGGTGACAAGGGGAATATAGGCCAGGCCTCAACCTGTTTAATTAGTGATTAATTTTTATAAGAAAGATGCAGTACGAGGACTGGTCAAATATGAATGCAACTAAGCACATAAAATGATTCCGTGATAGATTTCTATGAAAAATTTATTTTGTCCCCTCAAAGTATTCCCCTTTAACAGATATACAAACTTTCAGTCTTCTGATCCAATCATTGAATGCATTTTGGTAGTCTTTTCGAGGTATACTATGAAGGCACTGGAATATTGCAGAACCGAGGTGTTTGCGCTGTACAAATTTTCGACCAGAAAGGTATTTTTTCAGCCACGGGAACAAAAAAAAAGTCACACGGGGCAAGGTCAGGGGAATACGGGGGGTGAGGGAGTTCAACAACAACCTTTTCCTGCTTCAGATAGTCTTGCACAATGAACGCCTTGTGCGATGACGCATTGTCATGTAGCAATCTGACATAGGCCAAACCAGTTGCGGGTCTTCGTTCTTTGAAATATTTCTTCAATTTTCAAGAACTTTATTCTTGTAAAACTTCGCATTTACAGATTGCCTTTAGGCACAGCAACCTGAATAGCAGGGCCCTGATTTGAAAAGAATATGGCATATATTACCTTCTTGACGCTCATGGTCCGCTTTGCAATGCATGGTCTTTTGCAATACTTTGTTGCCCATATTTTGTTCTGAATCTTTCGTTTTGGCTCAAAAAAGTGAACTCATGTCTCGTCACCTGTGACGACATTAGCGAAAGACCGTGCATTGTAATTTGTAAACTTTTTAAGCAACTTCTTGGCGCACTGAACGCGTGTCTTTTTCTGCTCATCTGTAAACAGATGGGGAATCCATCTAGCACAGATCTTTCTCATTTTCAAATCCCTTGTCAGAATTGTATGAGCTGCTCCTAATGAGATGCCAACCATACTAGCTATTTGCCTAGTGGTGTAGCGTGCATCGGTAGCAACTATTTCTTTCACTCTAGCAACCATCTTGGCAGGTGTTGCTCTTTTCGGCCGACGATCATGTGGTGCATCTTCTGTTGAGCCTAGCCCACAGCTGAATTTCTTACACCAACAAAAAACTGTCGGAAAAGACATATCATTATGCCCATAAACCGAACATACTTCATCAAAAATGTCTTTGCACCGTATACCAAGAATACAACGATTCTTAATATAGGACCGTATTTCAACGGCGTACTCTGACCTTCTTCCAACCGTGTTTTGTATTAGTATACAAGAGTAGACAGTGTTTATCGAACAAAATACATGGCTAAAGTGGACGGATTTTAACAGGTTTGGTATCAATGTATAGGTAAAATGTTTTTCTACGCTGAGATATTTATTTCCAGGTGATTTTCGCATGAGAAAACGTTCTACTTACATTCATATTTGAACAGTCCTCGTAGCATTTTTTTTTTTTTTTTTTTTTTGTTTAATAAATAGAAGCGAAGGCAATGATCAGGAATCAATACAATTAACTCAAAGCTCCCATCAGAGACATCAAAGGGAAAGAAGCACAAACATGAAACAACTAGACCCTAATGGAAACATCAATAGCGGAAAGCCAAAAGGACAGTTACTTTCCCACAAAATGGCCAATAGGCTATCCAAAACAAAATAATATAAGCGATACACACACTCAAAGAAAAACTATAACAAAAATAAACCGCGACAGAAGAACTGCCTTTAACGTATTCCGCTGGGGGATGGGGGCTGGGTCATTCGATTTTACGTGGCCACAACCCTCCAACCACAAAAATGGATCCCTTTTTCGAGGAACTTGAATGACAGTGTCACCAACATGATGTCACAAAAGTTGACAGAAAATCTGTCCGGTGTGTCCATCCCCTTTACGAATATTAAGGTGAAATATTTACAAACTTACACAAGGCTTCAAGTCCTGAGGATTTGGCTTTCATTGGGAGTGGGATGTATGAGACGTGTCCGTTCTGGCCACCGTAGCCACCGTAACCGCCATAGCCACCATAGCCGCCTTGTCCTCCCCATGAGCCAGATCCCCATGAGCTCATTCCTCCGAACCCCCGGGAAGCACCAGAACCGCCGCTGACGAGTCTTTGACCACCAATTGCCCAGGAATTGTCATCGTTGTTAAAGAAACCATCGTCGTTGTTCAAAACCCCATCGTCGTTGTTGAAAAACCCATCGCCGTTGTTAAAGTTATTGAAATCCTGGGCTAAGACGATGCCGACGACGGCAAATAGGGCTACAGCGGAGCAGATGGCGATCTTCATGATGCTTCTGGAATATAAGAAAAAACATACCCATATTAGATAATTTTGTATGGAATCCACCAATAAATGACATTTTTATTTGAGAACAAGTGCAGGTTAATATTTGTTGGACTACAACCTCGAAAAATACATGTCGGAACCACAGTGAAATTGAGGGTTAGGTTTGGGATCCCGTAAAGTATACTTTAGCCCATCAGTAAATTTTATTAATCGTTCCAAGTGGGTGCTTTTGCTGTTTATATTGGTGGTTCTGATTCTTTTCCTGACTATATGTATGTTGTTGTGGTGGTGATTCTGATTCGTACCTTTTTTATTTTTAGGTCCATTTGTCCTTCCTATTTAATATTTGTTATGTTGGTGATTCTGATTCTCCCCACCCCCATTATGAATGTTGTTCCTTTTTAAGATCATCTGAATCACCGCCTGTTTTGGGAAAGAGCTGCTGTGGTCTATTTTTGCATCAGAGGACAATATCGCATTTGAGGGTGGACCTTGTTAAAAGCGCCAGAATGATGACGTTACCATTAAAATGCTAGTTGAAACACTGGTTACTGGATCAAAAAAAAATATGCAAATGTTTCCATAAATAACATTTTAACATGGAAACAACAGTAGTGTCTCAAATTGAATTTTAAACCAATTAACCCTATGTGCATCGATTTATGGAGGATGATGCAACCCCCCCCCCCCCCCACCCCTGCCACCCTACCCCACCCCACCAAAAATGCACATCTGCGCACGCGAGGACCCATATCAGGCTAGGCGCACATCCACCAGAGGTTTTTTCCATGTTAAAATGTTACTATATACCGTAATGAAATGGAATGCGAAACTAACACTCCGGCTGTCAGGATGTTTTGCAAGTTCAAGGTGCAGCGGCATATCTGAATTCACGACGGTAGCTTTGGCACTAAAGAGAGTGTCTGTTTTTCAAAAAGGATTCCTGAAACAGTTTACCGGTTGTGGTATACTTTTCTGTTTATTTCTTTGCATGTGACTGAGTGTACATGACATTTCAACAGGTGCCAAGTACTGGTGTTTTGGGAGTAAATTTACAGGATCTGTCAAAGTGAGATGGGGGTCATGCTTTTGTGTATGTAAAAATGGTGGGTGTGGTAATTGGAATGATGCTGCTGTTAGCCTTAAAAGAAGTGTTCCTTATGGCTTCTGTTTTGATTTTGTGCATTTTTGGAGCACTTTGAAACAAAAACAGAAGTCCAGGAGTTGTCGATAACGATTCAAAAACTTAGAGTGGCGCGAATAAAAAAGTGCTGCGATTAACTGTCCCCTGATGCCTTAATGTCGTCACTCCATGTTTCGTGATATTGTGGGGAGGATTTGGGGTCCCTGGTCATTTCCCTTACAATTTTCGAAACGATATGAACTGCTCCAATTGATGATTTAACTATATCATGTTTGGGCTTAATCGGATCTAAATAGTAGGAGGAGATCATAGTGCATATTATATTTTCTGGTCCTTTGGGATCATTGAGTTCATTCAGAATCATTTTGAAAATACAGTTCTGTTTAAGCCGGTGCTAGGGGGCGTGGCCGGTTTGCACATTTCAGTACTGGTCAAGAACAGATTCAATAAAACCGAGTCTGCTATTTTCGTTTATTTGGTGTGTTCTTTGCTTCCAAAGGATGTAACTATTCAGAACTTATTTAGCCGGAAAGGAAATGTTTACAGAAGCTTTCAAAGGGGTATACTTATGCTTTAAGTGGATGTGTTTATTCATAAGATTCCGTTGAAAAAAGTCAGGTCATTTTTATGGACAAACTGTATACCCTTCTTTTTATTAATTACTACGGGTTGCCTTGAATATGTGGTCCTGGGTCAAAATAATTTATAAAATAAGATAAGTTTTTTTTTCTTTTTCTATAAATACAAAATTATTCATATTACCTATAACTTGAATAAGCTATACAAATGGCATTACAGAAAGTTCGGTCATTTTTACACACAAAAGACGACGCAACAAAATCTTATTTCGAACTGCGGCAACAGGCATCAAAGCGAAAACTTGGTTATCGTTCTTCATCTTCATTTTTCTGGCCATGTGTATTTTAATAAAAGAATTTCAGAAGGACAGTGCGATGACGTTACGAGTCAATTACCACAGATGCGTTATATCAGCAGGTTAACAAGTCCATGCAATGAACATCCATCTAAACTCCACTTAATATAGAGAAAAAAACTGGGGTTTACATAGGTATTCATTATTTTGCTTATTTTTGCTCAAAAAACATAGATTGTGGGTACAACGAGGAGGTTCTAACGCGCACCAACAATCCATATTTCGACAAGAAATAAAAATAAATATTGAACATTTTCATATGAGAAATGCTACTTCTAGAGATATGAAAGACGCCATTGAGCGCACGCGTGTCTTATCGTAATGTAATATAGGGATCTCCCGCGGTTTTTTTTTCATGCATTAACACTTTCTGGGTCCCGAGGAAGCTGTTTGAATATGAGGCCGCTAGGTCGAGTGTTCAAATATCTAACGAGGGACCCGGCAAATATTATTGCAATGTTCATGTTTTTTTGTTTGTTTTTTTTTTCTTGCATTACTTACGATTCAAACGGCAAATTGTGACGAAAACTATGGAGTATCGTTTTACTATTTAATCCGTATTTGTAGATATCCATAAATCGAATTATGGATATTCATAATTCGATTTATGGATATCCATAAATCAGCCGAATAATGGATATCTATAATTCGAAATATGGATATCCATAATTCGAATTATGGATATCATAATTCGATTAATGAATATCATTAATTCAGATCGATTTATGGATATCCATAATTCGAATTATGAATATCCATAATTCGATTTATGGATATCCATTATTCCTCTGATTTATGGATATCCATAATTCAGATCGATTTATGGATATCCATAATTCGAATTATAGATATCCAGAAATCACCGCCAAAGCTTTTGGTTTAATGATTTCTCCCTATAGGACACGTGATGGTTTATTGTAAAAATCTTCAAAATCTTCAAGGTCTTTATCATCGCTGGAAGATGATGGCCAGTCAAAGGGACCTCTCTGCCGTGCAGCCTTTTCAACCCGCAATGCTTCCAAAGCAACGGCCGCCATACGCTGAACGCCCGCCATGTGTGCAGTTAAGTATCGGAACCAGTCGTAAGATCTGGAAATTCCGACCAACGCATCCGATCTCTATGAGGACTGCGCACCTAAGGACACTGGAAGTCGGACATAAGATTTTAATGATCCAAACAGGCAATCCGTTCATACTTTCTGGAGAAAAGTGCACATGGTCGTTATATATAGTATTATATCCATATAAAACACTTCTTGAGGTGTATAGGGTACCATGCAGATTCAGATATATCTCCTGGCCTCCGCCCATTGGGGCTTGGAGAAATAGATTTGGCTGCGCCGGCCTCGGTAGCTCAGTCGGATGCGCGTCTGACTGGTGATCAGGAGAACGCGGGTTCGATACCTGCCGGGGTCGGCAACTGTCATTCGTGGAGATTGATCATGAAATATTTTCTTCGTTCATTCCCTCCCTTCCGCTGATTCACGAAGGGCAGTTGTCCGTTGTGCATTGTACTGGTTAACAGCTTACGTATAGGCCTGCCCAAGAAAAGTGTAGATAGGTAAACTGACCGGCTCAAAAATGACCTAAAATAGTGTTGACTGGGCCGTTAAACCCCACCACAAACAAACAAACAAAACAAACAAACAAACAAAGATTTGGCTGCATGAGCTGAGAATACTGGTCAACCGTTTAGAAGGTCTAAGCCTGTCCAAACAAAGTCGTACGAGTCAATGGGCGACAGGGATTGAGATGTCATTTCATCTCAATGAAGGCTTAATGCCCAGCATAATTGGAAGCAACGTCTCCAAAATGAAATAGTATTGAAGGGGACGTTAAACCTCAAATCAAACAAAACATATATCTCCCACACCATAGGCCACCACTAAGCCTACCCTACATTACCTCCACCTCCATCCCGGTTTTTATTACACACCTAAATCGGAAACCTGACGGAAATAATCGATCGATTTTTTTTTTTTTTTTTTTTTTTTTGCACAGGGAGCAGTCATTTTTTCATTAGGTTTATTTGCAGAGTAGAATTATGGATGTCCATAATTCGATTTATGGATATCCATAAATCAGCCGAATAATGGATATCCATAATTCGAATTAAGGATATCCATAATTCGATTTATGGATAACCATATATCGATCTAAATTAATGATATCCATAAATAGATATATGGATATCCATAATTCGATTTATGGATATCCATAATTCGATTTATGGATATTCATAAATCAGCCGAATAATGGGTATCCATAATTCGATTTATGGATATCAATAAATCGAATAATGGATATCCATTATTCGATTTATGGATATCATTAATTCAGTTCGATTTATGGATATCCTTAATTCGAATTATGGGTATCCATAAGTAATTATGGATATCCATAAATAATAATGGATATTCATAATTCGAAAAAAATCTGTCAGATCTTCCCATTGCCCTTAATCGGCCCAGTCAGCACTATGTAGGTAATAACAACACTTTTCCTGGGCAGGTTTACGAGTACAGTGGACATTCTTTCGCCGGAAGCAGCCAACAATAGTCATGTGATAAAAAGAATGTCAACCTCGTGGCCATTTAAATATTTTTCTTTTGTGGCCAATCTGATTATTCATTTATATGAAGAATAAGTTTAGAATTTAGCAAATCCGTGAAATCCTCTTGTACACTCCACAGGATTACATCACTTTTTTTAATTTTGTTCAAAACAGGGATCGTTGGTACCTCACTGAGACAGTTCCAACGATTGCTAACAATCTTATCTTAGATAGAAGCAGAAATACACATGTATTTCATTAACATATATATGAAACATACTTGTATTAGACATTTTCATCAGAAAAAAATGCTGATTTTGAGACATGAAAAATATTATTTGTTTAATATACTTAATACTTCTTTAAAACCAGTTACACTTTAGTGAAAGGAATATTCCACCTACCGGTTTGCTGGTTAGTTTCCGAATATTCATTTTAAATTTTACGTCGTCTTTATATACCCATTAGATTTCACACTTCCGTCTATTAAACCCGAGACCTGGGACACACCTGAAGTGTCGTCTGGTTTATGTAACGACCCCCTGGAAGGCTTAAGTGGAAATCTGACAGGTACACATGTACATATTAAATCGTATTTCTTTTTGTTATCATTAATTGAATTAAAAGTTCATTTTTTTTTTCATTTTTTTTTTCAATTTTACATTTTATTTCCTTCCATCAGAAGTGTGCATTTGAGTTTTAAATCCATCCAATAGCTGAGGTCCATCATGAAAACACGCCTATATAATTTTGACCCCCTCCAACCCCACTTTTATATAGTACAAATGAGGTTTACAGGGGTAAACATTATTTTTTCTTATTTCTGCTCTAAAATATAGATTGTGGGTATTCGTTAGAACCGCCTCGACGAGGCGGTTCTGACGAGTACCCACAATGTATATTTTGAGCAGAAATAAGAAAAATGTCACAATTTTTCATCTTAAAATTTTCATTTTTCCGGCGATAAAAGTTACAATATATTTGTATAGGCGTGTTTTCGTAATGTCATACGGAGAAGGGACCTCGGGTTAAAGACTCATCCGTCTGGAGAAGCCCTTTCCATTAGTAGACAATGAAAACTCCTCGTTCTCATCACGTTAACAGCAAAAGGATCATTTTCAAAGGTTCAGATCAGCCGCGCACACTAATCAGAATCTACTGGGAACAATATATGGATGATCATTGATATCACGTTAACAACTTATATTTACCTTTCCAGTGTGAAGTCTAATGTAAACCTATAGTCGGGTAAAAATCCCACAAACTTGGAAGCAACCTCTCCAAAATGACCTTTACGGTGTTGACGGGGACGTAAAACCTCAAATCAAGCAATGTAAACCTATAAAAAAACAATGTAGTTCATACTCCCATGAAAGCATCGAGTCACATGATTTTCAGTGACGTCAAGTGACGTCAGTCTAAACCAATGGTTCTTTACGGGCGTTGGTGGCGTCAACGCTAGAAAAACAGCGTGTAAATGTTTTTTCAGCTTTAAAAGTTTGCCCTATAAGCATTTTTTCGCCCAGTGATGAGGTGCATAGAATGTAAATATAAAAATAAACTTAATTTTTCGGCTTTTCACGAAAGTATCAACGACAGCGGGTCGCTAGCAAAGTTCACATGAACCCCTTGGGGGTTCATTTCATTTGCACGCGACCCACTGCGTTCATACCTCCATGAACGGCAGAAAAATAACATTCATTTCTTAAGTAAACCCTTGTACACCCCATTTAATAAAGGGAAACAATGGGCTGTACAAATGCATAAACGAATTTCTATTATTTGGCTCCACACATAGATTATGGTGCTCTAACGAGCACCTATAATCTATATATTTGGAGCAGATTTGAGGAAAATACCATTTTTTTTTTTTTTTTTTTTTTTTCATTTTTCATGAGAAAACTTATGAAAGAAGTCATAGTAGCACGCGGCTGAGCTACAATGAGGTTGAGTTTGGAAGGGTCATGAATATGTACCACCTCTACAGTTTGCCCCCGCCCACCGGGGCCGGAAAAATAGACTGGGCTGCATGATGCTTCCACGCAGATCTGAAACCGACCACACACGAGTACTGATAAACCACTTTAAAGGTCTAAGCCTGCCCTGGCAAAGTGGTGCGAACCGGCCCGTCCATGTATATAAACCTTTGCATATAAACTATTGGTTTCATTGGCCGGTGGGATTGAGATGTCATTTCATCTCAATATCGGGTAAAAGCCCAACAAAATTGGAAGCAACGTCTCCAAAATGGCCTAAATAGTGTTGACGGGGACGTTAAACCTCAAATCAAACAAACAAAACCGCTGTAGGAGACGGCTCTTTTAGCGACACGGGTAGAGTGAGTGAGTGTTTTGAGTTTTACGTCTCACCAACAGCTAAGGTCATACGGAGACGGGACCTCGGTTTAAAGACTCATCCGAATGTCTGGAGAAGCCCGGAGTGGCTGACTTTTTCACGAAGTAAAACAACGGACGTCCCGGTTAGTACCTAGGTGCTTGACTTCGAGAACGACTCGGCAAACGCTACATTCGTTGGCAGCAGTCGGATTCGAATTCACGCCTCCGAAGAGACCGGTTTGTTGCAAAACGGGTTTGCCAAGTAAGGCAAGTAAGGCATGTGTGACTTCGAGGCGAAGTCAAGATGTGAGTGATAAGTGGAGGTTGATGGGATGTCTCGGTAGAATTGCCTCGCTATCGTAAACCTGTGTCAAGATCAGGTTCCTACTGTTCCAAGAAGTTTAAGCGTATTTCTTTTTGTAACGCTTTCTCAGTCGATCCAAATTTTAGAATACTGCTATCACTAATTAAGTACACTCGTATGGGGCGCCGTTATACTATTTAGTCCGTATTTATGGATATCCATAATTCACCGCAAAAAGCCTTCGGTTTAATGATTTCTCCCTAAGATCTCCAACCAAGTCTATCAAGAATGGCTGCAACGCTTGACCTTGTGTCATAGTCGCTGGTGGTCAAGCGAGCAGCCCTCCTTTGGATTTTTCCTAACTGGAGTATCTTGGTTCAGGTAAAGGAGTCCCATATAGGGGCTGCATACTACAGCTGAGGCCGTACCAGAGTGTTTTAGGCAGTCTGTCTCACCCTTGGTAGTTTGACTTTGATATTCAGTCTAAGGAATCCAAGGATCCTGTTTGCATTTGCAGTTATCCTGTCTATGTGGGAGCTCCAGAACGGGCCATCGGATATGTCCTCCACCAAGTACCTAGCACTGGTGACCACCTCCAGGACCTGCCCATGCAGGTGATACAGGACGTTTATTGGTCTCCTGGAAGCAGTCACCCTTACCACCTGGCACTTCGAGGGGTTAAACGCCAAATCCCACCTGGACTCCCACGCAGACAGGGTGTTTAGATCATTTTGTAGCACCTGGCCACTATCCGCTCCTTCTATGGTGCGGTAAATGACCGTGTCGTCGGCAAACAGACGGATATGTGATACTAACTATTCAAGTAAGTCATTTATATAGACAAGGAACAGGATCGGGCCCAGTACAGAGCCCTGAGGCACTCCTGACGAACTGGGACCGAACCTGATTCCTCACCCTCAAGGATTACCGACTGTGAACGATTACCTAAGAATTCGTGGATCAAACCCAGTGCCTTTCCCTCATATTCAGTACTGGTGTAGTTTCCACAGGAGCTTCGAGCTCAATGTAGGCTAAAAGTCCCACAAAAACGGAAGCAACGTCTCCAAAATGGTCTAGTTAGTGTTGACCTCAAATCAAACTAAGAAAAGCAAAACATATCTCTCCCAAACCATAGGCCACCGCTAAACATACCCTGCTCTACCTCCACCTCCCCTTTCCCGCCCATCGGGGCTTGAAGAAATAGATGGGGTGCGTGATGCTTCCACGCAGAGCTTAAACCGACCGCACACGAGTATACTGGTAAACCGCTTAGGGGATTTAAGCCTGTCCAGGCAAAGCGGTGCGAGTCGGCCAGTCTATGCTTATAAGCCCTATTGGTTCCATTGGGTGGCGGGGCTTGAGATGTCCCAAAATCCCAATCTCCAAAATGACCTATACAGTGTTGACGGGGGCGTTGAACCTAGAACCAAACAAACAAACAAAAACGCCACCTCCATCCGGCTTTTATTACACCCTAAAATCGGAAACCTGACCGGAATAGTCGAGATTTTTATTTTTATTTTTTATTTTTTTTATTTTTATTTATTTTATTTATTTATTTTTTTTTTTTTTTTTTTGCAAAGGCAGCAGTCATTATTCTTTTGGTTTATTTGCATAGGAGAATTATGGATATCCATAATTCGAACCATGGATATCCATAAATAGACCGAATTATGGAAATCCATAGTTCGAATTATGGATATCCATAAAAAGGTTTATGAATATCAATAATTCAATTTTTAGATATCCATCATTTAGCTGAATAATGGATATCCATTATTCGATTTATGGATATCAATAAATCGAATAATGGATATCCATTATTCGAATTATGGATATCATTAATTCAGATCCATTTATGGATATCCATAATTCGATTTATGGATATCCATAATTCGAATTTTGTATATCCATCAAACAGCCGAATAATGGATATCATAAATCGAATAATGGATGTCCATTATTCGATTTATGGACATCATTATTTCAGATCGATTTATTGATATCAATAAATAATTATGGATATCCATAAATAATAATGGATATCCATAATTCGAATTATGGATATCCATAAATAATTATGGATATCTACCGGCCCCGATAGCTCAGTTGGTAGAGTGTCCGCTCCGGGGAACGGGAGGTCTCGGGTTCGATCCCGGGCCGCGACATACCAAAGTCGTTAAAAATGGTACTAGCTGCTCCTCGCTTGGCACTCAGATTTACGGGGTAGAGCTAGGACTGGTCGATCCAGTGTCAGGATAATGTGACTGGGTGTGGTATCATGTACTGTGTCTGGGACATGATACTTCAGTGAGGCAGCACTATAAACGTGAGCATTGAGCTCCCTGTCGCAACCAGACACCGTCGTGATATGACTGAAAAATTGTTGAAAGCGACGTTAAACCCGAATTCGCACACTCGCGCGCGCATTCGCACTCGCGCGTATGGATATCTACAAATAGGGAATAAATAGCGCCCCATACAATCGCGCGAAAATTAAAAATAAACAGTGCGCAACGAAAATACAGGACCCGCAAGTACCAGCAGGTTTTTTTTTTTTTTTTTTTTTTTTTTTTTTTCACTTTACGGTAACACACCCGTGTGATATTGCCAGCCAGAACAAGCATTTCACGATGCAAATTTGTTATATTTTTCTTATTTTCATTCAAAACATAGGTTATTGGTGCTCGTTAAAATCGAAAATGGTTCAAACGAGTACCCACAACCTTTGTCTTGGAGCAGAAATAAGAAAAAATAATGTATACCCCTGTAAACCCATTTTTCTCCATATAAAGTCGGGTTTACGGGGGTCTTTATTTCACGGGCTTGTTAACATGATGATTTTTCAGTATTGACTTGTTTAACGCATATACGCCTAGGGTCCCCAAAAATGGGACATTGGCAAACAGTGTAGACCAAGGTCAGACGTCGCAATTGTTAAGTTAAACCGCGCGTAAATTAAAAGGTTTAATGAAAATTTGTTTGTTTTTGTTTGATTTGAGGCTTAACGTCCCCCTCATCACTATATACTTTGCTTCCAATTTTGTGGGTGTTTTACCCGACACTGAGACGAGCTCTGCCGCCCAATGAAACCAATAGGGTTCATATGCATGGAATCGTACAGCTTTGCCTGGGCCTTCTAAACGGTTCACTAGTATCCATGTGCGGGCGTGTAAGCACCATGCAACCCAATCTATTTCTATCAGGACCCAATAAAAATGTTTGCGTGCGTGCATGCGCGCGTACGTGCGTGCGTACGTGCGTGCGTCTACTCTCATAGTACTGTCGCGGCTTTGCCATACACAGCCTTTTTACTACTTAATATTCCATGCATTCATTCGGAAGCCCTACATGGATTTCAAACATTTCTTTCTTTTGACTTCCATTCCTTCCATATACAGTCAAACTTCGATGGGTCGAACTCGGTAGGCTCGAACACCACGTTTGGGTCGAACTGACTTTTCAGTCCCGGCAAAATCCCTATTCATTTTAACTAAACATGCCACCCTTGGCTCGAACCACGATGGCTCGAACCCTCGAACTCTAAGCCTGGTGCCTAGAGTGCAGTTTCTATGTAAAATCCCACCGATGGCTCGCACTAATTACCGTTTTAAAAATTCCAATTTTATCGATCAAGTCACGCAGGCGCGTGATCAGTATCATAATACGGACCAAAAATACGGCTTATCATTCACTCTTAAATTATGACCGATAAATGTACCGGAAATCACCAAAATCGCCGCAGCTATGATAAAAAATCATAGTACACAAAGATGGATCTTGCCGAGTTGGACTCCAATGGCTCGAACTACCGATGGCTCGAACTTTTTTCGGCGGTCCTGGCGAGTTCGAGCCATCGAAGTTCTACTGTATGTTTTATTGTTTGACAAAGCATGTGTGGGTTTATGTAGTCCGTCCCTTAGAGACAAGTTTCTGTCCGGATACTTTTCTGTGAATTCAAGCTTTGACAGTCATTGTGGGTTCTGCAGTTTTGTTGCAAGCATGGTTTAGCAGTTTTTAGCGGATCTTACATGAGTGATTTTAAATCCGATTTTTCCGTAGAAAACATAGGGTTGTAACGTACGACCAGTAACCGTGTTATTACACGTGTGGTCATATAATTTTTATTATAAGACGTTATCCAAGTCCCACAAAATTGGGAGCAGCGTCTCCAAAATGACCTAAATAGTGTTGGCGGGTTCGTAAAACATCGAATCAAACAAACAAATTACGTTCTCCACTATATATGATTTGCGATCAGTTCACGGAGTCAGTGACGTTTTCTAATTAACATAAAGGGTAATGGGAATGCCTGGCATTTTTTCCGCCATTTTTCAAAGGGAGACAACTTTTGGGACTTCCTGTTCGCTTTTCTATAAGCCCTGTCGCTCTGAAAAGGGGGGTCTACTCTTAAAGATTTGGCCCCTATTGACATGGGAGACAAAAATATTTTTGCAGGAGTTGCCTCCTCTGAAGGTGTTCCAAATCCCCTTAAATACGACATAAAACATCAGTTTCTGCAAAATAAATCTTTGGGCCTTATAATAAAGTTTGAAAATGTGTATCTTTCGTCGGATCTAGATACATACAGCGCATTCTTTTATAGCCCTTTTCAGATGATGTAAAATAAAATAAAGCATTGACAGCATTGGTATATTAATATGGGCCCCGTCAAGCGATTTTGGTACTTATCGCCTATGCGAGCAGCGAAGGTTCAGGCGAGCCAGCGCATCCGCGCAGTCTCGCCAGAACCTTCGCTGCTCGCTCATACAAGCAGTGAATCAAGAGGAACCTTCAGACAGAAAGCCATATCCCTAGCCCGTCTGAATGGCTGGGCATGCGCAATTAAAATTTGGCATGACGGAATGCTCGAAGACACAAATTCGCTTGGCTGGGCTCATATTGTTTCTTAGTGAAGGTTGGGAAATTGGACCTGAACGGGGGCTTAGATTGTTTCGTTTAACCTATACATCCGTGTCTGTAAGGAAACGGTGTATATCCTGATCAGACTCCACGTCCTGTTGCGTCTGATCTATGAACTACAGTGATTGCCAATGTCCCAGCACACGAGCCTAGTCAGTGCGATACTCGTATATACGACATTCAGGCCTTACTGGCGAAAGAATAGCCCGGTATTACCTGGATTTTGTACATGGTCAGCGATAGTCACGTGAACAGTAACCAATCATCTAGACTGTGGGTACTCCATTTACGTAGTGTTTAGTCCTGTAACCTATCCAGATAATCAGAACCTACATGTACACTGCTTGTCATTCCGTTAATGATTAGTGACTAAACCAACTGTATAATGGAAAGGATGTGCCCAAATTCTTACGGGGTGAAAGGGTTGAAATGTTGACTTCTTTTTGTTTATAGAGGGTATTTACTTTTTCGAGGTGGATACCAAAAATATTTCATCGAGTGTGTTGAAAACATCCAAATTTTTGCACTCTTGAATATCCGGCCGTTTTCAACACACGAGATGAAATACTTTTGGTATTCGCCGAAAAAAAGTAAATGAATATTTGCGAGAAAAAAGTAGTCCGGGCTGCTAATTATTTATTAAGGTGATGTTATTTTTCACAGTGAAAATATTTCACAGTGTAAATATCATATATTTTCACAGTGTGAAAAATATAATTTTTATTTGTATCAGATATGTATTGATTTCACTGCAGAGAAAAAATAAATAACTATATTTCTAACAGTTGTAATTTTCGCCATTTGGGCTTTTAAGTCTTCGCGTGTGCCACTGACCACAATGGCAGTAATAAATGCATATATCAAACTGACAGAAATCTTGGAGTGTGGCAAGGTCCACAATGTCAGTGGGAAATGAATCCGAGTCTCCCACTAATCTTCGAGTACACTTTGGTCCTTATCTTCGATTACTCCCAGCTCCAAAATGGCTGTGGGAAATGAATCTCCCAGTCGCCCACTTATCTTCGAGTACGCCTAGCTCCACAATGAAAGTGGGAAATGCATCTCGGTCACCCACTAAAACTCGAGTGTGCCTAGGCCCACAATGTTAGTTGTAAATGCATCCTACTCTTTTCGAATGTGTCCGGGTCCACAATGGCTGTAGGAAATGAATTCCAGTCGCTCACTAGTCTTCGATTACTTCTACGTCCACAATGAAAGATGGTAATGTATCCCTGCCTCCCACTTATCCTCGAGTGTACCCAGATCCATAATGTTAGTTGTAAATGCATCCTACTCTCTTCGAGTCTGATGGCCCCCGTCCATAGGGGCTTGAAGAATTACATCGGCTGCTTCGATTTCCCCAAGGTCCACAATGAAAGACGGTAATGTATCCAAGTCTACCACTAATCCCCGAGTTTACCCAGGTCCATAATGTTAGTTGTAAATGCATCCTATTATCATCGAGTGTGTACTCGTCCATTATAGCTGTGGGAAATGAATCCCAGTCTCCCACTAATCTTCGTGTATGCCTCGATCAACTATGAAAGTGAAAATATATTCCAGTCTTCCTCTAATCCAGTGAGCCCAAGTCCAAAATGTTAGTTGTAAATACACCCTACTGTCTTCGATCTTTGAGTGCGACAAATCCAAAATGGCTGAAGGAAATGCATCCCAGTCGTTAGGTGATAATGCATCCTACTCTCTTCGAGTGTGTCCAGGCCCACAATGGCTGTGGGATATGCTTCCCAGTCGCCCACTTATCTTCGAGTACGCCTAGCTCCACAATGAAAGTGGGAAATGCATCCCGGTCTCCCACTAAACCCGAGTGTGCCCAGGTCCACAATGTTAGTATATAATGCATCCTACTCTCTTCGAGTGTTTCCAGGTCCACAATGGCTGTGAAAAATGAATCCCAGTTGCTCACTTATCTTCTATTTCCCCTAGGTCCACAATGAAAGAGGGTAATGTATCCAAGTCTACCAGGTCCATAATGTTAGTTGTAAATGCATCCTATTCTTCCTGTACGCCCAGGGCCACAGTGAAGGTGGGAAATGTATCCCTGTCTCCCACTAATCCTTAGTGTGCCCAGATCCATAATGTTAGTTTCAAACGCATCATACTCTCTTCGAATGTGACAAGGTCTACAATGACTCTGGGATATGGATCCCAGTCGCTCACTTAACTTCGCATACGCGTAGATCTACAATGGATATGGGAAATGCATCCGGGTCTCCCAAAAGTCCTCAATGGTTGTTGTAAATGCACTCTACTCTCTTCGAGTGTGACAAGGTCCAAAATGACTGTAGGAAATGAATCCCAGTCGCTCACTAATCTTCGAGTACGCCTATGTCTCCAACTAAATATCGAGTGTGCCCAGGTCCACAATGTTAGTTGTAAGTGCATCCTGCTCTCTTCGAGTGTGACATTAATCTTCGAGTACGCTTAGGTCGACAATTTGAAAGCGAGAAATGCATCTCAGTCTCACACTAATGCTAGAGTGTGCCCGGGTCCACAATGATATTTGTAAATGTATCCTACTCTCTTCGAATGTGACAAAGTCTACAATTGCTGTGGGAAATGGATCCCAGACGCTCACTTACCTTCGAGTACGCCTAGATCCACAACGAAAGTGGGAAATGAATCTCGGTCTCCCATTTAACCTCGAGTATGCCCAGGTCCACAACGTAAGTTGATAATGCATCCTACTCTCTTCGAGTGTGTCCAGGTCAACAATGGCTGTGGAAAATGAATCCCAGTTGCTCACTTATCTTCGATTACTCCTAGGGCCACAATGAAAGAGGGTAATGTATCCAAGTCTACCACTAATCCTCGAGTTTACCCAGGTCCATAATGTTAGTTGAAATTGCATCCTTTTCGTATTGTACGCCCAGGGCCACAGTGAACGTGGGAAGTGTATCCCTGTCTCCCACTTATCCTCGAGTGTGCCAAGATCCATAATGTTAGTTGTAAACGCATCCTGCTCTCTTCGACCGGGTCCAGGTCCACAATGGCTGTTGGAAATAAATTCCAATCGCTCACTTATCTTCGAGTACGCCTAGATTAAGAATAAAAGTTTGAAATGCATCTCGGTTTCCCACTAGACTTCGAGTGTGCCCAGGTCCACAATGTTAGTTGTAAATACATCCTGCTCTCTTCGACGGTGTCCAGGTCCACAACGGTTGTTGGAAATAATTTCCAGTCGCTCACTAATCTTCGATTACTTCTAGGTCCACAGTGAAAGATGGTTATGTACCCAGATCCATAATGTTAGTTGTAAATGCATCCTACTCTCTTCGAGTCTGATGGCCCCCGCCCATAGGGGCTTGAAGAAATATATGGGCTGCATGATGCTTCCACGCAGAGCTGAATCCGGCCCACACACTAGTACTGGTAAACCGTTTAGAGGACCTAAGCCTGTCCAGGAACCGCGGTGTGAGGCGGACCGTCCATGCTAATAAACCCTATTGGTTTCATTCGGCGACAGGGCTTGAGATGTCATTTCATCTCAATGTCGGGTAAAAGTCCCACAAAATTGGAAGCAACGTCTCCAAAATGACCTTTACAGTGTTGACGGGGACGTTAAACCTCAAATCAAACAAACAAAATCTTCGAGTCTGACAAGGTCCAAAATGACCCTGGGAAATGAATCCCAGTTGCTCACTAATCTTCGCGTACGCGTAGGTCTACAATGAAATTGGGAAATGCATCCCACTCTCCCACTAGTCCTCGAATTAGCCCACCGGCCCCGATAGCTCATTTGGTAGAGTGTCCGCTCCGGGGAACGGGAGGTCACTGGTTCGATCCCGGGCCGCGACATACCAAAGTCGTTAAGAATGGTACCTGGGACATGATACTTCAGTGAGGCAGCACTATAGAAGTGAGCATTGAGCTCCCTGTCGCAACCAGACACCGTCGTGATATGACTGAAAAAATTGTTGAAAACGACGTTAAACACGAATTCACACACACTCGAGTTAGCCCAGGTCCACACTGTTAATTGTAAATGCATCCTACACTCTTCGAATGTGAAAAGGTCTACAATGACTCTGGGAAATCAATCCCAGTCGCTCACTTAACTTCGCATATGCGTAGGTATACAATGAATATGGGAAATGCATACCACTGCCTCAATGGTAGTTGTAAATGCACTCTACTCTCTTCGAGTGTAACAAGGTCCAAACTGGCTGTAGGAAATAAACCCCAGTCGCTCACTAATCTTTGAGTACGCCTATCTCTCCAACTAAATCTCGAGTGTGCCCAGGTCCACAATGTTAGTTGTAAATGCATCCTGCTCTCTTCGAGTGTCACCTTAATGTCGAGTTCGCTTAGGTCCAAAATGAAAGCGGGAAATGCATCCCAAGACTCCCACTTATGCTCGAGTTCGCCAAGGACCATAATGGCAGTGGGAAATATACTCTAGTCTTTCACTGCAGTGACAGTGGGAAATGAAACCCCACGTCTCACTAATCATATCAGAGTGTATTTTCAATGTCAGTGACAGTGAGAAATTCATCCCATCGTCTCACTAATCTCGAGAGTGTGTCATCCATGTCAGTGACAGTAGGAAATGTATTCCACCGTCTCACTTACCTTACATGTAACCTCAATGTCAGTGTAAAATGCATCCTCCCTCTCTCTGTCTCTCGCTTATTTTCTAGTGTACCCAGGTCCACAATGTTAGAGAGAAGTGCATTCACTCTCTCACTAATATTCTAGTTTTTTCGCGGTACACAACGTCAGTGAGAAATGCACCCCCTCTCTCACTTATTTTGGAGTGTGCTCAGGTCCACAATGATAGAGAGAAGTGCACCCATACTCTCACTAATTTTCGAGTTTGTCCCGGTCCACAATGTCATTGGGAAATGCACCCCCCTCTCTCAATAATCTTCGAATGTACCCAGGACCACAATGTCAGTGGGAGATGCATCCCAGTCTCTTACTGATCTTTGATTGTGTGAAGGTCCACAATGTTAGTGAAAATGTATTCTCACTCACTCACCCTGCCTCACTATCTTCGAATGTGTCCAGGTCCACAATATCAGTGGAAAGTGTATTCCTCTCTCTCACTATCTTTTTAGTGTGGCCATGCCCACAATGTCAGTGCAATTTCAAAATATATCCACTCTTTCATTAATTTTCGAGTGTGTCCATAATCACAATGTCGGTGGGAAATGCACCCCAGTCACTCACTAAAATTTTAGTATGCCCAGCTCCAAAATTTCAATGAGAATGTATCCCCATCTCTCTCACTAATTTTAGGGTATGCCAAGGTTCATATCAGTGGTTTTTCCTTATCTTCGAGTATGCTAAGGTCCACAATATCAGTGAGGAAGGGACCCCTCTCTCTCACACACACTAATTTTCGGGTATGCCAATGTCAATAAGGGAGTGGGAAATGCAACCCAGTCATTTACGTATCTTTGAGAGTTCGCCCAGGTCCACATGTCACTGGGAAATGTATGCCTCTCTCTAACTAATTTTTGGGTATGTCAAGGTCCACAAGGAAGTGGGAAATGCATCCCATATTCTCACTAATTTTCGAGTATGCCCAGGTCGACAATGTCAATGAGAAATGTTTAATTTTCGGGTATGCCCAGGTCGAAAATTTCAATGCGAAATGCATTCCATTCTCTCACTAATTTTGGGTATGTCCCGGTCCACAAGGTCAATGAGAAAGATGGCCCTCTCTCTCTTACTAATCTTTTCATGTACACGTCCAGGTCCTCAAGGCAGTTGGAAATTCATCCCTCTCACTAATCTTCTAGTATACTCAAGTCCACAAGGCAGTTGGAACTGCTTCCCTCTCCCTCACGAATCTTCTAGTGTGCCCAGGTTCACAAGGCAGTTGTAAATGCATCCTTCTCCGTCACTATACTTCTAGTGTGTCCAGGTCCACAAGACAGCTGGAAATGCATTCCTCTCCATCACTAAACGTCTAGTGTGCACAGGTCCACAATGTCAGTGAGAAACGTATCCCCTCTCTCACTAATCTTCGAATGTACCCAAGCAGTTGCAATTGCATCCCTCTCATTAATCTTCAAGTGTGTCCTGGTTTACAAGGTCAATGGGAAATGCACCCCTCTCCCACACTAATCTTCTAGTGTGCCCAGGTCCACAAGGCAGCTGGAAATGCATCCATCTCCCTCACTAATCTTCCAGTATGCCCAGTTCAACAAGGCAGTTGGAAAAGCATTCCTCTCCCTCACTAATCTTCTAGTGTGCCCAGTTCAACAAGGCAGTTGGAAAAGCATTCCTCTCCCTCACTAATCTTCCAGTGTGTCCATGTCCACAAGGCAGTTGGAAATTCCTCCATCTCACTCACTAATCTTCTAGTGTGCCCAGGTCCACATGAGAGTTGGAAATGCATCCCTTTACCTCGCTAATCTTCTGGTGTACCCAGGTCCACAAAGCAGTTGGAAATGCATCCCTCTCACTCGCTGATATTCTAGTGTGCCCAGTTCCACATGGCAGTTGGAAATGCATCGCTCTCTCTCTCTCTCTCTCTCTCTCTCTCTCTCTCTCTCTCTCTCTCTCTCTCTCTCTCTCTCTCTCTCTCTCTCTTATCTTCTAGTTGCCCAGTTCCACATGACAGTTGGAAATGCATCCCTCTCCCTCACTAATCTTCTAGTGTGCCCAGTTCAGCAAGGCAGTTGGAAAAGCATTCCTCTCATTCACTAATCTTCCAGTGTGTCCATGTCCACAAGACTGTTGGAAATGCCTCCCTCTCTCTCACTAATCTTCTAGTGTGCCCAGGACCACATGACAGTTGGAAATACATCCCTCTACCTTGCTAATCTTCTAGTGTACCCAGGTCCACAAAGCAGTTGGAATAAATGGAAATGCATCCCTCTCACTCGCTAATACTCTAGTGTGCCCAGTTTCACATGACAGTTGGAAATGCATCGCTCTCTCTCTCTCTCTCTCTCTCTCTCTCTCTCTCTCTCTCTCTCTCTCTCTCTCTCTCTCTCTCTCTCTCTCTCTTTCACACTTATCTTCTAGTGTGCCCAGTTCCACTTGACAGTTTGAAATGCACCCCTCTCACTCACTAATCGTCTAGTGTACCAGGTCCACAACTGACAGTGGGAAGACATTCCAGACTCTCACTGATAATCTTTCTGGCTCCGACCGTACGGTTGCGTATACTTTGGAATACTCTGTTTGTGTTATACTGTGGTTTATTTTATGTCGATTCCAAAGAAATAGAAATAAAGGTCATGGAATGGGGAAAAAAGAATGACAGAAAACAAAATCAGTCCTATCCCGTCTATCCCTACCTTTGCAATGATAACAGGCATTGCCAAAGTGCAAGGTATACATATCTTCGTATCCAGAATCTCCAGTTGCCAACGTTTGTTATTTTCCCCAGAGGAGCATGGCGGGGTTGACATGGGGAATAAGACACTTTTAAAATCTGGGTGCGTGGGTCACAATTTTGTGTCGATAAGCCGTCAGGTGGGCGTTAGAATTATCAAATGTTTTTTTCTAGAATTACTATAGATTTTGAGACTCCACCCTTTTCTCAAAGTTTTCTGTCAAATTCCCAGTTGTTGGGATTGGCCGGATACCTCGTCCCCAAAGTGCTTCCCACACCACCCCGGCACCATCCACCCGGGCCCAGAATTGCCACCGTCGAACTTGGCCTATGCGACTAGGGAAGACTCATATCAGCCTGCGCTGTTGCTTCGGAAGTCGCAGGTGATATTTATGGTTCCTGACCCTTGCACAGAATGAAAATTGAAGACGCTGCGTTGGATGTATTGGGGCAGAGGCTGATTTCAATAGTCAATGGTCAAGTTGAATCGAACCAGTTTTATGTACAAAAAAAACTCTTATACATGCACCGCTGATGTCTATGTGACTGTCACTGACCAAAACACTTAAACCGCGCTCAAATTAGGCTTAAAGACAAATGCTACTAATTTGTGTATGATCATCAAAAAATGAAAGTTATGCCAGAGCCAACATTTTACCGTTTTTGGGAAAGGAAATGGTTGAAATTCGTGGAACAGATATTGTTTTGGGTTCATTTTATTATTTAACTTATTCAGCTTGGCTCTAAACTTCACGAAAACGGTAACATTGCGATTTTTGCAAATTTTAATTTTTCGGCATTTACTCAAGATCAGATCGACCTAAATGGATACAGATTTACTTAAATGATTTGGTGCAATGCATATTATGGTCAGCTACTATTTACAAGAAAAATCCAAGTTATCTCTCAGTGATTCACCATCCTTCATAAAATTTATGTATATTTTAACCTTGTATTTCATCTGGGGGTAGGGGAACGGTTTGTTTAATAAAACAGAAACTAGCATGGTGACCCCTAGTTTTCTTTTGATTTTCTATTCTCTGTAATCATCCCCTAGAGAAAAAACCTTGTTTTATGAAAATTTCAATGTAGCATTTTTCTGCATGGTCCAAAATATTGCAAACAATGAATTATCTTTAAAGATATTTGGTTGATGACAAAGTACTTTTTGCAATTTTTTTTCTGAGCTTGAAAAATAGTCTAAAGAGAGGCAGCAGTATCTTTTACTATATCATTCTGACTTAAATAAATGTTTAAAAGCTAGGCAAAATTCATTTTTGACATGCTATTTACTAACATGGATGTTTTCTGGTATTTCTGGGAAAACAGTTTGGGGTGACCTTCTTCTTGTTCAGATTACTTAAGATTCAGCACGGAGACATATGGTTTTTATTTCAAATGTGGTGAGCCAGCATATGATGCTGAACATACACAGACTCCTAAACGGATTTCAATGTAGGAAGTATTTCGTAGCATATGCCCTTAAGGTATTGTGTGTCGCTTTACCGGACAGTAAGTAGATTCTTCCACCCAATAGCTTTGGAGAGGTTCAGTTACAATATTTGGGGTGTAAGGTTTATTTTAGTCGTTGAGTTTAACATCGATTTCCTTACTTTAAGCAAACAGTGAAGACCCTGATCAGACGCCACGCTCAGTGGTGTCTGATCTGTGTCTTAACTGTTTGCCGATGTCCCGAGGCATATATGAGTTGATAAGCAGCGGAATAAAAATAAAGCGGCAAGTACCGGAAGGTATGTTTCAATGTTTAACAGCCAAAATCCAAGTTCAGAGTCTTTTTTCCAGCCTATCTCAGAGTCCATCGACCCATCAAGGCTGCCAGTGTACAGTATGAAATATGTTTGTTAATCATTACACTGCTAACTTTACTTCTGTAATTTACTTCTCTACACAAAGCAGAGTTTAGGTTTCCGCCCTTCGGGGCTTGAAGAAATGGATTGGGCTGTATGGTGCTTCCACGCAGAGCTGAAACCCACCGCACATGAGTACTGATAAACCGCTTACAGGGTCTAAGCCAGCCGCGAGTCGGACCGGCCATATAAACCCTATAGGTTTTATTGGAAGGCAGGCCTAGAGATGTCATTTCATCTCGATGTCGGGTAACAGTCCCACAAAATTTAAAGCAACGTCTCCAAAATGTTCTATATAGTGTTGACGGTGATGATAAACCTCAAATCAAACAAACATGACAAAGTATATTTTGCCAGAGTGTTCTTACCCCATTGTATGCTGGAAACCCCTAAAGGGCTGCCTTGACAAACAGTGAAGGCCCATATCAGACGCCGCGTTCAGGGCCTGCACAAATTGCTAACAGAATTTTCCGTCAAACAATAGAATAAAAACGAAGAAAATCGGCCTGACACGCCTTACATGACAAATGGACTTGTCCAAGATATAGCAATGGAAGAGTCCACTAGCATACAATGTGTTAACGTGGTCTGGATGTGCTCATTCCCATGGGGGCTTGGAGAAATAGATTGGGCTGCATGGTGCTTCCACGCAGAGCTGAAACTGACGGCACATGAGTACTGGTAATAATAATAATAATAATAATGATAATGATAATCAACCTTATTTATAGAGGGTAACACATTTAGTACTAGGACTAATCTCCCATGTGACCCCCTTTTCCTGGGTAGGTACCAGTACTAAGCAATGTGGATAAAGGCTCTTGCATAATGAAAGAACACTTGACGCGTTCGGGGATCGAACCGGCTACCTCTCGATCTCAAATCCGATGCTTTACCACTGCACCACAGCGCTCTACAAGTAAACCGCCTTGAAGGACCTAGCCTTACCGGGTAAAGAGGTGCGAGTCATGCATATAAGCCCTATTGGTTTCATTGTGCGACAGGGCTTGAGATGTTATTTCATCTTATTGTCGGGTAAGTCCTACAGAATTGGAAGCAACGTCTCCAAAATGATCTAAATGGTGTTCACAGGGACGTTTAACCTCAAATTAAACAAACATGGACTTGATGACTTAATTTGAACAACTGACAGTGATAGTTCCTATACTTCACAGCCGGACGTACATGTTAACTGCCCACAAGGGTATTGACTTCCTGGTCGATGACAAGTTTTCCAATCAATTACATGTACCTGTCAATATTATCACCTGGGGTGGCAATGGCGGGTTGGACGGACTTCAAATATTAGTGTCAATTATTTAACGGTTCCATTGACAGCAGAATAACGAGAACCATTATGTTGGCTATACAAGTCCCCGAACTTCATCGGAGTATCTGATTTATTTTTCTCAGTTTGTGATTATAAACTACGGAACCCGGGAAGGGACGTGATTTTTTTATTTTATAAGTTGTGCGCACAAGATAATAATCTTGTGCGGACAATATATTATCTTGTTCGGACAACATATAATCTTGTGCGCACAAGATATTATCTTGTTCGGACAACATATTATCTTGAGCGCACAAGATATTATATTGTACGGACAACATATTATCTTGTGCAGACAAGTTATTAAGATGTGCGAACACAAGATATTAAGTTGTGCGAACAAGATATTATCTTGTCCGCACAAGATAATATCTTGTCTGCACAACATAGATCTTGTGCGGACAAGATATTATCTTGTTCGCACAAATAAATATCTTGTGCGCACAACTTTTTCTTGTCCGCACAAGATAATATGTTATGCGAACAAGATAATATCTTGTCTGCACAAGATAATATCTTGTTCGCACAACTTCCCAAGATCTATATTGTGCAAACAAGATAATATGTTGTCCGCACAAGATAAATTATGTTGTCCGCACAAGATAATATCTTGTGCATACAACATATTATCTTGACCGCACAAGATAATATCTTGTTCACACAACTTATATCTTGTTCGCACAACATATTAAAAAAATTCATGTCCCTTCCCGGGTTACGCAATAAACACATTCGATCAAAACATTTTGGCAAATCTTGTATCCTGACCAAATTTCAAGATATTGAATATTTTGAAAATTATCGCCGGTTTGATTTTTATTTGAGCTTATGTATATTCATCGTTTTTTTGAAAAATTGTTATGATTTATGGATATTTAGGACAACAATTTTTTGGTGTTCATGGACCTTTACTTTAACCCTTATTATGCTGTTCACAACAACCTCATCTTTGCAAACAGTGTAGATCCCGATCAGATGGCTTCTGAAGAAGCCATCTGATCAGGATCTACATTGTTTGACATTCAGTTTATGAATTTGTAGGAATAAATTACATCAAGCAATCTGATTGGTTCAAAGTCTGAAATGGGTGTGGCTAAACTGAATATTCAGCAAGAGAAGGATTAACTGTTTCTAAAGAGATCACAGCAAACGCATAAACCTGGTCTGTCTATCCGTGAGGGTGGGACAACTCTTATACCGAGACTAATGTTGAACAATCTTGGTAGAGCTGAGCTTTCATAGTAAATATCAAAGACCTGGGCCCACAGGTAACAGACGAGAAGATTTTTAAGGTTGTTCCCTATGTATGTTTATGTAAAACCAATGGGCCCCGCCCTGGGGCTATTTTTGGCCCCAGGCTATAATTGGAACAATCTTGGTAGAGGTCCACTACAAAAAAAAGCTTTATACCAAATATCAAACAGCTGGGCCTTCTGGTTTCAGACAAGAAGATTTTTAAAGGTTTCCTATGACTGTCTATATAAATCCAGTGGGCGCCAACCTGGGGCCATTTTTGGCCCCAGGGCTATAATTTGAACAATCTTGGTAGGGGTCCACTAGAAGAAGCTCATACCAAATATCAAAGACCAGTGGGCCTTCTGGTTTCAGACAAGAAAATTTTTAAAAGTTTTCTGTTATTTTCCCTTTTTGTTGCTATGGAAACCATAGTTATGCATGGAACAGAATTATTTGAACAACCATGGAAGAGGACCACCCAAAGATCATTTCTGCCAAGTTTGGTCAGAATCTGTTCGGTGGTTTAGGAGGGGATGTCATTTTAAAAAAAATTGTGAACAGACAGTCGGACAGATAGATGGATGTTCTAATATTTCGGGTTTAAGGGCTATTTCTTTTGTTATTTTATTTTGTTTGGTTTAGGGGATGACCTCCTAAACCTTTTGTTCATGGAATAAATCTGTTATTTTCTAATCAGTTTGTATTGTTATCTATTTCAAAACTGAGTGATTTAGGAGGAGATGTCGTTTAAAGAAATTGCGAACGGACAGTCGGATGGTCGGACGCACGAACACATTGGTGGGTGGAAGGACGATAACGAAACCCAACAGCTCCCCCGGAGCCCTTGGCTCAGGTGAGCTAAAAAAGCAAAAACTGGAGAATGCGTATCCTTACCATATATTTCCACTATTTGTACAACAGAGACATATTTTATGATTTCATGGGTAAACTTCGCCCCTCTTTAAAAGGGATCTTCTCTAAAAGGAAATACTTTGCTACTGAGTACAATCTTTTTTCCTTTAAGAGTATACCTCTATTGATAAGTGAAAGAGTTGCCTTTGTCCTTTTTGTACAGAATTAGTGCAAAACAAGAGGTCCGTGAGGTCAAGATCGCTCCCCTGAACCCCGGGTATTGTTTTGGCCACTTTATTCCTCATCTGCATGAGTGACCACGATCATTGGTACTTATGAATAGGTCAATCTCGGGACACCATTTGAACAAACTTAGTAGTTCTTAGTAACCTGATGCCACATACCAAGTTTAAACAATTGGCCCAGCATTTCGAGATGAGGTTGTTCAAGCTTTTTTTTTTACAATATTGTGGCATGGCGGCCATTTTGGTCATGTGACCTGAACCATTTAAACAAACTTCTTTCTGCCATTGTCAAGAGGATGCATATGAAATGTAACTGAAATTGGCACAAGCATTTTAGAGAAAATGTCCTTTGAAATGTCCATGTTTAAAGGTTTCCTATGACTGTCTATATAAACCCAGTGGACCCAAATCCGGGCCCATTTTTGGCCCCAAGGCTATTATTTGAACAATTTTGGTAGGGGTCCACTAGAAGAAGCTCATACCATGAATGATGAACCAGCGATGAATATCCAAAAAAAACTCAAATAAAAATCAAAGACCAGTGGGCCTTCTGGTTTCAGACAAGAAGATTTTTAAAGGTTTTCTGTTATTTTTTTTTTTTTTTTTTTTTTTGCTATGGCAACCAGAGTTCTGCATGGAACAGAATTATTTGAGCAATTTTTGAAAGAGGACCACCAAAAGATAATTTCTGCCAAATTTGGTCAGAATCTGTTTGGTGGTTTAGGAGGGGATGCCATTTAAAGAAATTATGAACAGACAGTCGGACAGATGGATGGATGTTCTAATATCTCGGGTTTAAGGGCTATTTCTTTTGATATTTTCTTTTATTTGGTTTAGGGTATTTTGTTCATGGAATAAATCTGTTATATTCTAATCGGTTTGTATTGTTATCTAATCCAAACACTGAGTGGTTTAGGTGGAGATGTCATTTAAAGAAATTGTGAACGGACAGTCGGCTGGTCGGACGTACGAACAGACAGACAGATGGATGGATTGAAGGACGAGAACGAAAGGCAGAGTCCATCCCAATAACTCTCCCGGAGCCTTTGGCTCAGGTGAGCTAAAAAAACAACAAAAGGGCCACAATGGCCTTGGATCGCTTTCCTGATCCTTATTGTACAGATAGATGCTAGACATATGAGTAAATGTTTCCCTTTGACAATACAGAGCTGAATTGTATGTCACTATCTGGACACATTGTGGACATTGAGAGCCAGGGCCTAGTGCAACAGAAGAGAATGAAGCGGTTCAGTCCTACTAATAATGTCACATGGTGACAAAGGGAGGGCTAGGGGTGGTTTTTTGGTCAGTGGTTCCCTTTGAAAATACAGAGCTGACTTGTATGTCACTGTCTAGGCACCTTGTGGACATTGAAGGTCAGGTCCTAGTGCACCAGACAGAGATGAACCGGCTCAGCCTTAACCCTATGTAAAACCAGTGGGCTCCAGGGCAGGTCCATTTCTTACACCACGGGGTTATAATTTAACGATTTTGGTAGAAGACAACTACAGGATGCTTCATTCCAGATGTCAAAGACTTTAGACTTCTGGTTTCAGGCGAGAAGGTATTTAAAGATTTTCCCAATGTAAGTCTATGTAAAACCGGTGGGCCCTGTGGCGGGACTATTTTTAACCCCAGGGCTATGATTTGAATAATCTTGGTAGAGGTCATCCACATGAAGCTTCAAGCAAAATATCAAAGACCTGGGCCTTGTGGTTTCAAAGAAGAGTTTCCCTCTATAGTCAATGTCAAATCAAGGGGCCCCCGGGGCGGGGACATTATTGGCCCCAGGGCTATAATTTGAACAATCTTGATCCAGGTACACAAGAGGAAGCTTCATACCAAATATCAAACATCTGAGCCTTCTGGTTTCAGACAAGAAGATTTTTGAAGATATTCCCTATATAAGTCTATGTAAAACCAGTGGGCCCCGGGCGGGGGCATTTTTGGTTCCAGGGCTAAAATTTGAATAATCCGGATAAAGGTCCACTAGATGAAGCTTCACACCAAATATCAAAGAACTGGGCCTTGCGGTTTCAGAAAGGAAGATTTTTAAAGATTTTTCCTATATAAATCAATGTAAAACCAAAGGGCCCTGGAGCGGGGTCATTTTTTGGTACAAGGGCTATAATTTGAACATCTTGGTAGAAGTCCACTAGATGAAGCTACACACCAAATATCAAAGACCTGGGCATTGCGGTTTCAGAGGAGAAGAGTTTTAAAGATTTTTTTCCTATATAAGCTAAAGGGCCCCGGGGCAGAGGCATTGTTGCCCCCAGGGCAATAATTTAAAGAATCTTAATAGAGGTCCATAAGATGAAGCTTTATACAAAATATCAAACACCTGAGCCTTCTGGTTTCAGACAACAAGATTTTTAAAGATTTTCCCTAAGTAAGTCTATGTAAAACCATAGGGCCCAGAGCGGGGGCTTTCTTTGCCCCGTCCACTAGATGAAACTACACACCAAATATCAAAGACCTTGGCCTTGCGGTTTCAGAGGAGAAGTTTTTTTAAGAGTTTTCCTATATAAGTCAGTGTAAAACCAAAGGGCCCCGGGGCGGGGGCATTTTTCGTCCCAGGGCTATAATTTGAACAATCTTTATGGAGGTCCATAGGACAAAGCTTCATGCCAAATATCAAACACCTGAGCCTTCTGGCTTCAGACAAGAAGATCTTTAAAGGTTTTCCCTATAAAAGTCTTTGTAAAACCAAAGGGCCTCGGGGCGGGGGCATTTTTGGCCCCAGGGCTATAATTTGAACAATATTGATAGAGGTCAACAAGACGAAGCTTCATACCAAATATCAAACACCTGAGACAAGAAGATTTTTTAAAGGTTTTCCGTATGTAAGTCTATGTAAAACCAAAAGGCCCCGAAGCGGGGATATTTTTGGTCCCAGGGCTATAATTTGAACAATCTTGGTAGAGAACCCTTAGATGAAGCTATACATCAAATATCGAAGACTTCGGCCTTGCGTTTTCAGGGGAGAAGATTTTTGTTTTAAGTTTTCATTAAAAAATCTATTTTTGGCTCCTGTGACCTTGGTGTGCAGCGGACCGGAACCATTTGAACAACTTTGAAAGGGGACCACCTAAGGATCATTCCTGTGAAGTTTGGTGAAAATCCGAACAGTGGTTTAGGAGATGTCGTTTGAAGAAATTGTTTACGCATGGACGCACGCACGGACGGACGGACGCATGTACGACGGACAAAAAGTGATCACAAAAGCTCACCTTGTCACTACGTGACTGGTGAGCTAAAACAGCAGAATGCGTATCCTTACTATATATTTCCACCATTTGTACAACAGAGACATATTTTGTGACTTCATGGGTTTTAAAAGAGGAAATAATTTGCTACCGAGTACAATCTTTTTTTCTTTTAAGAGTATACCTCTATTGATAAGAGAGACAAACGATTTGTGAAAGAGTTGCCTTTCTCCTTTTTGTACACAATTAGTCCAAACAAGAGGTCCGTGAGGTCCTGATCGCTCCCCTGAACCCTGGGTATTATTTTTGCTACTTTATTCCTCATCTGCATGAGTGACCACGATCATTGGTACTTATGAATAGGTCAATCTCGGGACACCATTTGAACAAACTTAGTAGTTCTAAGTAACCTGATGCCACATACCAAGTTTCAACAATTGGCCCAGCATTTCGAGGTGAGGTGTTTCAAGCTTTTTTTTTTCAATATTTTGGCATGGCGGCCGTTTTGGTCATGAAAGCTGAACAATTTAAACAAACTTCTTTCTGCCATTGTCTGGGGGATGCAAATGAAATGTAACTGAAATAAGCACAGCCATTTTAGAGAAAATGTCAATGACCCTGCAATTCAAGTGACCTGGGGCCAAGGTCGCCAAATGATCCTGGTCTTTAGCATTCATAGACATTCATATTGTACCTACTCTCATGTCATAGACCACAATAGTTTTTGAAAAATGACTTGATTTAGCTTTTTTCCCATTCAAAAGCCCCAAGGGTTACCACATTTGACTTTGCTATCAAATAGATTAAGGTCAATCTACGTGTAGTGTCATCATTTTTGCAAACTTGGTAGTACTCAGTCACCCAATGTAACGTACATTGTACCAAGTTTCAAGACAATTGGCTGATTCTGGAGAAGATTTTTTTTTTTTAATAATTTTACCATATTCGGGCATGGTGGCCATCTTGGTGATGTCACCTTTCGAAAAAACTTTCATTCCCCTACTGTTAGGAGGCTGCATATGAAATGAAAATGGTGATGTACGATGGACGGACGGAATGACGGATATATCCTTCCACGCTACAATACATATCTATTCTAATAGCTGACTGTGTAAGTTGACATCTTGTGTTCTTTCTCACCGGGCACATAACAATAATGCGATGTTGGTTCGACGTGCGCTTAGGATCATGATATCTTGAGGTCCTGAAATTCCAAAAAATTCTAAAATGTCACCTAGCTTAGCGTCGGTGTAACGTCTTTGTAACGACGCATTTGCGTCAGTGCAACGTCGTGGCGCTGCACGGCGTGGACTTGCCGTTGCCACGGCGACATGTGCCTGCTGAGATTGAGTTATATTCCTAATCCATATGTATTGTATTTTAAATTTTAAATTGTGATTTCAACTGTATTTATTGATGAACATTGATGTATACAGTACCACTCGGAAAGGACTAAAATAGGCTATGCCTACGTCCAATCCAATGGTACATATATATGTACTCCTCTGTGTGTATGTATGTAACCATGAAATTTCTAATAAATAAATGACGGATGACGGAAGCCTACAATCAGAGCCTTTGTATAAGGGGAGCTAAAATATAGAACAGTATTTAAGTAAAAACTCAATTATGCAACATTGAGATTGCAATTCAATATCATGTCACTAGCATTTGCAGTTTGGAGATTCTGTTATGCTATAATCCGTTACAATTGTGCAACACTGCATCATGATATTCGTTTTTGTATTCTGATTTTGGAATGTATGTAGTTTTCTTTCTCTTTCTCGTCCATTTTTGCAACTTGAAATTCCGATTCTGCTTCTTCTAGTTCCCATTATTCTCGTTCGGTGGCGCTGTGGTCGTTCTTTCGTACAATCCCGTAAACATCCGCCTGTATTCGGCAGTTACCCTAAAAATCTGCAAGCGTACTGGTGACACGGAGGAGTGAGAAAAAGGAGAGAAATATATTTTTGGCATAAAAAGGAAGATTTAGGGACACCACACCCTACCGGATAAAAATCATTTATACACAATTTATATTTTATATGTCACACCAGGAATCAGGTTTGATGTATTTGTTTTGTGTCCAATGTTTTTTATCGCAATGTGTTCAGGCCATTGCACCTCTAAAATATAAATTTGTTGTAAATACTGATACTAGTGATTTTGTACAAAAGTTTCTAGTTAGATCAAAATATATTACTCCCATTATTATGCAGACACAAGATGCAGGAGTTGCATATCGTGTAGACCTTGGAGAGACTGCTCCTTTTTAGCACTAGAAAGCAGTCTTTCTCGATGTTGACGAATTTACAATCCAGGCTAAGAAAACTGATCTCTTCAGAAAAAAAAAACAGTTCCAGTCCCTTTTCTGGAAACTTTCATATGCACTACGACTTACGTAGAAGCCCCCGTGGTGTAGTTGTTATGCTGCTACTCGCCTTGAAAACTATAGGGGTCGCAGGAACGATCCCGGGCTTCTCCAGACTTTCGGATGAGTCTGTAAACCGAGGTCCCGTCTCCGTATGACCTTATAGCTGTTGGCGAGACGTAAATTTCAAAACACTCACTACGACTTACTCCTGTAGTATCTGGCCTGATTCCCTGTTTGTTTTGTCACATGTTCATAAGATGTTCGTAACTGTTTGTGTAAAATGTATTCATTAAGAAAAAAGAAAACTATCTTACTTTTTATCCTAGCTTTTGGCTTCAAGTGACAAAATTCCACCCCCCGCCCATCGGGGCTTGAAGAAATATATGGGTTGCACGATGCTTCAACGCAGAGCTAAATCCGATCCGCACATGAGTACTGGTAAAACGCTTAGAAGATCTGTCCAGGCAAAGGGGTAAGAGTTGGACCGTCCATGCATATAAACCTTATTGGTTTCATTGGGCGACAGGGCTTTAGATGTCGTTTCATCTCAGCGTCGGGTAAAAGTTAATGTTCTCGCCTCATGAACCAGGGATCGCAGGATCGATCCCGGGCTTCTCCAGAATTTCGGATGAGACTTTTTAAAAACTGAGGTTCCATCTCCGTATGACCTTAGCTGTTGGTGGGACGTAAAACTAAAACGCCATCACATTCCAAGCGCATCCCATAATAATTAAAACACATCTATTTAATGATTCTGACCCCCTTGATCCCCACAGTATACAGTAATAAACTTTATTTTTCTCCTTTCTGCTCTAAAATAGAATGTGGGTACTCGTTAGAATCGCATCGAAGAGGCGCTTCTAACGTGTATCCAAAATGTATATTCAAAAAAAAAAGTAAGATAAATGTCACGTCTTTTTATCTTACAATTTTTGTTGTTGTCTTTTTTTTTCGGCGGTAAGAGTGCATTAAAACAAACGATGTTTTTTTTTCGAGATTCTGTAAACTTAAAAAATTAGTAAATAAATACATCATGGTAAATAAATAGATAATGTCGTTAAGAGCCACCAGGTAAACATGAGAACCCTTTACGCGGTCTAACTAATGAAATGTGAAAAAAAAAACTTTGGTCTCATACATGGAAATAAATTAAGTACAAAATGGTATGCATTCAACCACTCCATTTGCCAAAACGGTACTTGTAGAACTTGAACAAAAATATGTAGTAGGCCGGACTGATCGAGCTCGTTAAGACACCGGTTCAGCGAGGTTTTGCTGGCTGAAGAGGACGGACGGGCGGACGAACGAACTGACAGACAAGCTCATATTTTCGCGTTGAAATTCTGTTGGATGAAATGACATCTATCCTGCGGCCCAGTCTAACTTATGTAGAAAAGAATTTGTTTCTCGGTCAAGTTAGTCAGACAGACGGACATCTGAACAGGACAGGACGGCTGTCATTGTGATCTCAGGCTCGTTTCTATGAGTGTGGTGACATGGGGTCGGGCCTTACAAATTGGAAACTACTGTTTTAATGAGCATGGAGTATTTAGAACTCAATTACACTTAAAAATTACTAGCCATTATGGGACATGGATCTCAGGCGGCTATTCCCGATGATAGAGGACCCACAAGAGTAGATGGCATACTTCTGAAATTGTTGTTGTTGTTTTCCGGTTTCCCCGTGTGGCGGGTCGTCAGCTGGTTGGGTCCCAGGGAACGAATCCATGCTGGCACTACACCGTAGCCGTTCGGTGGTACCCCTATTCCCCGTTGCCGGTGAACAGGGAGACCATCGCTCGGCTCCAGCCCCGTCCGTCCGTGTTTGTCGTCTCACGTCCAGGTGTCTCCGAGCCCACGGGCATCCCCTTGCCCTGTAGCCATTCGCCGAGCAACGTCCTGAGAGGTTTGTGAAACGGTGCCGTGACCTTTCCATGTCTCGGTGGGGCTTATACTTTGTCTTCCCGTTTGCTTCAGGAGTGCATGTGTCCTGTCGCTGAAGGGCATCTTTATTTGTTGGAGTTTCTGGGCTAGGCGTGCTTCATTTTTCAAGGGCTGTGGATGTGTTGCACAGTTCCAATGTGAGCCTTTGTTTTGGTACAACGTAGTTTAGTTGTAACAATTTGGAACTCCATTCTAAAGGTTTGGCTACGTGATTGCACTGCGTTTAAGTTATAGCAGTGCCGTGCCTTGGGTTTTTGCGGTTTGCCGCAAAGGGGTGTGGGTTGTTTTGTGTAACAGGGTAGGCTCCGAGTTTGAACTTATCATTAGGGAGGTCGTTTAGCAGTTAATTTTGTTTGAAAGTTTCATTGCGATTTGGAACACGTTTCTAAAGATTGCTATACACGTTTCCATGTTACGTGTTATGCACCTTATATCCAATCAGGGGATTCGAGACATAAAGTTTTTAGCCATTTTGTGGTGCTTATTTGCACCAAAAAATTGTAGAGTCCATCCATTTCTTTCTTCTAGCTTGTAGCTTCAGCCGCATCTACACCGTCACGCCAGCACCCTGTCTATTGATGTCGTCTACGCTTTTTGTATCAATTTTGATATTGGTATATTTTTGTTTTTGAAATTTGACTTTTAAAATCAAGTTTCTTAGTCAACACATTTCTACTTCCGGTACTGGACCGCGTTATTCCACTTCCGCTGTTCGTTCGCTGCATAAAATAGTCCAAATGAACTCTTGAAAATTAATTTTGCCGGCATGGAACGTCTTTCAAAATATTTCAGTTTTCGAGACTTTATACGGATTGAATATAAATTGGCACAGAAAGACGAATTCTGAAAAGAAAACAGTACTTTGGGACTATTTTCCTACGCGCCTTCCGATGATATTTATGTTTTACTCTTTCATCCCTGAGTTTCTAAACAGGACTCTTCTCGCTTTGAATACACACCCGCCCATAGGGGCTTGAAGAAATATATGGGCTGTATGATGCTTCCACGCAGAGCTGAATCCGGTCCGCACATTAGTACTGATAAACCGCTTAGAAGATCTAAGCCTGTCCAGGAACCGCGGTGCGAGGCTATAAAACCTATTGGTTTCATTGGGCGACAGGGCTTGAGATGTCATTTCATCTCAATGTCGGGTAAAAGTCCCACAAAATTGGAAGCAACGTGTCCAAAATGACCTTTACAGTGTTGACGGGGACGTTAAACCTCAAATCAATCAAAAACAAATTCTCGCTTTGAACATACTCTTACAGAAAGGGATTTCTGATTTGTTCACTGACATGATGACAAACAGTGTATATGTAGATTCTGGCGAGACGTTCTAGCTACGTGTCGTCTTATCAGGATCTACAAGTTTTGCCTAGATACAGTGTGTTTCTACCTCGGCGTCTGCACCGGTCTACAGGGTTAAAAGGGTTAGCTTATCAGTGACCAACTAAATAACACTTTACTGACCTACAATTCGCCTGCTTTCGAGAGCTCTAATTATAAAACATGTGTTGTAAGGTGTTGGTTTTAAATCAAGTTCCGTACTTTAGCGAAATAGTGAAGACACCGATCAGACGCAACCTTCTGTGGCCTATAATCTATCTTAACTGTTTCAGAATGTCCCTTAACTGTTTCAGAATGTACAAGTATTGAAACAATCGGCATTTATTGGTTAATGTTTTTAGGGTCCCGTACATGTACAGGTTGGAATAAACGTATTTTAATTCGCCTTGGGTAAACGCGGCGTCTGATCAGGGTTATAATGTCTAAATCAAATGGTTTAAAATAATCTTTTTTTGTGTCAAGTTATTCTCCTTTTTATGTCCCGACGCCCGAAGCAACATAGTTCCAAGCGGCTGCACAACGTATGTGCATCGTCGTATCAATTCGACGTTGATGCGACGTTGCTAAGACATCATGAACTTCTCTGTAAGATTATTAGCAGATATGTACTGAGCTAATTTAGAAATTTATGGTTTGACCATGAAGAAATTGGCAGACAAGTTTATCTTTCTTTCTTCCGTTTTTTCTTCGTGGAGGTAGTTGAGTGAGGCAATGGCGATGTGTATCTTGTGTCACTAGGGAGTCCAGCTGATATTGACTTACAGTTGGGCAACACCTGCTGTCCTTGCAGCAGGTAACGGTAGGGTGGGGTGTGTTGTTATTTCTACTGTTTCTACACTTCCATTCATTTTCCTCTTTCTCCTCTGTCCCTCGCTTTCATCTCCTCTACAACGGCCCCGCCCATCGGGGCTTGAAGAAATATATGGGCTGCATGATGCTTCCACGCAGAGCTGAAACCGACCCGCACACGAGTACTGGTAAACTTCCTAGAGGATCTAAGCCTGCTCAGGCAAAGCGGTGCATGCGAGTCGGCCCGTCCATGCTTATAAACCCTATTGGTTTCATTGGGCGGCAGGGCTTGAGAAGTCATTTCATCTCAATGTCGGATAAAAGTCCCACACAATTGGAAGCAACGTCTCCAAAATGACCTTTACAGTGTCGACGGGGACGTTAAACCTCAAATCAAACAAACAAACAAACAAATCATCTCCTCTACTGTCTCTTCTATCTCTTTTCCCCCTTTCTCTTGGAGAAGACAAAGGTGATCCACTAGGGTTGACCTGTCGTTAAACTCAAAACAATCGATGAATCTTTTTTTTTCCTTTGTCGAATTTTTAACCCTCTGGGACCTTGTCAAATCAGAATCAGAATCAGATTTGTTACTGGTGACACGTCAAATGACATTCCTACACCAGGACCTGTGATATGGGAAGTTAGTCTCTAGGTTTTTTCAACAAAATATCTAGATAACTGCTTGATCTAAGACAAACATTGTTATATAATAATTATTCCTCATAAATCAACTTTCCTCAGTACTTTGATTTATTTTTCTATTCGATTTTTGCATATTTTTTGTAACGTATGTACATTTTTACGTTATTTGGTCTGTGCCCCCAGCGCTAAGTCATGCCCTTGTTAGTTAGTTAATTTCCCTTATCTGTATAAATATGTGGAGTATATGTGGCCGCTTTAATTACGGTCATGGCGCGATTTGCTGTTTTTGGTGATTCTTATGTTAAACGACAAGGGCAGTACCGAGGGCTGTTTGATGTACCAGGCGAGGTTCGGTTGTATGCGCGTGGCGAGCTATGATGTTGACTTGTGGGACAGGATGATGGCGTGGAAACCTGACGTGGTGCTTCTCCACAAAGGCGGGAACGATATCAGTTATGATCAGCAGGGGCATATCAGGCAGATGATCATGTCCCGCATTGGTGGCCATATTGGTGAGGTGTTGCATCGGGGGTCGTTCCGAGGTAATATTGATCCTTCTGGGTTTGAGACGTTCCAGCGTCAGTACTTCAGAAATGAACATATCCAAACATCTTCTATAATGCATATATCCATACATTTGAGTTTTGAGTGAGGTTGCAATTAGTAACTAATATCTTTATAAGTAACACGTCAGAACGATCGGATTTATAAACAATGTATAAATTAATCAATTTTACATGTAACAATAAATGCTCATTTCAAAGCCACGCATTCAACACAAACTAATCCCTCTAGTGAATAAATAATTCAGAGGTGGAGTATTTTCCCCTCCACAAGAATTAACTTTTAAATAAAAGGTCCTGCCTCTCATAAATATATAAATAAGGAACAGCGCTGTTAAATGTATTACTGATGCAAATGTGCACACATTGTTGTAAATAGCCGAATTATTACAATAGATGGTTTAAATATATCGCTACTGGCTTGAATTTGGCCCCTGGAAAGCGAATGCGATCTTCTCAGACGGACGCTTGCCATCGAAAAAATACGGCAAATCCACGGACATTATCGAGTGTTACCGGCACTTCAATGACTGGTACCCCGTCTTACCACAGCAAAATCGAAACTGAATAATGCAAAATAGGTCGTTCAAATGGAATATCTAAATACAAAGGTCTCAAATAACAAGGGGGAAACCTACGTCACGACGACGTCAAAATTTTACACCAAGGCGGTCGCCATCTTGAAAGGAACTCTCGCTTCGGTAAGTATTTCTGTGTTAAACATATATTTTACGCACAATCTTGACATAGCTATTATCGCAGAGTACGGGCAAAATTACATTGTTTTGTCAGCAAAAAGAAATTTAGGCAAGCTTTAAGTAGTATGGATGAACACGTCGGATTTAGTTAATTTCAGCGATCCATTCGTCAACACTCTAGATATGAAAATCATTCATATGAAGCAGCGCAGTGTTTTCTTTAATCCTCAAGTAACGAGTACACGACTTTTACAGAAGAAAATACCATAGAAGTGTTTATTTGTATTAAAATTAAATTTTTGAACTTTATAAGACGTTTTCAGTAAATGGTATCGTTAACACTCGATCTGAAAAGAGATACGTACACACTCTGAAAATCAGCATATAGTTGTTTCTCGTGACAACCTGAAAAGCAGGGTAAAAGGCGCCAAATTCTCTAAAGGTTACAAGTATCTTGGACAATAATGGTGGCCAGATGAACAGGCAGTTGTAATGTCCGCTCCCTTGTCACTTAAGAAGATATAGCCCACTCTGGAGCATTGTCGTACTTGCGTTGAGGTATAAAACAACAGAGTTAGGTTTACATTTATCTCTGAAAATAAAAAGAGTCATACAGGCTAACGAAGAATAGGCAGACATCTCTTGAGGTCCTCAATGGTCTCTTACATGAGCGGAAAAAATACTGTCGTGGCTGAGAACTAAACTTCTTGCAATGATCTGCTCGTTATAAAAAGGCATTGTCTTACTTTATTTTAGCCGGCCTCGGTTGCTCAGTTGGATGCGCGTCTGACTTGTGATCAGGAGGACGCGGCTTCGTTACCTGCCAGGGTCGGCAACATTCTTTCGTGGAGATTGATCATGGAATCTTTTCTATGGTCAATCTCTCCCTTCCGCTGATTCAAGAAGGGCAGTTGTCCGTTTCTGGCGATAGAATGTGCGCTGTACTGGTTAACGTATAAGCCTGCACAGAAAAAGTGTGGATAGGTAAACTGACCGGGATAAAAATTACCTAAATATTGTTGACTGGGCCCTTAAACTCCAATACAAACAAACAAACTTACTTTAATCAAAGTAGTAATAGAACCTGTGGGTCAGCTGTCTCTTGGATGGGTTTAAAAAATACACGGTGACTTAGACTGTAAACATCTGTTTATTCCTTACATCCGTGTACAAAAACCAAACAGTGTAGACCTTGATCAGATGCCGCGCTCTGTCGCGTCTTGTTAGGGCTTACACTGTTTGCCAAACCCAACACACGATTTTAGTCCAGATTCTATTGATAACCATATTATTGAATACGCCGTCCTCACATTTATAAGAATAAGGCGGCTATTTTCTATAAATAACAGCTACCTTTAGTGATGGTCAGGTGGACTTAAGCACTATTTTGAAAAAAAGCTCCATTGCTTAGTAACTTTTGTCGACCAAAAAACAATATTGTTCACTGAAGCACAGTTTTAATGAAAAGTGTAACACTTTTTGTAACGTTAATTTGACATGTTTTTTTTTTTGGTTTTGGTTTTACGGCCCTTTCAAGATTATTTTACTCATATCGAGCCGATCGTTAATCAGAGGTGGGCGAAAACCGGAGTACCCGGAGAAAAACCACCTGACCTTCCGTTGCAGAACTTGGCGTCTCACATGTGACCCTAGCGAGGCTCGAACCACAGCGGTGAGAGACCTAAGGATCAAGAGTCAGCGCTCTTAACCACTAGGCCACGGAGGCCCGTAAATTTGACATTTACCTCACTCGATGCAGTATTTGGCATAGCACCCACAAAAAGTAGGCATTTAAAATTTGTGTAGTTTCAACGTTTTTTATTTTAATTAATGAGCCGGTGCAAGAAACAAGCTACAATAAGGCAATTTATGTGCGACGATAGACTACCCAGATCAGCTTGCATACCCGGGCAGTCTGATCGGTGTATTCTTGAGTTTTAAAAACAGTAGTAATATTTGACACTTCCCACACCTGCTTATTGTATAAACCGATCATTATCGAGGCCCCAATGACATTTTTTCTCGTTACGCTGTTCAGGATCTGCTGTTGGACTTGTGCGGTTGGTTAGGATTAAGAATCGTCCGTAAAACGAGCAGGTGTGAGTAGTGTAATAGCTCACTATTGTTTCAAAAGCGAAATATTACACCGATCAGATGCATGGACTGCTCTAGGTATTCACTAGTCGCACATGTCATATTTTAGCATTTATCTTGCACCGGCTGATATATTGACAAAAACAAAACAAATAACGTCTCAACTACAAAGATAAAAGAAAAACGTCTACTATTTTCGCGCGATACGCAAAAAAAAAACTACGAACGGCATAAACATATGAAATGATGATGCCTGTTTGGTTGAAATTGAGGTTGAACGGCCCCGTCAACAGCACTTAGGTCATTTTCGAGACGTTACTTCCAATCTTTTCGGAACTTCTATCCAACATTAAGATGAAATGACATCTCAAGCAATGCCTTCAGTGAAACAAATAGGGATTCCTGACCATTGCATTTACTTCTATTTTATACACGTGTACGGACCAACTCTCACCACTTTTCCTGGGCAGGCTTGGGGTCTTTGGGTGTTTGTGTCGCTTGTATTATCTTATTTTGGATTGCCTTTTGGCCATTTTGTGAGAAAGTAACGGTCCTTTTGGCTTTCCGCTGTTGGTGTTTCCCTTTGGGTATGTTGTTTCATGATTGGGTTTCTTTCCCTTTGGTGTCTCTGATGGGAGCTGTGGGTTAATTGTATCGATTCCTGATCATTGCTTCTACTTCTAATTTGAACACTCTAAGTGATTACCAGTATTGGCTTATATCCTTTTGTTTTGGACAGCCAACTGGCCATTTTGTTGGAAAGAAACTGTCCTTTTGGCTTTCTGCTAGTGATGTTTAGAGTCTAGTTATTTCATGCTTGTGTTTCTTTCCCTTTGGTGTCTCTGATGGGAGCAGTGGGTTAATTGTATCGATTCCTAATCATTGCCTTCACTTCTATTTTTCATATGCAGTTGGGATGATAACTTACATAGTGTAAGAGGCAGTGTTTTTCTTGACATCCCATTTCATCTTTACTTTAATTCTTTCTCTCTATCATAGGTCTAAGTTAAATTTCATCAAAAATTTCCTAGGAACTATAAAATGTTGAAACTTCAATCTTTATCATAGTGTGCCTTTATTTTTATTTTCTTGTTGCCCTTGCTTCCAAAGGATTACATTTTCCTAGAAAGTAATATATTTCACCGTAGCTGGTGTTATGGGAATATTTGGCGTCCGTAAGATGTTTATCTGCTCTTCATCAAAGTGTGGATTTATTTTCCAGTCATTTGGGATCATTGATGCCACTGCAGGGGTTCGTAAATGTTTGAGGGTTAGTGATGCGGCTAACTGGCCGAAACTAGCTAGTCTGGTCCATAAAAAAAATTGTGTACACTCCACATTTTTCAGTTCTGTCTTGTAGTCCTTGCTTCAAAGGGATTACCCTTTTCTAGAACATTTGTATGCAAAGCAATAATGATGGCTTATATTGTATAAAAGGCAATAAGCATCTTCAGCTTATTTGTTCATCTATTCTTTAAATCTTCTCCCAAAAATTAGGCCAATATTAATATTTTGTAAAGGTTTTCACAAGAACAAGAAAAGCTAGAAACCTAATTTCGCAGCATAGTCCTTGGGTGGGCCTCTACTTAGATTTTTCTAGCCTTAATAGCTTAATGAAATGCATGTCTTCCATGGGGCAGAACCCAACTGAACTAAGGTGAGTATAGTGGCCCAAGGGCCTCTTGTTTTTACAGATATTTTAAATCTGAACCATTTGTTTTATCGTCATTTTTTTCGCAACTCGGCGCAACATTGTAAATAGTTCAAGTGCGACAATGTTCTAGACTGGGCAATGTCTTCTTAAGTGACATGAGAGCGGAAATTGTGATCGGCTGTTCATCTGGCCACCACTATTGTCAAAGATACTTGTTACCCTGCTTTTCAGGTTGTCACGAGAAACAACTATATGTGGCCTAGTGATTAAGAGCGCTGACTCTTGATCATTAGGTCTCTCACCGCTGTGGTTCGAGCCTCGCTCGGGTCATATGTGAGACCCCAAGTTCTGCGACGGAAGGTCATGTGGTTTTTCTCCGGGTACTCCGGTTTTCGCCAACTTCTGATTAGCGATCGGCTCGATATGAGTGAAATAATCTTGAAAGGGCCGTAAAACCAAAACCAAAAAAAAAAACAAAAAAAAAAACAAAAAAACTATATGCTGGTTTTCAGAGTGTGTACGTATCTCATTTCTCATTTCTGATCGAGTGTTAACGATACCATTTACTGAAAACGTCTTATAAAGTTCAAAAATTTTAATTTTAATACTAATAAACACTTCTATGGTATTTTCTTCTGAAAAAGTCGTGTACTAGTTATGAGAGGATTAATGAAAACACTGCGCTGCTTCATATGAATGATTTTCATATCCAGAGTGTTGACGAATGGATCGCTGAAATGAACTAAATCCAACGTGTTTATCCATACTACTGAAAGCCTGCACAAATTTCTTTTTGCAGACAAAACATTGTTATTTCGCCCGTACTCTGCGATAAAACTGTGTCAAGATTGTGCTTAAATCATCTGTTTAACACAAAAACACTTACCGAAGCAAGAGGTACTTTCAAGATGGCGGCTGCCATTGTCTTTCTGTGTGACGTCATCGTGACGTAGGTTTCCCCCCTTGAATAAGACTGTGCATGTTGCATATTCGAATAAAGTAGTTAGATATGGAAAGGTTCATAATGCAAAGTGCGGGTTCAACGATGCAAAGTGCGGTTTCAACAATTCATATTGTGATTGCACATTGCATAATTGAGTTTTTACATTAATACTGTTCCATACTAAAAAGATACAGTTATAGATGTGGCCAGAGAGTAGAAGACAATTTAGGACAACCCCATGCCATCTACAAATGACAATGCTGATTTTGCACGGCCAAACAGGATGAGTATGCATATCCAAGAATTTTTGGGAAGAAGGCTGATTTCATTGGTTCAAGTAGGTTTGTGAAGAAAGATGATTTGATTTGTGAAAGAATTTGATTTCATTGGTCTAAGTAGATCAGGTTGCCACCATTCTTTCTTGGAGCCTGATCTTGATTTCTTTCTAAGGTTATTCTGTCACTTCTGCAGACTTAAGGGGAATGGGACCACCTGGCAGATTTTCTCCGCCATTTTTCAAAGGGAGACAAATTTTGGGACTTCCTGTTCGCTTTCCTATAAGGCCTGTCTCACTGGAAATGGGGTCTACTCTTAAAGGAAAGAATTAGCTCCTTAGGAGCAAATTCTTTCTTTTAAGAGTTGACCCTTATTGACATGGGAGACAAAAATACTTTTGCAGGAGTTGCTTCCCCTGAAGGTGTATCCGTTCCCCATAGCAGTTGACAGTTTCCGGCTAGAGATAAAGCACTGTACTGGTCAACAGCATATGTATAAGCCTGCCCAGGAAAAATGTGGCTAGGTAAACTGACCGGCTAGATATACATCACGAATTTAAACACGCCTATAGAATTTTGACCCCCTTGAACCCCACTTTAATATAGTAAAACTGGGGTTTTCAGGGGTAAACCTTATTTTCTTATTTCTGCTCTAAAATATAGTGTGGGGACTCGTTGGAACCGCCTCGACGAGATATAGAGTGTGGGTACTCGTTAGAACCGCATCGATGAGGCGGTTCTAACGAGTACCCACACTCTATATTTTAGAGCTGAAATAAGAAAAATAGCACAATAGTTCATCCTAAAATGTTCGTTGTTTCGGCGGTAAAGTTTACAATGTATTTGTACTGGCGTGTCCTAAATAGTGTGGACTCATCCATTAATCTTTTTTTGTGTCGACCACATCAGCAGCTTCATTGATATTGTCCTCATGATTATCACTGACCAAACAAGTTAAACTGCATATATGTACTGTTTACTATACGGAGCACAATGAAATTAAAGGACCTGCAAATACTCAAACATGTTTGTCAATATTTATTTGTTAATCATCTAAAAAATGGAACGTTTGGGGAAAAAATGAAGATCTAGTTGCGGTGATATTGAAAAAGGGGCTCTTGTTCTTAATTTTCTGTTACCCCTTAAAACGTTACTTATGTCTATAGCAAAGGTCATTTTCAAATATTACACCTAAATTTCTTCAAAACTGTTCATTATATCAGACGCTGCATTCTGCAGCGTCTGGTCTGGTCCTGCACTGTTTGCAAATTATCCCTTTTAGCGTTTCCGGTACAGAATGGGTTAAGGGTTTATCCCAAAGAATGTGTAGATTGTATAGAAAATATTTTTCTATATAATTTTTATTGGATATAACATAGTTGTTTAACTAATACAGTTTTTTCTTTACACACCAACAAGAGTGTTATAAAGAAGTTTTGGAGTACTTTATTGCACGACCCGCAGAAAAAGCGACCGACTGAAGTCGGTTGATTTTCTAAGAGTGCCCTAAAATCACAGTGTCATTCTGTCTGTCTGTCCGTCCGTAACCCGTTTGTGAAAATTGGTGATAGTGACTTAACCGCTTGGAATATTTAAACAGTTTTTGGCATACTGACAGATATCAATGAGATCTAACCAATGAGCTTAAGAAATATTACATTCCATTAAGTATAGCCTCGCTGAGGCAAAAAATGTGAAAATTTTCGAACCGCTTCTTTTCGGAAACCGTTAGGCCGATTGAAGTCAAGCTTCATATGGAGCCTCTATGGGATGGGGGAAACCAAAATTTGCTCATGGGGTCCAGGTCACATGACCAAAATGGCCGCCAAGCCATATATGGTCTGTCTGTCTGTCCGTCCGTAACCCGTTTGTGAAAATTGGTGATAGTGACTTAACCGCTTGGAATATTTAAACAATTTTTGCATACTGATAGATATCAATGAGATCTAACCAATGAACTTGCGAAATATTACATTCCATTTAGTATAGCCTCGCCGAGGCGAAAAATGTGAAAATTTTCGAACTGCTCCTCCTCGGAAACCGTTGAGCCGATTGAAGTCAAATTTCATATGGAGCCTCTATGGGATGAGGGAAACCAAAATTTGCTCATGGTGTCCAGGTCACATGACCAAAATGGCCGCCAAGCCATATATAGTAAAAACCCTTCAAAAATAGTCTTCTTCAGAACCACTGGGCAGATTTCCACGAAACTTGATAAATAGCATCTGGGACGTAGGTCCATCATAAATTGCTAAAATGGTGACCCTGGGTTGACATTGACCTTCTTTGTAGGTCAAACTTTGACACATATGCTTTTGTATTGGAAAAGTGAGAATGCATTTTATCCTGCAAACGATTCAGAATACAGTACTAAAGTATAAGATATATTTTTGCTCCTTACGATAAGGCGCATTTATTGGGGGAACCGTTTTAGGTCCAGGTCACATGACAGAACTTGCCACCATACCCATATATGGTAACACTCATAAAGCTAAAAGCATCCGGCGGGTCGTGCACTTCAGCTGAAGCACTGGTTATTTTTATTATCTTTTTATTTTATAATTTCGCAAAGAAAATCAGTCTTATACATTACATGTAAATGATGATTCACAGTAACTTCCTTGATTAACCGGCCCCGATAGCTCAGTTGGTAGAGTGTCAGCTCCGGGGAACGGGAGGTCATGGGTTCGATTCCGGGCCGCGACATACCAAAGTCGTTAAAAATGGTACTAGTTTCTCCTCGCTTGGCACTCAGATTTACGGGGTAGAGCTAGGACTGGTCGACCCAGTGTCAGGATAATGTGACTGGGTGTGGTATCATGTAATGTGTCTGGGACATGATACTTCAGTGAGGCAGCACTATAAAAGTGAGCATTGAGCTCCCTGTCGCAACCAGACACCGTCGTGATATGACTGAAAAATTGTTGAAAGCGACGTTAAACCCGAAATCACACGCACACCTTCCTTGTTAAAAAAAAGACTAAACAAGAATTCCCCCAAAGGCTCGGCCCCTGCCCATCGGGGCTTGAAGAAATAGATGGGCTGCATGATGCTTCCACGCAGAGCTGAAACCGACCGCACATAAGTACTGGTAAACTGCTTTGACATTACGAAAACACGCCTATACAAATAACCACTGAAAAAATGAAAATTTTAAGGTGAAAAATTGTAATATGTTTCTTATTATAAGAAAAAAAATAACGTTAACCCCTGTAAACTCCAGTTTTACTATATAAAAGTGGGGTTCAAGGGGTCAAATCTATATAGGCATGTTTGCGTGATGAGGTTCTAAGCCTGCCCAGGAAAAGTGGTGCGTGTCGGACTGTCCATGCATATAAACCCTATTGGTTTCATTGGATTGCAGGGCTTGACTTGTCATTTCAACTGAATGTCGGGTAAAAATCCCATAAAATTGGAAACAACCACGGTCTCCAAAATGACCTTTACAGTGTTCACGGGGGAGTTAAACCTCAAATCAAACAAACAATATAAAGAGGTTTGGGAGTACTTTATTATTTTCATTTTCTTTTTATTTTATAATTTTGCAAAGAAAACCAGGCTTAAACATTACATGTAAATGATGATTCACATTGCAAGTCAAGCTGTACCTTCCTTGATAAAATAACACAAATCAAGAATCCCCACAAAGGCTGTGTCACACCCGTGATTGTTGCTCTTGAGAAATGGACTTAAACATTTGGTTTCATGAAGATTGAAGATCAAACGGACAGAAGATTGGATGAGCACATCATGATAATAAACCTGTTTATCATATGACATCGCATTTGAGTGTAATAACGCCGTGTAATATTTTCGATAATCCAATAGTGGATTAAATATGCAAATTAGGTAGATACGTCCCGTAATGTTACATGTACGGCGTCCTTTACGACGTCATGTTTACTAATGGCGGAATATTGACATTTTTGTAAACAATCGTGAATTAAATGCGTTTTAAATGTCATATGATAAATAGAATCTTGCATTCGTACTCATGTGTTATTGAATTTATTAAACTTGTTGAGGAAAAGGGATAAAATGCTCGGCTAAGCCTCGCATTTTATTCCTTTTCCTCAACTCGTTTAATAAATTCAATAATACATGAACACTCATGTAAGATCCTCTATGTAATGAACACCCCTGTAAACCCCACTTTATATAGAGAAAAACAGGGAAAACACAGGTATCCTTTAGTTTTCTTATTTCTGTTCCAAGACATACAAGTAGGTTATGGGTACTCATGAGTACCACCTCAGTGAGGTTGCTCTAAAAAGCACCTGCTTTGAGTACAAAAAGAATATTATCACAATCAATTTCATCGGAAAATTAACTGTTTTGGAGATTTGAAAGAATGAACCTTGTCACACAGATATGTTATCATTATGAGATGATCAGACAGAAAACCAGACTGGTACCGGTATATTGGGCTTACAGCAGGGATATCAAAAGGTTGATTGTCATCTGCTTCAAACTGTCCGAGATACTTTGAAGTTTAACCCTTTTTGTACCAAATGAAATCTTCCTCCTTATATATAGCAGGAGTCCATTTCATAATTATGGCATCACAAAAACACTCCTATATTATTTTGACCCCCTTGAACCCCACTTTTATATAGTAAAACTGGGGTTTGCAGAGGTAAACCTTATTTTTCTTATTTCTGCTCTAAAATATAGAGGGTGGGTACTCGTTAGATTTGTTTGATTTGAGATTTAACGTCCCCGTCAACACTTTAAAGGTCATTTTGGAGACGTTGCTTCCAATTTTGTGGGACTTTTACCCGACATTGAGATGAAATGACAGCTCTAGCCCTGTCGCCCAATGAAACCAATAGGGTTTATTAGCATGGGCGGTCCGCCTTGCACCGCGGCTCCTGGACAGGCTTAGATCCTCTAAGCTGTTTACCAGTACTAATGTGCGGGCCGGATTCAGCTCTGCGTGAAAGCATCATGCGGCCCATATATTTCTTCAAGCCCCTAGTGGCGAGGGCCACGGGTACTCGTTAGAACCACCTGGATAAGGTGGTTCTAACGAGCACCCACAATCTATATTTCGAGCAGAAATAAGACAAATGTCACATTTTTTTGTCTTAAAATTTCAATTTTTTCGGCGATAAAGGTTATAATGTATTTGTATAGGCGCGTTTTCGTAATGGGGTGTCAGGTTGTGTTTTGTTCAAAATTTACTGGGAAAATGGCTGAACTTTTTGCAAACAGTGAGGCCCTGATCAGATGCCGCAGAATTCTGCAGCATTTGATCTGGGCCTGCACTGTTTGCCAATTACCCGTTTTGGGGTTTCTGGTACAAAATGGATTAACAGTGGAATAAAATTAAAGACAAAGATTGGGTGAAAGTCATCATTTATTTAGATATGTAACCATTTCACATATTTCACATAAACAAGACAATGGTGGATGATGAAATACTTTGAGCACTTCAATATATTGTAACAATAATAACTGTTTAACCCTTAAGCTGCTGTTCTTGTCGTCTGCTGAATCTTCTTGCAAACTTTTCAAGAATATTTTTACATACAGGCAAACAGTGTGGACTCTGATCAGACTGCTCCTGGAGGAGCAGTCTGATCTGGGTCCACACTGTTTGACAAAATGACCAGAAGATGACAAAACAGATGACAAATGTCGTGACTGGCATTTTATGGGTTAAACCTTTTTATATGGGAAATCCGAAAACAAGTCATTGGCAAACAGTACAGGCCCAGATCAGATGCTGCAGAACTAGGCATCTGATCAGGGCATACAGTGTTTGCTGAAAGTACCATTTTCTAAATTTCTGAAAATAACTGACCCCCGACACTCCTCAATTTCAAAATACAGTCCTGCTGGATACCATACAAACAGACATGTTGTTCATTATGCTAAGCCTTAAAAGCCCCAGGGAAATTTTATAATAGATGACAATTTTATTCCTCATATTATTTTTCAGAGAAATCAGGCTTGACATTTCACATTAATTGTCTGCCCAGCAGACCACACATGTAATATCAAGCCTTATTTTCTCTAAACAAGAGCTGTCGCATGACAGCATAGCTCGCCTATTTTGCACCTCCAAGATATAAGGCAAAATCACTGAACCATGAAATGTGTCACACTGACCTGGATATATCTTGAGGTCAATCATCAGGTCATATGGAACTTATATTCCAGGTATGATATTTCTCCATAAAATAGTCTGAGTTATAAGGCAAAATCATTGAACCACGAAATATAGGTCACATTGTCACTGATATATTGCTGTATCAATCATCTGGTCACTTGGAACTTTAAATCATTGAACTGAAATATAGGTTACACTGGCCTTGACATATTTTATGATATTCATGGGCCACATGGAATGAATCCAGGATTGAAGTTTTTCCGTCAAATATATTCAAGATATAAGAAAAATCAATGAACCACCATGAAATATAGATCACACCGGCCTAGATATATTTTGCGGTCAATAATCAGGTCACATGGAACTTATATCACAGGTATGACATTTCTCTATCAAATAGTGTTTGAGTTGTTTGTTTGATTTGAGGTTTTACATCCCCATCAACACTGCATAGGTCATTTTGGTGACATTGCTTCCAACTGTGTGGGACTTTTACCCAACACTGAGATGAAATGACATCCCAAGCCCTGTCGCCCAATGAAACTAATAGGGTTTATAAGCATGGACAGTCAAACACGTACCGCTTTGCCTTGGCAAGCTTAGATCCTCTAAAAGGTTAGCCAGTACTCCTGTGCAGTCGGTTTCAGCTCTGTGAGGAAGCATCATGCAGCCCAAATATTTCTTCAAGCCCCGATGGGCGGGGGCGAGTGTTTGAGTTGTAAGGTAAAATTGAATCGTGAAATATAGGTCACACTGGCCTAAATAAATTTTTATGTCATTCATTGGGTCACAAGGAATTTATAATCCTGGTATGAAGTTTCTCCATCAAATAGTATTCAAGATGTATGACAAAATCATTGAACCATGAAATATAGGTCAAAGTGATCATGACCTAGATATATTTTAAGGTCAATCATCTGGTAGCATGGAACTAATATCCCCAGTCATCAATAGTAGTGTTATAAGGCAAAATTACCGAACCATGAAATAAAGGTCAAACTGACCTAGATATATTTTAATGTCAACCATCAGGTCACATGGAAATTATATTCCAGATATAACATTTTTCCATCAAATAGTATTCAAGATATAAGGTAAAATCACTGAACCATGAAATATAGGTCACACTGACCTAGATACACTTTGAGGTCATTCATTGGGTCACATGAAACTAATGTCCTAGGTTAAGACATCTATCCAACAAATAGTCTTCATGATATTAGGTCAAATCATTGGATTGAAATGTAGGTGACCAGCTGGACCATGAAATGTATGTCACCATGACCTTCACTCTTTTACACTTAAACTGATGTCACATAGTTGGCTGATGTATAACCAGTTGTATCGATAGCTTGTTAGCATAATGGAAAGGCATTGTAACATATTACAAATGTGTCCTTGATTTTGACCCCTAGCTCAACCTAGGGGCATGATTGTTCACTTGGAATATTAGAAGACCCTCCCAGGGTACCCAAGTTCCAAATATGATTACTCTGTGATGAGTGACTGTAAAGATATAATCATTTGCAAAACTTTAACGCAGTGTAATGGGAATGGGAACATGAATGCAAACGCGCACGCAGACTACCGGGGTGACAATAATAGCTCTCCTTGTACCTCGTAACGGTGAGCTAAAAAATATTTGAAAATAACATCTGCAAATGTTGTGATTTACAATTTAAGGGTAATGGATGTACACATGTTGGTAAGAAATACTAAATACTAAAAAGGACCCTTGTTATAACAACAGTTTTGTTTCCTAATCACCTGCTGTTATAAGGGTTTGCCACAAAAAAAAGAATCCTTATAAGAAGCATAATAGGTAATATAAAAGGGCTTTTTCCCCTGAATTACTCCATGAAACAAATACATGTATTATGGACATTTGTATTGTAAAATATTCACATCAGCATTTCTTTCTTCTTTTATATATCTCTTATGCACTTATTACCAGTGTATACTAATTAGGGATGTACTTTGTTTTACCCAAATTACTATTGTGTGCTTTATTGTAATTCAGAATTTCCCCTTCTTTTTTTACAATATGTTTTTCCCTCAGTCTGAAGAATACAAATAACTCAGAAATGTTCTTTCTCAGAGTAAGTGTCATTTCTTTTTATCCGTAGTCATAAATCCTGAGGTAGGTTCACTGTTATTGCATAAAAAAATAAAAAAGAAAACATCAAATTTTCATTTAAAAATAGTTAACAAATTGCTGTTGGAAAAGTCTGTGTGCTTGTAATCCAACTTCCTGATGTGCATAGATAAAAATGACGTCAAATCTTCTGCCTTTTACACGTAGATCACATGATACCTAAATATGGATTAAGGATGAAGATATAAGTATTTCCACTTGCATTTTATCTTGTTAGTTTTCTCCCTTTCTGGTTCTACCTCTTGAAGGGTGAAACCTAATGTGTGATATATATTCTGTGATTTAAAACACAGTTGTGGTTATATCCCTTACACAAATGGAATAATAATAATAACTACATGTAATTTTGACATCATGTGAACAAGTCCGTGAAATGTCGACCCCCTAAACCCCACTTTATATAGAGAAAACTTGTGTTTACTGGGGTATACATTATTTTTCTTATTTCTGCACCAAGACATAGGTTGTGGGTACTCATTAGAACCGCCTCATTGAGGCAGTTCTAACGAGCACCCTCAACCTATGTTTTAAGCATTTATAAGAAATATATCAAAGATTCTGATCAGAAAAGTAGCCTTTTGGGCGATGTGAAAAATGCACTCTGTCGCACGGGTGAGTTATTGTAATGACACTTGATTTTCTTTTTTAAAATAAAAATATTGTTATGTTCTGTTATGTGTCGTTAGTAAAAAGGTATACTTCACAAAACATGCCATAGAAACAGAAAAAAAGCTTTCAAACCGGCCTTTTTTGCTTTCGTTTTGAAGGACAATAACTATTTCATTACAGAACCTCATCACATCTAGGCTCTCCTACCCAAATATTTTTTCTGCAAATTTTGTTTACATATACATCGGTAATTAGTAACACCAAACATTCGAGATGTTGGCTGGGGTAGTCAAATACAAATAAAGTATTTAGCTGGTTGGAGTTTATTTTGAAAAATTATATTGTTTATTCCGTTGAAGGAATGAAATAATAATTTAACTAGAAATGATGTATCAGAATCGGTGGAAGAGTTTGTTTTATATACTAATTTGAACAGTTAATACACCGGTAATAAGTAACACCAGTGAACTCCAAGAAACAAATGTTGTGGACATTTGTTAAAATAAATATCCACGCGGAACAAATGTTGTGGACATTTGTTAAGATAAATATCCACACCAGTTGTTTTTGGAGTATTCAATACAATATTCTTGTATCATGATAGCAAGTCTGTGAGACGAAGACCCCTCTAAACCCCACTTTATATAGAGGAAAATGGGGTTTTCAGTGGTAAACATTAACTGCCTTATTTTTGCTCAAAAACATATATAGTGGCTTGTCGTTAGAACCGCCTCATTGAGGAGGTTCTAACGAGCACCAACAATCTATCTTGAAAGCAGAAATAAGAAAGATGTTACAATTTTTACATAATATTTGTCATTTCTGACACCAATGTTGGACGCCATAATTTCACATGGACATGTTTTGCTAATGTGAATAATCTCCAGTAATCCATCTCATCTTGAGCTAATGACTAGCATGAGAATAGCAGCAAACAATTTCAAGTCAGTTAAATGCCAATCATGACTAATAGCAGACAACATTTTTAGAAAAAAAAATGTTATATTTTTCAGACTCTGTCTCAAATACTGCTTTAACCCTTTCACCCCTGAGTTTCTGAAGTGGATTCTTCCATCATTGATCTTGGACACATCCATTCTAATGAAAGGAGGGTGCAGTCAAAATCATTAATGGCATGGCAGTGCTGATCCAGATAAAGTAGCTAATTATGACATTGAGATGAAATGACATCTCAAGCCCTGTGAAACCAAAAGGATTTATAAGCATGGGCTGGCCGACTCGTAACGCTTTGCCTGGGCAGGCTTAGATACACTAAGCGGTTTACCAGTACTCGTGTGCGGGTTGGTTTCAGCTCTGTGTGGAAGCATCATGCAGCTCATCTATTTCTTCAAGCCCTGATGGGCGGGAGCAGACCATCGACCTTGGAGAAATAGATTGGGCTGTATGGTGCTTCCACACAGAGCTGAAACTAACTGAACATTTGAGGACTGGTAAACTACATAGGTCTAAGCCTGCCCAGGCAAAGTAGTTTCTTTTGGTGGTAGGGGTTAAGAAGTCATTTCATCTCATGTCCGGTGAAACCCATAAAATTGGAAGCAACGTCTGCAAAATGACCTAAATAGAGTTGACAGGTACTTAAAACCTCAACATAGACAAAACAAACAATAACAAATCTACTGGGTTGGAAGGGTTAAACACACTATATTTATGTGTTCAAAAAAATTTACAAGAAACATTTAACAAAAGTAATATTCATCAAGAAAACACACCTATATAATTTTGACCCCCTTTAACCCCACTTTTATATAGTAAAACTGGGGTTTTAAGGGGTATACCTTATTTTTCTTAAATCTGCTGTAAAATATAGATTGTGGGTACACGTTAGAACCGCCTTGATGAGGCGGTTCTAACGAGTACCCACAATCTATGTTTTGAGCAGAAATAAGAAAAATATCACAATTTTTCATATTAGAATTACCATTTTTTGGGCGGTAAAATTTACAATGTATTTGTACAGGTGTGTTTTCGTTATGTTGAGTGATACTTTTTTTACAGAATTATGATTATTTCCCTCAGTAATGGAAGCTGTATTCTCTTTACAACCAATATCAGGGATAAATAGATATCCATGTTTGCTGGGTCACAAACAAGCCATCCTGAAAACATGCCTACATAGTTTTGACCCCTTTAAACTCCACTTTTATACAGTAAAACTGGGGTTTGCAGGGGTATACATTATTTTTCAGGTATTTCTGGTAAAAAACATAGATTGTGGGTTCTCGTCATAACTGCCTCGCCAATCACAATTTTTCACCTTAAAATTTTCATTTTTTTTGGCGTAAAATTTTTAATGTATTTCTATAGGCGTGTTTTCATAATGTTATATGTGATGAAGTCACCGAGCACTGTAGAAACTACACAATAACACATCCATTCAAGAAGGGCAGTTGTCAGTTTCTGGCAAAAGAAAGTACATTGTATGTAAACTGATCTGACCAGCATAGAGTTGACTGGGCCATTAAACTCCAAAACAAAAACAAACAGATCCATGCAATGTAGTGCATTCTTTTGGGACTCCAAAATTTACATTATTTTTGTTAAATTTGTGGTGTTTTCTGTGTCTGCTTCAAATATAGAATGTGGATGCTCCTTAGAAGTGCCTCAATGAGGTGGTTCTTATGAGCACTCACAATCTATGTTTTTGAACATAACAAAGAATATAATGCAAATCCTTGTTAAACCCAATTTTCTCTACATAAAGTTGGATTTACAAGGGTATTCATTATATGGACTTGTTAATGTGGTGAGTGCTAGATGACATCGCTGGCAAACACAAATATTTTGTTAATTGTTTTTTAATAGCATAACAACTATGATGGCCCCCGCCTATTGGGGCTTGAAGAAATAAATGGGCTGCATGATGCTTCCATGCAGAGCTGAATCCGGCCCGCACACGAGTACTGGTAAACCGCTTAGACGATCTAAGCCTGCCCAGGCAATGCGGTGTGAGTCGGACCGTTGATGCTTGTAAACCCTATTGGTTTCACTGGGCGACAGGGCTTGAGATGTCATTTCATCTCAATGTCGAGTAAAAGTCCCACAAAATTGGAAGCAATGTCTCCAAAATGACCTACATAGTGTTGACGGGGACATTAAACACCAAATCAAACAAACAAACAAAATAAAACTAAGACAAAACTGAAACACATTCAAAACCAATCAAGACATTATGGTTCAACAACTAATTCTATTCACAATCATACATCAAAACAAGGTGGATTTTTTTATGATTTTACAATTTAAGTCAAAACCAAAATGCAGAAATGAACGATAAAGTAAGATAGGTTTTATGGTTAACCAAATAACTTTATTAAGGCAAAACCAAAACAAAGAAACAAATGAACACTAAAACTATTATAACAAGTATTATAACAACAAGAAATGCATTTATAATTGTTTGTTTGTTTGATTTGAGGTTTAACGTCCCCGTCAACACTGTAAAGGTCATTTTGGAGACGTTGCTTCCAATTTTGTGGGACTTTTACCCGACATTGAGACGAAATGACATCTCAATCCCTGTCGCCCAATGAAACCAATAGGGTTCATAAGCATGGACGGTCCGCCTCGCACCGCGGTTCCTGGACAGGCTTAGATCCTCTAAGCGGTTTACCAGTACTAGTGTGCGGGCCAAATGCATTTATAATGAAATTTCATCAAAAAGTATTGTTCTTTGAATAGTTCATAAATATCAACTTCTGATATACAAACAATAGAACAAGATATACACATTTTTTCGGCGATAAATATTGATATAGGCTTGTTTTCATAATGACGATAACACACCTGTGCGACACCGCATACTTTTTTTTCACGTCTCCAAAATGGCTACTTTTTGGGTGAAAATCTGTGAAATTTTATTATGTATACTACAAACATAGGTTTTGGGTGCTCATTAGAATTGCCTCAATGAGGAGTTCTAACGAGTACCCACAACCTATATCCTGGAGCAGAAATAAGAAAACTAGTGTATACCCCTGTAAAACCCAGTTTTCTCTATATAAATTGTGGTTTATAGGGGTGTTCATTTCACACTCTTGTTAAAATGATGTTGTGGGTACTATATAGACTCACCTCTATGAGGTGAGTCTATCAAGTACCCACAACATATATATGGTATATAACAAGGACCCACAATGTATTGTTTAACAAGAAATACTGATACTGTAAAAATCCTGAAAATCTGGATACTTTGAGGACTTTCAGTAATTCTCCCAAAATTTTAACCAATTTGTTTCACAAACTGAAATTGTCCAAAAAGTGAAGACTGAATTGCAAACAAGGTAGCCGTGATCAGGAGTAGCAGTCTGATCAGGGTTTGCACTGTTTGCTTAGGCGTGTCTGTCTGTATACTTAGGCTTATTACTCCAGGAAAATCACCCTTTCAATATGATAACACACCCGTGCGACATAGTGCATTTTTCACATCTCCAAAATGGCTACTTTTCCGAAGAAAATCTGTGATATTTTTCTTATTTATACTGCAAACATAGGTTGTGGGTGCTCGTTAGAACCGCCTCATTGAGGCAGTTCTAACGAGTACCCACAATCTATGTCTTGGAGAAGAAATAAGAAAAATAAGGTATACCCCCATAAACCCCAGTTTTCTCTATATAAAGTGGGGTTTAGGGGGGTGTTTATTTCACGGACTTGTTCACATGATGAAGTATCCTAATTACTCTTATCTTGAGCTACAGAACAATACAATACATTCCATATACATAATAGCATCCTTAGTATTGGCAAATATACACTTGGCACATAAGCTTCAACCTCCAATGTTTAACCTTTATCTTGCTGTTCACAACAACCCCTATCTTTGCAAACAGTGTAGATCCAGATCAGATGGCTTCTGAAGAAGGCATCTGATCAGGATCTACACTGTTTGGCATTCAGTTTATGAATTTGTAGCAACAAATTACATCAAGTAATTTGATTGGTTGATAGACATAAATGGGTGTGGCTTAAATGAATATTCAGCAAGATAAGGGTTAATATCAACAGATGACATTAACCCATAATATGCTATCAAAGCAATTGTCAACTGCTTTGATATCTGCTGGTAATTTTAAGTCATTTTTGGAAACAGTGTGGACCCAGCTCATAAGCAGACTAATAAGAGTCCACACTGTTTGCAGGTATGTAAAAATATGTTTGAAAAGTTTGCCAGAACCTGCAGCAGCGAAATAAACACACAGCAATTTCAGATGCAGTACTGGTATTTTTTGGCATCTTTAGGGTTAAGTTTTTCCTAATAAATTCTTGACCTGAAAAAAAATTACTTGACATTCCATTCAAATGATCTTCCTTTGAGACAGTGGAGAGATGCAAAGCCCCATTTTCTTGAAAAAGAAAAAAAAATAATTCACATTGTCTCCAAATGAGGTAATTTAAATGAAATGCCAAGTCTTGAAAACAATACTTGGTATTTTTTTCAGACTGTCTACATTGAGATAGTAAATAGTTCTTGGAATTTTAACATTTGATTTTAACCCTTATCTTGCTGTTCATGACAACCCCTATCTTTGCAAACAGTGTAGATCCAGATCAGATGGCTTCTGAAGAAGCCATCTGATCAGGATCTATACTGTTTGACATTCAATTTATGAATTTGTAGGAATAAACTACATCAAGTAATCTGATTGGTTCAAAGTCAGAGATGGGTGTGGCTAAAATGAATATTCAGCAAGAGAAGAGTTAATGGTAAACATAGAAACAGTACTCTACATCTCATTCAGATTGTTTCAGGTTACAGTACTACACATTCTATTCAGACTTTCTATGGAAAGAATACTTGACATTTCACTTGTGTTAAGAATATCCCCATCGAGACTGTACTTCATTCTGGCCTCTGCCCATCAGGGCTTGAAGAAATAGATGAGCGGCATGATGCTTACACTTATATCTAAGCCTGTCCAGACAAAGTGGTGCAAAAAACCCTACTGGTTTCATTGGGTGACAGGGCTTGAGATGTCATGCCATCTCAATGTCAGGTAAAAGTTGAAAGCAACATCTCTAAAATGACATATAAAGTGTTGATGGGGAGGTTAAACCTCCAGTCAAACAAACAAACTGTCAGACTGCCTCAATGAAGACAATATATAACATTTTGTTCAGATTTTCTCCATAGAGATTGTACTCATTCAGTTTCCATGGGGACAGTTCTTGACATTTCATACGGACTGTCTCCTGACTGGAATGTCATATACTGTAAGAAAAAAGGCTGAAGGAAAACAAAATCATCTGCTGATATTAAAACAAATAAAGGTTTTGGGTTAAAATTTAAATAATAAATGCATGAGATATTCAAATGGCTTATTATGACAGTATCTGAGTTACATATACATGGTATACTCATGGCGATAATTCTGAGATAGTTTTACAATAATCAACTAGCCCATGACAAAACTTACAATAAGATGTCAACAGCAAATACTCAGATCAGCCTGCGCATGTCTGAACAGAGAATTTGCTGTTCGCATGATTTTTTTATAGTTTACTGGCTATTAAAGGAGGGTACTGAGGGCCATAATTCACTCACCTGAATATCACTGTCTCTAGTACATTCAATAGGACTATGATTTCTCTTCATACGACTATGTATGTATAAAATCTGTTGAAAATAAATGTTTAGGGATGACCCAGATATCACCAAGGCAGACATTCTGGTAAAGTTTCATGAGGATTGAAGCAAAAGTATGGCCTCTACGGGATGAACAAGGTTTTAATGCAATCTGACCTAGTGACCTAGTTTTTGACCTGACATGACCCATATTCAAATTCTTCCCAGATATTTTCAAGGCAAACATTCTGGTAAAGTTTCAAGAAGACTGAAGCAAAATTATGGCCTCTAGAGGGCGAACAAGGTTTCAATGCAATTTGGCCTAGTAACCTAGTTTTTTATCCAATATGACCCATATTTAAACTTGAACCAGATATCACCATGGCAAACATTCTGCTTAAGTTTCATGAAGATATAAGCGAAACTGTGGCCATTAGAAGGTGAAAAGGGTTTAAAAGATATCTGACTTAGTGACCTTTTTACCTGACATGACTCATATTCAAACTTGACCTTGATATCATCAAAATAAACATTCTGGTATAGTTTCATGAAGATTGAAGCAAAATTGTGGCCTCTAGAGGGTGAACAAGGTTTTAACACAATCTGACCTAGTGACCTCGTTTTTGACCCAATAGTACCCATATTCAAACCCAACCCAGATATCATCAAGGTGATCATTCTGGTAAAGTTTCATGAAGACTAAAGCAAAACTTAGGCCTATACATGATGAAAAAGGTTATAAAGAAATTAGATCTAGTGACCTAGTTTTTCACCTGACATAACCCATATTCAAACTTGACCTTGATATCATCAAGACAAACATTCTGGTAAAGTTTCATGAAGCAAAATTATGGCTTCTGGAGGGTGAACAAGGTTTTAAAGAAATTTGACCTACTGACCTAGTTATTGATCTGACATGACCCATATTTGAACTTGACCTGGATGTTATCAAGACAAAAATTCTGGTAAATTTTCATGAATATTGGAGAAAAATTGTGGCCTCTAGAGGGTGAACAGGGTTTTAATGCAATTTGACCTAGTGACCTAGTTTTTGACCCAACATGACTCATATTCAAACTCAACACAGATATCACCAAGGTGAACATTGTGGTAAAGTTTCATGAAGATTCAATCAAAACTAAGGCCTCTAGATGGTGAACAAGGTTATAAAGAAATTTGACCTACTAACCCAGTTTTTGACCTGGCATGACCCATATTAGAACTTGACCTTGATATCATCAAGGCACACATTCTGGTAAAGTTTCATGAAGACTGAAGCAAAATTATGGCTTGTAGAGGGTAATCAATGTTTTAAAGAAACTGACATACTGACCTAGTTATTGACCTGATATGACCCTTATTTGAACTTGACCTTGATATCATCAAGACAAACATTCTGGAACAGTTTCATGAAGACTGAAGCAAAATTATGGCTTCTGGAGGGTGAACAAGGTTTTAAAGAAATTTGACTTACTGACCTAGTTTTTGACCTGACATGACCCATATTTGAACTTGACCTTGATATCATCAAGACAAACATTCTGGTAAAGTTTCATGAAGATTGAAGCATAACTGTGGTCTCTAGAGGGTGAACAAGGTTTTAACACAATTTGACCTAGTGACCTAGTTTTTGACCCGACATGACCCATGTTCGAACCCGACCCAGATATCATCAAGGCAAACATTCTTGTAAAGTTTCATGAAGACTGAAGCAACATTGTGGCCTATAGAGGGTGAACAAGGTTTTGACGCAATCTGACCTAGTTACCTAGTTTTTTACATGAAAAGCTGCTCACATTTTTTTTTTCAGCAAAATTACTGGCATATTTACCATATCAAATGATCAAAATTTTAACAATATGTTAACTAACGACATCATTAGTTTTGAACAACTGGGCACAGTTGTTCAAAACTAAAGACATCATTAGTTAACGTAGCGTTAAAACTTTGATCATTTATTATGGCAAATATGCTAATATTGTTTCAGCAAAAATACCAAAAATTTATATATTAAACTTACTAGAACAGTTAACAATATGACCACTAACGAGCTCGTTAAGCTAACGATGCTTTGAACAACTGGGCCCAGGTCCCTGGTCAAGTAATCAATGCACTGACAGCACTGCTGGGTTGATTGTCTTTGTGTGTAGGCTGGGAAAATGGTCCTGAAACGGGGACTTAACCTTTTAAATTCCTGTCTTTAAGCAAACAGTGTAGACCCTGATCAGAGACCGTGCTTTGAGGTGTCTAATCTGGATCTAAACTGCTTTGGAAACCCAACACATGATTCCAGTCCATATATACATATCTCTCTTATGCACCACCGACTTCACGATGTCAAGACTAGCACAGCTATTTTTTTATAAATAGCCATTAACTGAATTTCCTACAAACCAGCGATAGTCACATAAACTTCAGCACTGAAAAGCTTTTCTGCTTAGTTACTTTGCGTCTATAGACAAACAATCATCCCAAAAATGTATCTTCACACAAAAATAAGAAATACATGCAGTAAATTTCCGCTATTAAGACCACCTAAAATTAAGTCTTAATCTGCCTTCAAAAACTTATTGAGAAGGTTTCAGTTATTCTTTGTGTTTTTTACATGCAGTGTTTCCTTATAAGAAACCACTTTTGGGACTGTTTAAAAGTGGTCTTAAAGACCACTTTTAAACAGTCACAAAGGTGGTCTTAATGCAGGAATTTTAGTGTACTCTGAAAATGCTGTCTGCTGGTGATAAGCACTTGAAGAGTTAACAGTTATGTCAAAGTATGGACATGAATCCACCAATACTGCCCTTAGTAACTGACGGTAAACATCTTTGACAATCCAATTCCACTGAATAATTTTATCTGCCACTATGGAAAGGAAGACAATCTCAAAACACAGTCTTCCTTAAACAGACTAGTCCAGAATCCCTTCCTGAATGGATAATAATACTTTTTAACATTTGTCTTGCTAAACCAGGATATGCTGTACTTTTTCAAACAGTATATATACGCCCATGGCAAGTAATTGACTGTAAGGATTACCTTGACCTTACAGTACAGACCAGAGTCTTGCGCACAACGTATCGCCTCATGATGGTTAAGATTTATGTCAGGCAATTTCAAAATCCATCCAGGAACAAGATATGATTATAATCTACTGATTATAAAGTCTCCCAAACGTACCCCCATACTCAGTTAAGCACCCATGTGGGCAATGTATCTGAAATATTAGGCCTTTCTTGAAGTGGAGGGGCAGAGGCATAGCCCAGACGGACCCCTGGTTGGTAATATTGAATGTGTCTTACCATAAGGGACAAGAATATTTTTGGTTTAGGGGTAGGAATCTGAACGGTTCCTGAGATAATTTATGATGTTTCTGGCGGCATTTTATGTTCATTGGAGTGGAAACAATTTGGCTATTTTGGTAGAGGATCGCATAGGGGCTTGAAGAAATATATGGGCTGCACGATGCTTCCACGCAGAGCTGAATCCAGCCCGCACACTAGTACTGGTAAATCGCTTAGAGGATCTAAGCCTGTCCAGGAACCACGGTGCGAGGCGGACTGTCCATGCTAATAAACCCTATTGGTTTCATTGGGCGACAGGGCTTGAGATGTCATTTCATCTCCATGTCGGGTAAAAGTCCCACAAAATTTGAAGCAACGTCTCCAAAATGACCTTTACAGTGTTGATGGGGACGTTAAACCTCGAATCAAACAAACAAAACAAATTGGTAGAGGATCAACTAAGCAACGTTCCTATGAAGTTTGAATGAAATTGGCACAAGGGTTCAGGAAGAGTTGGCTTGTAAAGATTTTTTTTTCTATTTTTAGCTCTGGTGGCCATCTTGTTCATCAGAGCGGAATGGTTTTATCTATTTGGCAGGGAGCCACCCAGGCACCATTCCTGTGAAGTTTGAATCAAATTGGCCTAAGGGTTTAGGAGGAGTTCCCATTGAAATCAAATTGTTGACCATGCAAGCTGCACGACGGACATTCACTGATCACAATTGCTCACCATGAGCACTTCGTGCTCAGGTGAGCTAAAAACTATTACAAACAGTTTTTCTATTTACAGCAGAACAGTTTCGTTGACATCATAAGGTCACCATCTTCCAATCATGTGGGAAAGAAGAAGGGTCTACCTTGACATCACTTAATAATCAGTTGACATCGCATGAGTCAATATATCCATTAAAGTTTGAACATAATTAAGCCCAAATAGTCAACTATATTTCTTCTATAAATGCACCTGGAATTTTTAATTGTCTGTCAGAGTATTTATCTGTAGGGGAATGGATACACCTGGCCACTTTTTACTTTGGCAATTCTTTTCTTTAACCAATATTGTACTGAATGAGATCTTCCACCTTCTATATAGCACGAGTCCATTGTAAAATTGAGGGTAATCAGGTTGATCTGATTTTAGAAGTGGTTTTATAAAAGATTGAACTATTTGGAAACAGCTAAGGCCCAGATCAGATATCTGTTCTTTGGTGTCTGATTGGGGCCACAACTGTTTGCCAGTGATCCATTCTGTGATTCTCCATATCAAAACAAGTTAAGAGCAGACCTCATTGAAAAGGCAGATGGCAACAATATTTCTAACAGTTGCTTCCATTGAAAGTGTATCCATTCCTCTTGAAGTACTGGGATTTTTGTATCCCAATATTGAGGTTGTTAACAATATATCAAATTATCATAGATCACCATGCCCTCTGTGTGAATGTTTTCTTTCACCTTCTCTAGATTCTTCTTCCTGTATACTACCTTTAGTCTCTTCTGGAGACAAAGATTTACTTATTTTATCTTCAGAATTTTTTAGTTTATCACCTTGGTTTAAAGTGGACTGTGTATCAAAATCATTTATATTACTAACTGTAGAATCACCTATACTTCCTATGTCATCACTAATACTTTTTTTACTTATACTACCAACGTTTATATCAGAGTCAATTCTCTGGGTATCTTGTTCTACTGATTTGTCTTCTGGAAGCCCTTTGCTTTCATCATCTAATTTTTCAGATGATTCTTTAAAAGTTTCTTCTCTTACTTTCCTCTTAAACTGATTAATACCTTCTTCAAAATCTTCTTCATTTGCATATGATTCACGCTTGTCCCTAAGAGTTTGGGTGTATATTTTAACTTTCATACCACTAGTTTCAATAACTTGAACTTTTGGAATTTCTGGATTGGAGTATTGCACTTCTGAGGGTTCTTCTGGTGAATGAAAAACTTCTTCTAATTGGTCACTGCTATGAAGCTCTTTCTCTTCTGAATGTAATACTTCCTCTGACTGGCCTAAATCTTCTGTGTATGATTCTGAAGGATCCTCTGCAGCATGACTTTCTGACTCATCCTCAACCATTTCCAGCTCACTGGCCATATCATTAAACAATGTCTTTACATGGTCATTCTCATATTTAACACCATAATACGCTGCTTGTAAAAGTGCTAGTACAGATGCCATATATGTATCTTTCTTGTTAAGCTTTTCAAAGTTTGTTTTTGTTCTTAATGTGTTCAGTATCTCTTGATATATGTCTGTCATACCTGGTGCAGACTCAGACTCTATTTTAATATTATCCAAATTAAAGATAAGTTGCTTTGTGCCATCAGAAAGTTTTTTCAGATTTATTATGCCACTGTCTGCTTGCAGTGTAGCCTGTGCTTGGGGTGTGTGTGCATGAATTTTAACTTTTTCAGACCCAGTTTTTATATCATATGGACTGTTTTCACCAACAGGTTGCAAGGGCTGAAATTTAAACGTTCTTTCTATGTAAGGTTCTTTGGCTTCCTCCTCAGATTCAAATTCTGTGGTTTGTTTTGGCAAGCTACTTTCAGAGTCATGTGATTCCTCTTCTGACCCGGATTGGCTCTTATCAGAAGCACCAGCTTCATTTGCTGTAGATTCTGAAAACAAACAAAAGAGAATCTGTGAAACCAAAGAATGCTCCCCGAAGATGTGCAGCAGTAGGAGAGTTATGTTAGTGAAAGAATAAAATATGGCAGTCCTATACACTTTGAAGTGTGGCAGGAAATCTGGGGTTCCACTGCACATGGTTTTGGTATGACTGAAATACTGCTGAAAGGGGTGTAAAACGTAAAAACACCCATCCACTCTATGTGTTGAAATTAATCAATGAATTATATGCCAGGTGTGAAACAAGAGGCCCATGGGCCACTATGCTCACCAGAGCTCTGATGGGAACTGCCCACTGGCAGCCAATGTATTTCAACATGATATGGTTTTAATCTGCTGATTTTACAGTCTCCTCAACAAACCACCATTCCCTTATGAGCACCTTTGTGGACTCTGTATCTGAAAAACTAGGCATTTTATGAAGTGGAGGAGGTGGAGCATGGACCCAAACGAGCCCTGGTTGCTATCACTGAATGCGTCATATCATAAAAAACATGAATATATGAGATGGAATATATATGCTTTAGGGTTTTGGGATCTGTACAGTTCCTAAGATATAAGGCCTTTCATGCAGTGGGGAGGCTGGAGCATGGCCACAGCAGATCCCAGGAAAGCCCAAGATTGTTGTCACGGAATGTGTCTTATCATAAGGACCAAGAATATATATGGTTCAGGGGCAGGGATCTGAACTGTTTCTGAGATATATGGCTTTTTGTGAAGTGGAGGGGTGGGGCATAACCTGGGACACCCACCCCTTGGGACCTCCAGGTTGGTGTCATTGAATAAGTCTTATCATAAGGAACATGAATATATATGTATGAGGGGTGGGGCTCTGAACAATTTCTCAGTTATTTGGCCTTTTGTGAAGTGGAGGGGTGGGGCATGGCCCCAGCACAACCTGTGTGACCCATAGGTTGCTATCACTGAATGTGTCTTATCATAAGGAACATGAATATACATATGGTTTAGGGGTGGGGCTCTGAACAGTTTCTCAGATATATGGCCTTTTGAGAAGTGGAGGGACAGACCCCTAGATTGGTGTTACTGAATGTGTCTTATCATAAGGAACAAGAATATATATAGTTTAGGGGCAGGAATCTGTGAGGTTTCAGAGATACTGGACCTTTTATGAAGTGGATGGGGTGGGACATTGCCCTGGCATATCCAGGGGCACCCCCAGGTTGGTCACTTGTATTGGGTGTAAACTGAAACTTTGCACCTTGAAAACAGCTTGGAATTATAGGTTATTGACTTTATATTGTGAAATATTCAGCACGAGTTCATATGGCGAAGGATGCACGAGCTTGCGAGTGCGTCTACGCCATATGAATGAGTGCTGAATATTTCACAATATAACAAGCAAATTCATTGAATTGATATCCCCCGCTGGGATAATGGGTTTTTTGTGTAGAATGGCAAGAAAATATATCTGGCCAAAATTGAGAAAAAAAATTGCGCGTGCATCACGGCAGCATAATAATACATATTTATTTCAAGTTTCATTTTATTCCATGCAATAGTTGCTGAGAAGCGGTTCCAGACAAAGTGAGACGACGAAAATCCAGAATTTTAATCATTCTAGGGGCCATTACTCTGGGTGTAAAAAGTCAATCCGAAAAAAATTTGTGCGTGCATCACCACAGCATAATAATACATATTTATTTCAAGTTTCATTTAATTCCATGCAATAGTTGCTGAGAAACAGTTCCCTACAAAAAAGTGAGACGACGAAAAATCCAGAATTTCAATCATTTAAGGGGCCATAACTCTGGATGTAAAAAGTAAATCCGGAAAAAAAATGCGTGTGCATCACCACAGCATAATAATACATATTTATTTCAAGTTTCATTTAATTCCATGCAATAGTTGCTGAGAAACGGTTCCGGACAAAGTGAGACGACGAAAAATCCAGAATTTCAATCATTTAAGGGGCCATAACCCTGGATGTAAAAAGTCAATCCAGAAAAAAATTGCGCGTGCATCACTGCAGCATAATAATACATATTTATTTCACGTTTCATTTAATTCCATGCAATAGTTGCTGAGAAACAGTTCCGAACAAAGTGAGATGACGAAAAAATCCAGAATTTCAATCATTTAAGGGGCCATAACTCTGGATGTAAAAAGTCAATCCGAAAAAAAATTGCGCGTGCATCACTGCAGCATAATAATGCATATTTATTTCAATTTTCATTTAATTCCATGCAATAGTTGCTGAGAAACGGTTCCGGACAAAGTGAGACGACGAAAAATCCAGAATTTCAATCATTCAAGGGGCCATAACTCTGGATGTAAAAAGTCAATCCGAAAAAAAATTGCGCGTGCATCACCACAGCATAATAATACATATTTATTTCAAGTTTCATTTAATTCCATGCAATAGTTGCTGAGAAACGGTTCCGGACAAAGTGAGACGACGAAAAATCCAGAATTTCAATCATTCAAGGGGCCATAACTCTGGATGTAAAAAGTCAATCCGAAAAAAAATTGCGCGTGCATCACTACAGCATAATAATACATATTTATTTCAAGTTTCATTTAATTCCATGCAATAGTTGCTGAGAAACGGTTCCGGACAAAATGTGACGGACGGATGGAAGGACGGATGGACGGAAGGACGGACGGACGGACAACGCCAAAACTATATCCCTCCGCCTTCGGCTTGGGATAAAAAGTAGAAGTAAAACAAAGATCAGGAATCGATACAATTAACTTACTCCACCCATCAAAGACACCAAAGGGAAAGAAACACAAACATTAAGCGACCAGACCATAATGGAAACCTAAACAAAGGAAGGCCATAAGGACAGTTACTTTCCTAAAAATGGCCATATGGCCATCCAAAATAAAAAGACACAAGTGATACACACAGTAAGTAACAAACAACAACATAAATAAATTGCCACAGAAGAACCGCCTTGGAACGGTCAGTGGAAAGATTTCCACTGGGGGAATAACCTTTTTATTATATACCCAATAACCTTTTTATTATATACCCAAAACTTGAACTGTTTGCCAAAATACAGGATTGCCTGGTATAGAAATCTGAACGTAAAATCAGATTATATTTTTAAGTTGTTTGAAATATAAAACAATGAAGGTCGTTAAGTGTCTCCCTACATGTTGATAAAACCATGCCCAACGGCGCCAAAGTGAAGACAATGTTAACATTGGTGCATGTGACATCATTAAAAACATTGACGTTTCCCAAAGCCAAACGCCATTTATTACCGAAGCGTTGGTTATATTTCTTTCAAAATACTCCTGATTTCTTAGAAGAAAGTATTGAAAATCTAAACAGATTGCAGGTAGGTCATATTTGACAGCATAAAATGCACTTTATGCACTTTGTCAGGGCCTATATTCGTTTTGTTTCAAGTCTTTTCAGTCGATACGCACGACAAGATGGCTGCCGATGTTTCGTCTTGAGTTACACAGATTTGAAAGTAGTTCTATTGAGAACATGACTGCTTATCTACGGACAATATGAACTTGACTACGGGCAATATAGAAAAATATTCACCGGTAACTTCTGTACAAAGTAAACAGGACATTTTCTTGGAATATAATAATGTTACTTTATTGAATGGTTAACTGGAAATTCGCATTCAAATAATGTCTACAGTTGCTAAACTTGTCTAGCATTGTGTGCATTATTTACATTGCTAAAAGTGACGTCATCAACCTCAAACAGGAAGATTTTTAAAGGTTTTCCCTATGTAAGTCTACGTAAAAATAAAGAACGCCTGTGTAGGGGTATTTTTGGCCCCAGGGCTATAATTTGATTAATCTTGGTAGAGGCTCACTAGATGAAGCTTCACACCAAATATCAAAGACCTGGGCCTTTAGGTTTCAGAGGAGAAGATTTTTTAAGATGTTTCCTATATAAGTCTATGTAAAATCAAAGGGCCCCAGGGCGGGGGCATTTTCGGCACCAGGGCTGTAATTTGAACAATCTTGATAGAGGTCCACAAGACAAAGCTTCATACAATATATCAAACACCAGTCCTGAGCCTTCGTGTTTCAGACAAGAAGATTTTTAAAGGTTTTCCCAAGTTTCAAGGTCATCTAACGTTAAAGATTTTTTAAGGTTTTTGCCATGTATGGGCATGTGACTACAATCTCACCAATAAATTTCCATTGGTTCATCCCATAGAAGCTCTACATGGAATTTGGTTTCAATCAACACAGCAGTTTAAGTGGATAAGAAGATAATATACTGAATCTAAGTTATCCAGGACAAAGGTCAGTTAATGACCTTGACCTTTGAAATTGGCAAACTTGCCCTTGACCTTTGGAATTGACAACTTCCATTCAGCTAATTGCAAATATCAATCCTGATGCCACAGGCTACAATAGAATCAGAAAATCTGCTCTTTCTCCTTTTTTTTCCATGCAAATGTCTAAGTGACCAAATTTGACCTTAACATAAAATAGGTTAAGGTCAACCAAAGGTATCATTTGAATAAACTTGGTAGGGCCCAAGTCCCCAATGCTGCATACCAAGTTTCAAGGCCATTGGCTATTTGGTTCCTGAGGGGAAGATTTTTAAAGGTTTTTACCGTATATGAGCATGATGGCTATCTTGGTCATGTGACCAAGAACCCATGAACAAACTTTTAATCCCCCAACAAATGGAGGTTCCACACGTAATTTGGTTTCAATTGGCACAGTAGTTTCAGAGGAGATGTTGTTAGAAAATGTTGGTGGCAATGCAGACGACGCACCCTCCCTATACTATAAGCTCCTCTGGTGAGGTAATAATACCCAGTTAACATGCTGAGCACTTCTAAATCAATGCGAAATCACCAGGGACAAAGCTTGTTCCTAGTGGTGACGGCTTATGGTTAAAATAGCATTGATAATTACAGTTAAAGCATACAAGAAACAGAAAACTTGATTTTTTTTTCAGGGAGAGATTATTTATCTTTCATGAACCCCAAAAGAAGTATTTTCATTTGTGGCTTCGCCACTCATGAAAATACTTCTTTTGCTGTTCAGTTGGTGAAATAATATCGATCGTAATCTGAAACCAGAGGACCAGTGGTCCTGAACCGCTCACCTGTCTGGTGACAATTTTCCTACTTAATTTCACTTAAATTGGCTCAGCAGTTTTGGAGAAAAAAATATCTGAAATATGGATCCTGAGTGACCTTGGTCTAAGGCCAATGAATGACCTTGACCTTTCTCACCCATAGATCTTCATGTATTCAATTACTTTACCTGATCTACAAATTTTGGTGACACTGTCTTCAATGGTTTCCTATAAATCCATTATTTTCACTTTGCCCCATGCAAAAGCCTAAGTCGGCAAATTTGACATTGCTGTAAAATAGGTCAAATTCAACCCAGGGTCACCAGTTGTACAAACCATGATGGGCCCAAGAACCATATGCTACATGCCAAGTTTCAAGGCCACTGGCGTTATGGTTCTGGAGAAGAAGATTTTTTAAGGCTTTTTACCATATATGGGCATGGCGGCCATCTTGGGTCTAAGGCCAATGAATGACCTTGACCTTTATCACCCATAGATCTTCATGTATTCAGCTACTTTACCTGATCTACAAATTTTGGTGACACTGTCTTCAATGGTTTCCTATAAATCCATAATTTTCACTTTGCCCCATGCAAAAGCCTAAGTCGGCAAATTTGACATTGCTGTAAAATAGGTCAAGGTCAACCCAGGGTCACCATTTGTACAAACCATGATGGGCCTGAGTACCATATGCTACATGCCAAGTTTCAAGGCCACTGGCCTGGCCACTGGCCATATGGTTCTGGAGAAGAAGATTTTTGAAGGCTTTTTACCATATATGGGCATGGCGGCCATCTTGGTCATGTGATCCAGACCCCGCGAACAAACTTTCGTTCCCCCATCCCACTGAGGCTCCATATGAAATTTGGCTTTGATTGGCCCTGCAGTATAGGAGAAGAAGATCTTTGAAAATGGTGGACGGACGGACGGACGGACGACGGACGGACGGACAGACGACGGACCAAGGCTATACTATAAGCTCACCTTTGAGCCTAAAGGCTCAGGTGAGCTAAAAATCCATTATTTTCACTTTTTCACTTTTTCCTATGCAAAAGCCTAAGTCAGTATATTTGACATTACTGTAAAATAGGTCAAGTTCAACCCAGGGTCACCATTTGAACAAATTATGATAGGCCCGAGTACCATTATGCTACGTGCCAAGTTTCAAGGCCATTGGCCTTACGGTTCTTGAGAAGAAGAATTTCGAAGTGTTTTTACCATATATGGGTGTGGTGGCCATCTTGCTCATGTGATCTAGACCATATTGGCAGCTTTTCATTTGTTCAACTCCCAAAGGCTCCATCTTGAATTTCACTTCAATTGGCTCAGTAGTTTCTGAGAAAAAATGTTTGAAATATGGAACCTGCGTGACCTTGGTCTAAGGTCAATTAATGACCTTGACCTTTCTTACACATAGATCTTCATGTATTCAGCTACTTTACCTTATCTACTAATTTTGGTGACACTGTCTTCAATGGTTTCCTAAAAATCCATTATTTTCACTTTTTCCCATGCAAAAGCCTAAGTCGGCAAATTTGACATTGCTGTAAAATAGGTCAAGGTCAACTCAGGGTCACCATTTGAACAAACTATGACGGGCCTGAGTACCCTATGCTACATGCCAAGTTTCAAGGCCATTGGCCTTACTGTTCTGGAGGAGAAGAATTTTTAAGGCTTTTTACCATATATGGGCGTGACGGCCACTTTGGTCATGTGATCTAGACCGTATTGGCATTTTTTCATTTGTTCAACTCACAAAGGCTCCATATTAAATTTTACTTAAATTGACTCAGCAGTTTTGGAGAAAAAAATGTTTGAAATATGGATTATGAATGACCTTGGTCTAAGGCCAATGAATGACCTTGACCTTTCTGACCCATAGATCTTCATGAATTCAATTACTTTACCTGATCTACAAATTTTGTTGACACTGTCTTCAATGGTTTTCTATAAATCCATATTTTCACTTTGCCCCATGCAAAAGCCTAAGTCGGAAAATTTGACATTGCTGTAAAATAGGTCAAGGTCAACCCAAGGTCACCATTTGTACAAACCATAATGGGCCTGAGTACCATATGCTACATGCCAAGTTTCAAAGCCACTGGCCTTATGGTTCTGGAGAAGGAGATTTTTGAAGGCTTTTTACCATATATGGGCATGGCGGCCATCTTGGTCATGTGATCCAGACCCGCGAACAAGGCCAATGAATGACCTTGACCTTTCTGATCCATATACATTCAAGTATTCAGTTACTTTACCTGATCTACAAATTTTGGTGACACTGTCTTCAATGGTTTCCTATAAATCCATTATTTTCACTTTGCCCCATGCAAAAGCCTAAGTTGACAAATTTGACATTGCTGTAAAATAGGTCAAGGTCAACCCAGGGTCACCATTTGTATAAACCATGATGGACCCGAGTACCATATGCTACATGCCAAGTTTCAAGGCCACTGGCCTTATGGTTCTGGAGAAGAAGATTTTTGAAGGCTTTTTACCATATATGGGCATGGCGGCCATCTTGGTCATGTGATCCAGACCCCGCGAACAAACTTTCGTTCCCCCATCCCACTGAGGCTCCATATGAAATTTGGCTTTGATTGGAGAAGAAGATCTTTGAAAATGGTGGACGGACAGACGGAGGGACGACGGACGGACGGACGGACGGACGGACGACAGACCATTGCTATACTATAAGCTCACCTATGAGCCTAAAGGCTCAGGTGAGCTAAAAATCAAATATCCTCTATATACTTTTACTGTGGTACATAATGAAAAGAGTCTTACCAAAAACCATGACTTTATCCGTCATCATAACTTGAAGTCCTGCATGCTCTTCCCAAGCCTGAATGAGAGCATGGCCTTCTGTGTGAAACAGGAACAACAAGGGAATGTGGACATCATCATTGTTGTCCCCAGACATAGCAAACAGGGGCTGGGTATCACTGGCGGTACCCGGGTTATGGTCTGTATAGATAAACACAACAAAAACAATTATGTAACAGAAAACTTGGGACCCCTGCTTATTAAACTTTTTTCATGCCTCAATGAAAACTTAATCCTGTAATGAAGTTTGTCCCGCTCATGAATAAAATTTCAATAACTGTTGGCATTTTAATATTAATGAGTAGGACAAATAACTGCTGAAAAGGATTGCATGAATTATTTGCATTTCAATGTTTTTGAGCATTTCAATTTTCATGCTCTATTGAACTGAGCATGAAACAAGTCTTATTACCTCCAGCTCAGGGATTTAAAAATGTAACAGCAAGTATCCAAAAGCCTTGATACAATCTGTGACAATGTCTTTCTATATTTCTTTGTATTCAACCCTGAGAATATTCCATTTTGTACAGAAACTAAAGGCAAAAAAAATTACCGATACTCAAGTTTTTAATAAAAGGGCTGCAAGCACTGCATCATGCCCTGCCACTGCACATACATCAAGTGTGTTAACACTGTCAAAAATGACTTCAAAGTTAAGGTGCATTAGTCTTTCAGTCAATTAAGTTGACATGACTGTATGACTGAGATGACTATTTTCAATGTTCAAAAGTGAGTAAACCAGAAACTTGTTTTCTGCAGATCACTTCATTGTGCTTCACATTTGTGCAAAGCTTGCTAAACAAGATGTGTTTGTGAAACATTGATGCCCCCGGACAGCGCATGTTATTCGAAAGTTATGGCCAATGTTAATGTTTTTAAAAATTTTGAAAAAAATAGGTCAAAGGTCAAGTTCAAGGTCATGAGATCAAAAATTATGGTACCACTGGAAAGGTCTTGTGATAAGGTATACACATGTGAAATATGAAAGCTCTATCTATTACCATTCAAAAGTTATGCCCAATGTTAAGGTTTTTGTAGACAGACAAACGGCCAAACGGACAAACAGACAAACGGACAAACAGACAGACAGACAGACCAAAAACTATATGCCCCCCAATCTCTTAGATTCTGGGGGCATAAAAATATCTCAAAACAGTTTTCTATAACACAGCATTACGATAACACACTTGTTTGACGTAAGGCACTTTTTCATATCTCCAAAATGGCTGCTTTACTGATGAAAATCTGTAATATTTTTCTTATTTATACTGCCAACATAGGGAGCCGGTGCTCGTTAGAAGCACCTCATTGAAGCAGTTCTAATGAGTTCCCAAAATGTATGCACTGGAACAGAAATCAGACTAGAAATGCGTCCATAGGACACTGATGCCCCCGCCTGAAAATATGTCTTATGTTCGTATTCAACCATAGAAAGTTATTGACCATGTTTAAGTTTTGGAACCTTTTTTCATGTTTGACCTCTAAGTATGACCTTGACCCTGTAGGTAAGGACCTTGGTTTTGTGTGAGGCAGATTGTCTCATTATGGCCAACATTTCTGCCAAATAATTTCAAAATCCATCCAGAGATAAGAAAGTTATTCACTGTGTTTAAGTTTTGAACCATTTTTTTTACCTTTGACCTCTAAGTATGACCTTGACCTTGGGGGTACGGATCTGGGTTTGGACGTGACACATCATCTCATGATGGTTAATATTTCTTCAAAGTAATTTTAAAATCCATCCAGAAATAAGTAAGTTATTCACTGCGTTTAAGTTTCGGACCCTTTTTTTGACCTTTGACCTATAAGTATGACCTTGACCTTGGAGGTACGGATCTGGGTTTTGCACGTGACACGTCGTCTCATGATGGTTAACAATTCTGCCGAGTAATTTTAAAATCCATCAAGCAATAAGGAAGTTATTGACTGCGTTTAAGTATCGGACGCACGGACGGACGGACAGGGGCAACGCTATATGCCCTTTCCACCATTCTTCGAATGGCGGGGGCATAATAAAAAATAATGTACACCCCTGTAAACCCCAGTTTTCGAAATGGTGTTTGTAAAACACTAAGCCCTCCCAAACAAAAGCTTGCCCTTAAATGCCCAAATTTTCAAAAAGACCATTACCGAAGAAACTTTATCCGAGTTTTTTTTTTTTTCAAATGTTAATCAGATTATCTGCTAGTCATTCCCTATCAGCCTGTCAGATTTCTAACAATTTAAATAGTTTTTTAAATAACTTGCAACAAGAAAGAAACACAATTAAATGGCCAGAAATTGCAAAGGGTCATTACTCCAACAAAATTTCATTAAATTAGTTGAAAATTTAAACAGCTAGGTAATCTCATCCGCTAACCCAATCAGTATATCAAGGCTCTAGCTGAAATAGCAATTCAGATATCTTGCTAACGAGATTTCAATCTTATTTCATTGAAAGGGAAATAACACAAAGATAGTATTTAATTAGGATAAGAAACAAAAATTAGTGTCAACTGTTTGGTTGAGAAATCCATGAAGAAATTTCAAAACACTAGCAAACATGGTTCTAAGGTCATGTGGTGCACAAGAAAGCAAAACCATTAAACGATCTGAAATTACAAAGTGCAATCACTCCAACAAAATTTCATTAATGAAAATTTAATCAGCTGATCTCCTCCTCAGTCCCAATCAGTATACCAAATATCAAGGCTGTAGCTCAAATATTTTTTTTATAAATCTTGCTAACGAGATTTCTATGTTATTTGTTTGAAAAGGAAATAATGCGAAAAGGGGAGATATTTCGGATGAGAAGAAAAATACAGGTCAACTATTTTTTCATGAGGACTCCATATATGAAATTTCAAAACACTAGTAAACATAATTCTTAAGTAATACTATTCACAGGAAAGCAACACAATTGAATGACCAGAAAATGTAAAGGGCCATTAACTCTGACAAATTTTCATTAAATTGGTTGAAAATTTAACCAGGTGATCTCCTAATCAGTCCAATCAGTATACCATATATCAAAGCTCTAGCTCAAATACAACAAGATTTCTATGTTATTTAATTAAAAGGGAAATAACTCGACAAGGGGAGATATTTCGGATGAGAGTATACCAAATATCAAGGCTCTTGCTCGAATATTTTTTTAGAAATCTTGCTAACGAGATTTCTATGTTATTTATTTGAAAAGGAAATAATGCGAAAAGGGGAGATATTTCGGATGAGAAGAAAAATACGGGTCAACTATTTTTTCATGAGGACTCCATATATGAAATTTAAAATCACTAGTAAACATAATTCTTAAGTAATACTATTCACAGGAAAGCAACACAATTAAATGGCCAGAAAATGTGAGTGAGTGTTTGAGTTTTACATCCCACCAACAGCTAAGGTCATACGGAGACAGGACCTTGGTTTAAAGACTCATCCGAAAGTCTGGAGAAGCCCGGGATCGATCCTGCGATCCCTGGTTTACAAGGCGTCCAGAAAATGTAAAGGGCCATTAACTCTGGTTGAAAATTTAACCATGTGACATCCTACTCAGTCCAATCAGTATACCATATATCAAGGCTCTAGCTCAAATACAACGAGATTTCTATGTTATTTAATTAAAAGGGAAATAACTCGGAAAGGGGAGATATTTCGGATGAGAAAAAAAAAATATGGGTAAACTATTTTTTTATGAGGAAACCATATATGAAATTTCATAACACTAGCATACACAGTTCATAAGTTATGCTATGCACTAGAAAGCAACACAGTTAAATGGCCAGAAATTGCAAAGGAACAGAACTCTGAAAAAATTTCATTAAATTGGTTGAAAATTTAATCAGGTGATCTTCTCCTCAATCTTAATCAGTAAACCAAATATCAAGGCTCTAGTTCAAATACTTTTTGAGATATCTTGCTAAAGAGATTTAAGTAAAGGAGAAACAACTCAAAAAGGGGAGATAATCGGACTAAGAAAAAATATGGCTCAACTATTTTTTCAGGAGAAATCCATATATGAAATTTCAAAATACTAGTATACATGGTTCTAAAGTTATGCCATGCACTAGAAAGCAGCCCAATTAAATGGACAGAAATTGCAAAATTTCATTAAATTGGTTGAAAATTAAATTAGTTGAAAATTAAATCAGGTGATCTCCTCCTCAGTCCCAATCAGTATACCAAACAATAGCTCCAATATTTTTTAGCTATCTTGCTAATGAGCTTTCTGTATTATTTAGTTAAAAGGAAAACAACTCGAAAAGGGGAGATAATTCGGATATGAAAAAAAAATATGGGTCAACTATTTTTTCATGAAAAATCTGTATATGATAGCAAGTTTTGGGCATCTGTGCCCCCCTAAAAAAAGGTCAGGGTCACCAAAATCTAATCAAATCTTTGATAGGTTGCATTGATATATTGTACCAAGTTTGACCAAATTAGATAGGTGCAGACAAGCCATTTTTGGTCAAAAATTAACAGTTTTTCGAGGCCTGTGCCCTTGAAAATAAGGTCAAGGCCATCAAAACAAAATTGCTGTTTTCCCCTATCCCAGTGACATAATCATGAAAGTTTGGTCAGAATCCATTAATAGGTTCAGAAGATATAGTGCTTCAAGCAGGCTATGCCGACACTGATGCCAATGCTGCCGCTGATGCAAACAGGATCCACACAAAAAAAAATAAAATGTCCCCCTCACCCATGGTGGGGAACATAATAATTAGCAATACATACATGCAAAGAAAAGAACTATAATAATAACCCTTCTCTTACTGAATATTCAGTTTAGCCACATCCATTTCTGACTTTGAACCAATCAGATTACTTGATGTAATTTATTCTTACAAAGCCATAAACTTAATGTCTAACAGTGTAGATCCTGATCAGATGGCTTCTTCAGAAGCCATCTGATCTGGATCTACACTGTTTCCAAAGATAGGGGTTGTTGTGAACAGCAAGATAAGAGATAATAAACCAAGACTGAAGAACCATTTTGGAATGGTCAGCAAAAAGTTTTTTTCTGGGGGCTTAAATTGATTTTAAGTGACCAAAATCCTCACCATTGGGTCTGTTGTGGTTTAGACAAAACAAGAGGGCCCAATGGCCCTATATCGCTCACCTGTTTGGACCCCAGGGGGGCATGATTGGCAGGAATTATGTAGGTGACCACTTGCCGTCGCTACTTGCTAAATATCTAATGTTCCAGAGAAGAAGATTTTTTAAGCTTTTTCCATTATGAGTCTATGGGAGCAAAGGGGCCCCATGGTGTGGCCCATTTGAAACCCAGGGGCATGATTGGCAGGAATTATGTAGGTGACCACTTGCTGTTGCTAAATATCTAAGCTCTGGGCCCTGTGGTTTCAGAGAAGAAGATTTTTTGAAACTTTTTTCCAATATGAGTCTATGGGAGCTAAGGGGCCCCGGAGCGAGGCCCATTTGGACCCCAGGGCCATGATTGGCAGGATTCATGTAGGTGACCACTTGCCGTTGCTTCATGCTAAATATCTAAGCTCTGGGCCCTGTGGTATCAGAGAAGATTTTTTAAGCTTTTTTTCCATTATGAGTCTAAAGGAGCTAAGGGGCCTTGGGGCATGGCCCGTTTCGACCCCAGAGGCATGATTGGCAGGAATTATGTAGGTGACAACTTGCGGTTGCTACATGCTAAATATCTAAGCTCTGGGCCCTGTGGTTTCAGAGAAGAAGATTTTTGAAGCTTTTTCCATTATGAGTCCTAGGGAGCAAGGGGGCCCCGGGGCTTGGCCCATTTTGAACCCAGGGGCATAACTGGCAGGAATTATGTAGGTGACCAATTGCCATTGCTACATGCTAAATATCTAAGCTCTGGGCCCTATGGTTTCTGAAAAGAAGATTTTTGAAGCTTTATTTCCATTATGAGTCTATGGGAGCTAAGGGGCCCTGGGGCGTGGCCCATTTGGACCCCAGGGGCAGGATTTATGTAGGTGACCACTTGCTGTTGCTACATGCTAAATATCTCAACTCTGGGCCCTGTAGTTTCAGAGAAGAGGCTTTTTGAAACTTTTTCCAATTATGAGTATATAGGAGCTAAGGGGCCCGGGGGCGTGGCTCGTTTGGAACCCAGGGGCATGATTGGCAGGAATTATGTAGATGACCACTTGCCTTTGCTACATGCTAAATATCTAAGCTCTGGGCCCCGTGGTTTCAGAGAAGAAGATTTTTGAAGCTTTTTTTTCCATTATGAGTCTTTGGGAGCTAAGGCCCCCCCAGGGTGTGGCCAATTTGGACCCCAGGGGCATGATTGGCAGGAATTATGTAGATGACCACTTGCCGTTGCTACATGCAAAATACCTAAGCTCTGGGCCCTGTTGTTTCAGAGAAGAAGATTTTTGAAGCTTTTTTCCATTATGAGTCTATGGGAGCAAAGGGGCCCCTGGGCGTGGCCCATTTGGAACCCAGGGGCATGATTGGCAGGAATTATATAGGTGACCACTTGCCGTTGCTACATGCTAAATATCTAAGCTCTGGGCCCTGTGGTTTCAGAGAATAAGATTTTTGAATTTTTTTTTCCATTATGAGTCTATGGGAGCTAAGGGGCCCCGGAGTATGGTCCATTTTGACCCCAGGGGCATGATTGGCAGTATTTATGTAGGTGACCACTTGCCATTGCTACATGCTAAATATCTTAGCTCTCGGCCTTGTGGTTTCAGAGAAGAAGCTTTTTGAAGCTTTTTTTTTCCACTATGAGCCTATAGGAGCTAAGGGGCCCCGGGGCGTGGCCCGTTTGGACCCCAGGGGCATGATTGGATGGAATTATGTACAAGACCACTTGCCATTGCTACATGCTAAATATCTAAGCTCTGGGCCCTGTGGTTTCAGAGAAGAAGATTTTTTAAGCTTTTTTCCATTATGAGTCTATGGGAGCGAAGGGGCCCCGATGTGTGGCCCATTTAAACCCCAGGGGCATGATTGGCAGGAATTATTTAGGTGACCTTTTGTCGTTGCTACATGCTAAATATCTGAGCTCTGGGCCCTGTGGTTTCAGAGAAGAAGATTTTTGAAACTTTTTTTCCATTATGAGTCTATAGGAGCTAAGGGGTCCCGGGGCGTGGCCAATTTGGACCCCAGGGGCATGATTGGCAGGAATTATAAAGGTGACCACTTGCTGTTTCTACATGCTAAATACCTAAGCTCTGGGCCATGTGGTTTCAGAGAAGAAGATTTTCAAACCTTTTTTCCATTAGGAGTCTATGGGAGGAAAGGGGCCCCGGGGTGTGGCCCATTTGGAACCCAGGGGCATGATTGGCAGGAATTATGAAGGTGACCATTTGTTGTTGCTATATGCTAAATATCTAAGCTCTGGGCCCTGTGGTTTCAGAGAAGAAGATTTTTGAAGCTTTTTTTCCATTATGAGTCTATAGGAGATAAGGGGCCCCGGGGTGTGGCCAATTTGGACCCCAGGGGCATGATTGGCAGGATTTACGTAGGTGACCATATAACATTGTTACAAGCTAAATATCTAAGCTCTGGGCCCTGTGGTTTCAGAGAAGAAGATTTTTTAATTTTTTCCCATTTTAAGTCTATGGGAGCTATATGTTACCATGGCAACCAGAATTCCAATCTGATCAGCCCAAAAACCTTATGCAGCCTTCCTCCCTACCTGACGATGCTTCACATAAAATTTGATCAAGATTGGCCATGGGGTATAAGATATATACTTATTTGAAATTGTTTACGGACGCACGGACGGACGCCGGACAAAATGTGATCACAAAAGCTCACCTTGTCACTACGTGACAGGTGAGCTAAAAACAACAACATTTGTCCGCATGAAGGATTTCTAACTCATCTGTGCAGCATCTCCAACCAGAGGACAAGTGGTCCTGTAAACGCTCACCTGACACCTGGTCCTGGTGTACATTTGACATAGCCTAAAATAGGTCAAGGCCATCCCAGGGTCACCATTTTTACAAACTATGATGGGCTCAAGTACCAGATGCTACAAGCCAACTTTCAAGGTCATTGGCTTCATGGTTCTGGAGAAGAAGATTTTTGAAGGCTTTTTACCATATATGGGCATGGCTGCCATCTTGGTCATGTGACCCAGACCCCGCGAACAAACTTTCGTTCCCCCATCCTACTGAAGCTCCACATGAAATTTGGCTTTGATTGGCCTCCCTGTTTTGGAGGAGAAGATCTTTGAAAATGGTGGACGGACGGACAACGGATGGACGGACGACAGACCATGGCTATACTATAAGCTCACCTATGAGCCTAAAGGCTCAGGTGAGCTAAAAATCAATTATTTTCACTTTTTCCCAAGCAAAAGCCTAAGTCCGCAAATTTGACATTGCCGTAAAATAGGTAAAGGTCAACCCAGGGTCACCATTTGAACAAATTATGATAGGCCCGTGTACCAGATGCTTCCTGCCAAGTTTCAAGGTCATTTGCCTTACGGTTCTGGAGAAGAAGAATTTCGAAGTGTTTTTACCATATATGGGCATGGCCACCATCTTGGTCATGTGACCTGGACCATATGAGCAAATTTTCATTTGTTCATCATATAAAGGATCCATATCAAATTTCACTTGAATTGGGCCAGCGGTTTCTGAGAACAAGAGGCCCATGGGCCACTATGCTCACCAGAGCTCAGGTGGGCACTGCCAAATTGCAGCCATGTATTTTAACATGATATCATTTTAATCTGCCAAATGAACCCCCATATCCAAATGAGCATCCATGTGGACTCAGTATATGAAACATTAGGCCTTTTATGAAGTAGAGGGGGTGGGGCATGGACCCAATGGAGCCCTGGTTGGTATCACTAAATGTGTCTTATCACAAAGAACAAGAATATATATGGTTTAGCAGTGGGGATCTGCATGGCTGGAGATATAAGTGGAGGGGTTGGAGCATGCCCTGTCGTTCCCAGGAAAGCCCAAGATTGTTATCCCTAAATGTGTCTCATCATAAGGACCAAGTATATATATGGTTTAGGGGTGGGAATCTGAACGGTTTCCAAGATATCCTTTCATGAAGTGGAAAGGAGAGGACTGGCCCCTGCGGACACACCTACAGTAGGTGTGCTAATAATAAGGAACAAGAACATATATGAATATGGGGTGGGGATTTAATGGTTTCTGAAATATATGGCCTTTTATGAAGTGGAAGGGCGGGGCACATTGCCTCAGCACAAAGAGACCCCCAAGTTGGTGTGACTGAATGAGTCTTATCATAAGGAACAAGAATATATATGGTTTAGGGGTGGGGATCTGAACTATTTCTGAGATATGTGGCTTTTAATGAAGTCAAGCGGTGGAGCAAGGCCCGGGCATGCCCCGGGGACTCACAAGCTGGTGTCAATGAATGTGCCTTATCATAAGGAAGATGAATATATATGGTTTAGGGGTGGGGCTCTGAACAGTTTCTGAGATATAAGGCCTTTTGTGAAGTGCAGGGGTGGGGCAAGGCCCAGGGAGACCCCCAGGTTGGTGTCAATGAAAGTGTCTTATCATAAGGTACAAGAATATATATGGTTTAGGGGTGGGGATCTGTAAGGTTTCCGAGATATTGTGATATTATGAAATGGAGGGGGTGGGGCATGGCCCGAGCACATCCCTGGGGACTCCCAGGTTGGTGTCACTGAATGTGTCTCATCATAATATACAAGAACATATATGGTTTAGGGGTGGGGATCTGAACAGTTTCTGAGATATATGGCCTTTTGTGAAGTGAAGGGGTGGGGCATGGCTCCGGCGCACCCCGGAAGACCCCCAATTTGGGGTCAATGAATGCGTCTTATCATAAGGAGCAAGAATATATATGGTTTAGGGGTGGGGATCTGTAAGGTTTCCGAGATATTGGGCCTTTTATGAAATGGAGGGGTGGGACATGGCCCCGGCGCATCCCGGGGGACCCCCAGTTTGATGTCACTGAATGCGTCTTATCATAAGGAACAAGAGTATATAGGGTTAAGGGGTGGGGATCTGAATGGCTTCCGAGATATTGGGCCTTTTATGAAGTGGAGGGGGTGGGGCATGGCCTCGGCACATCCCGGAGGACCTCCAGGTTGGTGTCACTGAATCCGTCTTATCAATAGGAACAAGAATATATATGGTTTAGGGGTGGGGATCTGTAAGGTTTCTGAGATATAAGTCATTTTATGAAGTACTGGGGGCGGGGCATGGCCCCGGCACAACCTACTGGACCCCCAGGTTGACATAACAGCATATGGCTGAGAGAAGTTTACTAAAGGAACATTTCTATGAAAAGTTTTGTCAAAATATCTGCAAAGGCTTTGTAGTTAATGCCATTTTTCAATTTTCCCCATTATAAGTCTATGGAAAATCTAAGTTGCCATAGCAACCAAACTAAAGAGCCGAATTTCATAAAAAACACAAAACCTGTAAAGGCAAATATGGTGAATATTTCCATAAACTTTCAGCCTCATAGAGCATACGGTTTCTGAGGAGATGATTTTTTAAGTATTTTTTTTTTCTATTTTTTCATTTTGGTTTCCATGGCAACCAATACAAATGAGCAGTAGGCCTAAAATCATATGGCAGATAGTAGATTGCCTAAGGAATATTTCTATGAAAGTTTTGTCAAAATATCTGCAGTCGCTTGGCAGTAAATGCCATTTTTCAATTTTCCCCATTATAAGTCTATGGGAGCTCTAAGTTGCTATAGCAACCAAACTAATGGGCCAATTTTCATAAAAAACACAAACTTTCAATCCCCCAGCCCAAGGATGCTACAGATAAAATTTGGGCTGAATCGGTCCAGTGGCTTCAGAGAAGAAGATGTTTGAAAGTGTTGACGTCAGACGACGACGACGACAACAACAACGACGACAACGACGACGACGACGCCGGACAACTGCCTATCCTATAAGCTCCCCCGGAGCCTTCGGCTCTGGTGAGCTAAAAAACTGTTTTAAAATATGGAACCTGGTTAATCTTGGTCCTAGGTCACTGAATGATGACTTTTCTTACCCATGAATCTTCATGTATTCATTTACTTTACCTGATCTACCAATTTGGTGACATTGTCTTCAATGGTTTCCTAAAAATCCATTATTTTCACTTTTTCTCATGCAAAAGCCTAAGTTGACAAATTTGACACTGCCATAAAATAGGTCAAGCTCAACCCAGGGTCAGCATTTGTAAAAACTATGACGAGCCTGAGTACCATATGATATATGCCAAGTTTCAAAGCCATTGGCCTTACGGTTCTGGAGAAGAAAATTTTTGAAGGCTTTTTACCATATATGGGCATGGTGGCCATCTTGGTCATGTGATCTAGACTGTACTGGCAACTTTTCATTTGTTCAACTCACAAAAGCTCCATATTGAATTTCACTTAAATTGGCTCAGTAGTTTCTGAGAAAAAATGTTTTTTTTTGAAATATGAAATCGGAGTGACCTTGCTCTAAGGTCAATGAATGACCTTGACCTTTCTTACCCATAGATCTTCATGTATTCAGTTACTTTACCTAATCTACAAATTTTGGTGACACTGTCTTCAATGGTTTCCCTAAATATTCATTATTTTCACTTTTTCCTATGCAAAAGCCTAAGTCAGCAAATTTGACATTACTGTAAAATAGGTCAAGATCAACCCAGGGTCACCATTTGAACAAATTATGATAGGCCCGAGTACCATATGCTACATGCCAAGTTTCAAGGCCATTGACCTTGCGGTTCTTGAGAAGAAGAATTTCGAAGTTTCTTTACCATATATGGGCGTGGTGGCCATCTTGGTCATGTGATCTAGACCATGTTGCCAGCTTTTCATTTGTTCAATTCCCAAAGGCTTCATATTGAATTTCACTTCAATTGGCTCAGTAGTTTCTGAGAAAAAATGTTTGAAATATGGAACCTGCGTGACCTTGGTCTAAGGTAAATTAATGACCTTGACCTTTCTTACACATAGATCTTCATGTATTCAGCTACTTTACCTTATCTACTAATTTTGGTGACACTGTCTTCAATGGTTTCCTAAAAATCCATTATTTTCACTTTTTCCCATGCAAAAGCCTAAGTCGGCAAATTTGACATTGCTGTAAAATAGGTCAAGGTCAACTCGGGGTCACCATTTGTACAAACTATGATGGGCCTGAGTACCATATGCTACATGCCAAGGTTAAAGGCCATTGGCTTTACGGTTCTGGAGAAGAAGAATTTTAAAGGCTTTTTACCATATATATAGGCGTGACGGCCATCTTGGTCATGTGATCTAGACCGTATTGGCATTTTTTTCATTTGTTCAACTCACAAAAGCTCCATATTAAATTTCACTTAAATCGGCTCAGCAGTTTTGGAGAAAAAAATGTTTGAAATATGGATCCTGAATGACCTTGGTCTAAGGCCAATGAATAACCTTGACCTTTCTGACCCATAGATCTTCATGTATTCAGTTACTTTACCTGATCTACAGATTTTGTTGACACTGTCTTCAATGGTTTTCCTATAAATCCATTATTTTCACTTTGCCCCATGCAAAAGCCTACTTCGGCAAATTTGACATTGCTGTAAAATAGGTCAAGGTCAACCCGGGGTCACCATTTGTACAAACCATGATGGGCCCGAGTACCATATGCTACATGCCAAGTTTCAAGGCCACTGGCCTTATGGTTCTGGAGAAGAAGATTTTTGAAGGCTTTTTTACCATATATGGGCATGGCCGCCATCTTGGTCAAGTGATCCAGACCCCGCGAACAAACTTTCGTTCCCCCATCCCACTGAGGCTCCATATGAAATTTGGCTTTGATTGGCCCTGCAGTATAGGAGAAGAAGATCTTTGAAAATGGTGGACAGACGGACGACGGACGGACGACGGACGGACGACGGACCATGGCTATACTATTAGCTCACCTATGAGTCTAAAGGCTCAGGTGAGCTAATAACATAAAAATCAAACAACTACAGAGATTATACAATGCTGGGGACTCGAAAGCATGAAGTAAGTGAAATGCTGGCGCAAAAGAAAACCAACAGTAAGAATTTTATCAAGTGTGGTATAAGTTTCATTGAACTATCCACAAACATACAGGTTATCCCTTCTCTTGCTGAATATTCATTTAAGCCACACCCATTTCTATCTATCAACCAATCAAATTACTTGATATAATTTATTGCTACAAATTCATAAACTGAATGCCAAACAGTGTAGATCCTGATCAGATGGCTTCTTCAGAAGCCATCTGATCTGGATCTACACTGTTTCCAAAGATGGGGGTTGTCATGAACAGCATGATAAGAGTTATTTAGCAAAATGCATCTTTAAATTATGAAAATCTACCGAGGGAATAACTCCAAGTGTTAAGTGTCCTTAGCCACTTTTCTACTACACCTTTCTTACATCTGAGACAAAGTGCAGTGTAAGTTTCATTAAAGTAGGACCACAAACAAAATTTATTAAGCAAAATGCATTTTAATTTTGCAGTAACAGTCGTGGAAATACGGAATGGCAGAATTACGGAATCATGGAAGGGCATGGCAAATCCAATAAAGCTTTCAAAGTGGGGATATTATAATGGATGAAGATGTCCCACTTCTTATGGTAACAAAAATAACTCACCAATTACTATGCCCCCAATAGCTCCAGCACGCTCTATGTTTCTGGCCTGAAAGATAAAACATGATCAATGTTAACTCTGAAGTGCCAGATATCACTGCATAGCATCATTTCCTTTTTTTTTTTTTTTTCTTTTTTTTTTTGTTGTTGTTTCAAAGAAAAACTTTGTTGACATTTCATATGAATCATCTGCCATAAAGATGCTTTGGGACATACAGCATAAATATATGGCACAGCAAAGACTCTATTCAGCCTGTGCACATGTAGCCAAGACTTTTCTGCATGCATATATCTTAACAAACATTTTACCTCAATGCAGCCATATCATGAGATGTTAATGAATGATAAGATATAAGAACTCTATGTATGAATATAGAAAGAAACTTCAATGACTCAATCTCTTGTTTTATCACGACAGATTTGAACTTGTTCTTCAGCCCCCAGTGAATTTTTTCCATTGCTCCAGATGAGAACAACGTATGATAGTTAAGCTGGGTACTTTTTTAGCAGAAGAAATTTTGAATTATTTTTCTTTTTTTCTCAGGAAACTGAATTTGACATTTCATGCAAAATTTGCATGAGATGTCAAGTCCTTTTTTTCTAAGAAAAATTTCAACATTTTGTTGTCTACTGAAGTGCTAAAAGCCCAGGGAGTGGATAAAATAAATTCTCTTTTTTTTTACCTTAAAAATGTTTTTTGTGTGTACTTTTTAGAATCACCCCCCATGATTTGTTTTGTTTGATTTGAGGTTTAACGCCCCCGTCAACACTGTAAAGGTCATTTTGGAGACGTTGCTTCCAATTTTGTGGGACTTTTACCCAACATTGAGATGAAATGACATATCAAGCCCTGTCGCCCAATGAAACCAATAGGGTTTATTAGCATGGACGGCCCACCTCGCACCGCGGTTCCTGGACAGGCTTAGATCCTCTAAGCGATTTACCAGTACTAGTGTGCAGGCCGGATTCAGCTCTGCGTGGAAGCATCATGCAGCCCATATATTTCTTCAAGCCCCTATGGGCGGGGGTTTTCACCCCCCATGAAACAATTCAAATGAGTACACACAATATATAGAGGATCTTACATGAGGGTTCATGTATTATTGAATTTATTAAACAAGTCGAGGAAAACGGATAAAATGCGAGGCTATGCCGAGCATTTTATCCCTTTTCCTCAACGAGTTTAATAAATTCAATAATACATGATCACGAATGCAAGATTCTATTTATCATATGACATTTAAAACACATTATATATTTGATTGTTTACAAAAATATCAATATTCTGCCATTAGTAAACGCGATGTCGTTAAGGACGTCATACATGTAACATTATGGGACGTATCTAGCTAATTTGCATATTTAATCCACTAGTGGATTATCGAAAATATTACATGGCGTTATTACACTCTCAGACGCGACGTCATATGATAAACCATTATTTTTTTGCACATAAAAAAGATTCACCAAAGTTATTCCTATTATGCCTCCTGACCCCTGTGTAACCCTGAGTGTCTCAAACTACCCCTGTCTCAAATAAAGTTTCAAGGTCCTGAAGGTTTTTGTTTTAAACTGCAGTTTTACATCCCTGTCAACACTATTTAGGTCATTTTGAAGAGGTTGCTTCCAATTTTGTGGGAAGTTTGATTGACTGTGTTTGGACTGTGTGTGGGTTTAAGGATATGTCAACCCTTGTTGGTCTTTTTTTGTCATCTCCCAGAGAAAGGGAGAAAAGATAGAAAACAGATAGAAAAGGAAATGAAGGTGAGGGACTCGGGAGAAAGAAGAAAACACACGTAAATGGAAGTGTAGAAACAGAAGAAATACCAACGTTCCCCTCTACCTGTCCCTGCTGCAAGGACAGCAGGCCTTGCTGGACCCCCCAGTAATGCAAGATACAGGACACCACTGCCTCACCTTTGTGGGAATTTTACCTGACATTGAGATGAAATGACATCTCAAGCCCTACCACCCAAACATACCAATAGGGTTTATATGCAGGGATAGTTTGACTTGCATCGCTTTGTCTAGGCAGGCTTAGACCTTCTAAGCAGTTTACCAGTATTCATGTGCGGTCGGTTTCAGCTCTACGTGGAAGCATCATGCAGCCAAATCTATTTATAGGCCCTGAAGGTGTTTGAGCCATTCAAGTTCAACTGTACATAGTAGGTAATATACATACAGGACAGGCCCATTATAACACTATTGATGGGGAGACATAGGGAATACCCTGTTATGATGAAATCTTGATATATCCATACCAGAACAGACATACAGAGATTCTTTGATGGCTTGAACAACAATGATTTGTTTACAAAATTTTTTAAGCTGTTTTACACTTGTTCTTTAGTCCCTAAGGAAAAAAAATGACCATAACTGCAGATAATATAATGTAAATACATGGTTAGTGTCTTTAATAATAAAATATAATCGGTGAGCCTTAGACAATTTTATAGGGGCGAGCTTTAGCGAGCCCCTATAAAATTGTTGGGGCGAACCGATTATATTTTATTATCAAAGACACTATCCATGTATTTAGTTTATACCGCAATCCAAAACAATCAACGGGTTCTGCAATAATTTAGCAAATTTAAGAAAAAAATACATCAGACAGAGTGGCATGCTAAACAACATCCAGTGCAATGGCGCGCACACGTAGTATAACGTGACGTCAAAGAGTGCAAAGTTTCTGACGTCACCGTGCCACAAAGACACAGGAAACAACACGGATGCTCAAATAAAAGTTTCTCAGCGTTTTACTATCTGTATGAAAATCTGCAAATAAATAGTTTTGTTTAGCTTTAAAAATTATTTTCAAGGTTGAGATGCAATTGCAGTAGAAGTGCGCAGTTATTCCAACGGGCCATTCAAACCAGTAAAAGCCGAGAAGGTAAGAATTTAGCTGAAATTTCTGAAAATTGGTTTGAATAAATATTGCAAGGAATTTAACTTGCAGTTTCGTTGTTTTCCCATGTATGAAAGTTTGCATGTTATTGTGTATACTTGTATAATAGGGACCTGAAAAGTAGGACCGGTCTATTAACGGTCACTAGACGTATAATAGGTCAGTAGAAGGTATTTTAGGTCACTACCGATTATAGCGTGCAGTTATTCGACCCCCTTTATTAGGTTACTACAATGCCTGATTGCGGTATACATGGAAATTTCTAACTTTATATTGCAAATGTAAATTGTGTGTACTAAAAAAGGTGATTCTAAGGAGTACACAGGACAGCTTTATGAAAAGAAAATCAAACAGGTATCCATATTATGGCCTCTGACCTCTGTCTTTTCATGGTCCCAAAAGTGGTTACCATAATGATCCTAAGAAATGGGACAGACGGGCCTAAGCAAACAGTGCAGGTCTGTCTGATCAAGGTCTACAGTGTTTACCATTCTGTGTGCACCTTTTGGACTCCTTGCTGGATCCCAAAACAAACTGGTTCTAGCAAATCCTCCAGGTGTCCCAATTTTTAGGATTTTTACGGTAAGTCATTGAAGGTTGGTTGTATAAAAATGATCATTTGGCAGGCATGTCATAAGAGTCTTAAATTTAAATCTGTGTTATAATTGGCAGTGATATAATGAGACTTCACTGTACCTTAATGTCAGAGTGTTCATTCTAAGCCTCAGTAGTAAGTAAAAGTAAAATAAGTTCTAGAAAGGGTTATCCTTTGGAAGCAAGGAATACACCACAGAACTGGAAAATATGGAGTGTACATGTTTTCTGGGCCAGACTAGTTAGTTTCGACCATTTAGGCCTCATCAGTGACCCCCAAATATTTTCAAAATTCCACAATGGAATCAATGATCCCAAAGGACAAGAAAATATAAACTACACTATGATGTAGGGCAGGGAGACTTTTTACGGCCACCACACATTCTCAGACACCAGCTGTAGTGATGTTAAATATGTTCTAGAAAGGGTTATCCTTTGGAAGCAAGGAATACACCACAGAACTGGAAAACCCTTCCAAGATTTCTTCACCAATGCTGAGCCAATACACCACCGAACTGGAAAATATGGAGTGTACATGTTTTCTGTTTTAAGCCTGCACACAGAATTCATATTCCTTCCAGAAACTGTTCAGGAATCCAACCTTGGAAATGACAAAACATTCTCCTCTCCATTCAACTTTAGCAATAATTCTATAAGTATTATTTTTTTATTTGTGTTTTACAGGTACTGCCAAGACTGAGTTTTATAATATGTTCTGGAAAGGGTTATCCTTTGGAAGCAAGGAATACATGACAGAACTGGAAAACATGAAGTGTGCATGTTTTCTGGGCCAGATTAGCTAGTTTCGGCCATTTAGGCCTCATCAGTGACCTTCAAATATTTTCAAAATTCCACAATGGAATCAATGATGTAGGGCAGGGAGACTTTTTACGGCCCCCACACATTCCCAGACAACAGCTGTAGTGACGTTAAATATGTTCTAGAAAGGGTTATCCTTTGGAAGCAAGGAATACACCACAGAACTGGAAAACCCTTCCAAGATTTCGTCACCAATGCTGAGCCAATCATAAGTCAAGTGTTGGGTGAACAATAGTGGAACATGACATTTCTCCATGAAATAGTCTTTGAGTAAGAAGGAAAAATCATTGAAACATAAAATATAGGTATGACATTTATCCAACAAATAGTCTTCAAGATATAAGGTAAAATCACTGAACCATGAAATGTAGGTGACCAGCACCATGATGTGGTCACCATGACCTTAATTCTTTTACACTTAAGCCAGTGTTACATAGTTGGCTGATATATAACCAGTTGTGGTGATAACTTATTAGCACAATAGATAGAGGTTATTATATGGTAAAGGTGTGCCTCTAAGTCATATTGGCACCGGTATGTCATATTGGCCCGAGGGCTTTAGCCCGAGGGCCAATATGACTTCCGGTGCCAATATGACTTAGAGGCACACGTTCACCATATCATAACCTCTTTATTACATCATTTATATAGCATAGTTGTATTGCAATATGAATGAATGAAGACAAAAAGAATATTTACTTTTTAAGGGTTGTCGAGTGTGTTGAGGATACCCGCGAGATCAAATATTTTCGGTATCCGCCGAAAAAAAAAAGACATTCCTTTTAAATTATATAACTTATTAGTAGGCCTACACTAACCATGCTCACGGTAATACAGTAACATAGTAGTGCGCAGCAAATGACGTCACAAGTGACGTCGCAACTGTAAGTTTTAAAACAAAAACAAATCGCCATTTTAAATACAGAATTTCTGCAGTTCAAGGAATGCTTTTTAAGGTATTTTACAGAATGTTTTGTGCTTATTTGAAGACCATTTTAATTTTAAAGGCTCTTAATGTCATTCATCAAGCCACTGCATAATCGATTCCGTGTGTAGCAGTCGGTCGCGGTGGTAATACAAGACAATTTTCGGGGACATTTCCCCCCCCCCGCCCCCGATTTCTTCCGCACAATTTCCAGCTCCTCATAAGTGAAGGGATCTGTTCGTCTAAAGTTGTTGGCAAGACCTTATTGTTTCAAATGTTGGGACACCCCTACTGTGCTTGAAAGCAACGTCCTTCACAATGCTTCCCAACTTCTTTTAAAAAGTATTTCGTTTTCATTTTTCATGCTTGCCACGAAATATCAGACTTTTCTCAAAATCAATTGTTATCACTGTCTTCTATCGCTCTGTCTAGGTCTAGACGTCGGGTTGACATTGCTTCAAGTGATTTGTTGTTGTTGTTGATCTTTAAGCAATATCATGTGATTTTTCTGCGGCCATTTTGAAGCTTATGGAGTACGCATTAACGTTCTGTTGCTATGGTAACAGAGTGGAGCAGTGCCAATATGGAAAGGCAGTGCCAAAAATCCATATTATATGGATTTTTGGCCCCGTCACATGACTGTGCCATCAAATAGTGAAACAATGAGCCTGTATTGAAAGATTCTAATGTAATTTTACTATAGAAGGTATGTAATAAAAATGAATATAACATACTAGAGAAAGCGACCAGTGGGTCACGTATACCCCCGGCCAGGGCCATACTCTGATATGGCTTTCAAGCTTGTATGTAATATGAATGTAGATATCAAGAAGCTATAAGAATCTATAAATGTGCTTGTAAAAGCCAAACTAAACATAAAATTTCTAAATGGACCAAGGGACAGAGGGCATCAAAGTTACTGAAGGCGTGGGGGTATCAATGTTGCCAAAGCAACAGGGTGGGTTATGCATCAATGAAATCTTTGGACTGGAATGCAACATTGATGCAAGTATCAACTGAATTTGTCTTAGAGTTTAGAACATACAGACATCTATAAACTTTGTCATAAAACTTCAACCAAATGTAAAATTTCTAAGTCCGTGACCTTGAGGCCAAGGTCACCCTGGATGGGGGATGGGACATACATCACGAAATGTTGGAACTGGTACATTGATGCAAATATCAACTGAATTTGTCTTAGAGTTTAGAACATACGGGCATCTATAAACTTTGCCATAAAACTTTAACAAAATGTAAAATTTCAAAGTATGTGTCCTTGACCTCAAGGTCACTGTGTGTGTGTGTGTGTGTGTGGGGGGGGGTAGGACATGCATCAATGAAATCTTAAGACCAGTGTATGTAACTTCAGTGTATGTATCAACTAAATCTATCAAAGGGTTCAGAAGGTACAATCTCTCAGAAACTTGGATGCAAAACTTTAGCCAAATGTAAAATTTCTAAGTCTGTGACCTTGACATCAAGGTCACTGTGGGGGGTGGGACATGCATCAATGAAATCTTTAGACCAGTTTGTAACTTCAGTGTAAGTATCAACTAAATCTATCAAAGGGTTCAGAAGATACAATCTCCTAGAAACTTTGACGCAAAACTTTAACCAAAATGTTAACGGACGGACAGACAGACGGATGGACGGACGGATGGACAGATGGACACATGGAGGGATGGATGGATGAATGGCAGGACGAAAACTATATACCCCCATAGCATACTTCGTATGCCGGGGGTATAATTACAAATGTGTCCTAGATTTTGACCTCTACACCCCCCCCCCAACCCACAAAGCATGAACCATTTTGAATCATTGGTACCCAAGTTCTAAATATAAATACTCTGTGATGAGTGAATGTCAAGATATAAGCATTTGAACAACTTTAACATAGCTTTAACACAGTATTACAAAGGTGTCCTAGATTCTGACCCCTAGCTCCACCCCACCCCCAAGGCATGAACCCCCCCAGGGGTATGTTAACTTGGAATTTCAGAAGACGCTCCTAGGTACTCAAGATCAAAATATGAATGCTCTTTGTGGAGTAACTGCCAAGATATAAGCATTTGAAAAAAACTTTAGTGCAGTGTGACTGGAACAGGAACGCGCATGAAGGAGACCTGCGTGACAACAATAGCTCTCCTTGTACTTTGTACAGGCTAGCTAAAAACTGAGTTCCCAGAGACAAGCTATCTGACCTTCCACTGCAGAACTTAGCAACTCACTTGTGACCTAAGCAACGCTCAAATCCGCAGGGGTGAAAAATCTAATGTTTAAAAGTCAGTGTTCTTCAACGAAATATATGGGCTGCATGATGCTTCCACGCAGAGCTGAATCCGGCCCGCACAAAAAGTACTGGTAAACCACTTAGAGGATCTAAGCCAGTCCACGGACCGCGGTGCGAGGCGGACCGTCCATGCTAATAAACCCTTTTGGTTTCATTGGGCGACAGGGCTTGAGATGTCATTTCATCTCAATGTCGGGTAAAAGTCCCTCAAAATTGGAAGCAATGTCTCCAAAATGACCTTTACAGTGTTGACGGGGACGTTAAACCTCAAATCAAACAAAAACAAATCTTCAACACAAGGCCACAGAGGTCTAACTTATCAGCATTAGGTCAGGGTGTGCAGCCAGTGATGGGGACACAAGTGCATATTACACTGATATGTTAATCAAATGGTGACCCTTAGCTATTAAACATGACATAGAACTTTAAGCTGTCACGACTAATATATTTTGCAACCTAAAAATAGTTTTAGAAGGAACTATTCCCCCCAACCACCATAAATATAACTCCAAAACTATGTGACCTTGAAAATGAGGTCAATGTCACCAAAGTCTTTGTCAAATGCTTGTTATGTTGCCATGATATACTGCACCAAGTTTGGCCAGAATGTGTCTAACGCTTTAAGAGATGTGGAGCGGATATGCAAAAATTTAATCAAGTCAAGGTTACCAAAATCTAATAAAGAAGGCTTCATGCAGACTAAACAATTTATTTGTCTAAATTGCGACGGAAGTACGGGCAAGGATTGCAGTCGCGTAAAATCTATTTAAGCCCCCCCACCCCCAGTGTTCATTTCACTGACCATTCCAAGGCAGTTCTTCTGTCGTGGTTTATATTTGTTATGGTTTATCTTTGAGTGTGTGTCACTTGTGTTTTATTTTTTGTTTTGGACAGCCAATTTGCCATTTTGTGGGAAAGTAACTGTCCTTTTGGCTTTCTGCTATTGATGTTTCCATTAGGTCTAGTTATTTCATGTTTGTGTTTCTTTCCCTTTGGTATCTCTGATAGAAGCTTTGGGTTAACTGTATCGATTCCTGATCATTGCCTTCACTTCTATTTTTCAATATGAAAATTTTACTTTGACAAGAAATAAATTTTTTCAGTAGGTAGAGATCAGACAAGCTAGTTCTGGTCCAAATCTGAAAATGTTTGGGAGTCTGTTACCTTGAAAATGAAGTCAAGGCCAACAGAGTCTAATCAAGTCTTAGGCAGCTTGCAAAAATATATTGCACCAAAATTGACCACATTCCATAAATTCATTCAGGAGAGAGGGGTGCAGACAAGCTATCATTTTGCAAAATTTGACAATGATGTCAAGGTAATCAAAAGCTAATCAAGTTTTCTGTAGGTGACAATGATATACAGTCAAACCTGTCATAGTGACCACCTCTATTAAGCAAGCAACCTGTTTTAAGCAAGCATGAATTTAGTTCCCCAAAAAGGCAAACGCATTAAAATTCACCTATATTAAGCAAGTTCCTGTCTTAAGCAAGCACATTCCGAGTATCCCTTAGGTGCTTGTTTAGTACAGGTTGGACTGTAGTATACCAAGTTGGCAAATTTGCTTCCCTCTTTAATTGCACGCCAGTGGGTCAGGCCTCAGATTCTATGACGGTTCCAACCTAAAGGCTTATTGAGAATTAGAGAGATTTAATTCAAGGTAATGTTGGTTGGTGCCTGATTCTCTGTCTCTGGTCGGGCCCATCAGAGTCTAACTGTTGGTTTTCTTTTGCTCCAGCATTTCAGTGGTTTCTTGCTGTCGAGTCCTCACCGTTGTCTCACCTCTGTGGTTCTTTGATTATTTGTGTTCACGGAGAAGTTGCACTGATGAGTTAGGAGGCCTTCATGCGGACTGAACAAATTATTTGTCTAAATCGCAATGGAAGTAAGGGCGAGGATTGTGGCCACGTAAAATTGATTTAAGCCCCCCAGTGGAAATCTTTCCACTGACCGTTCCAAGGTGGTTCTTCTGTGGCAGTTTATTTATGTTGTTGTTTGTTAGTTACTGTATGTATCACTTGTGTCTTTTTATTTTGGATGGCCATATGGCCATTTTTTGAGAAAGTAACTGTCCTTATGGCCTTCCTTTGTTTAGGTTTTCATTATGGTCTGGTCGCTTCTTGTTTGTGTTTCTTTCCCTTTGGTGTCTTTGTTGGGTGGAGGAAGTTAATTGTAGCAATTCCTGATCTTTGTTATACTTCTACTTAACAACAGTTCATAAATTAGTTCAGGGGTTAGGGTACACACAAGCCATTTTGGCCCAAATTTGACATTTTCGGATACCCATGACCTTGAAAATTAGGTCAAAGTCATCAAAACTTGATCACTATTTTCCACCATCATAGTGATGTAACCATGCAAATTTGGTAAAAATCTATTGTTTCAACAGATACAGTGCTTCATATTGCCAACAGACTGAGTCTCTCACAAACACAAATTTATGACAGGCATCAGCAACAAAAACACAATTATGTGAGCCTTCCCTTCTGTGGAGGCACAAAAATCATGAAGGTCAAATCAGACATAAAGTATCAACATGTATCAAACTGAGCACCCCCCCCCCTTCCCTTCTGTGAGCCTTCCCTTCTGTGGAGGCACAAAAATCATGAAGGTCAAATCAGACATAAAGTATCAACATGTATCAAACTGAGCACCCCCGCCCATCTGGGCCTGGTGAAATAGATTGGGCTGCACGGTGCTTCTGCGCAGAGCTGAAACCGACTGAACTTGAGTACTGGTAAACATCTTAGGTCTAAGCCTTCCCAGGAAAAGTGATGTGAGTGGGACTGCTCCTTAAACTCTAGCGGTTTCTATGGGCAGTAGGGCTTGAGATGTCATTTCATCTCAATCTGGGGGTAAAAGTCCATCAAAATCGGAAGCAATGTCTGAAAAATGACCTTTATAGTGTTGAAGGGGATGTAAAACCTCAACTCAAACAAACACTGTATCAAACTGATAAGCTGTATATCAAACTACTGAGTTCAATATTTTCATCTAGAATAACCTCCACACAATCAATCTTGTCAAATTCTACACTGTCAAATAAAACACAACTGACAGTGAGCACTTCACCTTAAGAGTGTTCACAGAGCCAACCTTTTCATCCTCTCTCCAGTATTGTGCTATATCCACTAGTCCTGTCAGCGATAGTTACTGGTGTGCAACCACTGAATGGTCCAGGGTCCATATTGCATCTGTATGATAACAGCCATATTATATCCAGAATTATATGTCAGAATACCTTAACCAGCATTTAGAAATATCCTACCTTGTCAATGAACATACAATCTCCTCTCTCCAGTACTGCAATCTTCCCACTAATTCTGTCAGCATTAGTTACTGGTGTGCAGCCTTTGAATGGATCCAGGACCTGTAGAAGGCCTGTGATAGCTGGTCTCTCTTTAAGATCATATCCAAACTGGGCTGGTCCAGCTTTATACACCACCGAGCCCAGGTAAGGCGGAGACAATAGCTGAATAAGCATGGGTTCCTGTTGGGCTGAAAGAAAATCATATTTTAACCTTTAAACTGTCAAAGGAAACCTTAGCTGATGACATTTACAAGTATTTTTTATTATTATAGTGAGAGAATAAGGTTTTGCATTTGATGTGAATTGCAATTGTCTGCTCGGCTGACCATTCACATGAAATGTCAAGCCTAATTTTCTCTAAAAAAAGAACAATTTTGCATGGTGAAATAGTACAATTTTGCATGGTGCTTTAAGGATGAACTTCCACCATTGTTGTGTTGTGGTTTTATGACTCAGTCAAGAGCCAAGGTCATGTCGAGTCATCTGTAACCTTCACTGTTCCTGGACAGGTTTACCGGTACTATGTGATCCTACCCCCCTACCCCAACCACACCAGCCCCAATTCACCCTGCCTCATCCGGGGATTAATATTAAGAATAACACATGCTTCGAACAGGATATAAGGAAGACTGAATTGGTGCAAAACAAAACTTACTAGAAGACCTGATACAGATCAGCCAGTGTATCAGCTATCTGATCAGTGTATTTACTGTTTCCATGAATCTTCTATAGCCCAGGGCCATCTAAAGAGCATGAGAGATGGCTCTGATCAGACTGACTTGACTCATAAGCTTATCTGTGTCTTTGCTGGCCATAAAGGTCTTCTTGTAGAATCAGTCTCTGGCTTAATTATTGCTACACCAGGAGCACACCAGTATTGCACAGTCAGTAATCACAGGTACAATAAGATTTCCTTGACTATTAACTTATTTTGCTAGATTGTTCCAAACCATTTGCCTGTATGACAATAAAATATGTTTAAATCAACACATAAGATGCCAAGAGAAACTACATCTGACAATGTTAGCTATGACATCTGCTGCCCATCTTGTTGCAAACTTTTTAAACATTTTTTTTTTATTATTTTTTTTTCCATACAGGCAAACAATGTGGACATTGATCAGACTGCTCCTCCAGTCTGATCTGGCTCAACACTGAGGCAAACAATGACCTAATCCGACTGCTCAGACTGCTCCTAGATCTGGGTCAACAATGTTTGCAACAAACACAGACTTATAGAGTAACCAGCAGACAACAAAGTAGTTGGAAATTGTTAACCCTTATCTTGCTGTTCACGACAACCCCTATCTTTGGAAACAGTGTAGATCCAGATCAGATGGCTTCTGAACCCATCTGATCAGGATCAACACTGTTTGGCATTCAGTTTATGAATTTGTAGCAATAAATTACATCAAGTAATTTGATTGGTTGATAGACAGAAATGGGTGTGGCTTAAATGAATATTCAGCAAGATAAGGGTTTAGATTGGCAAACTAAGGGCTAACACATTTAATGGGCACATAATGAAATCATTGTTGAATATGTGCATCAAGCCTAGATTCAGATCAGCCTGCACACCCACTCAGTTATTATTCAGCCTTTTTAGTCTGTATGAAGAAACACTGGTTGAAAGTATGAGGGTCATTCAATAAGATCTGTCTTTCATTTTAAATGAAACTTTGTAAGAGTGACAAACAACATGTTCTTGTGCACATATATATGACGTCATTTGAACGTCGCTCAAGCTTCATGGCTGCGCTAAGCCTAGATGAATAGCATGAATATATATATAGAGATAGAGTATTTGAGGGGGAACCGGGAAAGCAAATCCATGAAAAGTTATATGAAGCTTGCTGTGAATTTGCTGTTTCATTTAATACAGTTTATAGATTGATTATGCAATTTGCAGATGGAAAATTTGATGTTTCTGATGACCCCAATAGCGGATAGCCAGTTGAGGTTACAGATAAGTTCATTGTTGAAAAAGTTAGAGACCTATCGAATGAAGATTAAAATGTGAGTAGTTAGCTGAAAGTCTTGGTATTTCTTTTGGGTCAATTCATACAACTCTGACACGTCATCTACTGATGCTCCAAGTTTCTGCAAGATGGGTGCCACTTCACCTCACACGGGACCAAATGACGGGCCGGTTAGTGATTGCAGCAAATCACTTAAAAAGATATAAAAAAAGGCGAACAGTATCTTAACCGCATTGTGGCAATAGCTGAGACATGGCTTTGCAGAAATGAACCCAACTTAAAGTCACAGTCCTCCGAATGTCACACTCCAGGGTCGCCAAGGCCTGCAAAATTTCTACGAAAACAAGGGAACCTGAAACAGTTCACAGTTATAGCCTATGATAATGGTGGTGTATTGGTGAGGGATTATGTTCCTCTTGGACATACAGTCAACAGAAAGTATTACGAAACATTTTTGAAAGAGAAATTGAGACCTTGGTACTGTGGATGACCTGACGCACTATTGCCCTTAGTAATAGTGCATGAGGTTCGCAGCACCTCGGGGCAATAGTTTTGACTATACTCCAAACTGCCATGAAATAACTGTTAGGCTGAGGGCAATAGTGCATCCACAGTTATGCTGTCTTATGTTGAGCAAATGTGAGACACGATGTCATTATTTCGTTACATGATGTCCACTGTTCTTTATCTGATGCCCACTGACTAGAATGCTAAATATCATGAGCCCAGCCACCATCCCAGGATCATGCCATGTGCAACGTAAAACGAAAGTTCGATAAGTGCAGTCTGAAGTATGCTTTATTCAATCGAAGTCAGAACAATGACTTTTGTTTACATGCCTATGCAAATAAATGATAAATTCTACTTCCGTAAAAATGAATATTTTCAGGTGAAAAATTATGAAAGTTTACTTACATCTGCTCAAAAATAAATGCCTGGTACTTGTTAGAACTGTCCTGATAAGTCAGTTCTAACGAGTACCCACAATCTATGTTTTAGAGCAGAACTAAGGAAACCTGCAAACATCAGTGATAGCTTTACTGCTTTAATGAGCATACAAAAACCAAACGCCAGGGATTTTCATTGTACATCCATGAGAATCACTGACTTCCACCCTTTGAAATCTTAGAAATCACTGTCATTGTTGCCAGGAATGGGCGCAAATACTGAATTTAGATTGATATAAATATTAACCAATTTGGAAGGTTTTTTTCTCTCCTAAATCTGTCCAATGAAATAACGATAATCAAGCTGGCGGGTGTCTGGCTTCTTCCCACAGCTTTACTTTTTGGTGCCATGACCGGTGAGCTACCACGCTCCACAGAGGTCTGCTTTAATCAAGCAAATCTGGAGTGTATGTCATGTACACCTGTGAGTAATGGTCAAATATGACCGATCGCAGTATCAGTTGAAAGAAACAAGAGGGCCATAGTGGCCCTGGATTGCTCACCTGATCCTTATTGTAGAAATAAAACAGTAGGTAATGTAAGGTGGATTGGATGGTTTGAGCAATTTCGGATTTGACAATGACCCAAGAAACAATTCTGTGAAATTATTTTGTATATTTAGGAGTAGAAGTCATTTTAAGGATTGTATATTTTTTAGTTCTGGTGACTAGGTGGTAGGGGGCTAGACTTTTTATACTAAACCTGCATGCCAAAAATGAAGGCTCTATCTCAAACGGTTCAAAAGTTATGACAAAGTAGGTCAAAGGTCAAGGTCAAAGGTCAAAATTTTTGTATGGGAGGGAGGCCCTTGTCAGAAAGAACATACATGCCAAATTTGATTGCTCTATCTCAAATGCTTCAAAAAATTTGACAAAGTAGGTCAAAGGTCAAGGTCGTAGGTGAAATTTTGTATGGGTGGGAAGACCTTGACACAAGAAACATAATGCCAAATATAAATGGTTCAAAAGTTATGATAAAGTAGGTCACAGTTCAAGGTCACCGGTCATTTTTTGTGTGTGTGGGGGAAGCCTTTATAACAAGGAACTCACATGCCAAATTATTTGTTTGATTTGTTTGATTTGAGGTTTAACGTCCCCGTCAACACTGTAAAGGTCATTTTGGAAAGGTTGCCTCCAAATTTGTGGGACTTTTACCCGACATTGAGATGAAATGACATCTCAATCCCTGCAGCCAAATGAAACAAAAGGGTTTATAAGCATGGACGGGCCAACTCGCACCACTTTGCCTGGGCAGGCTTAGATCCTTTAAGCAGTTTACCAGTGCGTGTGTGCAGGTCGGTTTCAGCTCTGCATGGAAGCATCATGCAGCCCATCTATTTCTTAAAGCCCCGATGGGCGAGGGCCTTATATGCCAAATTAAAGACTCTATCTCAAATGGTTCAAAAGTTATTTCAAAATGACCTACTGATATACCTTTTAACTTGACATGACCCATATTCGAACTTGGCCGAGATATTGTCAAGATGGTCATTTTTAGCAAGATTTATGATAATTAGACTAAAACTGTGACCTCTAGAGTGTTCACAAGGTTTTTCTATGGTTTGACCTACTGACATACTTTTTGACCAGACATGACCCATATTCGAACTTGAGTGAGATAATGTCAAGATGATTATTCTAAGCATGTTTAATAAGGATTGAACTAAAACTGTGGCCTCTTGAGTGTTCACAATGTTTTTCTATGATTTGACCTACTGACCTACTCTTCGCTTCAACATGACTCATATTCGAACTTGAATGAGATATTGTCAAGATGATCATTCTGAGAAAGTTTGATGATGATTGAACCAAAAGTATGGTCTCTAGAGTGTTCACAAGGTTTTTCTATGATCTGACCTACTGACCTACGTTTGACCCCATATGACTCATATTTGAACCTGACCGAGATATTGTCAAGATGATCATTCTGAGCAAGTTTGATGATGATTGGGCCAAAAACTGTGGCCCCTAGTGTGTTCACAAGGTTTTTCAATGATTTGACCTACTGGCATACTTTTTGATCCGACATGACCCATATTCAAACTTGATTGAGATACTGTCAAGTTGATCATTCTGAGCAAGTTTGATGTAGATCGGTCCAAAACTGTGGCATCTAGTGTGTTCACAAGGTTTTTCTATGATTTGACCCATTGACCTACTTTTTGACCAAGCGTGACCCATATTCGAACTTAACCCAGACATTGTCAAGATGATCATTCTGAGCAAGATTGATGATATCAGACCAAAACTCTGGCCTCTAGTGTGTTCACAAGGTCTATGATTTGACCTACTGACCTACTCTTCGATTCAACATGACTCATATTCGAACTTGAATGAGATTTTGTCAAGATGATCATTCTGAGAAAGTTTGATGATGATTGAACCAAAAGTATGGTCTAGTGTTCACAAGGTTTTTCTATGATCTGACCTACTGACCTACGTTTGACCCCATATGACTCATATTTGAACCTGACCGAGATATTGTCAAGATGATCATTCTGAGCAAGTTTGATGATGATTGGGCCAAAAACTGTGGCCCCTAGTGTGTTCACAAGGTTTTTCAATGATTTGACCTACTGGCATACTTTTTGATCCGACATGACCCATATTCAAACTTGATTGAGGTACTGTCAAGTTGAGTTGATCATTCTGAGCAAGTTTGATGTAGATCGGCCCAAAACTGTGGCATCTAGTGTGTTCACAAGGTTTTTCTATGATTTCACCTACTGACCTAGTTTTTGACCTGGCATGACCCATATTTGAACTTGACAGAGATATTGTCAAGATGGTCATTCTGAGCAAGTTTGATGACAATCGGACCCAAATTGTGGCCTCTAGTGTGTTCACAAGGTTTTTTTATGATTTGACCTACTGACCTACTTTTTGACTCTACATGACCCATTTTTCAACTTGAACCAGATATTGTCAAGATGATCATTATGAGCAAGTTTGATGATGATCAGACCAAAACTGCGGCCTCCAGAGTGTTCACAAGAAAAGTATAGGTACGGACCACATAGGAAGACAACAGACATCTCACAGTCACAAAAGCTCACCATGACCATGGGTCAGGTGAGCTAAAAAGAAAGAAGGGCATTTTTCATGAAACTAAGTTTTAATGCTGATAATATAAACCCTAAAAATACTATAATTCATTCAATACTTTCTATCTGTTAGTTTCACAAAATTCCTATCCATACTTGTATTTTTTAGAAGCACATGTGCCTCGTTTAAACTTGCAAAATCTACATAAAAAGTAGAAGTAAAACAAAGATCAGGAATTGATACAATTAACTTACTCCATCCATAAAAGACACCAAAGGGAAAGAAATACAAACATTAAGCGACCAGACCATAATGGAAACCTAAACAAAGGAAGGCCATATGGACAGTTACTTTCCCACAAAATGGCCATATGGCCATCCAAAATTAAAAGACACAAGTGATACACACAGTAAGTAACAAACAACAACATAAATAAATCGCCACAGAAGAGCCGCCTTGGAACGGTCAGTGGAAGATTTCCACTGGGGGGCTTAAATCGATTTTACGTGGCCACAATCCTCGCCCTTACTTCCGTCGCGATTTAGACAAATAATTTGTTCAGTCCGCATGAAGGCCTCCTAACTCATCAGTGCAACATCTCCGTGAACACAGAAATCAAAGAACCACAGAGGTGAGACAACGGTGAGGACTCGACAGCAAGAAACCACTGAAATGCTGGAGCAAAAGAAAACCAACAGTTAGACTCCGATGAGCCCGACCAGAGACAGAGAATCAGGCACCAACCAACATTATCTCTTTAATTTTCAATAAGCCTTTACGTTGGAGCCGTCATAGAATCTGAGGCCTGACCCACCGGCGTGCAGTTAAAGAGGGAAGCAAAGTTGCCAACCGTGATTGGGTTAACTACCATGCATGCAGTCTGTCGTATAATATCCATGTTGTACCCAATCTTTTTATATCGAAGAATGATTTTACGAAATTGGGTGCTGAAGTCATTGCTGCTATATATTTTTCTGAATTTATATACTAAGTCACCATAAAATTCGGGTTCCGATAGACCTTGTTGCAGAAGAGATTTAAGTCCAATATTGAATTTTGAAATTAAATCAGAATGGCGTCTATAAAATTTTGAAAAGGCTTTGCGTAGTTTATGGTACCGATAAGTATAAAGAAATGCTTTTCAGGTACTGTAGAAAATATGAAATTATAGACATCATTGGTATTTGAGTTTAATGGCCCAGTCAACACTATTCGCAAAGGAGAAATATTTTAATGGTCATTCAGATGCTCGGTCTGTACAGGAGAATTTTGATTTGATAACTTCTTTCATTCATAATTCGGTCGAAAATCATATCCCCTCAAAAACTAGGTCGGTATCTTCTATTCCCTAGATCACTCCAGAGATAAGAAGAAAAATTCGCAGAAGAAATAAGATTCATGCAAAGGCAAAAAAGACGGGAAGTGGTAAACTCCGGACAAAATTTGATAACTTGAGACGTGAAATCAGGACTGATATCAAAGTACTGAAAGTACTGAGGAAAGTTGATTTATGATGAATACTTATTATGATAACAATGTCAGTCGTAGATCCAGCAGCTATCTAGATATTTTGTTAACAAGGTCCCAGAGGGTTAAAAAAATTTGACGAAGAAAAAAATGATTCATCGGTTGTTTAGAGTTTGAATGGAAGTGTAGAAAAGAAGAAACAACAACAACCCCCACCTACCGTTATCTGCTGCAAGGACAACAGGCCTTGCTCAAATGTAAGTCAATATCAGCTGGACTCCCAAATGACACAAGATACACATCACCTTTGCCTTATCCAACCAACCCCACGAAAAACCGAAGACAGGAAGAAATATAAACGTGTCTGCTAATTTCCATAAATTTATAGATTAGCTCAGTGAGTGAGTGAGTGTTTGAGTTTTACGTTCCACCAACAGCTAAGGACATACGGAGACAGGACCTCTGTTTAAAGACTCATCCGAAAGTCTGGAGAAGCCTGGGATCGATCTTTCGACCCCTGGTTTACAAGGCGAGTAGCGAAACCACAGAGGCATGGACATTCTGTGCTTGTCTCATCTGCTAATAATCTTACAGAGAAGTTCTAGCGGGTACATGACATCTTAGCAACGTCGCATCAACATCGCGTTGATACGAAGAGGCACATACGTTGTGCAGCCGCTCGGAGCTATATTCCTTCTGGCGTTTGGAGAATAACTTGACGGAAAAAAGATCATTTTTAAACCATTTCATTCAGACATTATAACCCTGATCAGACACCACCTTTAGTGAACTTCGACTACCCAAGGCGAACTAAAATACATTTATTCCAACCTGTACGGAACCATTAAACCATAAATGCCAATTGTTTCAATACTTTGGCATTCGGAAACAGTTAAGACAGATTAGAGGCCACAGAATGTAGCGTCTGATGGGAGTCTTCACTATTTGCTTAAAGTACAGAACTTGATTTAAAACTCACAGCTTAAAGCCTTAAAGGACACATATTTTGTAATAAGAGCTCTCGAAAGCAGGTAAATAACTGTATTCGATGTCGGTCAGTAAAGGGTTGTATAGTCACAGAGAAGCGAGCTTACCCTTTTAACCCTGTAGACCGGTGCAGACGCCGAGGTAGAAATACACTGTATCTATGCAAACCTTGCAGATCCTGGTAAGACAGCTTGTAGCTAGCACGTCTCGCCAGAATCTACATTAACACTGTTTGCCATCATGTCAATGAACTACTCAAAAATCCCTTTCTTTAAGAATATATTTAAAGCGAGTCGTGTTCAGAAACTCAGGGATGAAAGAGTAAATTCTCAAACCAGTTGCATAAATGAGTAGAAAATTAGTCCCAGAGTATTGTTTTCTTTTCAGAATTAGTCTTTCTGTGCCAATTTATATTCAATCCGTATAAAGTCTCTAAATATGAAATATTTTGAAAGACGTTACATGCCTGCAAAATTAATTTTCAAAAGTTTATTTGGACTATTTTATGCAGCTAACGAACAGCGGAAGTGGAATAACGCGGTCCAGTACCGGAAGTAGAAATGTAACGACAAAGAAACTTGATTTTAAAAATCAACTTTCAATAAAAATGTGAATAACTTGGTAGGTGATGTAAAGGCAAATCCCAGAGACTTCTACAGATATATCAATAGCCAGAAGAAAGACAGGCAAGGTATCCCGCCCCTTAATAAAAGAGGAGGGAACGGGGTTGCTGAATCAGACTCTGAAAGGGCAGAGGAACTAGTTGGTCAATTCAATGATGCATTTAATAAAACTGAGTTCACGGAGGTTCCATTGACTGGAAGATTGGCCCCATTCATGAATAATATTGTTGTGACAGCTGCAGGAGTGATCCAGTTACTTCAAGGCTTAAACCCCAGTAAGGCCTGCGGACCTGATGAGCTTCATCCTAGAGTCCTGAAGGAACTAGCAAATGAGTTGGGTCCAGTTTTTGCACACTTGTTTCAACAGTCTCTTGATACGGGTGAAATCCCCAAAGAATGGCTCTTAGCAAACATCTGTCCACTCTTCAAAAAAGGAGATAGGGCTCTTGCCCGTAATTATCGCCCTGTGTCTCTGACTTGTGTTCTGTGTAAATTGCTGGATGATATAGTCTGCTCAAACATCATGGACGAACATAAACTTTTGTCAGACAGACAACATGCATTTAGGAAAAGGCACAGTTGTGAAACTCAGCTAAGCACAGTTATTAATGACTGAGCAAAAATCTTGGACAAAGGGGGACAGGTGGACACATTGATTCTGGACTTCGAGAAGGCTTTTGTCACCCCTCCTCATGAACTTCTTAAATCTAAGTTACTTGGTTATGGAATTGGGGGAAAGACCCTCAACTGGAACCATTAGAGATTGGAATGTCCTTCCCGATTCGATTATTTTGACAGCTGAAGGTGCTGATGATTGTGTAGCTAAATTTACCTCTTTGGTTAGAGCTAGGGACTAACTTCCCACATCACAGGTCCTGGTGTATGAATGTCATTTGACGTGTCACCAGTAACAATTCTGATTCTGATTCTAATTCTGATTTTAGGTCATTTTTGAGCTGGTTATATACTGTAGACATCATACAAGAATTCCGCCGAAGGCTATGCGGCGCCTGTGGGGGTGCAAAGTCACCGAACCATGACATCTAGGCGAAGGTCAAACATAGATACTTGCATAAAAGTTGCCATTCTTAAATGCAAGCGTGTACTAAGTATCATTAATAAGGCTCTAATAATTCTTGAGAAATGAACTTAACCATAAGGGTGAACGCTAGGGTTGTTGCAATATTTTACAAAGTCAGTGAACCATAAAATGTAGGTCAAGGTCAAATATGGATGCCTGCATTTAAGTTTCCATCTCCAGATTCAAGTTTGTACCAAGTATCATTAAATAAGCTCTTATAGTTCTTGAGAAATGAACTTGACTATTTGGGTGATCGCAATATTTTACAATGTCAGTGAACCATAAAATGTAGGTCAAATCAAATATGGATGCTTGCATTTAACTTGCCACCCCAAATACAAGTTTTTACCACGTATTATTAATGAAGCTCTTATAGTTCTTGAGAAATTAACTTGACCATTTGGGAGAAGGCTAGGATGGTCGCAATATTTTACAAAGTCAGTGAACCATGAAATGTAGGTCAAGGTCAAATATGGATGCTTGCATTTAAGTTGCCATCAAGAGATTCAAGTTTGTACCAAGTTATCATTAATGAAGTCTATGTTAAACATGTGGGCCCCAGGGGGAGACCATTTTTGGCCCAAAATCTACAATTTGAACAATCTTGGTAGATATCTAATAGATGAAGTTTAATACCAAATATCAAAGACCTGGGCCTTGTGGTTTCAGACAAGAAGATTTTTAAAGGTTTTCCCTATATTAGTCAATGTAAGTGTGTGGGCCCCCTGGCAGGGCCATTTTTAGCCCCAAGGTTATAATTTGAACCATCTTGGTAGAGGTCTATTGGATGAAGCTTCATACCAAATATCAAAGACCAGAGCCTTTTGGTTTCAGACAAGAAGATTTTTTAAGGTTTTTCCCTATATAAGCCTATGAAAAACATGTGGGCCCTTGGGTGGGGCCATTTTAGGTGCCAAGACTATTATTTGAACAAACTTGATAGCGGTCGACTAGATGAAGCTCCATACCAAATATCAAAGAAATTGAGCCTTGTGGTTTCAGAGAAGAAGATCTTTTAAGGTTTTCCCTATATAAAATAGAAGTGAAGGCAATGATCAGGAACCGATACAATTAACCCACAGCTCCAATCAGAGACACCAAGGGAAAGAAACACAGACATGAAACAAATAGACCCTAATGGAAACATCAATAGCGGAAAGCCAAAAGGACAGTTACTTTCCCACAAAATGGCCAATTGGCTATCCAAAACAAAATAATATAAGTGAAACACACACTCAGAGACAAACCATAACAAAAATAAACTGTGACAGAAGAACAGCCTTGGAACGGTCAGTGAAACCATTCCACTGGGTGGCTTAAATCGATTTTACCTGGCCATAATCCTCGCCCTTACTTCCATCGTGACTTAGACAAATAATTTGTTTAGTCCGCATGAAGGTCTATGAAAAACATGTGGGCCCGGAGGCAGGGCCCTTTTTGGCCTTGGTGGGGGCAGAGCCATTTTTGGCCCAAAGGCTATAATTTGAACAATCTTGATAGAGGTCTCCTAGATGAAGCTTCATACCAAATATCAAAGATCTAGGTCTTGCCGTTTCTGGGAAGAAGATTTTTAAGCTTTCAGTTAAAAAATCTACTATTTTTAACTCCTGTGACCTAGATGTTCAATGGACCTGAACCATTTGAACAACTTTGAAAGAGGACCAACTAAGGATCATTCCTATGAAGTTTGGTCAAAATACGATCAGTGATTTAGGAGGAGATGTTGTTTGAATAAATTGTTTACCTATGGATGCACAGAAGCACAGACGACTGATGACAAAATGTGATCACAAAAGCTCATCTTGTGAGCTCAAAACCAGCAGGCCTTGTCCAGTCATACGTCAATATCAGTTTGACACCCTGAAGTTGAAAGACAATTCCTCACCATCAGACCTGGTTTAATGCAAAAATCATAAACCCTTCATCACCAAGAACAATTGTATAGCAGATGATTTTTTTTTTCCTTGTCTTTCCTTATCAGACCACATTTCAAGAGATTCCAAATCACATGAAATGTCAAGTCTGATTTTCTGTGAAAAATTGGGAAGAAAAAAAATCAAAATGTCTGCAACTCATGATGGGTTGGTTAAGGATAAGATGGAGAAACAGAAAAATTGGGTACAATAAGAGTAAAGAGTTTGGACAGAGATGCAAAACTAAATGCTAAAATATATTTAAAACAAGAGGGCCCTGATGGCCCTGGATCGCTCACCTGATCCATAGAGTAACAAGTGGGCCCCGGGGAGGGCCATTATTGACCCCAGGGCTATAATGTGCATAATGTTGAGGGAGGTCTAAAAAGGTGAAGCTTCATATCAAATATCAACAAAGGCGATAATTTGAACAATCTTGGCAAAGGTCCACTAGATGAAGCTACACACCAAATATCAAAGACCTAGGTCTTGCTGTTTCTGAGAAAATTTTTTTTTTAAAGATATTCCCTACATAAGCCTATGTAAAACCAAATGGCCCCGGGGCAGGGGCATTTTTGGCCTCAGGGCTATAATTTAAACAATCTTGATAGAGGTCCATTATATGAAGTTTCACATCAAATATCAAAGACCTGGGCCTTGCTGTTTCAGAGAAGAAGATTTTCAAAGATTATCTCTATATAAGAGTATGTAAAACCAAAGGCATTTGTAGCCCGAGGGTTATAATTTAAATAATCTTGGTAGAGGTCCACTAGATGAAGCTCCATACCAAATATCAAAGACATGGGCCTTGCAGTTTCAGAGAAGAAATTTTTTTAAAGATTTCCCTATATACGTCAATGTAAAACCAAAGAATCTCGGGGTGGGGCATTTTTGGCCGCAGGGCTTTAATTTGAACAATCTTGATAGAGGTCCACTAGATGAAATTTCACACCAAATATCAAAGACCTAGGCCTTGTGGTTTCACAAAAGAAGATTTTTAAAGATTTTCCCCATATAAGTCTATGTAAAACCAAAGGGCCCCGAGGCGGGGGCATTTTTGGTCTCATGTCTATAATTTGAACAATCTTGGTAGAGGTCCACTAGATGAAGCTTCATACCAAGTATCAAAGACCTAGGCCTTGTGGTTTCAGAGAAGATTTTTCAAGATTTTCCCTATATAAGTCTATGTAAAACCAAAGGGCCCCGGAGCGAGCCATTTTTGGCCCCAGGGCTATAATTTGTACATTGTAGGTAGAGGTCCACAAGATAAAGCTTCATACAAAATATCAAAGACCTGGGCCTTGTGGTTTCAGAGAAGAAGATTTTTTAACAAATTTTCCTATATAAGCCTATGTAAAACCAACGGGCCCCGGAGTGGGGGCATTTTTGGCCCTAGCACTATAATTTGAACAATCTTGGTAGGGGTCCACTAGATGAAGCTTCATATCAAATATCAAAGACATGGGCCTTGCGGTTTCAGAGAAGAAGATTTTTAAAGATTTTCCCTATATAAGCCCATGTAAAACCAAAGGGCCCCGGGGCGGGGGCATTTTTGGCCCCAGCACTATAATTTGAACAAGTCTGGTAGGGGTCCACTAGATGAAGCTTCATACAAAATATCAAAGACCTGGGCCTTGCGGTTTCAGAGAAGATTTTTAAAGCTTTTCCCTATATAAGCCCATGTAAAACCAAAGGGCCCCTGGGCGGGGGCATTTTTGGCCCCAGCACTATAATTTGAACAATCTTGGTAGGGGTCCACTAGATGAAGCTTCATACCAAATATCAAAGACCTTGGCCTTGCGGTTTCAGAGAAGAAGATTTTTAAAGATTTTCCCTGTATAATCCTATGTAAAACCAAAGGGACCCGGCGCGGGGGTATTTTTGACCCCAGCACTATAATTTGAACAATCTTGGTAGGGGTCGACTAGATGAAGCTTCATACCAAATATCAAAGACCTGGGCCTTGTGGTTTCAGAGAAGAAGATTTTTAAGTTTTCGGTGAAAAAAATCTATTTTTGGCTTTTGTGACCTAGATGTGCAACGGACCAGAACCATTTGAACAACTTTGAAAGGGGACCACCTAAGGATCATTCCTGTGAAGTTTGGTCAAAATCCGATCAGTGGTTTAGGAGGAGATGTCGTTTGAAAAAATTGTTTACGGACGGACGGACGGACGGACGGACTGACGACGGACGATGGACGAAAAGTGATCCCAAAAGCTCACCTTGTCATTACATGACAGGTGAGCTAAAAAAAAGGTTTGTACAATAAACATGGACGACAATAACACCCACTCAGTAATATGAAAGAAAGTACCCGATAATGTTGTGAGATTACCAACAAAAAGGTTAAACCAATACCAATTTGCAGTTTGGTATAGAGTTCTTAACCCTTGTCCTGCTGAGCCTGGATATGTCGTATCTTTCAAACAATGTAGATCCATATCAGCTGGCTTCTGAAGAAGCCATCTGATCTGGATCTTCATTTTTTGTCATTCAGTTTTTGAGTTTGTTGCAATGATTTGCATCAAGTAATCTGATTGGTTGACAATCAGTAGTGGGTGGCATATTTAAATATTCAACAGGACAAGGGCTAATATTACCCAATTCTATGAGTATAGGTAACCATGCTAAACATAATCCTGCCCACTGCTTACCAGTATCAGCTTCAGTATCAGTCTCAAATCTAGTGGTCTCAACTCTAGCATGCTCAACTATAGGAGGTTCAACTCTAGTGTGTTTATTTCTACTAGACTCAACTGTAGCAGTCTCAATTCTTGTGGGCTCAATTTTAGCTGGCTCAACTCTAGTATGCATAAATCTAGTGCTAGGCAAAGATCTAAGAGTTCTGATTGCATGTCTGTGTCGATAATGTTTGTAACGAACATGTTTGTATTGCTGTGCTGGAAGTGTTTGTGAAAAAAAGAGAGTGAGAATTATAGGTAAATTCATGGGAATCTAAACATGTATGTCTCATATTCTATGACATGGTTAACTCCTTAAGCTCCAGTCACACTTAACCCTTATCTTGCTGAATATTCATTTAAGCCACACCCATTTCTGTCTATCAACAAATCAAATTACATGTACTTTAGGTAATTTATTGCTACAAATTCATAAACTGAATACCAAAGAGTGTAGATCCTGATCAGATGGCTTCTTCAGAAGCCATCTGATCTGGATCTACACTGTTTGCAAAGATAGGGGTTGTCCAAGATGACCTGGAAGCAGCTAACAGAAAGAGATTGCAGAGAATGGAAGCTCTCTGCTATCGATCCTCATGATTGACAAGCCTGGAGATCTGGTGTAAGATCTGCCATGCGTGCAGCAAGCCAGCTACCTGGAAGGGGGCCCACTTATGTGGACTTTGCCCCTGTACCTGCACGTTAATCAAAAATCCGTTGATGATGATGATGATGTCATGAACAGCAAGATAAGGGTTAAGCAAACTGTGACCATTTTGTATCAATTTTTATATTACTTTGGAGATAATTTTCATAAGAATTGTCGGCTGAGCAATGTGAATGTGTCAATGTACACATGCCCCGGAACAGCGCCGTTTTCAGAACACCAAAAAAGGACAATGTACTTGTGGTCAACAGTCAAGTAAAGTTGACAAAAATATGTATCTGACCCTACGACTCACCAAGATGTTTTCACCTACCAAGTCTGGTGCGGTGCTTATGCACAGAACTGAAATCGACCGAACTTGAGTACTGGTAAACAGCTTAGGTCTAAGCCTGCCCAGGAAAAGTGATGCGAGTCGGACCGCTCCTTAAACCCTAGCAGTTTCTAATGGCGGTAGGGCTTGAGATGTCATTTCAACTCAATGTCGGGTAAAAGTCCCACAAAATCAGAAGCAATATCTCCAAAATGACTTTAATAGTGTTGACGGGGACATAAAACCTCAATTCACCCAAACAAACAAACCAAGTTTGGTATTTGAAGGCAGTGTGGTTCCATTCATATGCTCCTGACATAAAAAAACTACTCCTCCTTAGGGATATATATATACTTATGGTCAAAGCCTAAGTTCAAGGTCATGATGCATTCCATGTGAAAGCAACACTACAACTCACCAAGATGTATTTACATACCATGTTTGTTATTCAATTTGTATAATAGAGGAGATATGCTTGAGACTAGGACTGATGATGGAATGATGGAAGGTTATTCACATACCAAGTTTGGTATATAAAGGCAGATGAGTTAAATAGTTAGTTGTTCAGAAGATATGCTTGAGACAAAGGATTATGACAGAATGACCGAAAGATGCAACAGGGCAAAACCATATACCCAAGCCAACAAGAGCTCCACAAGCGGGGCAATATATGCCCATGGCAGGTAATTGGCTGTAAGGATAACCTTGACCTTGGAGTACCGACCAGAGTCTTGCGCAGGACACATCACCTCATGATGGTTAACATTTCTGCCAAGTAATTTCAAAAACAATCCAGGAACAAGATATGATTATAATCTATCAAATATAAAGCCCCATACTGAACTGAGCACCCATGTGGACTCTGTATCTGAAATATTAGGCCTTTCATGAAATGGAGAGGGTGTGGCATAGCACAGGCAGACCCCTAGTTGGTAATACTGAATGTGTCTTACCATAAGAAACAAGAATATATATGGTTTAGGGGGGGAGTATCTGAAAGGTTCCTGAGATATAAGGCCTTTTAAGCACCCCAGGAAAGTGAAAGATGGGTGCCACTGAACGTGTTTTATCATAAAGACCAAGAATATAAATAGTTTAAAGATGGGGATCTGAAAGGATTCTGAAATATTAGGCCTTTTTTATGAAGTAGAGGGGTGTGGAATGCCCCTGCTGACCGGTGGGGATCTGAACGGTTTCTGAGATATATGGTTTTTTGTGAAGTGGGGGGCTTGGCGCACAGACTGTATCTAATGATAAGGAACAAGAATATATATGGTTTAAGGGTGGGGATCTTAACAGTTTCTGAGATATATGGCTTTTGATGAAATGGAGGGGTGGGTAATGGCATGGGTGCACTCCAGGGACCCCAAGGTAGGTGTCACTGAATGCATCTCATTATAAGGAACAAGGATATACATGGTTTAGGGGTGGGGATCTGAAAGGTTTCTGAGATATTAAGCCTTGAATGAAATGGAGAGGGTGGGGGCATGGCCCCAGCGCACCCTAGGAGACCTTTTGAAACCCTCTTGCAAAACTGCACCAAATTTCCGCAAAATTTCAGAAAAATTCATCGAGTGGTTACAAAGTAATTTACCAGACACAAAAGAAAGTATGACCTTTGGCATACCGGCCTGGGTCTTGCAGGCAACTCATTGTTGTGGCCTAATACATATCCTTATAAAGGTGGATGAAGATATCCCTTACAGTTACTGAGATATAGAGCGTACAAGAATGTTTATAAAAATATTAATCAAAGGGGCATAACTCAGGAATCAAGAATGGGGGAACAATGATGTTTATGCGCGACATGTTTTGCCCTAATACATATTCCTATAAAGTTGCATTAAGATGTCCATAATGGCTACAGATTTATGGATTGTACAAGAATTTTAATGCCATAATACATCAGTTTTTTCAAAATGGACATACATATAAAAATTGGCTGGGGATAAAAATGAATGAAAATGTCAGATGATACTTGTGATTGGTGCTTTTAGAGGCAATTTTGTGAAAGTAGTTTTTAATGACAGCTACTGCAATACTTCATGACTCTAATACCAATGTTCAATTACCATGTCTTATTGTCCATTCCCATGAGGTTAAACCCTACGCTTCATTATAAATAAAAGCACGCTAACACTGCATGATACCCCACCACTGCAAGATAATATGGTTATAGCCTTGCCCATAATAGTGGTACTTTTAAGTGTTATACTTATCTGTAAAACTTCACTAAGGCATTCAATATAGTAAAGGAACTACATATATGTATATCAAAAGGGCAGATAATACAATAACCAGAAAAGCAGAGTGACTGTCCTTGGCAATAATATGTGTCCTTTAGTGTTTTAAAATTTGAAGAAAATCCATGAAAAGATTCTTAAGTTATTGATCGCAAACTCCAAAAACAAATTGTGAGAAATTAATCAAGTTATCGGTCGAAAATGGTGTGGATGGACGGACGAACAGACAGACACCTGAGGGTATATTATAATACCCCAGCACTATCGTGTGATGGGGTATAACAAAAAGAAGAAAAGAAAAAAAAGTCATTCCCGATATAAACATGTAGGCACAATTTGAAAAAAAAAAAATGTGAAAAATTAATCAAGTTATCGGTCGGAAATGGTGGGGATGGACGGACCGACAGACGGACGGACAGACACCGGAGGGTATATTATAATATCCCAGCACTATCGTGTAATGGGGTATAACAAAAAGAAGAAAAGGAAAAAAAAAAAAAAGGTAAAAAAAAAAAAGGAATGAAAAACAAAAAATGAGAAAAAAAAAACGAAAAATAAAAAAAAATTCATTGCAAAAAGAAAGAAAAGAAAAAAAAACGGAAAAAAAGAAAAGAAAAAACGAGAAAAAAAGGAAAAAAAAAAGAAAATTCCATTCCTCCACGGGGGTTTGAACTCACGCCCCTCAGATTCATAGCACAAATTAATCCAGTTTTTGGTCGGAAATGGTGGGGACGGACGGACGGACAGACACCGGAGGGTATATTGTAATATCCAAGCACTATCGTGTGATGGGGTATAACAAGAAGAAGAAAATGGTGAAAAAAAAAGGGGAAAAAAAATGAGGAAAATTAAAAAAAATAAAAAAAAATAAAAAAATTCATTGCCAAAATGAAAAAGAAAGAAAAAGAAAAAAGAACACACAAAAAAAAAAGAAAAAACGAAAAAAAAAAAAAAATTTCCATTCCTCGACGGAGATTTGAACTCACGCTCCTCAGATTCATAGTCAACAATAGGATTTGTAGTCCAGCACTCTAACCACTACACTGGCAGTGATAATCAATATATTTCATAAATTAAAGGAATAAATGCGCAGAAACTATTTAATGGGAATTGTTAACGACCAATTTATCGTTAAATGTTAACGCATTTTGTGTATTCACAACACAAAACCTGCTTATTATGGTCGTTTATACATCAGTGCAGTTTCATCCAAATATTCTATATAGTAAAGGAATAAGTCCCCAAAAACCATTTAATCGGAATTTTTAACGACCATAATTCCGTTAAATGTTAATGTATTTTGCCCATTTACAATCCCAAACCACTCACACCCAATGCCAATGTGTATACAAAATTTGAAGAAAATCCGTGAAAAAATATTCAAGTTATTGATCGGAAACGCCCCAAAACCCCTTATTTTGAACTAAAAAGGGCCATAACTCTGTCAAATGTTAACGGATTTTGCCCATTAACAATCCCATACCACTCATTCACGATATATACATGTAGGCAAAATTTGAAAAAAATTCGTTAAAAATTACTCAAGCTATCGATCGGAAATGGTGCGGACGGACGGACGGACGTTCTCACGGATGTATACTTATGTGGCTATTTTTGGCAGGATTGATACTTAAGTGGCTACTTTTAGCCACAGAAAAGAAGTATTTTCGGTGTCTAACGGAATAAATCCCATAGACTTACATTGATTCTGTCCATTTACATAGCCACCTAACTATACATTTGTTGGTGCGGACATACGGACGGACGGACGGACGGACGGACAGACACCGGAGGGTATATCATAATACCCCGCCACTATCCTGTGGTGGGGTATAAAAATACTTAAGGATATCAGAGGAAGATTTTTTTTTTTCAAACATGTATGTTGTGTTTATTTATGGAGTAACCCAATATGCATATACTTTATAGAAGTTCAAAAATAATCCCCATTTCTTTTTTTTATTTTATTTTTTTTTTTTTGGGGGGGGGGGGGGGGTGGGGTGGGGTGGGGTATGGGGGGGAGGCTCCGGCCCTTTCAAGATTATTTCACTTATTTTGAGCACTTTGTTGATCAGAGGTGGGTGAAAACCGAAGAACCAGGAGAAAATCACCTGACCTTCCATTGCAGAACTTCGCATCTCACATGTGACCCGAGCTAGGCTCGAACCCACAGTGGTGAGAGACTATATATGTCCCCATTAAGCTAATTAAATTAACATAGCCACTCCCTTTCTGACTACCAACCAATCAAATTAAATCTACTTCATTCAATTCAAAAACAGTAATGACAATGTAGGTCCTGATCAGATGTCTTCTTCAGAAGCCATCTGATCTGGATCTACAGTTTGCAACAGTATGGGTTGTTGTGTTCGGTAGGATAAGGGTTAACCTGGCACCACAATTTAACCTCAGTGGCTAGAACAATCCATGTCTCAAACCACATTCAGCGTCTGAGCCGCTGAAATTAAAGTATATGTGTCAGTATTGTTCAATCTATAAAATGCCAATCACAACAACTGCCGTCTGCTTTGATGTTTGCTGGTTACTTTATAAGTCATTTTTGCAAACAGTGTGGACCCAAATCAGACTGCTCCTCTAGGAGCAGTCTGATTCGGGTCCACACTGTTTGTCTGTATGCAAAAATATTTTTTAAAATGTTTGCAAAAAAAAATCAGCAGACTACATCAGCAGGTGACATTTTCAGATGTTGTTTTTCTCGGCAGCTTATGGGTTAATACTGTTGTGTAGGCTGGTGACTATTTTTACATGATTTATATTTATGTTTTTGTAATTTGTGAACAATATAGCTGCAGATCAGACAGTGCATCTGCAAAGTTCAATCAGCATCCTAGCGGTCGCTGCTTGGAGAAAATAATACCTATAGTTCCTGTGTCTAAAATTTTAAGACTTTTGCCAGTCTGTGTAGCTGAGTAGGCCAGTTTGTGTCTCATTAAGATAGGTTTTATCATGACAGGGCTCATTATCTGAGTAAGTACAAAGAGTAAACATGAAGACAATTGGTGGTTTTGTATTGCTAAACATACTGAAACACAATTTTAGAATAGCCCACCCTCTTTTTAGTGACAAAGCTCAGATCACCAGACAAATTTGGTAGACTGTAATTAAATATTGTACCAAATTTGACCAACATTCATAAATTCTTAAATGATATAGGTTACAGATAAGCCATTTTTTGGCCCCAAAAGAACAGGTTTCGGGAGACCTTGGCCTTAGAGAGCAGACAAGCCATTTTGGGCCCAAACTTGACCGCTTTGAAGGACCTGTGATCTTGAAAAAATTATTGATATATTGTACCAAGTTTAACTATAATTAATTGATTTGTTAATGAGTGCAGACAAGCCATTTTTCGCCCAAAATTGACTGTCTTTGTGGCGCTGTGACTTTGTAAAAAGGTCAAGGTCACCAAAATCTAACCAATTCTGCAGTTTGTTGTATTGATGTATTGTACCAAGTTTGACAAAAATCAATCAATTCGTCAATGAGATAGGTTGCAGACAAGCCATTTTTGGCCCAAAATTGACTGTTTTGGGGTTGCTGTGACCTTGAAAATGAGGTCAAGGTCACCAAAATGTTAACAAATCTGCAGTTTGTTGTAATGATATAGTGTACCAAGTTTGACAAAAATTAATTTGTTTATGAGACACGAGTGCAGACAAGCCATTTTTGGCCCAAAAATGACAGTTTTTGAGTTGCTGTGACCTTGAAAATGAGGTCAAGGTCACCAAAATTTAATCAAATCTGCAATATGTTGTACTGATATATTGTACCAAGTGTGACTAAAATTAATCAATTGGTTAATGAGATAGAGTGCAGGCAAGCCATTTTTGGCCCCAAAATGACTGTTTTTGAGTCACTGTGACCTTGAAAATGAGGTCAAGGTCACCAAAATCTAATTAAAAATCTGTGGTTTCTTGTAATGATATATTGTACCAAGTTTGATTAAAATTAATGAATTCGTTAATGAGATCGAGTGCAGAAAGGCCCTTTTTGGCCCAAAAATGACAGTTTTTGGGTCACTGTGACCTTGAAAATGAGGTCAAGGTCATCATGACCTAATGACTGTTTTCTCTTATCCTAGTGATGTGTCTATGCAAGTTTGGTCAAAATCCATCCATAGGTTCAGGAGATATAATGCTTCAAACAGGCTAAGCCGACGCCGACGCAAACGGGATCCACACCAAAAACAATATGTCCCCCTCCCATGTGGGGGGACATAAAAATGACGTTACACCATCTAACATCAAGTAAATCGACTAGTGATGTCATAAATTGGCAGTTTTTAATTACGTCACTCATCACGCTCTTCCGAGCTGTGATTTGTTGCAGAATAAAACACAGTTATTTTCCATTGCCTATATAGGAGCGCTGTGTTGGAATTATTCGCAACATTTCAATAAATGTCTTGCAGTTGTGAACTGCCCATTGTCCTGCACACAGCACATATAAATATTTTTGTTTTGCGGTCTTTTCAAGATTATTGCACTCATATCGAACCTATTGTTAATCAGAGGTGGGCGAAAACTGAATTATCCAGAGAAAACCACCTGACCTTTCATTGCAGAACTTGGCATCTCACATGTAACCAGAGCCAGGCTCGAACCACAGGGGCATATAATTAAAAAAACACATAAATTGTATTACGTTTTTGCAATAAAAACTGGAGAATTTTATCATTCAATCAGCAGTGCATTGAAAAGTAATGATGTTTTCAGTGAAGATATTTGTTTGGTATCCAATGATGCTGCCGGTCAATGTGCATTCAGTTTGGCGGTGACGTCATTTACGTATTCTTGACCTAAAATGAATTCTTAACACAAGCTGAAATTGACTAATTACTACATTAAAAAAAAGATTGTATTTAATTCTTCAAGAAACAAATGACCTTTACAGTGTTGACGGGGGGATGTTAAACCTCAAATCAAACAAACAAATCTTCAAGAAACAAATGATGTGGGTATTTGATAGAACCACATCAGTGAGGCGATTCAAACTGTAGTAACTAATGTCCACAGCATCTGTTTCTTGGGAGTAGTTCAGGGATAAAGACCTTTTTCCCTACTATGCTATTCCTTTATGAGCTTCTTTTATGTCATGACAAAATGTTAGGGAAACATACTGGTGTTAAGGGGAATGGGAACACCTGGCATATTTTTCCACCATTTTTCAAAGGGACACAACTTTCGGGACTTCCTGTTTGCTTTTCTGTAAGCCATGTCCCGCCAAAAAGGGGTCTACTCTTAAAGGAAAGAATTTGCTCCTTAGGAGCAAATTCTTTCCTTTAAGAGTTGACCACTTTTGACATGGGAGACTAAAATACTTCTGCAGGAGCTGCCTCCCCTGAAGGTGTTCCAATTCCCCTTAAAACAAAAGTCCTCTGCATTATCAAACTAGAGCTGTCAGAGGATCTGACTATAGCCCCGCTTCAGCGCTGTCAGAGAAGAAAGTTATTTAAGCTGCAGAGAAAACAGTTATGAACAAGAAATAACTGTTGAAAATTTTACATTATCTGGAAAAACTCTTAAGAGTTGTGAGCCCTTGTCCCTCATTTCAATGAGCATGATACATTACCAGAATGTCCATGTTTATACTAAATTTCATCTTCCATTTTTCAATGTTCAAAGGGTAATAACTCCTAAAGTAGGCAAATCAGAGTCAGGGTTCCTGCGCTCTGCACATTGTCTCATGGTGCTTTACACTTGTGTGAAGTGTCATGAAAATATCTCAAATGGTTTGTGAGTTATGGAGCCGACACAGTCAAAATTGCCTTTTTAAATGTTCAAAGGGCAATAACTCCTAAAATAGGCAAACCAGAGTTATGGTTCCTGCACTCTGCACATCATCTCAAGGTGCTTTTCATTTATTTGAAGTTTCATGAAAATATCAGAAACGGTTATGGAGCGGACATAGTTAAAATTGCCATTTTTTAATATTCAAAAGCCTATAACTGAAAAAGTAGACAATCCAGAGTTTGGGTTCCTGCGCTCTGCACACGTAATATGGTGCTTTACATTTGTGTGAAGTTTCATAAAATTATCTCAAACGGTTTTTGAGTTATCGAGCAAAGACGGCTAAAATTGATATTTTTCAATATTCAAAGGGAAATAACTCAAAAATTAGGCAATCCAGAGTTATGGTTCCTGCCCTCTGCACACCATCTCATGGTGTTTAATGTTTGTGTGAAGTTTCATGAAAATATGTGAATGGGTTTTAAAGTTATGGAGCGGACACGAAAATTGTTAACAGACACAGACAGACACACAGACAGACACACAGAAAATACGAAAACCAGAGTTATGGTTCTTGCGCTCTGCACATTGTCTCATAGTGCTTAACATTTGTGTGAAGTTTCATGAAATTATCTCAAACGGTTTTCGAGTTATGAAGCGGACACTGTTAAAATTGCCATTTTTCAATGTTCAAAGGGCAATAACTCCAAAAATAAGCAATGCAGAGTTATGGTTCCTGCGCTCTGCACATCGTCTCATAGTGCTTAACATTTGTGTGAAGTTTCCTAAAAATATCTCAAACGGTTTTCGAGTTATGAAGTGGACACAATTAAGATTGCCATTTTTCAATGTTCAAAGGGCAATAACTCCAAAAGTAGGCAATCCACAGTTATAATTCCTTCGCTCTGCACATTGTCTTATGGTGTTTAACATTTGTGTGAAGTTTCATGAAAATATGTTAAGCAGATACAAAGTTATGGAGCCAACACAAATTAACGGAATCACGGAATTACGGAATTACGGAAAATGTTCAAAGGGCAATAACTCCAAAAGTAGGCAATCCACAGTTATAATTCCTTCGCTCTGCACATTGTCTTATGGTGTTTAACATTTGTGTGAAGTTTCATGAAAATATGTTAAGCAGATACAAAGTTATGGAGCCAACACAAATTAACGGAATCACGGAATGACAGAAGGACATGGCAAATCCAATATAGCCCCACTTTTTCAAAGCGGGGCTATAATAATGAGTGATATCCATACCATTCTGTTGCTGTGTTTTTGACAGTTCTATCATTTCTTGCATGAACCTAAGCCCGTCTTCAGCAAGCGCAGGAGTCACTGCCTACACAAAATAAAACACATGTTTGTCTACACAACATGGAATGCACAGAATACAGATATGCATCACGTGAACAAGTCTGTGAAATTAAAATCCCCTAAACCCCACTCTATATAGAGAAAACCGGGGTTTATGGGGTATACATTATTTTTCTTATATCTTCTTCAAGATATAGGTTGTGGATACTCATTAGAACCACCTCAATGAGGCAGTTCTAACCAACACCCACAACCTATATTTACAGTATTAAAGAGAAAAATATCAGGATTTTCTTCAGAAAAGTAGCCATTTTGGAGATGTGAAAAAAATGCACTATGTCACACAGGTGTGTTATCGTAATGCCTACACAAAACAGAATACACACTTGCATACATGAAACAGACTACACATTTGCTTTTATAAAATAGAATACACATTTACAAGCAAAGGTCATCTCAAGGTGAATTGATACATCCAGCATACTTTCTGCAATTCTTGCAAGGAGACCATGTTCAATGACTTCCTGTTTGTCTCCTTGAGATGGTTCATAACAGTTTTACTCCATGAGAAAAGAAATTATTCTTAACATCATTCTTTACTCCTGCTGATTAAATTAATTTAACACACCCATTTATGACTACCCACAAAGTAAATTACTTGATACATGTATAATGTATTTGCTTAATTCACAAACTGCTTGACAAACAGTGTAGATCTTGATCAGATGGCCATCTGATCTGAATCTATGCTGTTTGCAAAGGAAGGGGCTGTTGTGTTCATAGGATAAGGATTAAAGAGCCTAAAATGCCACTCACATCTGAGATTTAAAGTTATAATAAGAGGCATGTGGGCCCTACGCTCACCAGCGGTTGTTTGAAAAATTCGCTCCGGCCCCTGGCAGCCATGTTTTTCAACAAACCACGGTGGATTGAAAAATCTAGCCTTTCAGTTCCTGAAATGAAGAGTTTCCAGTCCTTTTCAACCATACATGGGCAAGGTAGCCAGCTTGGCCATAATTTAAATTATATATCAACTTCCATTTAGTTGACTGCAAATATATATTCTGATGCCATAGGCTACAAGCGAATCAGAAAAATACACTGTTTTGCCTTTTTCCATTAGAAATGCTCAGATGACCAAATACAACTTATACATAAAATACCTGTATCTCGCATACCATCCCTGCCCTTTCCAGCCAAAGGTAACCATCTGAGCAAACTTCAATTTTTTGCCCAAAATACCCAAGAAAATGAGATACTGTATATATCAAGCCTTTCTCAACTTTTTAGTCATTTTGGGGAAAAATAACCCTTGTTGGCCCCCTATGGGAGTAAGGGCTATGATATGCTTAGAGTAAATTGAGTGTCTTAGTATCAATCGCAAAGCAACGCACCTATTAAAATGATTTAAAAACCAGTAAAGGGATAATTCTATTGCAGACTACTCTATTCATGCTATGCCGATTCAGCAATAAAAAGGGATGTAACCAGAAATGACGTTTTCAAGTTTTGTGGCTTTTTCTAACTTCAAGTAACATTTCATCTGTGCAGTTTAGCTCGAAACATATGCCTGAACCGGGCAGGACTTCGTATCGCAATTGGTCAGGCATGAAAGCACAGTCACGCCCGTCAGAACATTTGTAACTCGCAGACATGCTGAGTAGACTTATGCAGTACTAGTTTTATGCTTCTCGCTTTATCAGTTGGTTGAAGAACTTTAAACAGAGTGCTAAGAGCCTTGTCAGTTCATCTCCCTTTATTTGAAGGAATGTTTAGAGTTCTAAATCTCAGTTAGCACAAGAAATACATACCCAACTCCTTTTTATGAACGTGGGGTGGGAATACTATTAAAGGAAAAATATGCACCCCCTCCCCACATCCATTGTGAGTTAATCTTCCCAGCTACTCTTAAAGAAAAGAATTTGCTCTCGAGGGAACAGGGAATGTAACTACTCTTAAAGAAAACAATTAGCTCTAATTCTTTAAGAGGAACCCACTTTATGGGAAGATAATGTTTCGCCTTAATTGTAAGTATGTTCAATTTTGTACATGCGTAATATGGGTTGGGAGTGTCAATGATTTTATTCTAGGCATCACGATCTAAGTGTATACAGTGGAAGTAAAGTCTGCACTTGGAAGCTTTGCCAGTAGTCCTTTCAACTACATGTATCAAAAAAATGCATTTTGAGCATTGTGCAATTTTGGAGTGCACTGGGAATGCATGTTCGGAATATAATTGTAACAAGCAGCCTGTTATAAGTTAGCATAGCCAAGGCAATGTTCAATGTATAGTCAATCTCAAGTTTGCACTTAAAAGCATTAATCCTTCCAGTGGCTTTTCAGTGAAAATAAGGATTGACATAACATGTCAATCGTCTGTCACTGAAAAATAAGGTAAACTAGATGAAGCTTCATACCAAATATCAAAGTTCTGGGCCTTGTGGTTTCAGAGAAGAAGATTTTTAAAGATTTTCCCTATATAAGCCTATGTAAAACCAAAGGGCCCCGTGGCAGGGGGGGATTTTTTGTCCCAGCACTATAATTTGAACAATCTTGGTAGGGGTCCACTAGACGAAGCTTCATACCAAATATCAAAGTCCTGGGCCTTGTGGTTTCAGAGAAGAAGATTTTTAAAGATTTTCCCTATATAAGCCTATGTAAAACCAAAGGGCCCCGGGGCAGGGGCATTTTTGGCCCCAGCACTAAAATTGGAACAATCTTGGTAGGGGTCCACTAGATGAAGCTTCATACCAAATATCAAAGTCCTGGGCCTTGTGGTTTTAGAGAAGAAAATTTTTAAAGATTTTCCCTATATAAGCCTATGTAAAACCAAAGGGCCCCGTGGCGGGGGCATTTTTGGCCCCAGCACTATAATTTGAACAATCTTGGTAGGGGTCCACTAGATGAAGCTTCATACCAAATATATAAGACCTGGGCCTTGTGGTTTCAGAGAAGAAGATTTTTAAAAATTTTCCCTATATAAGCCAATGTAAAAGCAAAGGGCCCCGTGGCGGGGGCATTTTTGTCCCAGCACTAAAATTTGAACAATCTTGGTAGGGGTCCACTAGATGAAGCTTCATACCAAATATCAAAGTCCTGGGCCTTGTGGTTTCAGAAAAGAAAATTTTTAAAGATTTTCCCTATATAAGCCCATGTAAAACCAAAGGGCCCCGTGGCGGGGGCATTTTTTGTCCCAGCACTAAAATTTGAACAATCTTGGTAGGGGTCCACTAGATGAAGCTTCATACCAAATATCAAAGACCTGGGCCTTGTGGTTTCAGAGAAGAAGATTTTTTAAGATTTTCCCTATATAAGCCTATGTAAAACCAAAGGGCCCCGGGGCGGGGGCATTTTTGGCCCCAGCACTGTAATTTGAACAATCTTGGTAGGGGTCAACTAGATGAAGCTTCATACCAAATATCAAAGACCTGGGCCTTGTGGTTTCAGAGAAGAAGATTTTTAAAGATTTTCCCTATATAAGCCAATGTAAAACCAAAGGGCCCCGTGGCGGGGGCATTTTTTGTCCCAGCACTATAATTTGAACAATCTAGGTAGGGGTCCACTAGATGAAGCTTCATACCAAATATCAAAGTCCTGGGCCTTGTGGTTTCAGAGTAGAAGATTTTTGAAGATTTTCCCTATATAAGCCTATGTAAAACCAAAGGGCCCTGGGGCGGGGGCATTTTTGGCCCCAGCACTATAATTTGAACAATCTTGGTAGGGGTCCACTAGATGAAGCTTCATACCAAATATCAAAGACCTGGGCCTTGTGGTTTCAGAGAAGAAGATTTTTAAAGATTTTCCCTATATAAGCCAATGTAAAACCAAAGGGCCCCGTGGCGGGGGCATTTTTCGTCCCAGCACTCAAATTTGAACAATCTTGGTAGGGGTCCACTAGATGAAGCTTCATACCAAATATCAAAGTCCTGGGCCTTGTGGTTTCAGAGAAGAAGATTTTTAAAGATTTTCCCTATATAAGCCTATGTAAAACCAAAGGGCCCCCGTGCGGGGGCATTTTTGGCCCCAGCACTATAATTTGAACAATCTTGGTAGGGGTCCACTAGATGAAGCTTCATACCAAATAACAAAGACCTGGGCCTTGTGGTTTCAGAGAAGAAGATTTTTTAAGTTTTTGGTGAAAAAAATCTGTTTTTGGCTCCTGTGACCTAGATGTGCAACGGACCGGAACCATTTGACCCATATTCAAACTTGACCGAGATATTGTCATGATGATCATTCTGAGCAAGTTTGATTAAGATTGGACCAAAATTGTGGCCCCTAGGGTGTTCACAAGGTTTTTATATGATTTGACCCGCTGACCTACTTTTTAACCCGATATGACCCATATTCGAACTGGACTGAAATATTGTCACAATGGTCATTCTGAGCAAGTTTCATGATAATTGGACCAAAACAGTGGCCTTCAGAGTGTTCACAAGGTTTTTCTATGATTTGACCTACTGACCTACTTTTTGACCGGACATGACCCATATTCGAACTTGACCAAGATATTGTCATGATGATCATTCTGAGCAAGTTTGATTATGATTGGACCAAAATTGTGGCCCCTAGGGTGTTCACAAGGTTTTTCTATGATTTGACCCGCTGACCTACTTTTTAAGCCGACATGATCCATATTCAAACTTCACTAAAATATTGTCACAATGATCATTCTGAGCAAGTTTGATGATGATTGGACCAAAATTGTGGCCTCTCGAGTGTTCACAAGGTTTTTCTATGATTTGACCTACTGACCTACTTTTTTACCCGACATGACCCAAATTCGAACTTGACCGAGATATTGTCATGATTATCATTCTGAGCAAGTTTGATGATAATTGGACCAAAACTGTGGCCTCTAGTGTGTTCACAAGAAAAAGTTTACGCACGACGGACGACGGACGACGGACGACGCACGACGACGCCGGACATCTTACTGTCACAAAAGCTCACCATGACCTTCGGTCAGGTGAGCTAAAAATAGATTACCGTCTGTTCTAGAATTGTTTCGCTGCGCTTAAATGGTTATTAACAGTTTTTAATTGGGGTGATTGGCTTGGCAATTGTCTCATAATACACAGAAGAGTGATTGTTAGCCTTACTGCATACAGCCTAATCACCGCCAAGAGAGACCGTGAGAAACAGACTCATAAGTTCCTCATAAAATGAAACATGCAGCCGATGGCAATTAAAACTATAACTTGAATGTTTTATGAATTGCACCTGTCTTCCTGCTTACTTTCGAATAAGTTTACAATGATAGGGATTCTCTGATGGATTATCCGATTCAAAACGTAATTGAAAACATTGTAGATTAATTTGCCATGAAGCGTCTTTTTATAGCTCAGTACAATTAACCTATTTTGTACCAGAAATCCCAAATCTGGAAACTGGGAAACAGTGCATGGCCAGATCAGATCTCAAAGAACATTGGGTCTGATCAGGGTATACACTGTTTGTAAAAGGTTCAGCCATTTTCCAAATAAATTTTGAAGAAGCCACAACCTGACACCCCTATTATGTAATTCTTGGTGTCACTAAAGAATAAAGAGGAATAAAGTTATTGTGAAACCCAAGGGTTCCACTCAATGTAGGGCAGATGTTAAGCAGCAACCTGTTAGTCAACTAATCATTTCAAAGGTTTATGGTAATGACCCTGTTGTGGCAGACAGTTTTCCCTGGAAAATTATGATTTCATTAGTTTGCCTCCCATGGCAGTACTGACTACTGAGGCTGAATTTCAAAGACAGTATGCAGTACAGTCCTGTGGAATGGGTCACCCTGATAAAAAGGGGCAAGGATCTAATGGTTGGGTAAAAGGTGATTCTGTTTTGTTGCCTGGGGTCATGCCAGGTATTTGACCTTATTTTTCCTAAACATGTGCTTGTGAAACATTTCATTTTATTTCTATTTTAAAGTTTTATCCTTGGACTGACACTTACTCATACTGTTGAATGGCTTCAAGATATACAAGGTTCAATCATTGAATCTAGCTGACAGCTTAGCTTAACTGTAATATTTTCACTTTGAATTTGAAACTTTCTAAAGTTAGTAGGCTAGCTGTCATCATTGTTTTGGCTGGTAACTGCCAGGATGTAGATTGTTGTACTTGTTGCTTGGAGACTGTGCTAAAAATAGCTCTGTCAGCTTCTTCTGGATGTAAATCAATACTGAATTCATCTGTAGACCTCAAACTTTGATGTTCAAACTTATATTTCAAACTTAATTCTGAACCAATTTTTGTGCCTTTTGGAGGTAAATGAAGGTTAATTATCATAGATTTTATTTGTCTTAAAGATGGAACCTACTTCATTCAGAAAAGCCATGTTTTATTAACGTAAAATGTATAGGGGTGACTTTCCAAGCCTCCATTTTGTTTCCTCCCTCACAAAGTTTGAGTGTAGGATTTGTGGGAGAAGTTAACTTATGTGGGAAAAGAGGGAGATGTGGGACTGTGGGACTATATAAAGAATCCCACAGAGTTATCTGGGACTTCGACCATTTTGATTTCTTTGGGTTAGGTTGGTTTTTAAGGTGTGTTAGAATTTTTGGGTTATTCTTAAAGGAAAAAAAGTTTTTAATTTCAATACTAGTTTAAGGCTTTGGGGAAAAACATTTTAAATCAGTTCAGCTTAATTCTAAGGCATTTAGGATAATTTTTGGTGGAATAGATATTTTTTTTCTGGTTTATTTCTCTTGTAATTTGAGATATACAAATATATCTAATGTATATCTATGTATGCAAGCTCTGGAGGGTTGACGGTGAAGGCATAAAGAGAGAGTCCACATTTGCAAAGAAACTGTGAATCAAATTACTGTTGTATGTAACAAGTTGTACTTTGCCTGCTTGGAAGCATTGTTCTTTCTTTTATCAGAGCCACACAGTAGCACCCTAAAGATGCATTTCTCAACCATATAAATCAGAATTACATTCCTTACTCTATTTTTTGATATCCAGTTAAGTTTCAAATAAATAAAAACACAGCATTGTTGAAGTTTATTTGAATCTTTGTGATCTTTTCTTACCCTAACACTTAAAGAATAAGCTTATATTAAGTTAATGACCTTAATCTTTGGTTGGCGAAGTCCTGTTTAGTTCCCATGTTGCTGTACATGAGGGGCTTTTAGTGTGATCACTGTCCGTAGTCCGTCGTCCATCCATTGCCGGTGTTTTGAGACTAAATATAGACAGCAGCCAGTTTGGTGGAGCTAGGGTAAAAGGGGCATCCATCATTCAGGCTGTTGACATAATATTACTGTCCACGATTAGTCTGCTGTTGACTGTAACCACGCTACCAATAACTAACAGTCATCAGTCATTCTGGTGGTCGACAGTCAGAGGTGAGTCTACCGTCGAGAATCAGTCGGAAACTGAACGTCATAAAATCACAAGTCCTTCTTAGACCTTCGGCACGTTACATTTTTGGTGGTACAGCGGTGGGATTGTAGCGTTTTTCTACGGTCCAGAGATACGAATCTGACGTCTTAACGTAAACAGACACGGTGTAGAACCATAGTTAAGTTCATCATGGGTAGAAGAAAACAAAACAGAAAACAAAATATTGACCAAATAGCATCAGGGACGTCCTTGATTGAGGGTGATATTTCAGGGTCAGAATCTGAGACCTCTATAGTACGTGGTGGGCGCAGTGAAACTTTGAGTACTGCCTCTGCCGAGGTCCTACCAAGTAGTTCCTTGCATGCAAGTACCGGGTTTAGCTGTAGAGAGGACACACATTTGGGTGAGGGGAGCCATTCTAATGGCCTTGACACTATTAGCCCAACTTCTAATAATAGCAACCAAGATCATAGAGTTCAGTCACAGAACACAGGGTCAGGAGATGAGCAATTGAGCTCCTTTAACATGAACAGTCCTGACAGTACTGCTCAAATGAATATACTTCTGCAAACTTTGATCAAACAGCAAAATGAAGCCAACACTAAGGCCATGAAAGAATGCATGTCAGGTACCATGAATACACTGAGAGAAACATGCGAGGCAGTGAAGGAATGTGTTGTATCAGTGACAAGCACAACACAAAATAATTTTCAACAAATACTGGCTGAGCTGAGAGAAATGAGGAATGAGAGAACATTCCATCCAACTTCAAAAATAAGCTATACTGGGTCACAAAACCAGCTTCCAGTTACAAGTGTTTCCCAACAGCATGTTTCCAGACAGCCTCATGAAGTACTGGTGACAAATGCAGGAACTACCATTCACAGCCCTATGCATAATCAAGTAGCAGTTACTTCCCTTGTTCAATCACAGCCATGCATGGCTACCCATAGCAGACTACCCACAATAAGCACATCTCACCCTACAAATGTGGCTCAAAGCACTGATTCATCAACAGGCACTAACAGTCCACAAAATAGCGCAATAGGGTTAAATGTCAGTGATGCCCAGCCATTTCTAGCCCCAAGTTTGACCAGTATGACAGACAAGCTGACTTCTGAGATAAACAATGTAAGCGGAGCCAGTTGTGCTAAGCATCAAAGTGTGCGATTACCAGCATTTTCAGGAAATTCAAATGACAGCTGGAAAGTATGGCATGCACGCTTCACCACCATTGCTAATCTCAATAAATGGGACGAAACTACACGTCTGAGTGAGCTTATGCAAAGGCTGCAGGGAACTGCAGCTGACTTTGTGTTTGATGAAATCCCCACTGAGATGCTGACTAATTATGAGAGTCTCCTTAATGAGCTGGACTCAAGATTTAAGTCTGTCGAGACAAACAGAACATTCAAAGTCCAGTTCGGTAAGAGAATTCAAAGGTTTGAGGAAACTGTTGAAGATTACGCCGCAGAATTGAAGCGGCTCTATGATAAAGCTTATCCCGGTAGAAATCCTGAAATGCGGCGGCAACTCCTCTTACAGCAATTTCTAAATGGGCTTAGAGATAAAGCCACCAAATTTGCAGTAGAATACTATAAAGAGCCCAACTCTATAGAAGAAGCAATTCATCATGTGGTAACCTACCTGGAAGCCCAACAGGGTCCCAAGGTAAATGACTGGGGTCGACCTGATCCTCACTCTAGGTCCGTCAGATTTGAGGATGAGGCTGGCAATGAGGGTGATTATGATAGTGATGATGATTATGATATATCCCGGGCCCGCTCAGTATCTCCCTTCCAGAAGCAAAGAAGTAGGTCAACCTTAAGAAAAATCAAGACCACTCCCAAAGGGTATAAAGATCAGAGTCCCGGTGGGGTGAATACAGATGACAAAGATATTTTACAGAAAATTCTCTCATTAGTGGAGAACTCCAATAAAGAGCTACAGATAGCCCAATCAACCCAGTCTCAACAAAAGGAAGTTCAAGGACACAAACCTAGTAACCAGAACTCTGACCCCAACTACAGAGGTCACGGTTATGACCGAACCCAGGGTCAACACACAAGCAATACGAATCAGGGTCAAGGTCAGAACCAAGGTCAAGGTCGTTATGCCAATTTTCAATGCTTTTATTGTTCTCAGTGGGGGCATATAAAGGTAAACTGTCCAGTACTGAAGGCGGAGTATAACAAGGGTAGCCTAAGTAAACAGAACAGAAATCAGAGGCCGGCACCTGCTGGTACGCATTATTCATCACAGAGCCATGTCAACAATATTGATTTAAACTAGCAAGGACCGGTTTGTTTGGCCGACAGGCGGTCCCTGAAAATAAAGGCCAACCCCAATTGTTTTTGAATGAAAAATTAAACCATGAAACCATGTTGACCCAAGTTTCTAATTTGGTTAATATGAGAAATGCCAAGAAATTGGCACAAGAAGGGGCCCAACAAATTGAGCAAGACTGCTGCTCCTCAAAAGTTCCCTTGTTTAATGGAAAGAAGAGCACAGATGAAACAATTACAGATTCTGCACCCCAGGTCACCCCAGAACAGGTTTCAGCAACAGCCTCCCCAAAAGACCAAACAGTTCTTAGATCATCCGGGGCCCCTACAGAACTTCAATGCGCCTTTGAAGGGAGCAAAACTGACCAGAAAACCTCCGAATTAAGATCCAAAGAGGCTTCATCAACTGAAGGGTTATCTGACCTTAAGAACTGCTCTGAACCCCCAGTTTTAACAACAGACAAAAAGTGTGAGGGCTCTTCATTAAAACGAATAGTGCGCAGTGATGGGTTCTACTTGGAGGCCTTTTTGGAGGGCAGAAAAGTTGTTTTTACCATAGATACAGGGGCGACTAAAACTGTTATTTCCAAAACAGTTTATCAATCTATTCCGCAGTCAAACAGGCCTGTATTATCTAAAACCATGGGTCTTACGGAGGCCTCAGGCCAGCCTCTGTCACAATTAGGAACCGCAGAATTCACTATTGAGTTAGCTGGTCTCCAATTCAAGGCAGACATTGTAGTGGCGAATATTGAAGATGAGGGTTTATTTGGGCATGACCTTTTAAGCATGGGTGGGGCTCATTTACTGTATGATGAATGTGCTTTACTGTTTATGGGCATGCATATACCATGCATTAGAGTGGGCTCTGCTCCCAAGATTCGTCATGTAGAATCACTGCTGCAGACCGATTTGTTATCCCTGGCAACAGTGAAAAGATAATAGAAGTTTTCATCAGCAGGCTAGAGGGGGACGACCAGCAGGAAACTCCTGTCCTTTTAGAACCAGGTCCAGAGTTTCAAGACCGGTACTGTCTTTTAATGGCATCCAGCCTTACAGACCTTAACTCAAGAGTCACCCATAAAGTGAGAATGCTCAATCCCAACATATATGACATCTCAATAAACCAAGACACGGCCATTGGAACTGCGGAGGATGTGATGGAAATCACCACAGTATTTGAGGAAAATGCACTTTCACACCTAGCACCCCAAAACACGCCAACAAACCAGGCATCTGAAAATGGCACTTCAATCCAGGCATCCCAAAACATACCAACACACCATGCATCCGAAAATGACAATTCACACCTAGCATCCCAAAACATTCTAACACATCGGGCATCTGAAAAAAAACAATGCAGCACCCCAATACATATCCACCTACCCAACATTCAGAAATGTCAATTCATACCCTGCAACCCAATACATCACCACACACTGTGCATCTCAAGCTGCAATCTCACCACCCACAATTTCATGCAAAACCACACATACTCCATCCGAAAACTGTCGTGCGGGATTGAGAAGGGTTGCTGAAGAACCAGTGCCTGAGCACCTTCAAGAACTTTATCGGACTGCCTGTACGGACAGAACAGAGGCTGAGAAGGCCAGGATAGCTCAGACTTTGAACAAGTTCAAAGAAACATTTTCAAAAAATGAGTTTGACCTTGGCCTCACACATTTAATAGAGTACTTAATAGATGTAGGTGACCATCCTCCAATAAAACAGGCTCCTCGCAGAGTCCCTGTTGCTTTTGCAGCCGAGGAAGAGGATGTCTTAAAACAACTTGAGGAACAAGGGATCATTAGGAAGATTACCTCACCCTGGGCTAGCCCAATATGTCTTGTACGCAAGCGGTCGGGAAAAATTAGACCATGTGTAGACTATAGGAGGCTCAATATGACTTGTAAATAAGATGCGCAGCCACTGCCAAGGGTTAATGACTGTTTGGATGCCATCGCAGGTGCTAAATTCTTGTCAAGTTTCGATCTTACGTCCGGCTTCCACCAGGTTCCAATAAGAGAACTGGATGTACCCAAAAGTGCATTCTGCACCAAATTTGGCTTATACGAATATTTAACTATGCCCATGGGAATGTCAAATAGTCCGGCGTGCTTTCAAAGGCTTATGGAATTAGCTTTGACGGGCCTTCAGTGGCACACTTGCCTCATATATGTTGATGATGTGCTGGTTTACGGGGCAAACTTTGATGAGCACATGCAAAGAGTCGAGGAGGTGTTGACGCGAATGAAAGAAGCTGGCTTAAAACTAAAGCCAGAAAAATGTCGGCTGTTGCAAACACAAGTAAATTTTTATGACATATTGTCTCTGCCGAGGGAGTTCTTCCGAATCCAGAAAACCTAGCAAAGGTGAAAGCATGGCCTATTCCTAAAACTCCCACACATGTTAGGCAAATACTCGGCCTTGGTAGTTATTATCGTCGTTTCATTAAGGGTTACAGTGACCTGGTTAGACCACTGACACAATTAACACATAAGAATCAGCCTTTTCTTTGGACTGACCAATGCCAGAAGTCCTTTGAAGCTTTAAAAGCAAAACTAACCAGCTCGGATATAATGGCCTATCCAATTAACAATGGTGGCTTATTTATTTTAGATACGGATGCCAGTGATACTCAGGTTGCTGGTATCCTTAGCCAGATCCAAGACGGGAAGGAGAGAGTCATTAGCTATGGAAGCAGGACTCTCAATAAAGCAGAAAGGAATTACTGTATAACTGATAAAGAGCTACTTGCTATCAGGTACTTCACTGAATACTACAGACAGTATCTGCTTGGGAGAAAATTTTTAGTACGCAGTGACCACCAAGCTTTAACCTACCTTTTCCGGCTAAAAGAACCAAAAGGCCGTATAGCCAGATGGATTGAGATACTCTCTGCGTATGATTTCAGCATTGAATTCCGCAATGGAAAAAAAGCACAATAATGTGGATTGCCTTTCACGTTGTCCGAATCCCTGGGACTGTGACTGCTCAGAAGTGGATAATCTCGAATCATTAAAGTGCGGACCCTGTGCAAAGTGCACCAAGCGATACAAAGAGATGCAAGGTGATACTCGCATAATGACTAATCAGGCCTCTGAACAGCACCCAGAACAAGCTGAGAGTGTCCGAGTAGTCAACACTAGATCACAGACTGGGGGATACATTGACCAGATTCTCCCAGGTCCTTCAAAGACCACTAGCACCTCTTTAAATCAATGGCTATCTGATCAAGATTTGGCCAGAGTGCACAGATTGCAATCAGTGGATTCTGAACTGGCACCTATTATGAATGCCATAGTCAAAGGGGAACGACCTCCCCACTCTGAAGTGGTAGCGCTGAGCTGAGCCACCCGGCACTATTGGAGCATATGGGATTCTCTGACTTTGCGAAATGGATGCTTATACAAGTTGTTCTACCGCAAAGATGCAACTGGTTGCCATTTGCAATTTATTGTCCCCAAAGTGCTTAAAAAGGAAATCTTGGCACAAGTTCACAATTCCCTAATATCAGGACATTTAGGTCAAAAGAAGACCCTTGGCAAACTATTACAAAGGTTTTACTGGTACAATGTTAGGGAGGATGTTCATATGTGGATAGTAAAGTGTGATGTATGTGCCTCGATAAAGCCACCACAACGTAAATCCCGAGCACCTATGGGAAGGATGCTGGTTGGTGCTCCACTAGATAGAATTTCTACTGACCTTTTGGGACCATTGCCCCTTACCCCACGCGCCAATCGGTATATTTTGTTAGCCACTGACCACTTCACAAAGTGGGTGGAGATCATGGCAGTGCCAGATCAGACCGCCAAAACTTGTGCCAACAAACTATTAAATGAGGTTATATCACGATATGGCTGCCCCCTTACTCTACACTCAGACCAAGGAAAATGCTATGAAAGTTCTATTATGGCCGAGTTGTGTAAACTTCTTGAAATCAAGAAAACAAGGACCTCACCAAGAAACCCCAGATGCAACGACCAAGCTGAGCGATTCAACCGTAGTCTCTTACGAATGATAAAATCCTATCTTCAAGGAGAGCAGGAAAACTGGGATTTAAACCTAGGCTGCTTAGCTTTTGCCTACAGATCCACCCCACAGGAGTCCACTGGACTCTCACCTTTTCTGCTAATGATGGGAAGAGAAGCCCGTATTCCTGCTGAACTAATGTATGGGGGTCAGTGCAATGAAAGCTGTGAAGTACAGAACTTTGGAGAGTATGTTGAGCGGCTCCGAACCCGAATGCAGCATGCACATGAAGTGGCCCTGAAACACCTGGCTGTTAGTGCCAAAAGGCAAGGGGAAATATATGATTCTAAGCTTTCTGTGAATCACTACAATGTTGGTGATTTTGTCTGGGTTGAAATAGAGGCTAGCAAACCTGGAATTTCTCCAAAATTACGGGCCTTGTACAGGGGTCCCTGCATAATAACACAGAAGTACAATGACCTTGACTTTAAAGTTCAGCTTTCACAGTCTGGGCTACAGCAAGTACTGCACCACAACAAATTAAAACCATACAAAGGGGAAAATGTCCCGGAGTGGGCCAACATAGTCAAGGCCAGCCTGGAATCACAGAAACGGAACTAAATGGCCATGTCTTCAAGATGGAATTTTTTTTCTCAGTAGTTTTAAGATAAAGTGATTCTGTTTGATTTTTTTTTTTTTGCCACACCAGACGACAGAAGATGTTTTATTACAGTTTGAGTCTGTGGTCTGATAAGACAGCATCAGAAGACAGAAGATAATTTTTTATTACAGTCTGAACCTGTGGTCTGATGGGAGATCAGAAGACAGAAGATATTTTTTTATTACAGTTCAAGCCTGTGGTCTGATGGGAGAACATCAGAAGACAAAATATAATTTTTATTACAGTTTGAGTCTGTGGTCTGATGGGAGATCAGAAGACAGAAGATATTTTATTACAGTTTAAGCCTGTGGTCTGATGGGAGAACATCAGAAGACAGAAGATGATTTTTATTACAGTTTGAGCCTGTGGTCTGATGAGACAGCATCAGAAGACAGAAGATGATTTTTATTACAGTCTGAACCTGTGGTCTGATGAGACAGCATCAGAAGACAGATGATAATTTTTATTACAGTCTGAACCTGTGGTCTGATGAGACAGCATCAGAAGACAGATGATGATTTTTATTACAGTCTGAACCTGTGGTCTGATGAGACAGCATCAGAAGACAGATGATAATTTTTATTACAGTTTGACTCTGTGGTCTGATGGGACAGCATCAGAAGACAGAAGAGATTTTTTATTACAGTCTGAGCCTGTGGTCTGATGGGAGAACATCAGAAGACAGATTTGCTGTGTTTATTACAGTCCAAACCTGTTGTCTGATGGGAGTACATCAGAAGACAAGTGGAAAATATCATTTACTATGTTCTGTACAGATTAAGACTAAAAACTACAGATTAAGAATAGACAGTGCAGACTAAGACTAGAAATTACAGATTAAGTCTAGAACCTACAGATACAGATTAAGATTATCACAGGTTGGATAAATGAGATATCACAGACATACAGCAGGATCAACCCGAAGTTATGTAACCAGCAAAAGTGTAAAGATTCCAGGACCTGCCCGGGTGTAAAATAAAAAAATAAAAAAAATAAAAAGTTAAATTTCAGCAGTAAAGATTCTTAGAACTAAGAACAGGCTACATTATCACCAGGCAGTCAGTTAAGAATATTGGGTAATATACATGTTTAAATTTGCAGAACATCCCAAGAGATGGATAAAGCAGCTGATGGGAAGATGTTTAAAAATTCCAAGGACAAGACATATGCCCAGCATATTGTTGTGATTGAGGCAGCCACGAAGTTAGAAGGCCACTCGGAGTTCCTCATGAGCAGACTGAGATCTCATGACTGGACCACCAGACCACATAGGAGAAAGCACTTTAACACATGCATGCTCCTGAAATGCTATGTTGATGACTTGATGTTAGTGGAAGGTGCAGATGTGACATCTCCGCAACTACAAGAGAATAGCAGCCAATTGAATTAGAGAGAACAGCAGCTCATAGAAAAAAAAATCTTTTCTATACTGACTTGTGTGTTATGCTTCTTTATTCACTGACCAACAGCTGATGTTTATGTTTATGAAACAGTTTTTCTTCTGGTCTCTTGGGTTGACTCTATTTGTTCAGGTCCAAGATTACACATGATCCGTACGATGTTAAAGACCCTTTTGTCATATCAGTCTATCCCAGTAACCAAATCCAACCAAGCACAGAACATTAAGGTCCAAAATCTTCAGGGTGTTAAGGTGTGGCTCTTAAGGTCCCTCTTTTCCTCACATTATTGGATTTGTTCCTTGTCTATTTGTAGTCTCGAGATGTCAGAGCAGAAGAACAAACACAATGGTGGCAGGGCTTATCAGTGCCGTTACTGTCTGGCAACCGGCAAAGAATACATCAACGAGAAGGCAAGGGTCGAGAACCACATCAGGAATACTCACCTTAGGCCAGACCAGTTACCCTTCTATTGCCAACTATGCAAGTTCCATTGTACTAAGTGGGAGGAGTTAGACAACCATGTCAGCAACTATCGGTGGCATGCGAAGAGGCTTTTTGACTCAACAGGGAATCCAATACCTGATTCACCCAGCTTCCTAATGGAGAACCCAAAGCCATATGTGATTGGGTTACAGGACTATATCAAATTATCCAAGGAAGACTCTGACAGCTACTTTGCCCAGAAGCGCGAGGCAAAGAGGTCATCATCTGTCACAGGGGATCTGCTGACCCAGGCAGTTCAGGTTCTGAATGGCTATTCCGATGACCTGGATGGTGACCTCCTGCAAGACAATTCAGTCCAGTCACCACAAGCCACAAGTCAGAGAGAAGGCCCACTGCCAAGTACCTCATCTGACAAAGATGTCCTATCAACCCCAGCTGGGGTTACCACAACATATGAGGCTGTTCAACTGGTGCCAGTAGGACCTGCAATCCAGATGAGAGATGCTCCAGTTTTGAGCGTTCCCAACCCAGTCGAGGTGCCTACAGCCAGTGTTCCCCCTCAGGGTCAGGTATATGTTCAGCCTGTTCTAGACCTCATGCAGGCTCTTCTAGGTGCAGCAATGCCGGGATATTCAGGGCCACCCGGAAGTCTTACTAGACCTGTGGGTGGTTTAGTGGGGCCCAACTGGGAAATCACCAAACCGATGTTGAAGAAGACTGTCCCATCTAGCCACGCACATGGGAGTACCAGCACTGCAAAACCCCTGGATTTGACACAGACCTCTCAGAATCAGAATGATGAGCCTCTAGATCTATCCATCATGGAGACTGGTCAGACGGGCCACAAATCACCTGAGATGTTACCTAGTATTACCAATGGCCTCCCCAAGGGACCTGCTGGACCAGAAGAATTGTCAAGGAGTACTACTCCGGGCTCAATCTTATCTTCCTCAGAGACCCCTGATGTTTCAGAGCCCCTCACAGTGGGACAGACAGGGAGTGGTGACAAAACAGGGAAGCTGTCAAATAAGGATGACCCACCTATTGTTGAACCAGATGAGGAAGAAAACCTAATGAATCAACTTTTAGGAGATGGGGAAAAACGTATACTGTCTCCTATAAGGGATGACTGCCGGGTGGTAAAAATAAACAAACAACAGGCAGAAAATAATTCCATAACCAAAGAACATTTCAACACCATGATGAATACCTTGAAGGAAGAAAACAAGAAGTTAAAGGAAGAGTTAGAGAGGAATAGCAGAACTGTAAGATGCCTAGAGAAAACCGTAGAAAAAGAAATGAAGGAGCAGACCAAGACACTAAATGTAATAAGTGATAATTTAACAAATCTTGTAACATTTTTAAGAACAAATGCCAGGGAGGAAAGAAGGAGAAGAGAGAGAGAAGAAGAAGAGAGAAAGAAGGAAGACGAGATCAAACAGAGAGAAGAGGAGAGAAAACGGAAGAGAGATAGCCATGACTATGAAAATCAAGGGGCATCTAAATTACCATCAGTACTGGGAGAAATAAGGAAGAATAAAAGGAAGAAGTAAAGGAATGTCCGTCTATTTAATATGAAGTGTGCCCTGAAGGCAATAAACAAAAACTTAAGGTTTCACACATAAAGGCAACATTTCTATAAAAATCACCCTTCCCCATAATTATGTTTTTTTTAGCTGTTGTTACATACACCACCCTAGTTTTTGGACATTCATTATGAAAGAATACCGCAGAACCATGGCGAATCTGCGAGTCTGTTCTCTGATTTCTTTGTCCTTGTGGGGTAGAGACACAGCTAGTTTGTATAACACAAATTGACCTTCCATGTGGGCCGTGTTTTCGCTCATGTGTAGGCCGGTTTGTGATATGCAGCTTATACTGGTTGATCTGTGCTTTCCTTGGGCAGAGGGATCGTGAATTTGACACTAGCACATTCTAGATGTTCTTGCTGTACTCTCTGAAGTGCCACCCCCTTTGTAATATTACCTTTACTTAATATCAATATTGAGTATATATCCCATATTCTTTGTTTCTGATATGCAGTTACAGTTCTCAAATGTTGCCTTCTTGTGTGCTATGCACATTTAAGGCACATAGTGAAAGAAAGCAAAAAGTATAAGTTGTGAAAGTTCTGTGCTCAAAAAATAAATAAATAAATAATGTGCCTAAAGTAAAAATTTCTATGTAGAATATGTTGATAAAATGGTAATGGAACATGGAGACTGACAAAACACAGCAAGACTGACAAAACAACAACAGGACTACATATATAAGAAATTCACACTAGATGAGCTAGGGACACTCATCAATTAGCTGTGCTATAGAACTGAAAGAAAAATATAATTATATACCTGGACTGGTCCTGAAGGCTATGCAGGACTTATCTGAACAAACTTATTAGGTTTCTTACATAAATTTAATGCACAAATATATGAAGGCAATAATCATTTTGTGTCCTGCAATTTGTTTTGCATACCCTTCAGCACTATACTGGTCATTTTGGAGATGTTGAACCAGATTGCACCAATTTTTCTTGGCGGGTTTGGACCCTCTAAGTGGTTGTAAGTACTCCTATGTGCAGATGGTTTCTGCTCTGTATGTGGTTGACATGAGGCCCAGTCTGTTTCTACAAGCCCTGATGGATTGGGGCCTTTGAGTCCTTCACATTCACAAGTAACAGTGAAGATATGTTAGTAAATTTACAGCAAATGTCATAGGTCTAAATTGTGTGTGCTAGACAGTAGGTAGAAACAAAAACACATGATGTATCAAGTGACCTGAGCGGTCACTGTTTGGGAAGAATGGCATTTTCCCTATCTCAAAATAATTGTGAAGCACATATTATTAAAATGTGATACTGTGGATGAGGATTTTGGGGAGCTGGGTGTTCGAGTTCCCTAAGATGTATCATCCTTAGCTCTCAACTTAATTCTATAGGTCCTTATAATGTTTCAAGTAAGTCTAGTCAAAACCATTTTTTATTATCTCATCACCTAAAATCCATGATATTAAAACATGTGTTTTATACTTCAATACTGTCTTGCACAGGAAATAATATGTGTTGGCTCTGATCAAAGAAGTTAGTAAATGATTCAGTTCATATAGTAAGGGTGGTGCAATTTCTATGTTACCTTCAAATTAATGAAGCTGCAATGATGCTGACAGGCAGGCAAGTTTGTTGCACATATTGCAAAACCCTGACAGAGTTTCTATGTTTATAGTTTAACTGTCTCTGTATAGGAAGAAGAGGGAGTACTAGGGATGAAGAGTTTTAATTCTTTGTCTGCGAGTAAACCATAAAATTGGTGTGGGGGAAAAATTATCAAAATACTCGCCTAGTCTTAATCATGAAACTCTGCCATGATTCTGGAAGTCAATATTGCTCAAGTTTTGATCAAACTTGTTCGAGTATTGATACATATGTGTCAAGGAAGTGTGGACTAACAGGTGGCTGACAGCCCTTGATATCTATTATGGACAAATCTCTATGGATTTTAGTGTTCAGCAGGAGCTTTGAACATAAAAGTGGGGGGCAATGTGAAACCCAAGGGTTCCACTCAATGTAGGGCAGATGTTAAGCAGCAACCTGTTAGTCAACTAATCATTTCAAAGGTTTATGGTAATGACCCTGTTGTGGCAGACAGTTTTCCCTGGAAAATTATGATTTCATTAGTTTGCCTCCCATGGCAGTACTGACTACTGAGGCTGAATTTCAAAGACAGTATGCAGTACAGTCCTGTGGAATGGGTCACCCTGATAAAAAGGGGCAAGGATCTAATGGTTGGGTAAAAGGGGATTCTGTTTTGTTGCCTGGGGTCATGCCAGGTATTTGACCTTATTTTTCCTAGACATGTGCTTGTGAAACATTTCATTTTATTTCTATTTTAAAGTTTTATCCTTGGACTGACACTTACTCATACTGTTGAATGGCTTCAAGATATACAAGGTTCAATCATTGAATCTAGCTGACAGCTTAGCTTAACTGTAATATTTTCACTTTGAATTTGAAACTTTCTAAAGTTAGTAGGCTAGCTGTCATCATTGTTTTGGCTGGTAACTGCCAGGATGTAGATTGTTGTACTTGTTGCTTGGAGACTGTGCTAAAAATAGCTCTGTCAGCTTCTTCTGGATGTAAATCAATACTGAATTCATCTGTAGACCTCAAACTTTGATGTTCAAACTTATATTTCAAACTTAATTCTGAACCAATTTTTGTGCCTTTTGGAGGTAAATGAAGGTTAATTATCATAGATTTTATTTGTCTTAAAGATGGAACCTACTTCATTCAGAAAAGCCATGTTTTATTAACGTAAAATGTATAGGGGTGACTTTTCAAGCCTCCATTTTGTTTCCTCCCTCACAAAGTTTGAGTGTGGGATTTGTGGGAGAAGTTAACTTATGTGGGAAAAGAGGGAGATGGGGGACTGTGGGACTGTGGGACTATATAAAGAATCCCACAGAGTTCTCTGGGACTTCGACCATTTTGATTTCTTTGGGTTAGGTTGGTTTTTAAGGTGTGTTAGAATTTTTGGGTTATTCTTAAAGGAAAAAAAGTTTTTAATTTCAATACTAGTTTAAGGCTTTGGGGAAAAACATTTTAAATCAGTTCAGCTTAATTCTAAGGCATTTAGGATAATTTTTGGTGGAATAGATATTTTTTTCTGGTTTATTTCTCTTGTAATTTGAGATATACAAATATATCTAATGTATATCTATGTATGCAAGCTCTGGAGGGTTGACGGTGAAGGCATAAAGAGAGAGTCCACATTTGCAAAGAAACTGTGAATCAAATTACTGTTGTATGTAACAAGTTGTACTTTGCCTGCTTGGAAGCATTGTTCTTTCTTTTATCAGAGCCACACAGTAGCACCCTAAAGATGCATTTCTCAACCATATAAATCAGAATTACATTCCTTACTCTATTTTTTGATATCCAGTTAAGTTTCAAATAAATAAAAACACAGCATTGTTGAAGTTTATTTGAATCTTTGTGATCTTTTCTTACCCTAACACTTAAAGAATAAGCTTATATTAAGTTAATGACCTTAATCTTTGGTTGGCGAAGTCCTGTTTAGTTCCCATGTTGCTGTACATGAGGGGCTTTTAGTGTGATCACTGTCTGTAGTCCGTCGTCCATCCATTGCCGGTGTTTTGAGACTAAATATAGACAGCAGCCAGTTTGGTGGAGCTAGGGTAAAAGGGGCATCCATCATTCAGGCTGTTGACATAATATTACTGTCCACGATTAGTCTGCTGTTGACTGTAACCACACTACCAATAACTAACAGTCATCAGTCATTCTGGTGAGAGGTGAGTCTACCGTCGAGAATCAGTCGGAAACTGAACGTCATAAAATCACAAGTCCTTCTTAGACCTTCGGCACGTTACATTATTTTGGTTTTCGGAGAACTAATGATAAAGAGTCAACCTTCTACACTAAGCCACATAGGCCCGTGTAAACATTCAGATATCAAAACCATTACAAATTTATTCAGCTCACCTTGTCACTACATGATAAGTGAGCTAAAAATTCTTCTTCCAGGATTCGAATTCATGACCCTCTGGTTCGTAGTCCAACACTCTACCCACTGCACAGGCACTTGAAAGGTTAACCAAAAGGTAAACCTGAATAAACTTAAGTTAGAAAAATGACAATTTTCACCCAAACTTTGGTCCTTGGTGAGATTAATGGATTGCATATCAAACGGGTTCCTCCACTGAAGCCACAGTCCTAATATGAAAGCAATCCACTGAAGAATGAGGGTAATATATCACATTGAAAAACGGTAAACCTTAGATCATGTCAGACGTGGCCAGCCCTATCAAACACACTATTTTAAAGGATGGATTTTTTTAAAACCCATCCAAAAATAGTCAGCAGATATGCAAAAGGTTAAAGGATGACTAGTTACCTCAGAAGCTGTGTGGAGTAGCTGTATTCTCCCATCATTCATAGTAACCAGCTGTATCCCCATGTTCTTCAACTGTGCCAACTGTTGTTTGTTACCAGCAATAAAATCTTGTGCCCGCAGTCTACTCTGGCCAGTTCCAGATGGGCATAGGGGCAACTCAGGCCTGAAATAAAACGAAATATTTCAATCAACAATTCTACACTATCAGCATTGAGTACTTATCAGAGTATGCTATAGGGATTGCAGGATCGATCCCGGGCTTCTCCAGACTTTCGGATGAGTCTTTAAACCGAGGTCCCGTCTCTGTATGACCTTAGCTGTTGGTGGGACGTAAAACTCAAACACTCACTCAAGAGTATGCTCTTCTTAAAATGCCCAGCAAAATGCTATTTTCCTTCTTCATTTTTCAAACAAAGCCATGCTTGACATTTCATGTGAACTATCACATTGAATGCCAAGCCTTTTTCTGACCTGTCATATGGAATTTCAAACCTATTTTTCTGAAAAAATGTTTTTAGAAGCTTTTAACAGTTCAGTTACAAGTTTACAAAAGTTGTACACCTACAACTTTATAGTACTTGCACTGAATATATATAATATCAATCCAAGGCTTTTTGGCCCCCACCCATCGGGGCTTGGAGAAATAGATTGGGCAGCATGATGCTTCCATAAAGAGCTGAAGCCGACCATCCATGAGCACTGCTAAACCGCATAGAGGGTCTAAGCCTGTCAAGATGAAGTGGTGCGAGTTGGACCATCCCAACATATAAACCCTATTGGTAGAGCTCCACTAGATGAAGCTTCATACCAAATATGCTAGAGATGTCATTTCGTCCCAATGTCTGGTAAAGGTCCCAAAAAATTGGAAGCAACATCTTCAAAATGACCTTAATAGTGATGATGGGGAAACCTCAATTCAAACTAGCTCTGTCAGAGGATCTGCCTGCTATACCCCTGCTTTACTGCATTTTACTGAAACAGGGATCTATGTAAACTAGAAGGCTATTCATTACACAGACCTGTTAACGAGCTATTATCAAGATAAAATTCTTAACAAAAATAGAAAAGAGACTTTGAGCTTGACCTGAACCAAAAAGAAAATGCATATGCAAACTTGGAACTTTCTAGCAACAGTGGCCTTGATCTGACGCATATGAAATGTATGTCATGCACATCTATCATCTCATTATGAATGCATATGCAAAATTTGAACTCCAACTGGTGAAGAAATATCAAAGTAGTCAGCATCACAAGACTATTCTATTTTTAGTAACTGTGATCTTGACCTTGACATGACCCAAATGAAACTTATGTCATGCACATCTACATCTCATTATGAATGCATATGCAGAATTTGAACTCAATTGGTCAATAAAGTGGAAGTTATTTGCATCACAAGATTATTCTTTTTTTAGTAAAAGTGACCTTGACCTTTACTTGAAGCGTATGAAATTTATGTCACCCACATCTACACCTAATTGTCAATGTATTTGCAAAATTTGAACTCAACCAGTGAAGAAAGGTGAAATTAGTTTGCATCACAAGATTGTTGTTATGGATTTCTATTCTATTTTCAGCATATGACTTGACACAAATGAAATTTATGTCACACACATCTACCACACATTGCGAATCCATATGCAAAATTTGAAGTCAATCGGTGAAAAAATTTGGAGTGATTGAGTTTCAGTTTTACGTCCCACCAACAGCTAAGGTCATATGGAAACGGGACCTCGATTTAAAGACTCATCCGAAAGTCTGCAGCAGCTCGGGATTGAACCTGAGACTCCTGGAATATGAGGCGAGTAGCATAACCACTACACCACAGAGGCTTCTAAAGAAATGTGGAAGTAGTTAGCATCACAAGATTGTTGTCATGGATTTCTATTTTATTTTTAGCAACAGTGAACCTGACTTGATGCATATGAAATTTATGTCATGCACATCTAGACCATATTGTGAATGCATATGCAAAATTTGAAGTTAATCAGTGAAGAAATGTTGACGGAGTTCACATGACAAGATTTTTGTCATGGATTTCTTTTCTTTTTTTAGCAACAGTGACCTTGACTTGACGCATATAAAATTTATATTATTATTTCTACACCACATTGTGAATGCATATGCAAACTCTGACATCAATCGATGAAGAAATGTTGAAGTAGTTTGCATAACAAGACTGTAGTTTTGGATATATGTTCTATTTTTAGCAACAGCGACCTTGACTTTGACTTGACGCATATGAAATTTATGTTCCCCATATCTACCCTGTATTGTATATGCAAAACATAAGACAATCAGTGAAGAAATGTGGAAGTAGGTCACATAACAAGAAGAAATGTATTACAGACAGATGGATACACAGACCAATCAACAAACCGGCCGACTGCCTCCTATATACCCACTTCAAACTTTGTTTGCAAGGGAATAACAAAACAAACAAATCAATTCAAGGCCCCTTAATCATGAAAATGTTTTGTATGTAGAGGTTTCACATAAGTGATCATTTCATAAGAAATTTATGAACCCAGTCTTTGGAGAAGTTTGTAAATTTCAGATGAAATGACCATGTGTGAGGTTCTATCAATTTTACTGCTTACAAAGCCAGCAGCAGCTTCTACATAAAACATTACATTGCCACAGATACAAGATAAATATATATATATTGTCTACATATTTCGAGTTTCATACAGAAAATATATGACATTTAAGGACTGCTTACGACAACAGTCACAATATCAATACAAGTATTATAATAGTCCATTTGATGTGATTTTAATAAGTGGCCCAAAGTTAACAATTGCGACAATACTAATGAGAACACACTTTTTCTATTACAGCACATTGAAATATATACCTCAATTATTGCCATTAAGCCTGCTGTGCTGTGGTTTACCCTCAAACTACCCTTAACTCAAACAAGTTTTAAGGTTCCAAAGATGTTCCAACCGCTGAATTTCAAATGTATATGTAAATAAAATAAAATTGACATTAAATATCTTCTATAGTACAGACCCTATAAGACTCTACTTTTGGGAGTTGTGAGTGAGTGTTTGAGTTTTACGTCCACCAACAGCTAAGGTCATACGGAGACGGGATCTCGGTTTAATGACTCATCCGAAAGTCTGGAGAAGCCCGGGGTCGATCCTGCGACCCCTGGTTTACAAGGCGAGTAGCGTAACCACTACACCACGGAGGCTTCTACTTTTGGGAGTTATATATATATATTTATATATTGGGATATGATATAAATAACTATGACGCCTAGATGCGAAAAAAATTCTGGCCACAGCAGGGCTCGAACATGCGACCCTCCCAATGCTAGCGGGATGCTCTACCGACTGAGATACATGGCCACATGTTCGTCCCGAGCCAATTTTAGCATCTATTAGGCGTGAACAATGAAAGCGGAATTGATCATTGATACATGTGACTTAGGAATGTATATTTAGAATTTGGAGAGAAGCTAATGTCACAACAATTTTCACTTTCTCGGGTTACATAGGATCTGAAGATGCAATTTTAAATATTAGGTTTTGATTATATTTTGGGATATGATATAAATAACTATGCCGCCTAGATGCGAAAAAATTCTGGCCACAGCAGGGCTCGAACCCGCGACCCTCCCAATTCTAGTGGGATGCTCTAATTCTAAATATACATACCTAAGTCACATGTATCAATGATCCAATTCCGCTTTCATTGTTCATGCCTAATAGATGCTAAAACTGGCTGAGGACAAACATGTGGCCTTGTAGCTCAGTCGGTAGAGCATCCTGCTAGCATTGGGAGGGTCACGGGTTCGAGCCCTGCTGTGGCCAGAATTTTTTCGCATCTAGGCGGCATAGTTATTTATATCATATCTCAAAATATAATCAAAACCTAATATAAATTGCATCGTCAGATCCTATGTAACCCGAAAGTGAAAATTGTTGAGACATTAGCTTCTCTCCAAATTCTATATATATATATGTATATATTTTCTTCTTTTTTTTTTGTTGTTGTTGTTTTATGGCACTTTCAAGATTATTTCACTTATTTCAAGCTGATCATTAATCAAATGTGAGCATAACCAAGACTGTCTTATATCCATAATATAAAATATAACATGATAGCGTTACATTAAAAAATATGTTATAATGAATAGTGTTAAAGTAAGACTTCAATGCATAATGGACATAAGAGCATACAAATACAAATCTTCTTCAGAATAAGACAAACAAGAGGGCCATGATGGCCCTGGATCGCTCACCTGATCCACAGAGTAACAAGTGGGCCTCAAGGAGAGCCATTATTGGTCCCAGGGCTATAATTTGCATAATCTTTGTAGAGGATCAAAGACTGGAGCCTTATGCTTTCTTCCTATATAAGTCTATGCAAAAACCAAAGGGTCCCAGGGCGGGAGCATTTTTGACCCTAGGGCTATAATTTGAACAATCTTGACAGAGGTCCACTAGATGAAGCTTCAAACCAAATGTCAAAGACCTGGGCTTTGTGGTTTCAGAGAAGAAGATTTTTAAAGATTTTCCCTATATAAGTCTATGTAAAACCAAAGGGCCCAGGGGTGGGGGCATTTTTGGCCCTAGGGCTATAATTTGAACAATCTTGATAGAGGTCCACTATATGAAGCTTCACACCAAATATCAAAGACCTGGGCCTTGTGATTTCAGAGAAGAAGATTTTTTAAAGATTTTCCCTATATCAGTCTATGTAAAACCAAAGGGACCAGGGCGGGACATTTCTGGCACTACGGCTATAATTTTAACAATCATGATTGATAGCCGTCCACTGGATGAAGCTTCACACTAAATATCAAAGACCTGGGCCTTGCGGTTTCAGAGAAGAAAATTTTTAAAGATTTTCCCTATATAAGTCAATGTAAAACCAAAGGGCCCAAGGTGGGGGCATTTTTGGCCAAAGGGCTATAAGTTGAACAATCTTAGTATAGGTCCATTAGATGGAGCTTCAAACCCAATATCAAAGACTTGGGCCATGCAGTTTCAGAGAAGATTTTTTAAGTTTTCAGTGAAAACAATCTATTTTGATACCCCCGGCATACTAAGTATGTCAGGGGTTATATAATTTTCATCTTTTCGGCCATTCGTCAATTCCTTGGTTCGTTCATTTGTTTGTTTGTTCGTCCGTTCGCACTTCCATCTGTCCCACCGTTCGTCAATCTTTACGTCAAAGTTTTGCGTTAAACCTTTTTGATTGCTCATATCTCTGTAACCACATGTTAGATTCTCTTCATATTTGGTAAAGGATATCTCTATAGCATTACCTTTCATATGGAATATCTAAGCCCCTGGGTCAAGCCCCTGGGTGGGCTGTCTGTTCGTTTGTCAACTTTTACGTCGAAGTTTTGTGTTAAACCTTTTTGATTGCTCATATCTCTGTAACCTCAAGTTAGATTCTCTTCATATTTGGAACAGTATATAGCTATAGTATTAACTTTCATATGGAATATCTAAGCTCCTGGGTGGGGCTAGGGGTCAATAATGAAGTCTTAGGCATTTTGATTATGTCCAAGTTTTGTGTTAACTGTTTCATTATACGCCTTGTTGTTGAAATGCAATAGTTATTCTCAGTGTACTAAATGGAAAGTTGGGTGGGTTGTCCATCTGTTCATAAACATTTAAATCCAAGTTTTGTGTTAAACCGTTTTGATTGCTCATATCTTTGTAACCACGTTAAAATCTTTTAATATTTGGTAAAGGATATCTCTTTACCATTACCTTTCATATAGAATATCTAAGCCCCTGGGTCAAGTCCCTGGGTGGGCTGTCCGTCCGTTTGTCAACTTTGACGTCAAAGTTTTGTGTTAAACCTTTTTGATTGCTCATATCTCTGTAACCTCATATTAGATTCTCTTCATATTTGGTACAGAATATCGCTATAGTATTAACTTTCATATGGAATATCTAAGCTCCTGGGTCAGCCCCTGGGTGGGGCTAGGGGTCAATAATTAAGACTTAGGCATTTTGATTACGTCAAAGTTTTGTGTTAACTGTTTTCATTATACTCCTGGCATACAAAGTATATCAAAGGTTATAGTTTTTGTCTTTCCATCTGTTCATTATTAGTTACTTTGTTCTTTCGTTATGCTGTGACCCATGTCAGATTTGTCAGCTTATATATTGGTCCTTGTGATCTTTGAAACTACAGTGACTAGAACTGTTAAATTTTGCATATGTCCTCTTGAAATGCAGCCAATAATGCAAATTATAATAAAAAAAAAATGTATTGCTTATTATGGCATTATGTTGTTGTTTGTTACTACTCACTGTGTGTATCACTTGTGTCTTTTTATTTTGGATGGCAATTTGGCCATTTTGTGGGAAAGTAACTGTCTTTATGGCCATCCTTTGTTTAGGTTTCCATTATGGTCTGGTCGCTTCATGTTTGTGTTTCTTTCCCTTTGGTGTCTTTGGTGGGTGGAGTAAGTTAATTGTATCGATTCCTGATCTTTGTTTTACTTCTACTTTAATTCAACAAATGTTCTAGGACAGCCTATTCTATGTTTGTTGTTTCCTGGTAAAATTGTTCCAAATTGCCACAAACTTTGAATTTTTATTATTCAGCAAAGTTAAGCAGTTTCATCTTTGGATATGATAAATTATACTATATTTGTTGAAATGCAATAGTTATTCTCAGTGGACTAAATGGAAAGTTTATATAGAAAGGTTCAATGCTACAGACAAATTGTCATTTCCACTAAAAGGGGATTGCACTGGCCGAGGTATACATGCCCTACTTGGCACTTTGTCTAGTTGGCTCCTGTGACCTAGAGCTGCCACAGACCCTAACCATTTGAACACCTTTGAAAGAGGGATCATTCCTGTGAAGTTTGGTCAAAATTCCATCAGTGGTTTAGGAGATGTCATTTAGAGAAATTGTTTACGGATGGACGCAGGCATGCACGACAGATGATGGACAACAAGAGCACCGCATGCGGGTGCCAACGCTCGTCTGCAGTTTCTTTTAGAAAACCAAAGTTCTAAGTCAAACAAGAGCAATGAAATTGCAAGATGGAGTTATAAAACTTGTAGGGAATGTAGCTCTTGTGATGGTGAGTATGTGTATGAAGTTTCATGAAGGTAGGCCAAATACTTTTGGAAATATGGTCAAGGTTAAGGTTTTCGGTTAAATTTTCGAAAAATAGGTCAAAGTTCAAAGGTCAAGGTCACAGATCAAAAAGTGTGGTATCACTGAAAAGGTCTTGTCCCAAGGAACATTCATGTGAAGTTTGAAGGCTCTGTTGTGAATAGTATTAAAATGAGAGCAAAAAATGTGTTTCAGAAAAAAAATGGAAAAGGGGAGATAATTCAGCCAAAATCAACAATGTTGTTATGGTCCTTGGTCAAAATATAGCTCTTGTGATGATGAGTGTGTGTATGAAGTTTCATGAGGCTAGGTCTAATACTTTTTAAGTTATAGCCAAGGTTAAGTTTTTTTGGAACGACGCCAGACGACAACGCAGACGCCAGAGTGATGACAATAGCTCGAAAGTTTTTTTTTTCAAAAAACAGACGAGCTAAAAAGTGATCCCAAAAGCTCACCTTGTCACTACGTGACAGGTGAGCTAAAAACAATTCAATTTTGGAACTTGCAAGTTAACCTTGGGCCAATTTTTAAAAGCACAAGGCCAGTTTTTAAAGCATTGGTCAAAATGATAACTTTTCTAGCAAGTACAATATTTTTGATGAACATTTACATTTGTAAAAGCTACTCACATTTTTTCATCCAAAATGTAAAATGTGAGCCATCTGCTATTATTAAATGGTCAATATTGATATTCTGCATTACAACATTGTTTATTTTGAACAACTGGGTTCTGAAACACAAGAAGAAACCTGCTATGTTTAACATACCCAGCATTTTCAGGGATAGAAGACTTGACAAAATCTTTCATATTAGATCTGAGATTGTGAGCATAGTTGATGGACTGTTTATACTTGTATAGCGGGTTAGGACATGTGTTGTGGTCATCATCTTCAACCATAGTCTGTGACTCATCTATATCTTGGAGGTGGCTGTACAGCTCCCTATTCAGTCTCTGTAAAGAATATTAACATTATTATAATTACCTAAGATTGGGCCACTTCAATATATTCTAAAAAGCATATCCCTAGCTAGTTTTGGCCAATAAAGCGTCATCAGTAACTGTCAAATATATTCAAAATATAACAATGGAATCAATGATTTCAAAATATAATCTAGACTATGTTGAAGGCCAGGGAGATGTTTTACAGCTTCCAAACATTCCCTTAACACCAGTTGTAGTAAAGTTTAACTTGTTCTAAAAAGTAAAACCCCTTAGAAGTATGGAACAACCAAACTGAAAACTGTACAGTGTACAAGTTTTCTGGGCCAGACTAGCTAGTTTCGGTGAAATACACCTCATCAATGGACCTCAAATATTTTCTCAACCCCACAGTGCAATCAATGATCCCAAAAAACTAGAAAATATAATCTCCAATATGATGTTATAAAAGCCTACACTACATAAGAGCCTCAAATCAATCACACCCCCTTTTCTACAACAGAATTTAAGCCAAAAACAAATAAAAAAAAAAAAAAAAAAAAACAACTAGAAATGTGTCCAAAGTACACAGATGCCCCCCCCCCCCGCTTAGCACATTAAGCTTTAAGTGTTGCAAATACCAATCTGTGCGAGTTTCGGCATTCCACCAATAGTGACCTTGACGTTAAAAGTCGAAATCGCTCGAGATATTGTCATAAGGAACATTTGTGTGAAGTTATTTTGAAATCGGTGAAGAAATATAAGCGCTAGAGGGGTGACAAAGTTTTTCTAAAAATAGCCACAGTGACCTTGACCTTGACCTTGAAAGTGGAACTCGCTAGAGATATTGTCATAAGGAACATTTGTGTGAAGTTATATTGAAATTAGTCAAGAAATGTAAGCGCTAGAGCGAAGACAAAGTTTTTCTAAAAATAGCCACAGTGACCTTGAACTTGAAAGTCAAAATAGCTTGAAATATTGTCATAAGGAACATTTGTATGAAGTTATATTGAAATTGGTGAAGAAATGTAGGCGCTAGAGCAATGACAAAGTTTTTCTAAAAATAGCCACTGTGACCTTGACCTTGAGGTGATGACCTTGAAAGTCGAACTCGCTCAAGATATTGTCATAAGGAACATTTGTGTGAACTTATATTGAAATCAGTGAAGAAATGTAGGCGCTAGAGCAATGACAAAGTTTTTCTAAAAATAACCTCTGTGACCTTGACCTTGAGGCCATGACCTTAAAAGTCGAACCTGCACGAGATATTTTTATAAGGAACATTTGTGTGAAGTTTATTGAAATTGGTGGTACAAATACCTTAACCAAAGTCTTAAACATTAAAAATTTTCTAATTCTATGACCTTGACCTTGAGGTCATGGGTATGGGTGGGGGTATTGCTGAATAAACCATTGGACCTATATGTATCATCATAGTAAATATAAACCAAATCCATTGTATTGTGATGAAAATATGAGCTCAAGTTCTACCTGGTACAAATACCTTAACCTGGGTCTTAAACATTAAAAATTTCAAGTCCATGACCTTGACCTTGAGGTCATGGGTATGGGTGGGGGTATTGCTGAATAAAACTTCAGTCCTATATCTATCATCATACCGAATATGAACCAAATTCATTACACGGTTCGGAAAATATGAGCTCAAGTTCTACCTGGTACAAATACCTTAACCTGGGTCTTAACGTTAAAAATTTCAAAGTCCACGACCTTGACCTTGAGGTCTAGGGTATGGGTGGGGGTATTGCTGAATAAAACTTTGGACCTATATCTATCATCATACTAAATATAAACCAAATCTATTGTATGGTTTGGAAAATATGAGCTCAAGTTCTACCTTGTACAAAAACCTTAACCTGAGTCTAACAGGATTACGTACGTACACACTTTCGTACATTCGGAAACCGTACGCACGTAGGCACGTACCCACGGACGCACGTACGGAAAACCGAAAAACTATATGCCCCCGGCATCATACGATGCGGGGGCATAAAAAAAAACTAGCCTGCCTAGGTGCAAAAACTAGAAATGGTGTTTGTAAAACTCTATGCCTCCAACAATATGCTTGACCCTACATGGAAAACTTTCAAAGGGCCATAACTGAACAACAAGACTTGTCCAATTTTTTTCAGAATAAATCCCGTAAAAATTCAACTATAAGGCGATTTGATAATAAGACATGGTCCCTTTTTCTGTTGGGGCCCTCTGCTACCACTTAATAGTGGCTAGAACAAAAAAAATCAGCCTGTACTGTTGCAAATGTCCAAAGCATGACATGATAATCAAGTTATGCAATTAATTCTCTGCGGACAACTGACTTTATCCATAGAAAAAATTATGTGAGGTAGGTAACTACGCTTCAGTAACTACAGGAGGTAACTAGGGATCTATGAAATGATGTGCAGGAGCATGGTTGCTGGAAACTCAAATCCAATATCAACAAGAATGGTGTATGGTAAATAGATGCCTTTAGTTAAATAAATGCTAGTACTCTATTTTGATTTGTTTGTTTGAGGTTTAACGTCCCCGTCAACACTGTAAAGGTCATTTTGGAGATGTTGCTTCCAATTTTGTGGGACTTTTACCCAACACTGAGATGAAATGACATCTCAAGCCCTGTCACGCTAGTACTCTATTACCAGCTTTCTTAAGACCAATATTCAGATGTTACATAATTTCGCACACGGTTTGCACCCGAATTATACCGATGTAGATGGTATCAAACCTACTCTTAACTATCTGGGGACCAAGAACAAACATTAGAACAATCATCATTATGCTTAAAAATCTGCAATCGGACCGCAGAAAACTTGGAAGATTCCTAGAACTCTTTTATAAGACGGGTTTAAAGAATTGGGCTCGTTTTTGGGGCAAAAATACCCGTCTTATAGCCGAATTTTTACGATAAGTTAATCAAGTTAACTTCTACTAATCCAGTCATCAACTTTCAAGACTCTAGCTTCAATAGTTTTTGAGATATTTTGCTGCCAAGATTAATGATTTCATCCAAATATTTCAAAGGGCAATAACTCAGGAAAGGGGCAAAATCCCGATGAGAAAGAATTTACAAAGGGCCATAACTCATGAAGTATAATTAACAAGAGGCCCATGGGCCACAATGCTCACCAGAGTTCAGGTGGGCACTGCCCACTGGCAGCCATGTATGGTTTCAGGTTTTAATTTATTGATTATAAAGTCTCCCAAACAAACCCCCATTTCCAAATGAGCACCCATGTGTATCTGAAATATAAGGCCTTTTATGAGGAGGAGGGATGAGACATGGTCCCAACAGAGCCCAGGTTGGTATCACTTAATCCAACTTATCATAAGGCACAAGAATATATATGGTTTAGGGGTTGGGATGTGTACTGTTCCTGAGATGTAAGGCCTTTTAAGCTGCAGAGGGGTTGGAGCATGGCCCTGGCAGACCCCAGGAAATCCAAGATTGTTGTCGCTGAATCTGTCTTATAATGAGGACCAAGAAAATATATTGTTTAGGGGTGGGGATATGAACAGTTTCCAAGATATGAGGCCCTCTTATGAAATGATGAGGGGAGGAATGGCCCCTGTGGACCACCAAGTTGGTGTGACTGAATATGTCAAATCATAACAAGAATATATATGATTATTAGGTGGGGATCTTAATGGTGTCTGAGATATATGGCCTTTTATGAAGTAGAGGGGTGGGCCATGGCATCAGCATGTTGCCCTAGCACATAGAGACCCCACGTTGATGTGAGTGAATGAGTCTTATGAAGTGGATCGGTAGGGCATAGCCCCCGTGCGGCCTGGGAGACCCTAAGATTGGTATCACTGAATGTGTCTTATCATAATGAACAAGAATATATATGGTTTAGGGGTGGGCTCTAAACAGTTTCTCAGATATATGGTCTTTTTGAAGTCAAGGGGTGGAGTATGGCCCGGGCGCACCCTGGGTGACCCCTAGGTTGGTGTCACTGAATGTGTCTTATCATGAGGAACAAGAAAATTATTTGGTTTTGGGGTGGGGATCTGTAAGGTTTCTGGAATATTTTGCCTTTTATGAAGTGGAGGGGGTTGAGCATGGCCCCCGGCACATCCCGGGGGACCTCCAAATTGGTGTCACTGAATGCGACTTATCATAAGGAACGAGAATATAAATAGTTTAGGTGTGGGGATCTGTAAGGTTACTGGGATATTGGGCCTTTTATGAAGTGGAGGGGGTCGGGCATGGCCCCCGCACATCCCAGGGGACCCCCAGGTTGGTGTCACTGAGTCCATCTTATCATAAGGAACAAGAATATATATGGTTTAGGGGTGAGGATCTCAATGGTTTCTGAGATAAATGGCATTTAATGAAGTGGAGGGGGTGGGGCATGTCCCCGGCACATCCCGGGGGACCCCCAGGTTGGTGTCACTTAATGCATCTTAGCATAAGGAACAAGAATATATATAGTTTAGGGGTGGGGATCTGAATGGTTTCTGAGATAAATGGCATTTTATGAAATAGAGGGGGCAGGGCATGTCCCCGGCACATCCCGGGGGACCCCCAGGTTGGTGTCACTTAATGCATCTTATCATAAGGAACAAGAATATATATGGTTTAGGGGTTGGGATCTGTAAGGTATCTGAGATATAAGGCATTTTATGAAGTGGAGGGGGCGGGGCATGGCCCTGGCACAACCTAGGGGACCCCCAGGTTGACATAAAAGCATATGGCTGAGAGAAGTTTACTCAAGGAACAGGTTTATGTAAGTTTTGTCAAAATATCTGCAATGACTTGGCAGTAAATGCCACTTTTCAGTTTTCCCCATTATAAGTTAATGGAAACTCTAAATTGCCATAGCAACAAAACTAAAAGGCCAAATTTCATAAAAAAAAACAATACATGTAAAGGCAAATATGGTGAATATTTTCATAAAGTCTCAGCCTCCTAGAGCATGTGGTTTCTGAGGAGATGATTTTTTAAGTATTTTTTGTCTATTTTTTGCATTTTGGTTTCCATGGCAACCAATAAAAATAAGCAGAAGGCCTAAAATCATACGGCAGATAGTAGACTGCCTATGGAACATTTCTATGAAAGTTTTGTCAAAATATCTGCAGACACTTGGCAGTAAATGCCATTTTTCAATTTTCCCCATTATAAGTCTATGGAAAATACAAGTTGCCAAAGCAACCAAACTAATGAGCCGATTTTGATAAAAAACACAAACTTTCAGTCCCCCAGCCCAAGGATGCTACAGATAAAATTTAGGCCCAATCCGCCCAGTGGCTTCAGAGGAGATGTCCTTTGAAAGTGTTGACGAAGACGACGCAGACGCAGAGGACGCAGACGCAGACGGACAACTGCCTATCCTATAAGCTCCCCCTGAGCCTTCGGCTCTGGTGAGCTAAAAATGTATTCAAAAGCTGATCAGGTCATCTACTCATCATTAGCAATCTAATCACAAAATAGCAAGGCTCTAGCTCTAATGGTTTTGAGAAATATTTTGCTGACAAGGTAAAAATGCCATAATTTATAAAGGGGTATAACTCACGCAGTATTTGCCATAACTTATTCAAAAGTTAATCATGTCATCTACTCATCACTAGCAATTTAATAAGTAAATATCAAGGGTCTCGCTTCAATGGTTGTTGAGATATTTTGCTGACAATGTCAAAATGCCCACATTTACACAGGGCCATAACTCATGAAGCATTTTTCATAATTTATTCAAACAAGAGGCCCATGGGCCACAATGCTCACAAGAGCTCCGGGGGCCACTGCCCACTGGCAGCAATGTATTTAAATTAACCATGGAAGCCCTGTGCCCTAGGATGCTACAGATAAAATTTGGACCAAATAAGCCTCGTGGCTTTAGATTCGATGTCGCGTGAATGTGTTGTTGCAGGACAACAGATGACAATTGACAATTTCCCATCTGTGGCAACAAATAGGCCAAAAAGAACATTATTAAAGGAACATTTCTATGAAAGTGTGACAAAATATCTTGAAAGGCATTAATGTCATTTTTCAATTTTCCCCATTATAGGACAATGGAAACTCATAACTTGGCATAGCAAACAAACCAAAGAGCCAAAGTTCATCAACCAGAGCTTAGGTGGACACTGCCCAATGGCAGCCATGTATTATAACATGATATGATTTTATTATACCAATTATAAAGTCTCCCAAACAAACCCCATACCCAAATGAGCACCCATGTGGACTGTATCTGAAATATTAGGTGTTTTATAAAGTAGAGAGATCGGGGCATGGACCCAATGGAGCCCTGGTTGGTGTCACTAAATGCGTCTTATCAAAAGGAACAAAGACATATATGGTTTATCAGTGGGAATATGTATGGTTCCTGAGATGTAAGGCCTTTTAAGCAATGGAGGGAATCGGGCATGGCAGATCCCAGAAAAGCCCAAGATTGTTGTCAATGAATAAGTCTTATCATAAGGACCAAGAGTATATACGGTTAAACGGTGGGGATCTGAATGGTTTCTGAGATATGAGGCACTTTTATGAAGTGGCAGGGAGAGAAATGGCCCCTGAGGACCCCCAAAGATGGGGGTGACTGAATGTGTCTAATAACAATGAACAAGAATATATGTGATTATAGGATGGGATTTTGAATGGTTTCTGAGATATATGGCCTATTATGAAGTTGAGTCTTATCATAAGGAACAAGAATAAATATGGTTAAGGGGTGAAGATCTGAACGGTTTCTGAGATATATGGATTTTAATGAAGTAAAGGGGTGGGGCATGGCCTGTGGCACCCTGGGGGGACCTGCATGCTGGTGTCACTGATTGCGTCTTATCATAAGGAACAAGAATATATATGGTTTAGAGGTGGGGATCTGAACGGTTTCTGAGATATATGGATTTTAATGAAGTAAAGGGGTGGGGGCATGGCCTTTGGCACCCGGAGGGGGACTTGCATGCTGGTGTCACTGATTGCGTGTTATCATAAGGAACAAGAATATATATGGTTTAGGGGTGGGGCTCTGAACAGTTTCTCAGATATATGGTCTTTTGTGAAGTCAAGGGGTGAAGCATGGCCCGGGAGCACCCTGGGTGACCACTAGGTTGGTGTCACTGAATGTGTCTTATCATAAGGCACAAGAATTGTTATGGTTTAGGGGAGGGTATCTGTTAGGTTTCTGGAATATTTGGCCTTTTAGGAAGAGGAGGGGGTTGGGCATGGTCCTGGCACATCCCAGGGTACCCCAAATTTGGTGTCACTGAATGCAACTTATCATAAGGAATGAGAATATATATGGTTTAGGGGTGGGGATATCAATGGTTTCTGAGATAAATGGCATTTTATGAAAAGAAAGGGGTGGGGCATGTCCCCGGCACATCCCGGGGGACCCACAGGTTGGTGTCACTTAATGCATCTTATTATAAGGAACAAGAATATATATGGTTTAGGGGTGGGGATCTGAATGGTTTCTGAGATAAATGGCCTTTTATGAAGTGGAGGGGTCGGGGCATATCCCTGGCATATCCCGGGGGACCCCCAGGTTGGTGTCACTTAATGCATCTTATCATAAGGAACAAGAATATATATTGTTTAGGGGTGGGGATCTGTATGGTTTCTGAGATAAATGGATTTTAATGAAGTAAAGGGGTGGGGCATGGCCCATGGCACCCTGGGTGGACCCGCATGCTGGTGTCATTGATTGCGTCCTATAATAAGGAACAAGAATATATATGGTTTAGGGGTGGGGCTCTGAACAGTTTCTCAGATATATGGTCTTTTGTGAAGTCAAGGGGTGAAGCATGGCCCGGGAGCACCCTGGGTGACCCCTAGGTTGGTGTCACTGAATGCGTCTTATCATAAGGAACAAGAATATATATGGTTTAGGGCAGGGGATCTGTAAGGGTTCTGGAATATTTGGCCTTTTATGAAGTGGAGGGGGTTGGGCATGGTCCCGGCACATCCCGGGGGACCGCTAGGTTGGTGTCACTTATTGCATCTTAGCATAAGGAACAAGAATATAAATAGTTTAGGGGTGGGGATTTGTATGGTTTCTGAGATATATGGCATTTTATTAAGTGGAGAGGGAGGGGCATGTCCCCGGCACATCCCGGGGGACCCCCAGGTTGGTGTCACTTAATGCATCTTAGCATATGGAACAAGAATATATATAGTTTAGGGCTGGGGATCTGTATGGTTTCTGAGATATATGGCATTTTATGAAGTGGAGGGGGTGGGGCATGTCCCTGGCACATCCTGGGGGACCCCCAGGTTGGTGTCACTTAATGCATCTTTGCATAAGGAACAAGAATATATATAGTTTAGGGGTGGGGATCTGAATGGTTTCCGAGACAAATGCCGTTTTATGAAAGAGAGGGGGCAGGGCATGTCCGAGGCACATCCCGGGGGACCCCCAGACTGGTGTCACTTAATGCATCTTATCATAAGGAACAAGAATATATATGGTTTAGGGGTTGGGACCTGTAAGGTTTCTGAGATATAAGGCATTTTATGAAGTGGAGGGGGCGGGGCATGGCCCCGGCACAACCTAGGGGACCCCCAGGTTGACATAAAAGCATATGGCTGAGAGAAGTTTACACAAGGAACATGTTTATGTAAGTTTTGTCAAAATATCTGCAATGACTTGGCAGTAAATGCCATTTTTCAGTTTTCCCCATTATAAGTCAATGGAAACTCTAAGTTGCCATAGCAACAAAACTAAAAGGCCAAATTTCATAAAAAACACAAAACCTGAAAAGGCAAATATGGTGAATATTTTCATAAAGTCTCAGCCTCCTAGAGCATATGGTTTCTGAGGAGATGATTTTTTAAGTATTTTTTGTCTATTTTTTGCATTTTGGTTTCCATGGTAACCAATAAAAATGAGCAGAAGGCCTAAAATCATACGGCAGATAGTAGATTACCTATGGAACATTTCTATGAAAGTTTTGTCAAAATATCTGCAGAGGCTTGGCAGTAAATGCCATTTTTCTATTTTCCCCATTATAAGTCTATGGAAACTAAGTTGCCATAGCAACCAAACTAATGAGCCGATTTTCACTAAAAACACAAACTTTCAATCCCCCTTCCCAAGGATGCTACAGATGAAATTTGGGCTGAATCGGCCCAGTGGCTTCAGAGGAGATGTCATTTGAAAATGTTGACGAAGACGACGCAGACGACACAGACGACGACGGACAACTGCCTATCCTATAAGCTCCCCCGGAGCCTTCGGCTCTGGTGAGCTAAAAATTAATCAGGTGATCTAATCCTCACTACAAATCCATTCATTATGTTTCAAGGCTCTAGCTCCGATACTTTTTGAGATATTTTTCTGAAAGATTTCATCCCTAGTTTTTTTTGCAAAGGGCCATAACTCAGGAAAGGGGCATACTCCTGATGAGAAAAAAAATGTTTCACCTACTTTCTCATGAGGAATCCGTATATAAAATTTCAAAACCCTAACATGCATGGTTCCCAAGTTATTTAATGCATCAACCAGAAATTCAACTTCGGTGAAGTTGATGTCGCACCTGCTCCCCACCTGCCCAACACAAAAAATAATTTATTTAAGGCAGAAGAAATGAATATAGGGCTTTGAGAAGAATGCATAGCCTCTATACCTGAGATAAAATACAATATGACTAAGTTCACAATCTGGAAAAAGTGACAAAAATTGATTCGAAGATTAAGTCCAAACCATATGCGCATCCTCATACCAAGGGGAAAGCACATGCAAAGTTTCCAAATGATCAGTATAAAAGTGTAAGAGGAGTTGCGATGACAAGAGGTACGTATCGCATACCTAAAAATGACTAAGTTCACAATATGGAAAAAGTGACAAAAATTGATTCGAAGATTAAGTCCAAACCATATGCGCACCCTCATACCAAGGGAAAAGCACATGCAAAGTTTCCAAATGATCAGTATAAAAGTGTAAGAGGAGTTGCGATGACAAGAGGTACGTATCGCATACCTAAAAATGACTAAGTTCACAATATGGAAAAAGTGACAAAAATTGATTAGAAGATTAAGTCCAAACCACATGCGCATCCTCATACCATGCCGAAAGCACATACAAATTTTCCAAATGATTGGTATAAAAGTGTAGGAGGAGTTGCGATGACAAGAGGTACCAACCCAATACCAATTGAAGGTTAAAAATGACTAAGTTCACAATCTGGAAAAAGTGACAAAAATTGATTCAAAGATTAAGTCCAAACCATATGCGCATCCTCATACCAAGGGGAAAGCACATGCAAAGTTTCCAAATGATCAGTATAAAAGTGTAAGAGGAGTTGTGATGACAAGAGGTACGTATCGCATACCTAAAAATGACTAAGTTCACAATATGGAAAAAGTGACAAAAATTGATTAGAAGATTAAGTCCAAACCACATGCGCATCCTCATACCATGGCGAAAGCACATGCAAAGTTTCCAAATGATCGGTCTAAAAGTGTAGGAGGAGTTGCGATTACAAGACATCCAGTGTAAAATGTTGACAGAATGACGGACGGACGGACGGAAGTTCTCACGAACGGATACTTAAGTGGCTAGGGGTCGGCATATTGACTACTTAAGCGGCATCTCTTAAGCGGCAAGCCACCTAAGAGCGAATTTTTTGCCACTTAAGTACCCAAGTAACGGAATAAACCCCATTTGGACTCACGAATAGATACTTAAGTGTCAAACTGTCCAAATTTTTTGCCCCCTAAATGTCGTTTCGTTGGTGCGGAGAGACAGACCACCGGATGGACAGACGGACGGAAACTTGCACGCCTATGTCTTCCTGCTAAAGCAGGTGCGACAAAAAGCGTGACAAACAGACCAACAGACAAATAGATGAATGAACAACCCAGAAGTAATATGCCCCACCAACTTCAACCCCTCCAACTTAGTTGAAGTTGGTGAATGGCAAGGGAGACAGCAACAGGAAAAAATTGAAAGGGGGAGTTCCAGCCTATAGTAAATTTCCATAGGGTTCTGCCCACGCACAGATTTCCATGATATTGTGCATAATTAATGCCTGGTAAATGACTGTCCATTATTTAGCTATTTCACTCTCATATCTGTTTTCATTATAAATCTACAATGTTTTGTTTATTTCCACATCCGAAAATAGGGGTACCCTCAAACAAGTGTATAAATACATAACAGCGACTTATAATTTGGAGTTATTTTGTTCTCAGGCATAGCTGTAGTCATTTGTGATTATTTTTGTATCACAGTTGCTATTGTTCAGTTGAAGTTCCACAGACCATGATCAATTTCATATGGAGCAGACCCCAGATTTCACAACCATAAAATCTTTTGGAGTATGTTTGACTTTTGATTTCACATTGTTGCAGTTCTTGTCACCCCATCATTTTAATATGAAAATTGCCCATATATGTGTAGAACATTTTATCAAACTTTCTTGAAAATCTGAGACCGGTAACATACTGCATTTGAACATTTAACAGTACTGGTCAGATTTTTATTTTTTTTTAAACCATTGTAGATATGGTATAACATTTTCAATCGAGAAATTGCCACCAATATATATATACACATGAATATATGTATGTTTAAACCTTGATTGCATAGTATGAGCTCATTTAATCAGCATTTGTATTATTTATGGTACCCTGGGGAACACCAAAAACACAATTAATTTTGAGGGTTCATTAACATTTCAGTCAGATTTTATTAAAATAATATTTCATTTCTTAACAGGCGTTTTTGCATTTAAAGTAATCCTAAAGCCTGCTGAAGCTTATTATGACAAAGATTGTTGAAATGGCAAGTAAAATGGATGATTCTGTAAACCAGACAATTTCGTTTGACTCTCTGAACTGATGCAGTCTACTTAAAAAGTTTGAAAAGTCTGATTGTCATATCTGAATGACACAGCTTGATTGAATGGCCAAGAGTAATGATGTTTTATTATGGTTGAGCCAGGTATGTCATAATAACACAGACAATATTTTCTGATCTTTTGGCCCGCTGTATACACAGATTACTGTAGACAAAGTGGACACACAAGTGTGTTGGCTCTTTTGTCACACTAAAAATGCCCCCGCAACTAAAGCACAAACAAATACATAAAATTGCCTGCTGTGCAAATCAGTGTCAGAACGTTTTATTATTACTATTCTTAAATATGATCCAGTTATTTTTTTAGTATAATGAAATAGTATAATCGAGAAGACTATTCAGTTCAGCTTTTGAACGATTTCAGAGGAAGAAAAGAGCAAACAGTATATTTGCTATCAGTATTATAGAAAAGTATAAAGCCAACTGCAGATTTTGGTTCAGAATATGTTAATAGTACAGGTAACAGCTGATTTACGACATTTTCAAAAACTGATGACTACAGAGCTAGAAAGCTTAACATAGATGACAAGTACTGCATATAGATGACTAAAAATGCGAATGGTATTTCAACATCTAAATATAATATCAGCTATCAAATGCATTAGTTACAGCTACTTGCCTTCCATCTATTTCATTTAGGGAAGTGTATATCAAATGCCAATTTTACAACTGGTTAAAGTGTGACTAGCTCTGCATTCATTTTGAAGACTAAGACATTGTAGCTTAAACTATTCAGCTGTTATAATGAACTTAGAAAAAAAAATGCAGAAAATGGTTTTCAGGATCTCACAAAACCTTTGGTGGGGAGCCGAGTGTGAGTCTCTTTGACCAAGTGATGTAAGAAAAAATTACCAACACATGGACCGATCAATCATTAGTTGGTTGGTTGATTTTAGGTTAAACGTCCCCGTCAACACTGTATAGGTCATTTAGGAGACGTTGCTTCCAATTTTGTGGGACTTTTACCCGACATTGAGATGAAACGACATCTCAAGCCCTGTCGCTCAATGAAACCAATAGGGTTAATAAGCATGCACCGACTTGCACCGCTTTGCCTGGGCAGGTTTAGATCCTCTAAGCAGTTCACCAGTGCTCCTTTGCAGTCGGGTTCAGCTCCACGTGAAAGCATCATGCAGCCCGTCTATATCTTCAAGCCCCGATGGATGGGGGCCTAATCAGTCATTGGAACAAATCGAAAAATCAGTCTGTCCCTTCACAGTTTGCAATTTATTGGCTGCTGTTTTATTTTAAAGAAGTAAAAATGACAACAACAAAATTAATTAATGACAAAAATAGGAATATGAAAGTAATTTATAAACCAGATTCAATGTGTCATTGCGTATTACTGACATCAAGTGTCTTTGTATTGCAGGGTTTAAAAACATACAGAAAGACCAAACAAAACACCTTGTCTTATTCCTATTGTTCCTTAATATAATTGTTTGAGGATTATCATTTTTGCAATACTGTCAACACAAATATTCATCATGAACAGTGCATGAATGAATTTTATTTTTTCTCTTTAAAATGTTTGGATTGAACTTGTGTACTTTGCTAATGTATGATCTGATTTACTTTTTAAAAGTCAAACCAAAACTCCTGTCTGTAAACAGTGCCTTTTTTTTTTTTTTTTGGGGGGGGGGGGTATGTGTGTGTGTGGGGGGGGGGGGTGAGTTTTTATTACATAAATGCCTATGCTAAGCTTTGTATGATAAGGTGGCACTAAATGGTCATTAGTAACACAATAAAAATACACTTTAAGGAAATCTTGTCCCCTTATATTGCAACTGATTTTAGCACAAAAATAGACCTGAAATCATATCTAGCAATAAAAAACAATGTTACCGGTTTCTGACTTTTTTTGAAATTTGTTTGCTATATAGAGGATATATGTGGCCTAATTTATATGCAATATCTTGGGGTGACAAGATCAGTAACACATCTAATACTAATGCTGAAAATCATATTTTTTATAAATTTTCATGAAAAGTAGAAGAAATTTTGTAAATAAATTTATCAGAAAATTTAAAATGCATAGACACATTTACAGTTTTTATATTAGATTAATCCTTATAGAGTTCTGTTGCCAATCAAAGCAACAAAATTTGAAAATAATCATACCTATTGATTTAAGACTGAAAAGTTTACAGGTGTGTATGACCTCTACAGGGGACTACCCCAGGGAGCTCTCCTGAGACCTATAGTAATTTATCAAATGAAACAAAGTTATATATATAGTTGATAGTCCTCAAGTAAACAACAATTGAAGTTTCAAGAAAATCTGTGCGTGGGCAGATTTGGAACTCCCCCTTTCTAATTCTGTTGTAATCTCACTTTCCATACGTGTACTGTAAGGTGGCAATGTACTGGTCTATGTTGGAGGGAGCCCCATTTTAGGTTTAGGGTTTTGAACTGGATCATTATCCATGTGTAAAATCAGACATGAGTTCTTGCAGAATTCTATCTGTTCTGAACATACACAGGAGCAATCTTCATGTAACAACAATCGATGAAGCAAACTAGAGAAAGTGCCCAGTGGGGCATGTATACCCCCGGCCAGTGCCATCCCCTTTTAGTGGAAAAGACAATTTGTCTGTAGCATTGAACCTTTCCATATAAACTTTCCATTTAGTCCACTGAGAACAACTATTGCATTTCAGCAACAAGGAGTATAATGAAACAGTTAACACAAAACTTGGACGTAAACAAAATGCCTAAGTCTTCATTACGAACCCTAGCCCTACCTAGGAGCTTAGATATTCCATATGAAAGTTAATACTATAGCTATATTCTGTACCAAATATGAAGAGAATCTAACATGAGGTTACAGAGATATGAGCAATCAAAAAGGTTTAACACAAAACTTTGATGTAAAAGGTGACAAACGGACAGACAGCCCAAACAGGGGCCTGACCCAGGGGCTTAGATATTCCATATGAAAGGTAATGCTATAGAGATATCCTTTACCAAATATGAAGAGAATCTAACATGTGGTTACAGAGATATGAGCAATCAAAAAGGTTTAACATAAAACTTTCATGTCAAAGTTGACAAATGGGCAGACAGCCCAGCCAGGGCTTGGCCTAGGGGCTTAGATATTCTATATGAAAAGTGATGCTATAGAGATATTAAAAGAATCTAACATCTGGTTACAGAGATATGAGCAATCAAAAAGGTTTAACATAAAACATTGACGAAAATGTTGTTGAATGGATGGACAAACTAACGGATGGATGGACAGCCCACCCAGGGGCTTGACCCATGAGATTAGATATTCCAAATGAAAGGTAATGCTACAGAAATATCCTGTACCAAATATGAAGAGAATCCAACATGTGGTGACAGAGATATGGGCAATCAAAAAGGTTTAACACAAAACTTTGACGGAAAAGTTGACAAACGGACGGACAGCCTACCCAGGGGCTTGACCCTGGCCTTGACCCAGGGGCTTAGATATTCCATATGAAAGGTAATGCTATCGAGATATCCTTTACCAAATATGAAGAGAATTTAACCTGTGGTTACAGAGATATGCTTTGTTTGTTTGTTTGATTTGAGGTTTAACGTCCCCGTCAACACTGTAAAGGTCATTTTGGAGACGTTGCTGGTTACAGAGATATGAGCTATCAAAAAGGTTTAACGCAAAACTTTGAAGTAAAGGTTGACGAACGGCGTAACAGGCGGAAGTACGAACGAACAAACAAACGAACCAACCAACCAATGAACGGACGGAAAGACGAAAACTATATATCCCCTGACATACTTCATATGCTTGGGGTATAATAAAAGCTGCAAGCAATGCATGATGCCCTGCCAAGACAATTACATCAAGCAAGAGCCTTATCACAGAAAAAAAAGATAAAGATATGATAAAGATTAAGAAGCTTTATTTAACGTCGCATATTAGAAACAAATAACACTAGACAAAAGTGCCCAGTGGGGCACGTATACCCCCGGCCAGTGCCATCACCTCAGCTGAAACAAGAACTACAAAGGGAAATAACTCTAAAAGGCCTGACCCCTTAGCCCTTATTTTCTTTCCCACAATACAACTAGTCATACTAATCATGTGTGCAAAATTTCAAGTTTCTATGTGAAGCAGTTCCTGAGATATCTTTGACACAAAATAATTGTTTACGGACAGACAGACGGAAAAGACAAAAACTATATACCCCCATTGCATACTTCGTATACCGGGGGTATAATAAACTCTGTAGAGCTTTTATTGCAACAAACAAAGTATCCATTAACAATTAAAAAATACTTACCTGCCTTCATTTATGTTCCTAGGTCTACCCCTGATAATGCGAGCGTCAGCCAAGGGAACTCCTAGTACCATTTTTTACGCATTTGGTTTGGTATGGCATGGCCGGGGATCGAACCCGCGACCTCCTGATCCCAAAGTCGATGCTCTACCACTGAGCTATCCAGTCCGGTAAATTCAAGGTAAGGATGCATTACTCTTTCCCTTTATGAAGTTCAAAGAATATATGACTGAGATGACTATTTTCATTTTCCGTTTTTTGGGGCCTGTGCCCTTTAAAAGAAAGCTAAATCTAATCATCCAGTCATTAACTTGACAAGACTACACGGCTGAGATGACTATTTTCAATGTTCAAAGAGCCATGGTTCTAAAAGGAAGTAAACCAGAATTTAAATTCTCATTTTCAGTTTTTGAGGGCCTGTGCCCTTTAAAATAAAGTCAATGTCTTCAAAATCTAATTAAATCTTTGGTCAATTGCAATGATATATAGTAACAAGTTAGACCACATTTCATTGATGTGTGTTCATGAGATTGGTTTCAGACAAGCCATCTTTGGCCAAAAGTTGCCAGTTTTTGGGGGTGTGCCCTTGAAAATAAGGTCAAGATCATCAAAACCTAATGACTGTTTTCCCCCATCCTAGTGAGGTAACCATGTGAGTTTGGTCAGAATCAATCATTAGTTTCAAGAGATATAGTGCTTCAAACAGACTACATGATAGAAATGGCTATCGAGGGCTGCCCGCAAAACTGTGGTAACTCCGTTTTTGAAAACTTTACAGGAGAAGCAAAAAACTGTTTCTTTTCATAAATAGTCATTGTGCTGGGTTGTGTTTTAGAATATAAACTTAAAATCACCAAGGAAATTACATGAGAAAATGTAATTTTACTTAGCTCTGCTAATTATTTTGATATTTGTAACCTCTTGAGTTACAACATTTTTTGCCATGTTTTGCATTATTTTCACAACAGAAGTTTACCGCAAAACAGCGGTAACTCAACTTACAACTGTTTTGCGGTGACATTTTTGTAGTTTTTTTGGCTGGTAAGGAGGTGGTATCTTTTAGCATAATATAGTAAAGCACATTTTTATCAACCTGTTCAGTTAGATAAGATCATGATGCATATTTATGAAACAATATATGCATAGCATGCCAAAATCAGGGTCTTTGGCAAACAGTGACGACCCAGATTAGACACCGCAAAATGATCAGTGTCAAGTTGTGAAAAACAAATGTGTACAATGACTAAAATAAGCCAGAGAACCATTTTATTATAACCAAACTGGGTTGAAGATTAAAAAGATCAAAGTCATGATGAGTTGCTAATGGTATAGGCATGTTAGAGAATTGGAGATCTATGACTTCATTACTGTCATCATGAAAACACGCCTATATAATTCTGACTCCTTGAACCCCACTTTTATACAGTAAAACTGGGGTTTACAGGGGTAAACATTATTTTTCTGATTTCTGGCCAAAATGTAGATTGCGGGTACTCATTAGAACCACCTCAATGAGGCAGTTCTAACGTGTACCCACAATCTATATTTTAGAGCAGAAAAAAATATCACTTTTTTATTCTTAAAATTTTCGTTTTTTTTGTTGTTGTTTTTTTTTTTGCTGTAAAATTTACAATGTATTTGAATAGGCGTGTTTTCGTAATGGTTTATGTTGGCTCAATGGACTCTGTCAATCTCTTATTTTCTGCAAAGAACCTTCCTCTGTGCATTAAAACTTTAATACTTTTAAAGGAACATCTAGAAAAAAAGATAAGAGCTGTTAAAAGACAGCATAGCTCATCTGTTCGCGCCTTGTCTACCTACATTATGTTTAACATCAATACGTGAAAGGTTTTTAAAGCAATTCTTTATTGAAGTTTTTATTTGATTTTATGATTATATTCCAAACACTGAAGGGTTCTGGTAAGTAACTGCTAAGATATGAACTTAAAAGTTTGCTTCAAGTGAGTGTGACCTAAGTTTTGAACCCTAAACCCTCCCCCCGGACCCTGGGGACTTAATGGGAAATGGCCCTGGGGGCTGAAGGGGAATAGAAGTTTAACCCTCAATAATTCAAACACAGATGGTTCATCTACTATTGCTAATTCAAACTTGTTCTGGAGTCCTAAAGAATTCTTTCCACAGCTCCAGATAGCCATATTTTTAGGAAAATAAATGGTGATGTTTTTTATTTTATCTTGAAATGTGTGTTTTGTGTACTCATTAGAGTCAACTGTAATAAGTTTACACGTACACCATTCCCTTCAATAACATAATACACCTGTGGACACAAATCCGTTCAAACTTTGATGAGCTTCATTTCATTTTTATCTGATGTTTCATTCAATATTTCCTTACATCCTATCTGTCAACTGCAAGACAGAAATAAATTCAAAACACAAAGTGTTGTACATTTCATTGTAGACCTTGCACTGTCCAATCAGAATGCATCTGGAATTCAGTCAGATCTAAAAATGGAAAAAAAGTACTTGCCACAATAAGACCAATCAATGTATATTTCTTGATCCAGTTTTCGACTACTTTGGTGAATGACATTTGCTTGTCAAACTAACTTGATGCAAAGAGATTCATTGAAAGGTAGTTCATCAGAGTTTGAACGCTTTTGTGTCCACAGGTGTAGTGCAAATATATCCTTAAATCATCCTGAACTGGCATTTTGAGTAAACCTCAGAAGTTTGAACCATCTCTTTTTTGAAAAGATTTTTGTATGCCCAAAACATTCAATTTATCGTAGTTTGTAAATTATTAAACTCCAAATATGATAGGGTTAATGTAGCCAGTGCTTGCTTTAAAAATGACTCCTAAGCAGTAAGCACCACCCCTATAAAATGATTATATTCCAAAGAATACACTGTTGGCCAGTGATAAATGAAATATGAACTGTTATGTAAAACTTTAAAGTGAGCAGGACATGGACGTGAAAGCTGATGCCGACATTTGGGTGACATCAACAGGTCTTCTGAACCTATCACCTGCTCAGGCCTTGTCTTGGAAAAAATAAAACATGAAGTCTTTTACCTTACTCTCATTGATTATGGACATGTGTAATACTGTATAGCAAACAAGCCAATTAGACCTCATCAGTAACCCGTTTTATTTTTTACAAAACCTGGAATAGACCTGATTAATGATGATCCCTAAGGAAATAATATAAAGTGCACTATGATGAAGTACAGAGAGATGTTCTATTGCAACCTGATGCCACAAACTGTGTAATGGGGTTGCAGCCAGTTAGACCAAAACCAGTCAGCTCAGCCAAGACTAGCAAATCTTGAAATTTCATATATAGACACTAGAAGTACCCCCAAGTGAAATAGTAACCATGGTTGACCATGGTCATCATGGTGTTGATGGTCTACCTTTTTTCATGGCATGTTGTCTGATAGTATAAAATATAGAGTGTCTGTATTACATTTTTTTTTATGGTCACCATGGTTGTCGGCCCTGCCCATCGCGTCTTGAAGAAATAGATGGGCTGCATGGTGCTTCCACAAAGAGCTGAACCCAACCGCACACAAGTACTGGTAAACCGCTTAGAGTATCTAAGCCTGCCCAGGCAAAGCGATGCAAGTCGGACCGTCCATGTTTGTAGACCCTATTGGTTTCATTGGGTGACACGGCTTGAGATGTCATTTCACCTCAGTTTCGGGTAAAAGTCCCACAAAATTGCAAGCAACCTCTCCAAAATGAGGTATACAGTGATGACAGGGCCGTTTAACCTCGATTCAAACAAACAAAACCATGGTTGTCAGTGGTTTGAAATGGGGTAAAAAAAACAGTACTACTATGGTTGACTATGGATTATAATGGTCAATTATCATAAATGTACAACTGACCATGGTCTACCATGGTTCTCCATAGTAGACCATGGCTGCTCGTTAGGAGAAACCAGTATCAAAGTTACTAGGGTCATTGACCATGGTTGATCAAGGTCAGCTGTCATAAAATTTCTACCTAATCATGGTCTACCATGGCCAACATAGCATCATGGTGGACCATGGTCAAATTTAGCTCTGGTTAAATAACAGTGTATAAAATACAACACTCTAATCCATAACAGCAAGATTTAACATTTGATTTTTTTTTCAGCTTTGGCTTTAAGGCTTTTGGCTGTCTGTTAAAAAATCACCCTCCCCTAGAACTGTCCATCAACTAAGTGGACCATGTCATTAAACCCAGTGGACATTTGCAATAGACTCAGTCAGTGGACAGTCTGGACATTATCCATGGATTCAGTGGATGCTAAGGGAGGTCAAAGCACAGTGGACAATGTCCTTTGTGTGAAGGTTCAGTAGCCTCAATTGAAATTTATATCCTCCCTTGATATTTATATTTATTTATTTTTTCAAATTTATATTCATTTACCAAACAATTCTAATTATTTGAAATAATTAGTTATTCATATTTATGTAGACAAGAAGCATGTATGTAGCTTACCATCCACCTATGTATAAGTTTTGTAAGAGATGATTTTCGAGATTGTTGTCAACAGAATTTGATCAAGATTGTTTAGTACATTTATCTGCCTGTTGGTCTGAGGGCTTAAAGAGCATTCATTTGAATGTAATAAAATATGAGTGACAGGCATCTTGAACTGGAAGAATCTTTCAGCTTGGTAGGGTTCCTATACATTGTACATTAAGTGAATATAAAAATGTCTGCCCATGGATTTTTGTGCTCTCATCAACACCATGGTCAAAGATTGACCATTGTCTACCATGGTGTTCATGGTCAACTGACCATCATTTTCACCTGGGACCATGGTATATGACCATGGTCATCAAATTATGTGGTTGTGGTGCCATTTTACAAATCCTGGCCAACCATGGTCCCAGGTCCAAAGAATACAAGGAAAACATGCTACTTCATGGTAAATGACCATTTTCACCGGGGTCAGTATACTAGCCAATTGCACACATGCAAGGGTTGATCTGCATCTATTGAATTCGCCAGTGGCAGAATTTGCCTCTTATAAGCCTGCAAGGTAAGCTGATAGGCTTGACAGCGGCCCACAGCTGGGCCATTAACCCATTTAGTACCAGAAACCCCGAAACGGGTACTTCTGGCAAACAGTGCAGGCCCAGATCAGACGCCACAGAACGCGGCGTCTGATCAGGGCCTACACTGTTTTCAAAAAAGTTCAGCCATGTTCCTAATCAATTTTGAAGAAAACACAACCTGGCACCCCCAATTTTGAAATGGGCTCATGCTATATATAAGGAAGAACATTCCATTTGGTACAAAAAGCTTGAAACTTCATACCAAATCTGTGTAACTGAGCTTATAAAATTTGGTATAATGTCCTGAATAATAGAGAGGGGAGGCTTTAGTCCTCTCTTTCCACCACTTCTCCATCTCCAATAAGTCTAAGTTTCAAATGCTTTGTAAGAATCCCTTATTGTTTGAGAACAGTGGCAGCAACTTGGCATTCTTACTTCTATCTATACATAGACTTTTTTAATCAGGAAACTACCTCAAGGTGAAAAACTGATCCTGATTTCTTTAAAACAAAAGCTCAGCCAAGGGGGAATCTTAACAAAGTCAGTGAACCATGAAATGTATGTCAAGGTGAAATGTGGATGCTAGCATCAAAGTTGTCATCCCAAGATGCAAGTTTGTACCAAGTATAATTAATGATTCTCTTATAGTTCTAGGGAGCTGAACATTGGGTTAAAAGCTAGGCTTGATACAATAGTTCTCTAAGTCAGTGAACCATGACATGAGATCAAGGTCAAATATGGATACTTGCAATGAAGTTGCCATCGCTAGTAGCAACTTTGCACTTAGTATGATCCATGAAGCTCTTATAGTTAGAACTTGAGAAATAGACTTGAACATTTGGGTGAAAGTTAGGGTGGCCGCAATAGGTCACAAAGTCAGTAAACTATAAAAAGTAGGTAAAGTGCAAAAAATGGATGCCTGCACTAAAGCTGCCATCCTTAGATGCTAGTTTGTACCAAGTATCAGTTATGAAGTTCTAATATAGTTCTTGAGAAATGGACTTGACCACATGGGTGAAAGCCTTGGTTGACATAATAGTTTATAGTCAGTGAACCATGAAGTGTATGTCAAGGTCAAATATGAATGCTTGTATTGCTATCCCTAGATGCAAGTTGCTACATCAGGAATGAAGCACTTAGAATTCTCAAGAAATGCACTTGTACATCAGGGTGATAGTTAGGATGGTTGCAAATGCTGTCAATGGCTTGAGGAATGGATGAATAAACAGGAAAATGGGTAAAAGGGTGGACTCCTACATGTGTATAGAGCCATGCTTCAAGCAAGTGTGACAAAAAACAGGACAATATCACAGGAGGCAGCAGTATACTCTATCATTTGTTATCGTTAAGGAACAACATGAAAAATGGAACCAAACTATAACAGCACTAGGTCATTATATAAGATGGACACAGCGTACATGATTGTATGTCATACACATGCAGGTTAGGATAAATATTTTGTGCCATTCAATTTCTTAATACCTTATAACCTTATCATTAAAACTAGCTGAATGTGGTAATAATATAAAGTAAAATAAAATTTCCTCTTAGATCTTAGTCATCATAGAATTCGCAACTGGAAATGTAGGAACCTTATACAAGAAGATCAACGTAAAGTTTCCAGTTAATCTTGTTTTGAGGGAAGAAAAGATCTAAACTAGGTCAAACCTACGGCAAAGTGATTCTAATAGGTTTTTGAAGAAATGTTTGGAAAGCTTTAATGTATGGCTAGCATTGACCTTGACTGTATTATCTGGAACTATGAGTTACAACTGTATTGCAGACAAAAATGCATAGACATTTGATACATTTTTCCCCGCAAAAGTGTTGTAACTTGAGTTACAATCCTTTTGCGGTGAAACTATTATGCATCTGAGATACAACATTTTTGAATTTTCAAAATTCTGCAAAAAGTAGTTTCAATATCAGCCTGTTATTTTTACAGGTTGTGGGCCTTTAAAATCAGAATAGAATTCTGCAAAAAAGTCATTTTGTGAAAAAAGTGTAGTTACCGCAGTTTTGCGGGCAGCCCTCGCTATGTTCAATGTTAAAGGGGTGATAACTCCAAAAGTAGGAAAATCAGAGTTATAGTTCATATGTTCTGCACATCGTCTCAGGGTGCTCTACATATCTGTTAAGTTTTGTAAAAATACCTCAAATGGTATAAGAGTTATGGAGTGGACCCGAAACTGATATCAACAGCTATATTCAAAGTTTAAAAGGCAATAACTCCAAAAGTAGGAAAATCATAGTTACGGTTCATATATTCTGCATGTCGTGTCATGGTGTTCTATATATCTGTGGAGTTTCATGGAAAAATCTCAAATAGTATCAGAGTTATGGAGCAGACACAAAACGATGATAGAAATGGTTATGTTCAATATTCAAAGGGCAACAACTCCAAAAGTAGGAAAATCAGAGTTATGGTTCATAAGTTCTGCATGTCATCTCCTAGTGCTCTACATATCTGTGTGAAGTTTCATGAAAATATCTCAAATGGTATCAGTTATGGAGCAGACACAAAACGTTGAGGCGCTGACAGACAGACAGACAGACACTCAAAACTTCAGAGGGTATAACCATTTTTTGAATGGTGGGGCATGAAAACCAGAAGGCATGGCAGATTGTCATTTTTAGGTTATATAAAATGTGTTTTAGACATGTGCACGCAGCAAAGACTCAGATCAGGCAACTGTGCAGTTTGAACAGAGTCCTTGATATGCCTATAAGGATGTCTGCTCACCTACATCTTCTTTATGTAATGCAGCCAAGGAAGTCTATGCTTAGACTGCGTGGCACCAGTCTTCCCTGGTCACTAATGTCCAAATACTCACTTTCACTTTATGTGACTGATGGTATGAAAACTAACCTTGGGAAGCCCTTTTGTGGCATTACACAGGGACAGTGAGAGAGGTAGGAGGTGAGCTTCGGTTGTGAAGATATAGTCATCTACATCTAAAACCATGTCACTCTTCTCAGCATACAACAAGAACAAATACTTGAAGGTCTCAGCCAGCACAAAGGAGTCCAATCTGAAAATGTGGGCAAACATTAGAACAAGAAAGTGAATTTAAAACTGCATGTGTATTGTTAAACTAAAATAGAATGGAATGACCAGGCAATGCTCACAAAATGATATAATTACCTTTCACCATCTGTTCAAGACACCAATAGGAAAGAAGGACACACATTACCATAATGATCCGGATATAAGACAGGGTTTTTTACCGCCAGAATACCCCCTAATTTTTACACCCGTCTTATAACCAAGATCTCGGGCATCCTTGGAATTTCCGCAAAGAACGGAGGGAAAATCACGTACAGTAAGTACATGTGTATACCTGTTGCATAACTATGGGTCTGTGAAGTGATGAGCAGGAGCGTGATTCCAAATAAATAATAATAAACATCGGTAAAAGGAACCAAAAGATCGTGAAGAACCGTTATAACAGTTTCACTACATTTGCATAAGAAAATAAGTTGATGATGCCTTACGTTTTTTTTATTATTGTTATTATATTTTTCCATAAATGTCCAATGCAGCAAAAAAAATCTCCGGTCAAACATTATGGATGTACAGGCTATTCTGTCTCTTCCTATATCACTCTTGATTAGCAATGGCCTGTTTTTTAATCTATTTAATCTCTTATGTAAACACACCTGCAGAGTTAATCACCTTATTAACTGTCCGATAATGTTTACACGCGTCAGCAGTTCAACACCGGTGTAAATTTTCTGACGGTCAACCACATAGGTATTTTACTACGGTAAATACATGTACTAGAATGGTCGGGCGGCGAAATATTTCCAAAGGAAAATTGTCTTGTCAGGAGATTGGGGCTGTCGGGCGGAAGACCGGGAGAAAGGGTTCGAAATCGTGTTATCCCGATGGAATCTGAAGATATCAAATGTATGCCGACGCACATGTATTAAACTGTAGAAAATGCCAGTTACGCGTTGTTGCTTCCCTTAGTTACCTGTCAATCATTTTACTTTCCTTCCTTCATAAGTTTATGATAATGAGTTCATGATTATTAATGAGGCGAAAGTTGTCACGTCAATAAACTCCAATTTCAGACCCAAAAAATAAGTGATTACAGTTTCTAGGTAAGAAAATTTATTCAGGGACTTTCTAGGTACTTAAAACTATCTGTTTATCATTGAAGTCGGTCTAATATAAATTTTATTTTAGTTAAGTCGTCATTGTCATTAGATTTAGCCACTGCAAAACACCGAGAAAAATTGATCAACCAGTGTCTCACTCTGAAATGTTCGGCACTTTCTACATCGGCACAACCCACGTCAGATTGTTAGAATTTATACGCGTCTTATAGCCGAGACTAAGCAAAAATCACCCAAAGAAAAGCCAAAAAATACCCCCCGTCTTATAGCCAAATCGTCTTATACCCTGATCATTACGGTAAGCAAGGGCATTACATACAAGTGATAATTTATTGAACTGTATGAGGGAGGTTTGTCATTGAGATGAGGGAGATTCATAACAAATGTAAGGAATACTAGGAATGATTGATATGTTGTGAGGTTCGTATTGAAGGAGGTACGCAGGGATGTTCTTTTTAAGTCCTGCTTTTCTCTGACTATACCTAAGGACTGGTCTCATTTGGTCAGTTTATATCGATTAGGTGGCATTGTAAAGTAAACAAGACAAGCAGAGTTTGCAAAATGGGCAAAATCGGTGACAGAGCAGTGATTCAATATTTGCATAAAAAAGGTTTAAAACCTAAGGATATCTATTATGATATGGTAGCAACACTAGGGAAAGATGCCCCCTTCATGTGCTACACCGAAAAGCTGGGTGGCGGAATTTAAGCGTGGCAGACAGAGTCTTGAGGATGATCCTCTGTCAGAATGGAATGTTCTCTTTCCTGTGAAATGCCAACTCTACTGGCTATATATCTTCCTCTGACTCGTCTGTCAGTCATAACAATATCATGGACTTTATTGACCATTTCTGGGATTGTAACATTGACAGGCCTTATTTATGTTGTTTTTGGAGACGTTGCTTCCAATTCTGTGGGACTTTTACCCGCCACTGAGATGAAATGACACCTCAATCCCTGCCGCCCATTGAAACCAAAAGGGTCTATATGCATGGATGGGCTGACATGCACCACTTTGCTTGGGCAGGCTTAGACCTTCTAAGTGGTTTACCAGAACCCATGTGCACCACTTTGACTGGGCAGGCTTAGACCTTGAAACTATTGAGTGGTTATTGAAGAAAGCTGTCATGTAAGATAACTATATTATATGTTCTGAAAGCATACTTTTCAACAGAAATGAACTATGATATTATCATACTTACTGGTCTTCATGTGTTCCCTTGGTAACATCTTTAAGTGCAGCAAACCCACATGGTACCCTAGCATGAGCTTCCAGATTCTCAATCACAGTTTTGCCAACCTCTAAATAGTATGGATCTCCTGTGGCCTGTTAATAAAGAATCAGTGCTCAGTTCTTTTTTTGTTTGTTTTGAGTAGAGGTTTTACGTCCCCGTCAACACTATTTAGGTCCCATTTTGTGGTCTGATTTAAGGAGTCCTTCATGCGCACTGAACAAATTATTTGTCTAAATCCCAACGGAACTAAGGGCGAGGAGTGTGGCCACGTAAAATTGATTTAAGCCCCCCTCCACAGTGGAATTTGTTTCACTGACCATTCCAAGGCGGTTCTTCTGTCAGTTTATTTTTGTTATGGTTTGCCTTTGAGTGTGTGTCTTGCTTATATTATTTTGTTTTGGATAGCCATTTGGCCATTTTCTGGGAAAGTAACTGTCCTTTTGGCTTTCCGCTATTGATGTTTCCATTAGGGTCTAGTTGTTTCATGTTTGTGCTTCTTTCCCTTTGGTGTCTCTGATGGATGCTGTGGGTTAATTGTATTGATTCCTGATCGTTGTCTTCACTTCTATTTTACCCGACATTGAGATGAAATGACAACCACTAGGGTTTAAGGAGCGGTCTGACTCGCATCACTTTTCCTCGGCAGGCCTAGACCTAAGCTGTTTACCAGTACTCAAGTTCAGTCCGTGTCAACTCTGCGTGTAAGCAACATTATCTATTTTTCCAAGCCCCGATGGGCAGGAGCACAGTGCCCAGTTGTTCAAGGCTAACTAAAGCTTAAGGTAACATACCATTTTTACCATATGTATTCGGGAAAAGCCTAGGCAAACAGTGTAGTTTGTTTGCTTGTATTGGAGTTTAATGGCCCAGTCAACACTATGTAGGTAATTTTTGAGCCGGTCAGTTTACCTATCCACACTTTTTCCTGGGCAGGCTTATACGTAAGCTGTTAACCAGTACAGTGCACATTCTTTCGCCAGAAACTGACAACCTCCCTTCTTGAATCAAGCGGAAGGGAGAGAATGACCGTAGAAAAGATTTCTGATCAATCTCCACAAAAGAATGTTGCCGACCCAAGCAGGAATTGAACCCGCATCCTCCTGATCACAAGTCAGATGCGCATCCAACTGAGCTACCGAGGCTGGCACAAACAGTGTAGCTCACGATGAGATTCCTGCGGCATCTCATAAGGTTCTACACTTTTTGCCACTCATCCAGTAAATTTTAGACACAACATCTGGGGCCAGTTGTTCAAAACTAACGACCTTGTTAGTTAACGTATCGTCAAAACTTTGATCATTAATTATGGCAAATATACTGAAATTTTTGCTAAAAAATGTGGGCAGCTTTTGCATTTGCAAAAGCTGCTCACATTTTGTCAGCAAAAATACCGAAATTTTCAATATTGTAATTGCTAAAACAGTTAACAATATGACCACTAACGAGCTCGTTAAGCTAACGATGCTTTGAACAACTAGAGCTGTCAGAGGATCTGACTATAGCCCCGCTTCAGCGCTGTCAGAGAAGAAAGTTATTTAAGCTGCAGAGAAAACATTTATGATCAAGAAATAACTGTTGAAAATTTTACATTATCTGGAAAAACTCTAAGAGTTGTGAGCCCTTGTCCCTCATTTCAATGAGCATGATACATTACCAGAATGTCCATGTTTATACTAAATTTCATCTTCCATTTTTCAATGTTCAAAGGGTAATAACTCCTAAAGTAGGCAAATCAGAGTCAGGGTTCCTGCGCTCTGCACATTGTCTCATGGTGCTTTACACTTGTGTGAAGTGTCATGAAAATATCTCAAATGGTTTGTGAGTTATGGAGCCGACACAGTCAAAATTGCCTTTTTAAATGTTCAAAGGGCAATAACTCCTAAAGTAGGCAAACCAGAGTTATGGTTCCTGCACTCTGCACATCATCTCAAGGTGCTTTTCATTTATTTTAAGTTTCATGAAAATATCAGAAACGGTTATGGAGCGGACATAGTTAAAATTGCCATTTTTTAATATTCAAAAGCCTATAACTGAAAAAGTAGACAATCCAGAGTTTGGGTTCCTGCGCTCTGCACACGTAATATGGTGCTTTACATTTGTGTGAAGTTTCATAAAATTATCTCAAAAGGTTTTTGAGTTATCGAGCAAAGACGGCTAAAATTGATATTTTTCAATATTCAAAGGGAAATAACTCAAAAATTAGGCAATCCAGAGTTATGGTTCCTGCACTCTGCACACCATCTCATGGTGTTTAATCTTTGTGTGAAGTTTCATGAAAATATGTGAATGGGTTTTAAAGTTATGGAGCGGACACGAAAATTGTTAACAGACACAGACAGACACACAGACAGACACACAGAAAATACGAAAACCAGAGTTATGGTTCTTGCACTCTGCACATTGTCTCATAGTGCTTAACATTTGTGTGAAGTTTCATGAAATTATCTCAAACGGTTTTCGAGTTATGAAGCGGACACTGTTAAAATTGCCATTTTTCAATGTTCAAAGGGCAATAACTCCAAAAATAAGCAATGCAGAGTTATGGTTCCTGCGCTCTGCACATCGTCTCATAGTGCTTAACATTTGTGTGAAGTTTCCTAAAAATATCTCAAACGGTTTTCGAGTTATGAAGCGGACACAATTTAAATTGCCATTTTTCAATGTTCAAAGGGCAATAACTCCAAAAGTAGGCAATCCACAGTTATAATTCCTTCGCTCTGCACATTGTCTTATGGTGTTTAACATTTGTGTGAAGTTTCATGAAAATATGTTAAGCAGATACAAAGTTATGGAGCCAACACAAATTAACGGAATCACGGAATTACGGAATTACGGAATTACGGAAAATGTTCAAAGGGCAATAACTCCAAAAGTAGGCAATCCACACTTATAATTCCTTCGCTCTGCACATTGTCTTATGGTGTTTAACATTTGTGTGAAGTTTCATGAAAATATGTTAAGCAGATACAAAGTTATGGAGCCAACACAAATTAACGGAATCACGGAATGACAGAAGGACATGGCAAATCCAATATAGCCCCACTTTTTCAAAGCGGGGCTATAACTAGCCCCTGGTAGTAAAATGTATTTAGAACAAGTATGGTAAGGAGCTGAGGTGTGTGAATACTTAGTGTTATGTTACAGAAATTTTAAAACTTGTCCTTCAGTGCAGCAAATATGGTAACAATTTTCTCAGCAGCTGACTGTGTTGGGGTTAAACAACATGACTACCCTTGTACGGGATTTTGTGTCATCTCCCAGAAAAAAGCAATAGAATAAATGGTAGAGTACTTCAAAATGGTGCAACCAGATCTAGAATTCACAGCATCGCATCTTTCTATAATGTATACTTTTTTTTTTCCAAAGGCATTCTATTATAGCTTTATTTACAAAATAGAGATCATTTTTAAAGGGCAAATTTTGCAGCATCTCAGAGCATGATAAAACACCTCAGGTCATCTTCCTTTTGATTATGCAAAAGCATAATGTGTGAAATGAGTCTTACACATATATATTTAAGTCTTGACAAATTCTTTACCTTGTACAGAAAGTAGGTAGATTCTACAAACTCTGGTCTGAGCGGATGCTGGCCCCAGTGCACTCGAAAATCTGATGTAAAAGCCTGAAATAAGGACAGTAAATAGAGGGTAACTATCTTTTAACCCATTGTATACTAGTGGAATATCCACTGCTATATGTTGGGCAAGTCTATTTGTCATATAAGGGGTGTCAGGCCTATTTTTTTGTTTTTTATTCTATTTTTGATGGAAAATTCTGTTAGCAAATAGTGCAGGCCCTGATCAGATGCCGCATCCTGTGGCGTCTGATCTGGGCCTGTACTGTTTGTCAAGGTATCCCTTTAGGGGTTTCTTGCATGCAATGGGTTAAACTGCAACTAGAGGTAGCCAATCTTTTCTGGTTGTTGATTTCATTTCAGTGGTTAGAGCACTTGCTTCTGATGGTAGAGGTCCCAGGTTTGCCAAGGTGCCCCTTTCCGGGTTTCCTGCATGCAATGGGTTAAACTGCAATTTGGGGAGGTAGCCATCTTTTCTGGTTGTAGATTTCATTTCAGTGGTGAGAGCACTTGCTTCTGATGGTAGATAGAGCCAATATTAATTAAGGGAAAACCTAGCATATATTCCGTCTTCTTTCAAGGTAGATTTTCACTTTCTACACTCAGCCCCTTTTAGAAAGTAGTCTAGTCTTAAAGGAAAGATTTGATCCTTTGGAGCAAATCCTTTTCTTTAAGACAGTACCCTCTTGACATGGAAGACAAAAAAAAATATTTTGAAACTCATGTCATTTTTCATTGGCAGACATTTGCTGATAGTTCTTGTAATTGTCCGATTTCAAACCAAGCCAATGACTATCCCTCTGTCTATCCTCATTTTAGCTTTAAGGTGAATGGGAAAACATTCAAGGGAAGCAACTCCTGCAAAAGTATTTTGTCTCCCATGTCAATAGGGGTCAACTCTTAAAGAAAAGAATTTGCTCCAGAGGAGCACATTCTTTCCTTTAAGAGTAGACCCCTATTTCAGTGGGACAGGGCTTATAGAAAAGCGAACAAGAAGTCTCGAAAGGTGTCTCCCTTTGAAAAATGGTGGAAAAATCTGTCAGGTGTTCCCATTCCCCTTAAACCTCCCTCAAAAAGGAAATAATTGATTACTACATACACCACAGACTTGCATGATGAAAGCCTACAAAGTAATGAGAACAGAGGTCTTCAACCTGCAAAGAGGATGACTCTCCCTGCGCAAAGGTCCCCAAGTTAATGTCTTGATCCAAAGGATGGCACACTTTATGGCATTCATCTCTACAAATGATGCCAATTGAGCATGTCTGGAAGCCAAAATCGTTTACCTCCTCTGCTGAGGATTGAACCTAGGACCTCTACCATCACAGGCAAGTGCTCTAACCACTGAGCTATCATGCTAAACATATATTTCTAGCAAGAAATAAAGACAACTTTACTTCATCCTCTTTACTCCTCCTCATCTGAATCAATAAGTATATCAGAATGGGAAATATACAGAAAATTGTCATTTTGGGTTTTATGTTTGCAAACTGCATTTTATGGCTCCATCAGTGTATGATTTACCTCACCAAATGACAAGATTCATTTCACCAAACGACATGATTTACTCCACCGAATGACAATTTTGAAGACAGCCATCCCCTAAATGAGTGCTTTGGTTGGTGTAAGTGAAATGGACGTTCTTATTCTTTGCAAAATAAGAAAATCACCACAGTGCAGTTTTCAAAAATCATTGCTGGTTTAAAAAACAACATTATACAAAACTTTTTCTTTTTCCATTTTGAGTTTACAGCCCTTTATAGATTATTTCACTTATACGGAGCCAATCGTTAATCAGAGGTGAGAAAAAATGGAAGTACCTGAAAGAAAACAACCAAACTTGGCATCTAACATGTGACCTAAGGGGGGCTCAAACCGACAGGGATGAGATACCTGATGATTAAGAGTCAGTGCTCTTAAGAAACTTAAAATACACAAGTACATGTACTGATTCTATGGTTGCAGACTAAGATAAGGAGATATGAGGATAATCTTATTTCTCCATTGAAAACATACATACCTCAAATTCTTTATATCATTATTGTTGGGATCCAAAACTGAAACTGCTGTGTTACATCAAGAACAAAAATGTATAGATTATGTAGAAAAATGACCATTTATATATATTATATATATTTTTGGGATCCAACCTTATACCGTGTTATATCCAAAACCAGGTTATAATGAACCTTCATTAAGAGGTTTAGGTGTAGGTTGTGGGTACTTGTAAAAATCGCCTTACAAGAACTCACAACATGTTTCTAGCAAGAAATAAAGACAAATATCCATTGATTAACCTTGTTTTGTTTGTTTGTTGGATTCGAGGTTTATCTTCCCCATCAACACTGTAAAGGTCATTTTGGAGACATTGCTTCCAATTTTGTGGGACTTTTACCCAACATCGAGATGAAATGACATCGCAAGCCCTGCCACCTAATGAAACCAAAAGGGTTTATAAGCATGGATGGTCCGACACTCGCTTAGGCAGGCTTAGATCCTCTAAGCAGTTTACCATTACTCGTGTATGGGTCAGTTTCAGCTCTGCGTGGAAGCATCATGCAGCCCATCTATTTCTTCAAGCTCCGATGGGCAGGGGCTTGGATTAACCTTGTAACTCTTGCTTACCTGCAGCTATAGTTACACATAAGTTTGAATCCCTTAACATTATTTCAACTTAACAGCTAAAAAATCTATTCAGCTACTCACCAGGGTGAGTGAATACTCACTGGAATGAGTGTCACATGCTGGATGAGTATAAGATTTTACTTGTTCCTCATCAGGTTAGCAAGTCTGTGAAATGAACACCCCCTAAACCCCACATTATACAGAGAGAAGTGGGTTTATGTGGGTATTATTTTTCTTATTTTTGGCTCAAAAATATAGACTGTGGGTACTTGTTAGAACTGTCTCATTGAGGTGGTTCTAACGAGAACCTTCAATCTATATTTATCTCCTCAATCTCATATAAGTGTATCGCTTACTGTCAAATCCTATATATCCTTGTATATACGATATATGTGTATTTGTGCATTTAAACTCAATAAACATTGTTTATACCAATCTATATTTGGACCAGAAGGAAGAAAAATATCAAGCATGTCCATCTTAAAAACACCTGTTATAGAGAAAAGAAGGACGTCATTTTAGAACACGGGTGTGTTATTGTAATGTGTTTAAGCTACATTTTATATATCCCTAGTGAAGTAATTTTTACCCAATTTTTTCTCAACCTCAGAACTTTCTACGAGCACCAGCATGTTATACAAATTTCCTGATTTTTCTTTAAACTACACATCACAACTGTCCATAATTTTAGCCTGTTTTCCCCATATAAGCCGCAGCATGAAAACCCCTGTTTTAGCCATTAGCGAATAACATACATGCTGGTGAGCATGTCCACCAGTGCAGTCTGATCCACACTTTTGTGTTCACTGCTTGAAGTATCTAGAACTTCAAGACTCATGCTTGTCTGTGTAGCTGAGCAGGCAAATCTGTGTCTTACGTGGTAGAATACAACTAAAACAGGTGTTCTTGTGACAAGGCTCATATTTTTTACTACACCTCAGCCTTTTTATAAAACTATTGTTGGGGTCCAAAGCAGAAACCGTGTTAAGTTAAACAACCATGTTATATCCCAACAAATATGTGTAGATTATATAGAAAAATGACCATTTATGGTCATTTTTCTATATAAACTACACATTTTTGGGATCCTACTTGAAACCGTGATATATCCAAACTGTGTTATAATTAACCATGTTATAACGGGTTTATGGTGTATAATTCTGGTTTCTACAAAGGGGACTAACCTCTGGTAGAAAGTTGTGCCTCTGCATCACCTGGTATAACATTTCATGTAGCTCTATGGCAGGCTGTATATCTCCTTTCAAGACCTACAGAATGAATACAAGAAACTGATATGCAAATGTTCAGTAAAACATATCTCAATGTAATGAACACCAATCTAAACCTAACTTTATATAGAGAAAAAAAGGATTTAAGAGGGTATACATTACTCATTTTGGCTCAAAAACATAGATTGAGGCATTTCTAATGGCCACAAACAATCTATAATTTGATTGGAAATAAGAAAATAATAGAAAAATTTCACCTAAAAACTGCTGTTTGTTGTGAAAAGGAAGACATCATTTTAGTGGATTACCAATGCTCATGTGTGGTCGGTTTCAGCTCTGTGTGGAAGCACCATGCAGCCCAATCTATTTCTCCAAGACCCAATTGACAGGGGCCCAAGATACCTTTATTTTATGGAAAATCCAAAAAGTAAATAGAGGTAGGTCTGAAATTATGCCCATTATATTTTCCGACCTGATGCAATGACTAAATCTTTAGTGGCTAAAACTACCCTTGTCTACAACAACTTGCCAAAGTGTCATAAAAGTGTTCAAGCCACTGTAATGCAACTGTATATGTTTTACCATGATACCATGAACATGAAAAAAATTTAACGTACATAATTTCCAGGGTTCACTTGTTTAAAACTAATATTATCTTTAGTTGATGTTTCGTTGCAACTTTTGCAATTTAGGTAGGAAGGCAATATGCTATTATTTTTTAGAAAAAATATGATTTGCTTTTGCAACTGCAAAAGCCACTCACCTTTTTTCAGCAAAAATGCCACCAAATTAGAAATTGTACATGGTAGAGCAGTAAAGATTTTGACCATCAAAGAGCTTGTTAAGGTAATGATACTTTAAACAACTTGGCCAAGTTCTATAAACTGAGCAATAACAAGGCAAAGTATGTCTTTAGATATTTGTGGACAGCAATGAATCAGATCAGAGGTCACTTATTCAAACTAACTCCATTATTAGTTAATGTATCATTAAAACTTTGATCATTTAATATTCATTTTGCAGCAAAAATAACACTATATTAGACATTGTACTTGCTAGAGCAATTAACAATTTGACCACTAATGAGCTTGTTAAGCTAAAGATGCTTTGAACAACTCACCCAAGCCTGCTCATATGAGCTTTCTGATGTGCATCATATGGATTTGCATTGAGCCAAAGTATCTTCAAGCATTTTCTAAGTGACCACACTGGGTCAATTAAGGGTAATGGAACACCTTGCAGATTTTTTTTCGCCATTTTTCAAGGGAGACAACTTTCGCAACTCTGTTTGCTTTTCTATAAGCCCTGTCCCACTGAAAAGGGGCAAATTCCTTCCTTTAAGAGTTGACCCCTATTGACATGGAAGACAAAAATACTTCTGCAGGAGTTGCCTCCCCTGAAGGTGTACCCATTCCCCTTAATGAACATGCCCTTGTCACAGCTCAAATCATAGCTCTTCATGTGTACATTTGCTTCTGTATAAACATGTACCTTTTCCTTAAATAGAACTGAAGGCAATGATCAGGAATTATATCTTCCATCAAAAGAAGAACAAATATAGAGCAACTGCACCATAATTGGTCCGGGGCACAACATTTCCTACAATTTACATGTGTGCCCAACGAAGACTCAGATTAGGCTGCACATCCGTGCAGTCTGATCAGAGTCTTCACGCTAAGGGGATAGCTAAGGGCCCAATGCTCCTTCATACAGCAAGAGAAGTCTCTGGTCAGACTATAAGGATGCGCAGGCTGATCTGTTTCTTTGCTGGGTGCATGTATCTTGTAGGAAATGCTGTGCCCCTCTTAATTAAAAGTTACAAGTAGAAAGCAAAAAGGACAGTTTCTTTTCCTCAAAATGACCAAATGGCTATCCAAAATATATCAAAAATACATACATGCAAGACAAACAATGAAAATAATAAACCACAACAGACAAACCACCTAGAGAAGTCTGTAAACTTTCTACTGTGGAGGACTTAATACAAATTTACATGGCAACAACCCAGACCTTAATTCTGCTGTGTTTTTAGTGAAGTGTTTTATCAGTGCAACATCTCCAAGAACATATAAATCAAGGGTATACCGAAATGAAACAGCAATGAGGACTCACCAGCAAGAAATATCTGAAATGCTGAAGCAAAGGAAAACCAACAGCTGAACTCCTGTGGGCACAACTAGAGACGCAGCATCAGGCACCATCCAACTAACTTAGCAGTCTTTAGACTCGACCCATCATTAAGTTAGAAAATGTCCTTAAATCCTCCTTCCTATGTGTTTTACTACATAATAATTGTGAGAAAATCCTCTCTCAAAACAGACCATTTCTTTTTTTGAACATATTTCTCACTTCTGGGGAAAGTTGTCCAAAGCATTGTTAGCTTAAAGAGCTTGTTAGTGGTCAAACTGTTACTTTTCTAGTAAGTACAATATCTAATATAGGGTTATTTTTGCAAAAAAAATGAGAGCAGCTTTGCTCAGATGTTGAATACAAAAATATTAGCATATTTGCCATATATTAAATGATCAAAGTTTTATTGATACATTACCTAAGAATGTTGTTAGTTTTGAACAACTGCCCCTGATTGTTAACCTTTTAAGTACCAAATACAGCTTCATAGCAGATAACATTCTTTTGCTGTTTTTTTTATTATTATTTTTTTTTTTTTCCGAAAAAAGTCAGGCTTGCCATTTCATTGTCTGCTTAGCAGACAAATTCACATTATTCATTTGAAAAATAAGAATAATTGACAAATAAAAATATTTTCAGAAAAGAAAACTATGTCCACTTAGACTAAATATGACCTAAAAAAATCTATCTGACAATGAAATGATAGTCAAGATCACCAAATTTTAAATCTACTGAAGTTCTTTTGTGTGTTGAAAAAAAAAACGGCCCCGATAGCTCAGTTGGTAGAGTGTCCGCTCCGGGGAACAGGAGGTCACGGGTTTCTATCCCGGGCCGCGACATACCAAAGTCGTTAAAAATGGTACTAGCTGCTCCTCACTTGGCACTCAGATTTACGGGGTAGAGCTAGGACCGGTCGACCCAGTGTCAGGATAATATGACTGGGTGTGGTATCATGTAATGTGTCTGGGACTTGATACTTCAGTGAGGCAGCACTATAAAAGTGAGCATTGAGCTCCCTGTCGCAACCAGACACCGTCGTGATATGACTGAAAAATTGTTGAAAGCGACGTTAAACCTGAATTCACACACACACACACACACACACACACACACACACTGTGTTGAAAAAATATGATATACTCTATAATTTGGTCAGAATTCATCAAGTGGTTAGGAGATACAGCCCAGACAAGGCAAAACTTGTGTGACTTCGAAGGACAAGGTCACCAAAATCTAATTGATATACACTACCAAGTCTGACCAGAATTCAAAATTTCGTTTAGGAGACAGGGTGCAGACAAGCCATGTTTGACCAATATCTGACAGTTTTTGGGAGCATGTCACCTTTAAAATAAGGTAATGGCCATAAGAATTTATGGTGATGTAACCATGCATGTTTGGTAAGAATCCATCCATACGAGATACTGTGCTCCATACAGCCATCACCAACATAGGAAGACACTCTCGCCAACACCAACGGAAACAGTATCTGCACCAAAATGAATATGTCCCCCACACCTTCGGTAGTGGGACATAATGACATGGTAGCTGAAAATGGTGTCTGCTACAGTCATGACCACTGCTCTACGGGTAACTAAGTATACACATACCTGCAATCCCGGCCAGAAAGCCAGCAGAGCATCCATGAAATGTCTGGAGGTCGTGTGGGGTCTATGCATGTGTACATCAACAAAGAGAGGGCCTTGACTCACATACTTCATAATGGCATCATAATGCTGGAGAAGATCATACACAATATTTACCATACATATACAGACAGAGAGGTCTGAGAAAACAGTGTAGACCAGGGTCTGCTGCTTTGTCGTCTGCCAGTTACTTTAAAAGTCATTTTTGCAAACAGTGTTGACCCAGATCAGACTGCTCCTCTAGGAGCAGTCTGATCTGGATCCACACTATTTGCCTGTAGGAGCAGCCTGATCTGGGTCCACACTGTTTGCCTGTATGCAAAAATATTTTTTAAAAAGTTTACAAGAAGATTCAGCAGACAACAGAAGCAGACGACATTTTCAGATGTAGTTTGGTCTCGGCGTCTTGCGAATTAAGTATTTTGATTTAGAAAAAGTATGGTAAGGAGATGAGTTGTTCAAATACTTACAGTAAATACAGTATAAGTGATGGAGACAACCCTCTTTTTACTGACAGTTGAAAACAACAAAACTCCTTATATAAACAGTTTTGATTGGAGTCGGACTGCTCCTTAAACCCTAGCGGTTTCTATGGGTGGTAGGGCTTGAGATGTCATTTCATTTCAATGTCGGGTAAAAGTCCCACAAAATCGGAAGCAACATTCCAAAATTACCTTAATAGTGTTGACGGGGACGTAAAACCTCAACTCAAACAAATAATGACAGTTTCATTGGAACGAATCCTTAACTCAAGACGAGAGGGGATTAATGGAGATATTCAAGATTGTTGTATTTGCTACTCATAAAAAGTTGTGGATATTTGTTAGAATAATGAGGCGACTCTAACAAGTGTCCACAACATTTGTTTCTTGTAGTAATTGAGGGGAAAGGCCCTTTATCCGCTATTATATTACTTATTGATATTCTTTATATTGGCAATATCTTTACAAGAAGGCCGTAATAGCCCTGGATCGCTCACCTGATCCTTATGATAGGTAATATAGTGTGGAGAGTATGGTTTGAGCAATTTGAAAATAAGTCTACCTATTTAGAAGTACAAGTCATTTTAAAGGTTGTTTATTTTTTTTAAGTTTTGGTGGCTATTATGTTCAGTTGAGTGAAACTATTTTGAACAATTTTGTCAGAGGGTCACTTTCTTTCTGAGGATAAGTTCTTTGAAAACTTCACTTCTACAATACAGAGCTGACTTATATGTAACTATCTGGCACCTTCTGAACATTGAGGGTCAGGTCCTAGTACACGGAGATGTATTTGCTCAGTCAAACTTACAATGCCTCCTTGTGACAAGGGAGTGGGCAAGTGTTTGCATAACATGCTAGATACAAGAGTTGGTGGTTCCCTTGGACAATACAGAGCTCACTTGTGTGTCACTTTCTGGACACCTTGTGGACATTGAGAGTCAGGTCCTAGTGCACCAGAAAGAGATGAATGGCTCAGTCTTACTTACAATGTCAAATGATGACAAGGTGGGGGGGACCTTGTAAACATTGAGTCAGGTCCTAGTAAACCAGGGAAGAACCGGCTCAGTCTTACTTACAATGTCACATGATGACAAGGCTGGGTGGGGTGGGGTGGGGTAGGGGGTGGGCAGTTGGCAGTTGGCATCAGAAGCTAGACTGATGAGTCTGCGGTTACCTTTGACAATACAGAGCTGACTTGTATGTCACTGTCTAGACACTTTGAAGGTCAGGTCCTAGTGCACCAGACAGAGATGAACCAGCTCTGTCAAACATATAATGCCTTGTGGTGACAGGATTTGGTGGTGGTGGTGGTTGGGGGGGGGGGGGGGTCGGTTTGAAATAAGAAACTAGACTCATGAGTTGGTGGTTTCCTTTGACAATACAGATCTGACTTGTACAGTTGACTCTCGTTATCTCGACCTCGCCTATCTCGACCCTATAACTTCTAAGTCCCGTATATGTTCCCTCTATGTTTACTGTATTTTAACTTCGCATGTGTCGAACTAATTTTAAGTCGACACTTCAGCTATCTCACCCTTATCATTTTCAGTCCCTGAAAATATTTTTTTTATTGACTTTACTACCCCGTTTCTCGAACCGAAATTCATGATGCAAAGAAGAAAAAAATAAATAAAAAAAGGACGATGCCGCCAGTCTTTCTGTTAAAGAATTTAAAAAACAGTTCATCAATACTCACAATGATTTTAATTTTCCAATGTCCAGCTGCTTTCGTAATTAAAATTAGCATAAACAATACCTTTACCGCTATTACGAATATAACATGCGTGAAATAAAGACGGACATGCGGTGCTCAACCTTTGATCTTACTACCTTCTCGTTTCAATGGTTTCAAAGATTTCCGTGATAAAAGGCGGCTCTGAATTGTATTAATGCACAATTAACCAGGCTCTTTAATTGGTTGTTTTACGTAATCAACATTAGTGTCGAAATTGAGTACTTTCCCTTGTCCCGATGCACATACAAAAAGTGTAGATACTAAAAAGATGGCTCGTGACCAGCTTTCTCGACAAGGGACTACCGTACGACGTATAGCATGTACTGCTCACCATTGCATTCACAAGCAGGTAACCAGTCCATTTAAGTAGATGTCTATTTTTAGCTTATTTGGATACCCGAATTTGCAGGAGACAACAAAACACGAGAGAAAGCTTTTATAATCGCTTTACTTCGACAATCCCCATTACTTTCATAAACAAATTTTAAAAACTCAATAGGCTGTGCATGTAAGTGCTATTACTCTAGAATAACCAAGAATACCAAGCATATCACAGCAAATAATGGGCTCCGACATGCATGTGACGTCACACTTTGGTTATCTAGTACTACAGATAACTCAAACTTTTTTATCCGGTCCTGTGAGGTTCGAGAAAACGAGCCTCGACTGTATTTCACTATCTGAGTACCTTGTGGACTTTGAGGATCAGGCCTAGTGCACCAGATTGAGATGAAACAGCTCACTCTAACTAACAATGTTTTAACTCTATATAAAACCAGTGGGACCCGGGACAGATCTTTTTTTGGCTGCCGGGCTATAATTTGAACAATCGTGGTTGAGGGCCACTAGATGAAGCTTCGTACCAAAAATCAAAGGCTTGGGCCTTCTGTTTCAGAGAAGAAGACTTTTGAAGGTTTTCCCTATATAAGTCTTTGTATAAACCGGTGGGCCCTAGGGAAGGGCCATTTTTTGCCCCAGGCCTATAATTTGAACAATCTTGATAGAGGTACACTAGATGAAACTTCACATCAAATATCACAGACCTTGGCCTTGCAGTTTCAGAGATGAAGATTTATTAAGTTTCAAGAAAAAATCTATTTTTGGCTCCTGTAACCTGGATGTGCAACTGACCGGAACCATTTGAACAACTTTGAAGGGGACCATCTAAGCATCATTCCTATGAAGTTTGGTTAAAACAGATCAGTGGTTTAGGTCATTGAAAGAAATTGTTTACATGCGCACGACGGACAACAGACGGACAGTGATCACAAAAGCTCACCTGGTCACTTTGTGACAGGTGAGCTAATAACAGCAAAGTATTAGGGAACAAATGTTGTCGTTATAACAACGATCCTTCGTATCAAGAGTAAATACATCATTCAATGTGCATTAACCACTATGGACAGACCCAGTATCGTACATAACCATGATAACCTGAACAGCGGTTCAAATTGCCAAATATCCTGCTATAAACCACTGTTACCAGGTGTAAGGACATAAATAAAACTGAGCTGTTGTAAAATAGATGATCATAAAATTTGGAATGGGGAATTGTATTTTTGGAAATTCCGTTACCTAGACGGGAGATAGGCTTCAACAAGGTAGCATGATCAGGGTGGTATAAATCTATGCAAACATTACTGGTCTTTCTTTCATTTGAAACATAATTGAATTTCGTGCTTTTTATCACCATGTTTGTGGCTTGTTTGAGGGTTCCACTTTATTACCAGTATTTACCGGTACATTCTTTTCATAAGGCATACCTGTGCAGGTGTGTATGCAATTTACCGCTATACCAGTTTATTATGACAGCCCTGGCACTGGTTGCACCTGATCTGGGCCTGCACTGTTTACCAGTGCCTCATTTTGGGGTTTACTGTATAAAATGGGTTAATGACACATCAATCCTTAAACATCATTTTGTGTAGCGAGATTGCAACAGTTGTAAAGGGCATATCTATTTTTATTAATACACAGAAACAGCCATTATCACAACCCCATTACCTTGTTGAATCTATCTAGGTAAGTGTCATCTCCAAGAAGAATGTAGGCTTTCAGTACATATTCATAGTAGGAGTCAATGCCCGCACCAACACCACTCTCTGTGTAAATAAGGCATCATGTTAACAAGTCTGTGTAATGAACCCTCTTAAAAATCCCACTTTATATGAAATGTTTTGCTGGCTTTAAACGTAAAGAATCCGGACCTTATAATGATTGTAAAAAGTGACAAAAATATTGTGATTATGAAAATTTTGCATTTTTTTCATTTTGCACGTGCACATGCACATCATGAAAATCATACAAGCTTCGTGTCAAACCAACTCATGCTTCAGTGACAACTTTACAATACTGTATTTATCAGTTGGAAAAGTCAGCCATTTTTACCTTAAACTAAAGAAACAAAATTCTGAAAGTGTTGCGTTTTCAATGAATCTGAGTATAGAACAGCAAAGCTTAAATAGCTGTAGAATGCAGTTTTGGTACTGTTTGCAGAAATATTTAAAATAGCAATATCAGGATAAACAGGCCAATACTAATAAAGTAAAAGATAATTTTCAGTCTATAATATTGATGAGACTGTTAATACAAGGGTTGACAATGGTATTATATTTCCCTTGCATATGACATAACAACAGCATCTGTAAATAGCTTAATACTACACCAGCTTACATATTTAAGAAGAAAGAAGATTAACTAATAATTTCTTAAAAGCAACTGGAGCATGAACTATGTGTCAAGCTCAATGGGTCAAGCTGAATCAGCATTTCAAGAAGAAATATAATCCAAAACTTAAAGGTTCTAGCCACTTGTCGCTAAGATGCTTAGATCACAATGGCCACTGTATAATCTGACATGAAATATAGGTCAAGGTCACTGATCAAGGTGTGTGCTTAGTCACAATGTCAAGTAAAAAAATTATGTTATGTTTGAAGGCTCCAGTCACAATAGCTGATAAAGAGATCAAAAGGATCATTGTATAATCCGACAAAGCCAATGGAGTGTGAAATTTAGGTCAAATATAACTTAGTCAAGGTCACTGGTCAAGGTCAGTCAGCATGTCAAGAAAAAACTACATGTGATGTTTGAAGGTTTTAGCCCCTATAGTTGATGAGATCACAAGGGCCATCATAATCTGACGAAGTAATAAAGTTAAAAAGAGCACGAATCATAGGTCAAAATCACTGGGTTAGGGTGTATGTCGTGAGAAGCATTATGTGAAGCTTCAAAGTTCTAGTAGTTATATATCATTGTTGAGATCGCAAGCAAAATATGACACATCAAGGTATGTTCTATGTCTATGATCTTGATCTTAAGGTCATGTTATCCAACAGGTAATCTTAATGGTTACATATTTTTGTTTGTTTGATTTGAGGTTTAATGTCTCCGTCAACACTGTCAAGGTCATTTTGGAGACGTCGCTTCCAATTTTGTGGGACTTTTACCCGACATTGAGATGAAATGACATCTCAACCAATAGGTTTATAAGCATGGATGGTCCCACTCGCACCGCTTTGCCTGGGTAGGCTTAGATCCTTTAAGCAGTTTACCAGTACTCGTGTGTGGGTCGATTTCAGCTCTGCGTGGAAGCATCATGCAGCCCATCTATTTCTTCAAGCCCCGATGGACGGGGGCCATAATGGTTACATATGGTGTCTCCTCTCACCTCTTCTAATCCAGTCCCCATTCTGTATGTTGATTACAGTGCCCATGAGATCACTACTTCTGTGCCTCTGGTTCCACAGGTAATCCATAGCTTTGTGAGCCTTCTCCTGCAAGTACATTTATAACAACCTCTTTATAACACTATTGCCCAAAGTAGAAACAATGTTTGTTAAATAAGTGTGTTATATGCAAACAAAAATTTTTAGATTATACAGAATAATGAGCATTCAAGGTCATTTTTCTATATAATCTACTCATTTTTGGGTTTATATAGAAAAACGACCCTTTTTGGGATCCATCTTAAAACTATGTTATATCCCAAACCTTGTTACAATGAACAGTGTTATCAACATGTTTATGTGTAGTGAAGGCAAATAGATATAAAGTCAAACCTTTCTACAGGGGCCACCACTGGGAACTCAATTTTGGCCTTTGTCAACAGTTGGCTAGAATACAAAGGTAACTTTCTGTGCAAAACACGTATACAGGATTTGAGCTTTATAATTATGAGCAGGGCATCCATTGATCAGAAGTGTCCGCCATCACAGATCTGACTGGGCATTAAATTAGCTGTTTTTTTTTTTTGTTTTGTTTTTTGTTGTTGTTGTTTTTTTATTGATTTTTTAACCTTTTTTAGACTGTTTCATTTTATGAGTTGATTGACAACCTTAGTGGGGAGAAAACTTGAAACAGTCCATGAAATGAATACCTCCCTAAACCCCACTTTATATAGAGAATAAAAGCACGCTAACACTGCATGATACCCCACCACTGCAAGATAATATGGTTATAGCCTTGCCCATAATAGTGGTACTTTTAAGTGTTATAGTTATCTGTAAAACTTCACTAAGGCATTCAATATAGTAAAGGAACTACATACATGTATATCAAAAGGGCAGATAATACAATAACCAGAAAAGCAGAGTGACTGTCCTTGGCAATAATATGTGTCCTTTAGTGTTTTAAAATTTGAAGAAAATCCATGAAAAGATTCTTAAGTTATTGATCGCAAACTCCAAAAAAAAATTGTGAGAAATTAATCAAGTTATCGGTCGGAAATGGTGTGGATGGACGGACGAACGGACAGACACCGGAGGGTATATTATAATACCCCAGCACTATCGTGTGATGGGGTATAACAAAAAGAAGAAAAGAAAAAAAAGTCATTCCCGATATAAACATGTAGGCACAATTTGAAAAAAAAAATGTGAAAAATTAATCAAGTTATCGGTCGGAAATGGTGGGGATGGACGGACGGACAGACGGACGGACGGACAGACACCGGAGGGTATATTATAATATCCCAGCACTATCGTGTAATGGGGTATAACAAAAAGAAGAAAAGGAAAAATAAAAAAAGGGTAAAAAAAAGGAATGAAAAACAAAAAATGAGAAAAAAAAAACGAAAAAAAAAAAAAATTCATTGCAAAAAGAAAGAAAAGAAAAATAAACGGAAAAAAAAGAAAAGAAAAAACGAGAAAAAAAGGAAAAAAAAAAGAAAATTCCATTCCTCCACGGGGGTTTGAACTCACGCCCCTCAGATTCATAGCACAAATTAATCCAGTTATTGGTCGGAAATGGTGGGGACGGACGGACAGACACCAGAGGGTATATTGTAATATCCCAGCACTATCGTGTGATGGGGTATAACAAAAAGAAGAAAAGGGTGAAAAAAAAAGGGAAAAAAAAGGAATGAAAAACCAAAAATGAGGAAAATTAAAAAAAATAAAAAAAAATAAATAAATTCATTGCCAAAATGAAAAAGAAAGAAAAAGAAAAAAGAACACACACAAAAAAAAAAAGAAAAAACGAAAAAAAAAAAAAATTTCCATTCCTCGACAGAGATTTGAACTCACGCCCCTCAGATTCATAGTCAACAATAGGATTTGTAGTCCAGCACTCTAACCACTACACTGGCAGTGATAATCAATATATTTCATAAATTAAAGGAATAAATGCACAGAAACTATTTAATGGGAATTGTTAACGACCAATTTTTCGTTAAATGTTAACGCATTTTGTGTATTCACAACACAAAACCTGCTTATTATGGTCGTTTATACATCAGTGCAGTTTCATCCAAATATTCCATATAGTAAAGGAATAAGTCCCCAAAAACCATTTAATCGGAATTTTTAACGACCATTATTCCGTTAAATGTTAATGTATTTTGCCCATTTACAATCCCAAACCACTCATACCCAATGCCAATGTGTATACAAAATTTGAAGAAAATCCGTGAAAAAATATTCAAGTTATTGATCGGAAACGCCCAAAAACCCCTTATTTTGAACTAAAAAGGGCCATAACTCTGTCAAATGTTAACGGATTTTGCCCATTAACAATCCCATACCACTCATTCCCGATATATACATCTATGCAAAATTTGAAAAAAATTCGTTAAAAATTACTCAAGTTATCGATCGGAAATGGTGTGGACGGACGGACGGACGGACGGACGGATGGACGGACGTACGGACGGACGGACGGACGGACACCGGAGGGTATATCATAATACCCCGCCACTATCGTGTGGTGGGGTATAAAAATGGGGTTTATGCGGGTACACATTATTTTTCTTATTTCCTCTCCAAGACAAAGGTTGTGGGTACTAGTTAGAACCGCCTCCATGAGACGGTTCTAACGAGCACCCACAACCTGTGTTTGCAGAATAAATAAGGAAAATATCACAGATTTTCATCAGAAAAGTGACCGTTTTGGAGATGTGAAAAATGCACAATGTCGCATGGGTGTGTTATTGTAATGCATGGATGACTTACTGGTTGTTTTTCAGTAAATAGTGGTTTTTGAAAAATGATTTACTCATTCATCCAAAAAAGTGTATGTTTAGATGTGTGTATGTTTGAGTTTTTTATGTCCCACCCATAACTAAGGTGATACAAAAACTCATCCAAAAGTTTGTATAATAAAAATCAAAAATGAGTTCCTTTAAGAGCAATGAAAACATTCATAAGAAAGATGATGGGTCATACTACGTAGTTTCGGCTAATAAAGCCTCATCAGTAACCCTGTAATGATCCGGCAAAGAAAGCCAAAGGAAACATACTGCAATTTTGCGAATTTCGAATAGGCAGTGGATTCAAAGACTGATATAAATCAAAATGGGGTCCAAATAATTAAAAACCTGTCTAAACCAATAATTTGTTTCTGATTTCTCAGAATATTCACGCTGATCTCAAAGGACCAAAAGTAAAATATAAACTGCACTATGGTTGATGTACGGGCAGACGTTTTACGGCCGCCACACGGCACAACACCAGCTGCAGTGAAGGCAAATAAAAATAAAAAAATGAGTTCCTTTAAGAGCAATAAAAGCCTGGTTTTGAAACGCGAAGGTTGTTCACAACATCACAGAGCCTTCTTCATTCTCCCTAAGAAATATACCCAATACTTATTCTCATGATTTTGTCATTTCCCAGTTCTGAACTGTTAGTTAATAGTACCATTTTAACATGTCATGGACTTTGGTGCAAATCATTTTGTGAGAGAACCATTTATAGAAACTAACAAAAAACTTGTGAAAATCCAAAAATCAAAACATGAACTCTGTGCATTTCTGTAAAAGTGTGAAATCACGAGGATTGTGGCCACGTAAAATCGATTTAAGCCCCCCAGTGGAAATCTTCCACTGACCGTTCCAAGGCGGCTCTTCTGTGGCGATTTATTTATGTTGTTGTTTGTTACTTACTGTGTGTATCACTTGTGTCTTTTGGTTTTGGATGGCAATATGGCCATTTTGTGGGAAAGTAACTGTCCTTATGGCCTTCCTTTGTTTAGGTTTCCATTATGGTCTGGTCGCTTAATGTTTGTATTTCTTTCCCTTTGGTGTCTTTTATGGGTGGAGTAAGTTAATTGTATCAATTCCTGATCTTTGTTTTACTTCTACTTTTCACTCTTGTAAGTATGTTCTTATTTTCCTTATTTCTAAAAGTGCCAAGAAAAATAACAGGATGATCAACTATATTTTTTTTCGTATTTTTCATTTCAGGCTTGACATTCCATGTGAATTGTCTGCAAAGTAGATATTTCACACATAATGTATAGCCTTATTTTTTCTCAAAACTAAGGAAAAACATTTTGAGAATGATGTCTACTAGTCATGACTGGCACTTCAAGGGTTAACCCTTATCCTGCTGTTTGTGGCATTTGTCGCATAAGAGATCACCGGCTGTGGTTGCTGTTCGAAACAATTGCCATTTCCATGGGTAACTACAGGTTCAACCGGCAAGCCACACATGATCAATGACATATATAAAACAACATATTTCATTTGTTGAAGTAGGAATTTCCACGTCTTTTTAAAAATAATTTTTGTGACAATTTTTACTAAAAATAATATGTGAAGCTGTGTTTAGACCAGAGTTGTCACTAATGGAATTTTCTTTTTTCCAACATGGCGACTGCCAGTGAGAAGGATTCAGGTTCTGAAGCAAATATGCCCGATCAGGGTCAAGGCAGTGACTTTTCAGGCTTCGTTTCCGATGAAACATTAATACAAGAGTTCTTGGTCAGATTACGATGGAACAAGCGGTAAATGATGGGATATTGGAGAATGATTTGATAGATGGCTGGGAATCAATGCAAAATTTTCTCGCATTCCCGGACAGAAAGTCGACCTCCTGAAACTTCCTACCCCAACTGACAGATTACCTGTATAAGTTTCTTTTGTTTGTTTGTCTGAGTTGATGTTTAATGTCCCCATCAACACTATGTAGGTCATTTTGGAGACTTTGCTTCCAATTCTGTGGGACTTTTACCCGACACGGAGATTGACACCTCAAGCCCTTTCGCCCAATGAAACTAATAGTGTTTATAAACATTGACGGTCCGTCTCACACCGCTGGGCAGGCTTAGATCCTGTAAGCGGTTTATCAGTACTCGTGTGCAGGCCGGATTCAGCTCTGCATGGAAGCATCATGCAGCCCATTTAGTTCTTTAAGCCCCAATGCAATGGGTGGGGGTCTCGACCTGTATAAGTAAGTATAGCTAGGAAAGCTAGCTGTTATGAAATATATCAAACTTCACTTCAGAGAGAAATAATACAGATTACAAAATGTTTCATATTACAAACAAACATATTACCTGTAATCAGTGTTTTACCTGAAATTTCAATACACTGATGACTGGAAAAATACCCAGATTTATAGACAAATCATTTGTGTTTGTTATGATATCTGTTCCACTGCTGTAGGTCAAAAATTGTATTTTCTATGAATTTTTACCTTTTGTTGGTATTAATATTTAATTTTGAAATTTATATCCAGCAGCAGCGGCATTTGTACTTGAAATATTCAAAGCGGGATAAGGACTGATATACAGTAGAACTTTAATGGCTCAAATAACAATGGCTAGTTTATCATTCATCCCTGATTTGAACTCATTCTTTGCTCCCAAAGATATAGTTCCGAAAGCAGCAGATAACATTTTGCGAGATTTTTTCTTATTTGATCAAGAAAATGTATGCTGTGAGGCCAAAATGAGATGATTCTAATGAGTACACCACAGCATACCTATATGCAAAGATATCCCAAAATAATCCCATTATATCCCCTGACCTGGAAGTATATGCAACAGTCAATGGCTCAAACTACTGTGTCTAAATCAAATTCTCATGGTCCCATGGGTGTTTGAGCTATTGAAGTTCGACTGCATATTGTATCCGACCTTTCTCTCAAAAACTGACTCCCTTGTGAAAAAAAAATGGAAAATGTGCCAGGCATTGCCATTAATGGCCAAAGCCAGAAATACAAGAACAAAACCTAATTGGAACTCAAACCTAGGGCCTCTTGCATACTATGTAAGCACTCTACCAAATGACATTTTTGTGGTTTTCCGGCCCTTTCAAAATTATTTCACTTAGTTTCAGCCGATCTTTAACCAAAGGTGGGTGAAAACCAGGGTACCTGGAGCAAAACCACCTGACCGTTCGCTGCAGAACTTGGCATCTCACATGTGACTCAAATGAGGCTCAAACCCACAGTGTTGAGAGACTTAGTGATTATCTGCTAGGCCATGGGGGCCAATACTTCCCAGATGACATATCAAGCCACATGGTTGGTCTTTCTCAGTGTGGCTTGATAGCTATATTAGGGGCAGCTGTAAGATGAAAAGCAGTCAGAATGAATTTGAGGTTTTCATGTTCATTTTCAGGGGAATGGATACACCTTGCATATTTTCCACCATCTTTGAAAGGGAGATAACTACAAATGAGACAATTTCTGTGTGTGATTTTCTGTTTGTCTGCCTATAAACCAGGAAAGAAGAGTAGACCCTTGTTGATAACTGAGGTAAAGATATTTTTGAAGGAGTTGCCTCCCCTGAAAGATTACCCATTTCTCCTAAGATCTGTTATACCCACCTCAAACACAGGATCTCCAGTCAACCTACTGAGGGCAGCAAACTCTAGGATCATTGTTCCTGCACAGGCTGTACATGTGTCTCTGTGCTTCTCTGATAAAGATGGATCAATACCTTGTTTCAAATTTACCTGCAAAAAAGAAAATGTAAAATAAACTGTTGTATACTGTTGTAGGTCTAACAATAGATAAAGACTATTTTAGGGGAATGTATACACCTTCAGGGGAGGCAGCTCTTGCAAAAGTTCTTTTGTCTCCCATGTCAATAGGGGTCTACTCTTAAATAAAATTTGCTCCTGTGCTTATTCTTTCCTTCACCTTAAGGGGTTAAGATAACCTTTGGAAGAAGCACCTTCTTTTAGAGGATCTCAGTTTATAAGCAATAAACAAGAAGTCCCAAGTTGCCTCCCTTGTTCAAAATGGCAGGAAATGTAACAGGTGTATCCATTCCCCTTAAATATTATTTGAAAACATATTCTAACAAGAGGGCCCAATGGCCCTATATCGCTCACCTGTGTACCAGAAAATCATTAGTGTAGGAGACCACTTGACATTGCTATATACTAAATATCTAAGCTCAGGCAAAGTGGTGTCCATGCTTATAAACCCTACTGGTTTCATTGGGCAACAGGGCTTGAGATGTAATTTCATCTCAATGTCGGGTAAAAGTCCCACAAAATTGGAAGAGACATCTCCAAAATGACCTATACAGTGTTGACGGGGATGTAAAACCTCAAATCAAACAAAATCTGTGCCTTATGGTTTTGGAGAAAAAGATTTTTTCTAACTTTTTTCCAGTATAAGTCTATAGGAGCTAATGAGCCCTGGGGCTTGGCCAATTTTGACCCAAAGGGCACGGTTGGCAGGATTTATGTAGGCGATCATTTTGTGTTGCTATATACTAAATATCTAAGGTCTGTACTTCATGGTTTCAAAGAGTTTTGAAGCTTTTTACCATTATAAGTTTGTTGGAGTTAAGGGGCCACAGGATTTGGACCCCAGGGGCATGATTGGCAGGATTCATGTAGGCGACCACTCGACATTGCTACATGTACATGCTAAATACCTAAGCTCTGGGACTTATGGTTTCAGAGGAGAAGACTTTTGAAGATTTTTTTCCCCCATTTTAAGTTGTTTTTTTTTTTCATAATAAGGGCCCTGTGGTTTCAGAGGAGAAGATTTTTGAAGTTTCTCTAATTGTAAGTCTATGGAAGCTAAAGACCCCTGGGGTGTGGCCAATTTGGATCCCAAGGCATAACTGGCAGGATTTATGTAGGTGGCCACTTGACATTGCTACATACTAAAAATCTAAGCTCTGGGCCTTATGGTTTCATAGAAGAAGATTTTTCAAGTTTTTTTCCATTATAGGTCTATTGGAGGTGATGAGCTCGGGCATGGCCAATTTTGACCCCAGGGGCAGGGTAAGCAGGATTTATGTAGCTGGCTATTTTATGTTGCTAGACACTAAATATCTAAGTTCTGTGCTTCACAGTTTCTGAGAAGAAGATTTTTGAAGCTTTTTTTCCATTATGAGTCTATGGGAGCTAAGGGGCCCCGGGGCGTGGCCCATTTAGACCCCAGGGGCATGATTAGCAGGAATTATGTAGGTGACCACTGGCCGTTGCTACATGCTAAATATCTTAGCTCTGGGCCCCGTGGTTTCCGAGAAGAAGATTTTTTAAGCTTTTTTATCCATTATGAGTCTATCGGAGCGAAGGGGGCGTCGCCCATTTGGAACCCAGGGGCATGATTGGCAAGAATTATGTAGGTGGCCACTGGCCGTTGCTACATGCTAAATATCTAAGCTCTGGGCCCTGTGGTTTCAGAGAATAAGAGTTTTGAAGTTTTTTTTCCATTATGAGTCTATGGGAGCTAAGGGGCCCCAGGGTGTGGCCAATTTGGACCCCAGGGGCATGATTGGCAGGAATTATGTAGGTGACCACTTGCCGTTGCTACATGCCAAATATCGCAGCTCTGGGCCCTGTGGTTTCAGAGAAGAAGATTTTTGAAACATTTTTCCATTATGAGTCTATAGGAGCTAAAGGGCCCTGGGGTGTGGTCCGTTTGGAACCCAGGGGCATGATTGGCAGGAATCATGTAGGTGACCACTTGCCCTTGCTATATGCTAAATATCTTAGCTCTTGGTCCTGTGGTTTCCGAGAAGAAGATTTTTGAAGCTTTTTGTTCCATTGTGAGTCTATGGGAGGGAAGGGGCCCTGGGGCGTTGCCAATGTGGACCCCAGGGGCATGATTGGCAGGAATTATGTATGTGACCACTGGCCGTTGCTACATGCTAAATATCTTAGCTCTGGGCCTTGTGGTTTCCGAGAAGAAGATTTTTGAAGCTTTTTGTTTCATTATGAGTCTATGGGAGCAAAGGGGCCCGGGGCGTCGCCCATTTGGAACCCAGGGGCATGATTGGCAGGAAATATGTAGGTGGCCACTGGCCGTTGCTACATGCTAAATATCTAAGCTCTGGGCCCTGTGGTTTCAGAGAAGAGTTTTGAAGCTTTTTTTCCATTATGAGTCTATGGGAGCTAAGGGGCCCCGGGGTGTGGCCAATTTGGACCCCAGGGGCATGGTTGGCAGGAATTATGTAAGTGACCACTTGCCGTTGCTACATGCCAAATATCACAGCTCTGGGCCCTGTGGTTTCAGAGAAGAAGATTTTTAAAGCTTATTTCCATTATGAGTCTATAGGAGCTAAAGGGCCCTGGGGCATGGCCCGTTTGGAACCCAGGGGCATGATTGGCAGGAATTATGTAGGTGACCACTTGCCCTTGCTATATGCTCAATATCTAAGCTCTGGGTCCTGTGGTTTCTGAGAAGAAGATTTTTGAAGCTTTTTGTTCCATTGTGAGTCTATGGGAGTGAAGGGGCCCTGGGGCTTGGCCAATGTGGACCCCAGGGGCATGATCGGCAGGAATTATGTAGGTGACCACTCGACATTGCTCTGGGACTTACTCTGGGTTTCTACATGCTAAATATCTAAGCTCTGGGCCCTGTGATTTCAGAGAAGAGGATATTTTAATTTTTTCCCATTGTAAGTCTATGAGAGCTGTATGTTGCCATAGCAACCAGAATTCCAATCTGATCAGCCCAAAATCCTTATGCAGCCTTTCCCCCTACCAGGTGATGCTTCTCATGAAATTTGATCAAGATTGACCATGGGGTATTAGAGATATACTTATTTGAAATTGTTTACGGACGCACGCACGCACGGACGCACGGACGGAAGCATGACGGACGACGGACAAAAAGTGACCACAAAAGCTCACCTTGTCACTACGTGACAGGTGAGCTAAAAATCTTTCCAGGGGTAAAAGAGATGTAGAGATGTGTTTTCATCAAAATTTGGAAAATGACTGAACTTTAAGCAAACAGTAGAGGCCCTGATGAGACACCGCGTTCTGCGGCATCTGATCTGGGCATGCACTGTTTGCCAGGGTACCCGTTTGGGGTTTCTGGTACTAAATGTGTTAATACAGAATTTAGCTATTCAGTTATTTTTTGGCTGTTCAGTGTTAGATAAGTGGCCAATGGCCAGAAAAGAAAAGCGACCGCTCAGCAGAAGTTAAATAGAAAGGAAAGCAGAGTACTAAGAAAAAGAACACTTGACATTCCATTGCAGCTCCTGTGACCAGACTCATGTGACCCGAGGGAGACTCAAATCCACACTGCAGGAAAACCTAATGACGAAGAGCCGGCAAGCACTTTTAACAACAAGGCCAAGGAGGCCCATTAACCCATTTAGTACCTGAAACAAACAAGAGGGCCCATGGCCCTATATCGCTCACCTGTGTACCAGAAAATTATTAGTGTAGGAGACCACTTGACATTGCTACATACTAAATATCTAAGCTCAGGCAAGCTGTTCGAGTCAGACCGTCCATGCTTATAAACCCTATTGGTTTCATTGGGCGACAGGGCCTGAGAAGTCATTTCATCTCAATGTCAGGTAAAAGTCCCATAAAATTGGAAGAGACATCTCCAAAATGACCTATACAGTGTTGACGAGGCCGTAAAACCTCAAATCAAACAAAATCATGGCCACTGGTTTTGGAGAAAAAGATTTTTTTAAGTTTTTTCCAGTATAAGTCTATAGGAGCTAAAGTGCCCTGGGGCTTGGCCAATTTTGACCAAAAGGGCACAGTTGGCAGGATTTAAGTAGGCGACCATTTTGTGTGGCTATATACTAAATATCTAAGGTCTGTACTTCATGGTTTTAAAGAAGATGTTTGAAGCTTTTTTCCATTTTAAGTTTGTTGGCGTTAAGGGGCCACAGGATGTGGACCCCAGGGGCATGATTGGCAGGATTCATGTAGGCGACCACTCGACATTGCTCTGGGACTTATGGTTTCAGGGAGAAGGTTTTTGAAGATTTTTTTCCCCATTTTAAGCTTCTTTTTTTTTTTCATTATAAGGGCGCTGTGGTTTCAGAGAAGAAGATTATTGAAGTTTCTCCAATTGTAAGTCTATGGAAGCTAAAGAGCCCTGGGGTATAGCCAATTTGGATCCCAGGGCATAACTGGCAGGATTTATGTAGGTGGCCACTTGACGTTGCTACATACTAAAAATCTAAGCTCTGGGCCTTACGGTTTCATAGAAGAAGATTTTTTAAGTTTTTTTTTTCCATTATAAGTCTATTGGAGGTGATGAGCTCGGGCGTGGCCAATTTTGACCCCAGGGGCAGGGTTAGCAGGATTTATGTAGCTGGCTATTTTATGTTGCTAGACACTTAATATCTAAGTTCTGTGTTTCAACGTTCCTGAGAGGAAGATTTTTGAAGCTTTTTTCCATTATGAGTCTATGGGAGCTAAGGGGCCCCGGGGCGTTGCCGATTTAGACCCCAGGGGCATGATTAGCAGGAAATATGTAGGTGACCACCTGCCGTTGCTACATGCTAAATATCTAAGCTCTGGGCCCTGTAGTTTCAGAGAAGATTTTTAAAGCTTTTTTCCATTATGTGTCTATGGGAGCTAAGGGGCCCCAGGGCGTGCCCATTTAGACCCCACGGGCATGATTGGCAGGATTTATGTAGGTGACCACTTACCATTGCTTCATGCTATATATCTAAGCTCTGGGCCCTGTGGTTTCAAAGAAGAAGATTTTTGAAGTTTTTTTTTTTCCAATATGAGTCTATAGGAGCTAAGGGGCCCCGGGGCATGGCCCATTTGGACCCCAGGGGCATGATTGGCAGGAATTATGTAGGTGACCACTTGCCACTGCTACGTGCTAAATATCTCAGCTCTGGGCGCTGTGGTTTCAGAGAAGAAGATTTTTTAAGCTTTTTCCATTATGAGTCTATGGGAGCAAAAGGGCCCCGGCACTTGGCCCATTTGGGACCCAGGGGCATGATTGGCAGGAATTATGTAGTTGAATAATATCCGGTGCTACATGCTAAATATCTAAATCTGGGCTTTGTGGTTTCAGAGAAGAAGATTTTTTAAGCTTTTTTTTCCATTATGAGTCTATGGGAGCTAAGGGGCCCCGGGGCATGGCCCATTTGGACCTTAGGGGCATGGCCCATTTGGACCTTAGGGGCATGATTGGCAGGATTTATGTAGGTGACCACTTTCCGTTGCTACATGCCAAATATCTCAGCTCTGGGCCCTGTGGTTTCAGAGAAGAAGATTTTTGAAGGTTTTTTCCATTGTGAGTCTATAGGATATAGGGGTCCCGGGGCGTGGCCCGTTTTGACCCCAGGGGCATGTTTGGCAGGAATTATATAGGTGACCACTTGCCGTTGCTACATGCTACATATATAAGCTCTGGGCCCTGTGGTTTCCGAGAAGAAGATTTTTGAAGCTTTTTGTTCCATTATGAGTCTATGGGAGCGAAGGGGCCCCGGGGCATCGCCCATTTGGAACCCAGGGGCATGATTGGCAGGAATTATATAGGTGACCACTGGCTGTTGCTACATGTTAAATAGCTAAGCTCTGGGCTTTGTGGTCTCAGAGATGAAGATTTTTGAAGTTTTTTTCCATTATGAGTCTATGGGAGCTAAGGGGTCCCGGGGTGTAGCCAATTTGGACCCCACGGGCATGATTGGCAGGAATTATGTAGGTGACCACTTGTCGTTGCTACATGCCAAATATCTCAGCTCTGGGCCCTGTGGTTTTAGAGAAGAAGATTTTTGAAGCTTTTTTGTCCATTCGGTCTCTATAGGAGCTAAAGGGCCCTGGGGTGTGGCCCGTTTGGACCCCAGGGGCATGACTGGCAGGAATTAGGTAGGTGACCACTTGTCGTTGCTACATGTAAAATATCTAAGCTCTGGGCCCTGTGCTTTACAAGAAGAAGATTTTTGAATCTTTTTGTTCCAATATGAGTCAATGGGAGCGAAGGGGCCCCGGGGCGTGGCCAATTTGGACCCCAGGGGCATGATTGGCACTAATTATGTAGGTGACCACTGGCCGTTGCTACATGCTTAATATCTAAGCTCTGGGTCCTGTGGTTTCAGAGATGAAGATTTTTTAAGTTTTTCCCATTGTAAGTCTATGGGCGCTATATGTTGCCATAGCAACCAGAATTGACCCCTCCGCAAGAATTGATTGACAGGTATTCAAGCCAAACATCGATTGATATTCAGCGATGCGCGCGCTGGCTGTTCCTAACCTCCATAACCTTAGACAAGCTAACCTCTAACAACGTGTCTAACTATAGAATATCAAGGGATTGAAAACAGTGATTAAAATTTTGTTTAGAAGCCAATGTGATTCGACAACGTGATTGGACAGTTTTCAAACCCTTTCAGATGCGCGAACTTTAATTTTTCTAGAGAAAAAAAAATTACAAAAAAAAACAAACAAAAAAAACATACAAACACACACAATATGAATGGTAGAAACGTCATGATGTGTAAACCAATTTTGTACTGGAAACCTCAAAACGGGAACGTGGCAAACAGTGCAGGCCCAGATCACGCCATAGACCGCTGCCTCTGATCAGGGTCTTTAATTATGGCAGGAGTTTTAACCATTTTCTGAACAACTCTCTCAAATTACGCACCCTTCCGTAAATCCCTAAATGTTGAAAACGACTCCTGCATTATATAAGGGGGATTCCATTCAGTACAAAAACCGCTAACAAGACTAACAAGAGGGCCCAATGGCCCTATATCGCTCACCTGTTTGGACCCAAGGTGCATGATTGGCAGGAATTATGTAGGTGACCACTTGCCGCCTCTACATGCCAAATATTGCAGCTCTGGGCCCTGTGGTTTCAAAGAAGAAGATTTTTTAATCTTTTTTCCATTATGAGTCTATGGGAGCTAAGGGGCTAGTTGCTATGTACTATATATCTAAGCTCTGGGCGCTGTGATTTCAGAGAAGAAGATTTTTTTCGCTTTTTCCAATACGAGTCTATAGGAGCTGAAGGGCCCCAGGGCGTGGCCCGTTTAGAACCCAGGGGCATGATTGGCAGGAATTATGTAGGTGACCACTTGCCGTTGCTACATGCTAATTATCTAAGCTCTGGGCTCTGTGGTTTCAGAGAAGAAGATTTTTGAAGCTTTTTTCCATTTAAGAGTCTATGGGAGCTAAGGGGCCCCGGGGCATGGCCCATTTGGACCCCACGGGCATGATTGGCATGATTTATGTAGGTGACCACTTGCCATTGCTACATGCTAAATATCTAAGCTCTGGGCCCTGTGGTTTCAGAGAAGAAGATTTTTGAAGCTTTTTTTTTCCATTATGAGTCTAAAGGAGCTAAGGGGCCCCGGGGCATGGCCCTTTTGGACCCCAGGGGCATGATTGGCAGGAATTATGTAGGTGACCACTTGCCATTGCTACATACTAAATATCTAAGCTCTGGGCCCTGTGGTTTCCGAGAAGAAGATTTTTGAAGCTTTTTTCCATTATGAGTCTATAGGAGCTAAAGGGCCCCGGGGCGTGGCCCGTTTTTACCCCAGGGGCATGATTGGCAGGAATTATGTAGGTGACCACTTGCCATTGCTACATGCTAAATATCTAAGCTCTGGGCCCTGTGGTTTCCGAGAGGCAGATTTTTGAAGCTTTTTGTTCCATTATGAGTCTATGGGAGCGAAGGGGCCCCGGAGCGTCGCCCATTTGGAACCCAGGGGCATGATTGGCAGGAATTACGTAGGTGACCACTGGCCGTTGCTAGATTCTAAATATCTAAGGTCTGGGCCCTGTGGTTTCAGAGAAGAAGATTTTTTAAGCTTTTTTTCCATAATGAGTCTTTGGGAGCAAAGGGGCCCCGGCACGTGGCCCATTCAGAACCCAGGGGCATGATTGGCAGGAATTATGTAGGTGACCAATTGCCGTTGCTACATGCTAAATATCTAAACTCTGGGCCCTGTGTTTCAGAGAAGAAGATTTTTGAAGCTTTTTTCCATTACGAGTCTATGGGAGCTAAGGGGCCCCGGCACATGGCCCATTTGGACCCCAGGGGCATGATTGGCAGGAATTATGTAGGTGACCACTTGCGGTTGCTACATGCTAAATATCTAAACTCTGGCCCTGTGGTTTCAGAGAAGAAGATTTTTGAAGCTTTATTTTCCCATTATGAGTCTATGGGAGCTAAGGGGCCCCGGGGCATGGCCCATTTGGACCTTAGGGGCATGATTGGCAGGAATTATGTAGGTGACCACTTGCCATTGCTACATGCTAAATATCTAAGCTCTGGGCCCTGTGGTTTCCGAGAGGCAGATTTTTGAAGCTTTTTGTTCCATTATGAGTCTATGGGAGCGAAGGGGCCCCGGAGCGTCGCCCATTTGGAACCCAGGGGCATGATTGGCAGGAATTACGTAGGTGACCACTGGCCGTTGCTAGATTCTAAATATCTAAGGTCTGGGCCCTGTGGTTTCAGAGAAGAAGATTTTTTAAGCTTTTTTTCCACAATGAGTCTTTGGGAGCAAAGGGGCCCCGGCACGTGGCCCATTCAGAACCCAGGGGCATGATTGGCAGGAATTATGTAGGTGACCAATTGCCGTTGCTACATGCTAAATATCTAAACTCTGGGCCCTGTGTTTCAGAGAAGAAGATTTTTGAAGCTTTTTTCCATTACGAGTCTATGGGAGCTAAGGGGCCCCGGCACATGGCCCATTTGGACCCCAGGGGCATGATTGGCAGGAATTATGTAGGTGACCACTTGCGGTTGCTACATGCTAAATATCTAAACTCTGGCCCTGTGGTTTCAGAGAAGAAGATTTTTGAAGCTTTATTTTCCCATTATTGGTCTATGGGAGCTAAGGGGCCCCGGGGCATGGCCCATTTGGACCTTATGCATGACAGGCAGGATTTATGTAGGTGACCACTTGCCATTGCTACATGCCAAATATCTCAGCTCTGGGCCCTGTGGTTTCAGAGAAGAAGATTTTTGATGCTTTTTCCATTATGAGTCTATAGGAGCTAAAGGGCCGACGTTGCCCGTTTGGACCCCAGGGGCATGATTGGCAGGAATTATGTAGGTGACCACTTGCCGTTGCTACATGCTAAATATCTAAGCTCTGGGCCCTGTGGTTCGGACAAGAAGATTTTTGAAGCTTTTTGTTCCATTATGAGTCTATGGGAGCGAAGGGGCCCCGGGGCGTCGCCCATTTGGAACCCAGGGGCATGATTGGCAGGAATTATGTAGGTGACCACTGGCCGTTGCTACATTCTAAATATCTAAGGTCTGGGCCCTGTGGTTTCAGAGAAGAAGATTTTTTAAGCTTTTTATCCATAATATGTCTATAGGAGCTAAGGGGCCCCGGGTTGTGGCCAATTTGGACCCCAGGGGCATGATTGGCAGGAATTATGTAGGTAACCACTTGCCGTTGCTACATGCCAAATATCTCAGCTCTGGGCCCTGTGGTTTCAGAGAAGAAGATGTTTGAAGCTTTTTTCCATTATGAGTCTATAGGAGCTAAAGGGCCCCGGGGCGTGGCCTGTTTTGACCCCAGGGGCATGATTGGCAGGGATTATGTAGGTGACCACTTGCCGTTGCTACATGCTTAATATCTAAGCTCTGGGCCCTGTGGTTTCCGAAAAGAAGATTTTTGAAGCTTTTTGTTCCATTATGAGTCTATGGAGCGAAGGGGCCCTGGGGCGTCGCCCATTTGGAACCCAGGGGCATGGTTGGCAGGAATTATGTAGGTGACCACTGGCGGTTGCTACATGCCAAATATCTCAGCTCTGGGCCCTGTGGTTTCAGAGAAGAAGATTTTTGGAGCTTTTTTCCATTATGAGTCTTAAGGAGCTAAAGGACCCTAGGGCGTGGCCCGTTTTGACCCCAGGGGCATGATTGGCAGGAATTATATAGGTGACCACTTGCTAGTGCTACATGCTAAATATCTAAGCTCTGGGCCCTGTGGTTTCTGAGAAGAAGATTTTTGAAGCTTTTTCTTCCATTATGAGTCTATGGGAGCGAAGGGGCCCGGGGGTGTGGCCAATTTGGACCCCAGGGGCATGATTGGCAGGAATTATGTAGGTGACCACTGGCCGTTAATACATGCTTAATATCTAAGCTCTGGGCCCTGTGGTTTCAGAGAAGAAGATATTTTAATTTTTTCCCATTGATAGTCTATGGGAACTATATGTTGCCATGGCAACCAGAATTCCAATCTGATCAGCCCAAAAACCTTATGCAGCCTTTCCCCCTACCTGATGATGCTTCCCATGAAATTTGATCAAGATTGACCATGGGGTATTAGAGATATACTTATTTGAAATTGTTTACGGACAAACGGACGCATGGATGCACGCACGACGGACGACGGACAAAAAGTGATCACAAAAGCTCACCTTGTCACTACGTGACAGGTGAGCTAAAAAAAACGGGTACCCTGGCAAACAGTGCAGGCCCAGATCAGACGCCACAGAACGCGGCATCTTATCAGGGCCTACACTGTTTGCTAAACTTCAGCCCTTTTTCAAATAGATTTTGAAGAAAATGCAACCTGACACCCGTATATTTTGAAATGGACACCTGCTCATTTATATAAGGTGCAAAAAAGGTACAAAATTTGGTACAAAAAAGGGTTAACTTACAAAAGTATCATGATCAAAGAGTTCTTAACACACTGTCTTCATCACATCCTGTGTGTTGAAAAGTGATGGAAGGTGTAAAAGATACAGGTAAGTTGGATATTAGGTGATAATTGAAGGATAATTTTTGTCAATTCTCCATAAAAAACTATGTTGTGGGTATTCATTAGAACTGCCTCGGTGAGGCAATATTAACCATTTTTGTACCAAATGGAATCTTCCAGCTTATATATAGCATAAGTCCATTTCAAAACTTAGGGGTATCAGGTTGTGCTTTCTTCAAAATTGATTAGGAAAATGGCTGAACGTTTTGCAAACAGTGTAGGCCCTGATCAGACGCCGCATTCTGCGGCGTCTGATCTGGGCCTGCACTGTTTGCCAGGTACCCGTTTTGGGGTTTCTGGTACTGAATGGGTTAATGAATACCCAGAACATAGGTTCATGTGGAGAAATATGGAAAAGTTTCCTTCATTTATTGCCAAATACCCATCTTATCTATTGATAGGTAGAAGTAACAACAGCTACAATGAAAAAAATCTCACTCTTGGGTATGGTATCCCTGTTGTAGTATTGAAGGCTGGTAAGAGCCGGGTACCAATGTCTTTTGCCATGTTTAACAGTTCATCAGTATACCATTCCATTGCATACTTCCTTCGCTTGAGATACGTAGCTATCACATGGCCACCAAGCAACCCTCTGAAATACATCACAGTATATTGTCGTTCTTGAGTCAAAACCTCTTAACTCAGATTTTTCAACTTTTCAGGAGAGACGATTTTCTTCTTTTTTTAAAAAAAAGCACTTTTCTTCTTATTTTCTGGACTCCATTCAAAAACTTCTTCCGGCAAATAAGAGTTACAAATACCCCTTCAATATTCAATACATAAGTTGCTGATATTGTCATTTCAAGAGACCTAGATTTTTGGATTTTTATGGAGGTACGAGTTTCTGACGATTATTTTACCATATTAAGCATGAGTTACATCCTTTTGACACTTTTTGTTGACTGTATTATTTAGATCTGCAGTAACTTAATTGAATTGATCTTTGTTTTATTTCATTACTTACGGAATTGCCTACTGGCCATCAAAATCTCAACCTCTGTCTGGACATACTGTTCTGCTGACCACACCATACTTGAGATATGTTGTTTTGAGATTCAAGTTTTACATCAATCAAAATTATGATGAGATACGTTTTACTGTTGTAAAATGGAAACTGATTGGCTTAGTGATAAGCCGTTTTGAGCTAAGATGTGTCTGTGGTTCATAAACCAAATGGTATCAAAATGTCATTTTACCAAAAATCAGGGTTATGAGGTTTTGACTCCCGAGCGACATATTTACATTCACAGTGCATTCACAGAATCAAAGTACTGATAGCATTCAGGGTTCAACATTAACTTTTTGAATAACTTGACAAGGTGGTCTTGTAACTCTTGGGATGCACTGGACCTGATCTGAAGTTCAACTGGACATAAAATCATAGTAAAGTGATACAACAGATGGTTATTTCTATTACCTAAAATCCTAACAAAAGCACCACATGCGGGTGCCAACGATCGGCTGCAAAAATTCTAAGTCGAAAAAGGGGCATAACGGTGCTAAAAATATTTTGAGGGTTACCTCACCTATTGGTATGAGTTCCCCTTTTCATTATGAACAACTAGTCCAAGTTTCAAGTAAATATGTTCAGTAATGACAGAGATATTACAAAATGTCCAAGTTTTTGCATGAGGACGACGACGCCAGAGCTATGACAATACCTTGTCATTTTCTTCGAAAACAGCCGAATTAAAAATTCTGACACCTTGAGGACTTGCTGTAATTCTCCTAAAATTTTAACAAATTTGTTTCATGATCCAGACGGAATGGCAAACAGTGTAGACCCTGAGAGCAGTCTGATCTGGGACTGCACTGTTTGCTTAGGCCTGTCTGTCCCAATACTTTGGATCATTACTGATTTACATGGAAAGTAAAACTACTGACAGAAACCCATTTTATGGTAAATGAGTTTTAAACATGGATTTAAATGATAGTGGTGGCAGATTTTAACTGGACCAATCAGACACTGACCTTACTAGACCTGACCAGCTATTCACTGGACAATGTCCATCGGTCTTGGGTTAATGTCGAACCCTGAGGATTGGTCAGTTGATTGTCTCTGGGAATAGGCTTGAAAAATGGCCCTGAACGAGGACTTAAGACTGTTTTGTTTAACCCTTAAATTCCTGTACTTTAAGCAAACAGTGTAGAGCCTGATCAGACACTGCTTTATGCAGTGTCTGATCTGGGCCTTCACTGTTCCCTAAACCCAATGCATGGGTCTGGTCCAGTTTGATTCTACAGGTAGAATAGAACTGGACTGAACTGATGCATTGGGTAATGCACCAGTAGTTTGTAACCACTGCCCCCCCCCCCCCCCCCACCTATGGGAATAGCGGGGACAATGACTTTTCACTTTTCATAGCCCTGCTAGAAGCCCTGCACTGCGGGGGACCTCCAGAAGGTCAAAGCCCTGCTGTTTATAATAGTTCATTCCACTGGAGGTATATTTGCATAATATCAACCCCCCCCCCCCCCCCCATTAACCGGCACTGCGGGGGAACACAGAGGGTAACTACCCTGCACATTAGCCCCGCTATCCCCCACTATCCCCGTAGGTGTGTGTGTGTGGGGGGGGGGGGGGGGGGTAGTGGTTACAAATGACTAGTGCATAACCCTCTTTACACAATACTCTCACTTCATAACAATAAGAGAAGCATAGCTGTAAGTAACTGTTACTGGATCTGGATTTCAGAAAAATCAATGATAGTTACATGGACATAAGCATAGTAAAGCTACTGTGCTTAGTAACTTTGGGTTGACTGACAAACAATAAACCCAACCTTTGAATAATTTCATTCTCTCAGTCAATGATTCCCCAATCACAATTTGGTGTCAATCACCTTCAGCAGTTTCAGATACAGCAAGTTTAAACATATTCAATCCATAAGGCCACTGAATGACCTAGATTTATGACATCCCTAGAGCTTGATGTTGTACATGTAACTATTTTCATCTCATAGTTTGTTATTTCCTTCACATTTAACCTATGTGTCAAGGTCAACCTAGGGTCATCATATGAACAAAGTTTTTAGTACTAAGACACCTGATGCTACAGAGTTTCAGTGGTACTGAACTTGATTTTTTAAGGTCTTCACTATAAATGGGCTTAAGGGCAAATTTGGTCATGTGACCTAGACCATTCAAGCAGACTTTTGTTCCCACATTGCCAGGAGGCTGTATATGAAATTAAATTGAAGCTGGTTATAGGTTTCAGAGAAGTCCTTTGAAATGCAGACGGACAGTCAATCCTTGCGATTACAGGCCAAAACCACTGAATGACCTTGATGTTTGGCATTCATACAGGTTCATGTAGGTTTATGTAGTATTTGATAAGGAATCTTCTAAAACAATTAACCCTTATCTTGCTGTTCACGACAACCCCCACCTTTGCAAACAGTGCAGATCCAGATCAGATGGCTTCTGAAGAAGCCATCTGATCAGGAGCTACACTGTTTGGCATTCAGTTTATGAATTTGTAGCAATAAATTACATCAAGTAATTTGATTGGTTGACAGACAGAAATGGGTGTGGCTTAAATGAATATTCAGCAAGATAAGGGTTAACATTTCCTCCAATTGCTAAGCTCTATCTGTATCCAACTTGCAAAAATCTCACCCTTCTACCATTACATTAACTTAAAACACAAACAGAAATTTCTGCATCAAACCAGCAAAAACTCACCCTAGCACTCGTATATTAGTTTCAAACACAGAAACGGCAACATCTGCATCAAATTTGGTGTCTCTGATCACAGCTCTGACTGCTCGCTCAAATTCTGGTATATCCCCCATAATCTAAAATAACAAATATACATGTATCAGGGATCAGATTGCCTGAATTCGCTATGCATTTTCCTGAGGCAAGGGGTACATATTATCACCTCAATACAGCCAGCCCCACTTGTAGGTTCTGGAATATTAGATGCTCGTCAGCAAAAACATCCAGTCAATCTTGTGGAATATTTGGCCCTTTTCAGCAAATGTATTGGAGTCTGGGCATGATAAAGCCTACAAAAAGATATGTACAACAAGTCTGTGACTTCACTGGTTGCCTAGATCTCCTTACAGGTATTTGCATGTACATGCTCTGGCTCAATATACTGTGGGTACCCAGCATGGTAGTTGTCACAAAGAACCACATGGAAACACATTTACCTTTTCCACTTTTTTATGCTTGACAACAGTTCCATCACGATAACAAGTCCGTGAAATGAAGACCCCCCTATAACCCACTTTATATAGAGAAAAGTGGGGTTTACGGGGGTATACATTATCTGCCTTATTTTTGCTCAAAAACATAGATTGTGGGTACTCGTTAGAACTGCCTCATTGAGCACTCATAATCTATGTTGAAAACAGAAATATTAAAGATGTTATCATTTTTACCTAATATTTATCATTTTCTGACACCATGTTGGACACCATTATTTCTTACGGACATGTTTTCCTAATGATAGTGTAGGGTTATTGCACTTATATTCATAAATATTGTCCCAAAATTTAATATTGAAGAACACAACAATATCATTTTTGCACTGTTTTCATGTGATAACAACTCATGGTTTCATGTGATAACAGTGCAATACTGAAGTTGCCAAGTGATAATCGGGCATAATTATAACTGTGTGACAAATAATATTACCAAAACAATATCATTTTTGCACTGTTGTCATGTGATAACAGTGCAATGTTAATATTATTATGTGATAAGTAATATTACCAATATGACATCAGTTTTGCACTGTTGACATGTGATTGCAGTGCAAGATTAATATTGTTATGTGACATGTAAAACTACCAAAATGATATCATTTTTGCAATGTACAGTAGAATTCCTATATTAAGACCACCTTTGGGACTGTTCAAAAGTGGTCTTATAGACCACTTTTGAACAGTTCCAAAGGTGGTCCCTGACCAGAAGACACTGTTTTGCAGAAAACACAAAGAAAGACAAATTCACATTTCTAAGTAAGCTTTTTAAACCAGAATTAGTCTTAATTTTAGGTGGTCTTAATAGCGGATTTTACTGTATTCATGTGATAACAGTGCACTACTAATGTTTTGATGAGTTGAGTGCAATATTAATATTGTCATGTGATAAGTAATCATCGCGTGAACAAGTCCGTGGAATGAGGACCCCCCTAAACCCCACTTTATATAGAGAAAACTGGGGTTTACGGTGATAAACATTATTTTTCTTATTTCTGCTCCAAGACATAGGTTGTGGGTAATCGTTAGAACCGCCTCATTGAGGCGGTTCTAGCGAGCACCCTCAACCTATGTTTTGAACATTTATAACAAAAATATCAAGGATTTTCAGCAGAAAAGTACCCATTTTGGAGATGTGAAAAATGCACTATGTCGCACGGGTGAGTTATCGTAATGATTACCAAAACGTTATCATTTTTACAATGATGTCATGTGATAACAGTGCAATATTAATGTTATTATAAAACAAGAAATACACTGTGGAGGCATTATAACGCTGATGCTGAAAATGCAGAAATCGTTATAATGATGATTGTCTGTGGCTCCCATTTTTTTTAACGTTTTCCCCCCAGTTTTAAAGATTTGGCCAAAATTCTGCCTTTTTTCCGCGGAACTCGTCAGTCAGAACAATGTCAGCCATAATAATACATGTATACTCACTGATTTACTCTAGTTGTCTACACTATAAAAATGTGAATACATGTACTCGCTAAGGCATTATAGATAAGCAAGACAAGGTGTAAACAAGAGGGCCATGATGGCCCTGGATCGCTCACCTGATGCACACTGTAAAGGTAACATATTAAGGATTTTAACCAGGTGATTTCTTTCTTAATTCAACATGAGCCATATTCAAACTTGGCCAAGACTGGAACAAACACCTCTAGAGTGTTCACAAGAAAAAGTTAACCCACAAGTTAACCCCCGTGTGGTGTGCAACCACACGACGGACGACGCCAAATCTGAGAAAAATCATGAAATAATTACCTGATTGATACGAACTGTTTTGTAGGTGAATGTCCTTGGGATGGTATCTTCAAAGATATTATGTCCTGAACACACGACTTCTTCAAATCCAGACATTCATTCTCGTCATACAAATTGATGTCGTCATAACATGTCAAATCCAAATTTTGTAGTATGTTTCTTTTTTGCCACAGAGGTTACATAATTAAACATTAACATTAACTTTTAACATTACATGTATAATGAAATTTACATATAGAAATACTCTAAAGTATGCCTTATTGTTCACAAGCATATCAAATCTAACAACAAATTTGTAATAGTTAGTGACCAATACTTACAAAGTTTTGCATTCATTTTGTGCTTTACATAGTATAATTCACTTGCCAGATATCATAAAACATGCATTTTAATAAATACATGTATTTCTTTAACAGTAGGGCAATGAAACATATTTGCTTACAGTTGTAAAAATACTAATAATTTTATTTAATCAAAAATAATGCTGTCTATTAAATTGTATACAAAAACACCTAGTAGCTGTAATGTTCTATAAATTGTCTAGTCAGCAAAGGATTGGGCCTTTGTGTACATAATGGAATGCTGGTCATCGCCTACTCTGTATGGATGAGGTGTTTTATGGATCCAAGTCTTGTCATGGAATATATATTCATATTAAAATTTGTCTCAATCCATTTGAAAAATGATGTGAGTAAGGCTGTTCCTTAAATCAAGTGCTTTCTTTGGGCGGAATGGGTTTGAAAAGTCATTTTCATCTCAATAGCAGGTAACAGTTTCACCAAATCCAAACCAGCATCCCAAAAATGATCTAAATAGTGTTGGCGGGGACATTAAACCTCAAAACAAACTAACAATATCTACCAACACTATTGGTGATCTATATCCTCACAGATCATTTGCAAACAGAAATATTTCTTATGTCAAATTATCTAATTTTGAAAACGTATGCAGTAGATATGTATAAGATAACAGATTGAAGTTTCAAGGGCAACTTTCGACTTCACAAGTTTTTCTTAGATATGTAGCAAAGTGTCTGCTATAGAGATCAAATAATCTTAAGTTTGTGACATGTACTGAAACTAATACACACATACTGCAGAATCTATGTAACGCCATTTGCCAAAAAGGCATGTTAAGTAGCATAAAATCTAACATACAGTAAAATTCTACTATCAAGTAAAGTAGAAGTAAAACAAAGATCAGGAATCGATACAATTAACTTACACCATCCACCAAAGGGAAAGAAACACAAACACAAATCGACCAGACCATAATGGAAACCTAAACAGAGGAAGGCCGAAAGGACAGTTACTGTCCCACAAAATGGTCTAATGGCCATCCAAAATAAAAAGACACAAGTGATACAAACACTAAGTAACAAACAAACATAAATCAACCGCCACAGAAGTACCTGCTTGGAACGGTCAGTAGAAAGAATTCCACTGGAGGCTTAAAATCAATTTTACGTGGCCACAATCCACGCCTTTACTTCTGTGGCGGTATAGACAATAATTTTGTTTAGTCCGCATGAGGGCTTCCTAACTCAACCTGTTGATATCGAGACGTGCGTTTGTATAAAGACCGCTGTTAAGAATTCCATCTGCCAGCCCGTTATTGGCTTTGCCTTAAATTTTTAATATCTGTTATTAAGTATACAAAACTGATAAGATCACTTCTGGTCAGTCCCAAAGATGGTCTTAATACAGGTAGCCTTCGTGCGGACTAAACAAAATTAATGTCTACCGCTACAGAAGGGCGAGGATTGTGGCCACGTAAAATCAATTTAAGCCCCCCAATGGAATACTTTCCATCCCCGATGGAATTCCTTTCCATTGACCTTTCCAAGGCGGTTCTTCTGTGGCGGTTTATTTATGTTATTGTTTGTCACTTATTGTGTGTTTGACATGTCTTTTTATTTTGGATGGCCATATGACCATTTTGTGGGAAAGTAACTGTCCTTTTGGCCTTCCTATGTTAGGTTTCCATTATTGTCTGGTCGATTCGTGTTTGTGTATCTTTCCCTTTGGTGCATTTGATGGGTGGTGTAAGTTAATTGTATCGATTCCTGATCTTTGTTTTACTTCTACTTTGTACTGTATAAAAAGAAGTTATGTAATGTACAAGTTATTTCTATCCATACATGAACTAGTTTTCCTATCTATGAACTTGTTAAAAAGAGAATAACATATTCATTTCATATTATTGTCTCCAGATTCAGTATTAACTGAAATGCACTTGGAGGTGTCTTTTTTAAATAAAGTACGCTGGAGGATCATGATGGCCCTATATCACTTATCTGAGTATCATGGCACTTAGGGAGAATATTACATCAAATATCATCAAATCATAAAGGAAAACATCTGAACAGAAAAGATTGACAAAGAAATCAACAAGACAAACATTTTGAGCAATATTCACTATGATCACTTCAAAAATGTATCTCTAGAGTGTTAACAAGATTCTAATTTCTTTTGGCTTCATGACCTAGTTTCTTACCCCAAGTGACCAGGTTTCACGGTCATCAAGACAAACATTTTGCACTTTAGATAAATGCTGATTGCTTCAAAACTGTGATCTCTACAGTATCAACAAACACTTTGATGTAGCCTGCTGACCTAGTTTTTAACCCCTAGTGACCGAATTTCAAACTCCAACTGGAATTATCAAGCCAAATATTTTGAGCAGTTTGTTGACAGTTACTTATAAAATGTGATGTCTTGAAAGATCACAAGATTTTTCCATTGATTTGATTAGGGATCTAGCTATTGACTCAACATGACCCACATTGAAACTGGACAGAGATATCGTAAAGATGATAATTCTGAGAAAGCTTGATGAAGACTAAGCCAAACTTTGATTAGGCCGTAAAACATCTCCCTGCCCTACACCATAATGTAGTTTATATTTTCTTGTCCTTTGGGATGACTGATTCCTTTCTTTTTGTGGGTCAATGGCCGAAACTTGCTAGTGTGGCCCAGAAAACATGTCCACTCCATATCTTTCTTTCCTGTGGTATATTCCTTACTTCCAAAGGATAACCTTTTTATAGAATATATTTGAATGTCCACAAAGTTGTTTGTGTGATATGACATGCAAGTTATGATCTGACATGACCCATTTTCAAACTTGACAGAGATATGGTCAAGATGATCATTGATAAAGGTAAGACCAAATCTGTGTCATCCGGAGTGTTTGTATGATTTCACGTACTGGCATACTTTTTTCAACCAACATGACCAATATATTGTCAAGATAATTTTAGCAAGTTTTATGAAAACTAGTGTTGAAGTACATGAACAAATACATGTCTGAACCACAGTAAAAGTAAGGGTGAGGGTTGGTATTAGAGTATACTTAAACCCACCAGTATTATTTACTGACCGTTCCAAGTCGGTGCTTTTGCTCTGGTTCCTTCCTGTTTTGTGTTTGTCAGTTTGATTTGAGGTTTAACGTCCCCGTCAACACTATTTAGGTCATTTTGGAGACGTTGTTTCCAATTTCATGGGACTTTTACCCGACATTGGATGAAACGACATCTCAATCCCTGTCGCCCAATAAAACCAATAGGGTTTATATGCATGGATGGGCCGACTCACAGCAGTTTTCCTGGGCAAGCTTCGACCTTCCAAGCAGATTACCAGTACTAATGTGCGGTCGGTATCAACTCTGCGTGGAAGCATCGTGCAGCCCATATATTTCTTCAAGCCCCTATGGGCGGGGGCAGTCCTGTTTTTGTGTAAATATTTCTTATTCTTTCCCTGATAATATAGGTTGTTTTGTAAATGATTAATATTCTTTACACCTTTTTATTGTTCATTTTAATTGACCTTGTCTGTCCAGTTTAATGTTTGTATTGTTGGTGGTTCTTGTTCTTTCTCAGAGCAGGAATAAGGAAAAAATTACCCCTGCAAACCCCAGTTTTACTATATAAAAGTGGGGTTTATGGGGGTCAAAATTATGAAGGTGTGTTTTCGTAATGGATCATTCTGTAAAAGTTTGATGATGATTAGATATGACCTTTAGTGTTCACCAGAATATATGATTCGCAAATTATGTACAAAAAGATAAACAAACAACAGCACTGGACATAGCATGATCACAAAAGCTCATCATGCCCAACTGACAGGTGAGTTAAAATATTGGTGGCACCCAAACATTTGCAATACCACCAGCAATAAAGAACCTTATCACCATTTTGCAGTGTATTTCTGCGTCTTTTGACATGCTGTAGCTCTAGCTGAAAACATGCTGATGCATGTTCACAGCTGTAGCTCATAACACATTGATTTATACTGTACCTAATGGTACAGTTAACACACAGTGATAAGGTTAATATTGTATTTAACCAGGCAGGGTGAATACTTTCAAAATACTGGGTATACCATAGATTTATGAGTGGAAAAACACAATTTTATGGTCAGACCAATAGGTTTCTATAGTTCCTGATTTTCCTCGTTCATTTGTAAACACAAGATCAAGAATTGAATGGTTATCAGTTGTAGGCTCATCCATAAGCAATTCACAAGAAAACTGCTCACACAACTTCAGCACAAATGACTTGTGCTGCTCTAAAGGATGGATGTTAAAATCACCAATTATGATCAATGATTTTGAGAAATCAACCCGAGGTAGAAGTTCTTTTTCTAAGACTTTGATAAAATCATGCAATGACATGTGAGGTGATTTGTATAGGTTGACAACCTGTCTATTTATTCCAAAATGCCTGATATCAAGAGCTGAAAATTCAAGTAATTTACTAGAAAAGGTGTGTTCATTCTGCACAGTAACATTTTCTTTTACATACACAGCTATTCCATGTGGTGGTCTGTTGGTTGTGTTGCTAACAGACTGGTCATTTCGATAGAGATGATAGCCTTCTATATGGTAGTCACAGTTTTTATCCCCACTGTACAACCTACTTTCTGCAAGACCAAAAACATGTGTTGTCAATAGATTTCTCTCATGTCTGATGTCATCAATATGCAAATGCAGTGATCTGCAGTTGTTGAAAGCCACTTTAAAATGAGTCTGCATATCAACATTATCTAACGGTACATAACAAAGTTTAAGAACTGCATTATCTTGCAACCTTTTCATTTCAATTTCAACCTGATTATCAACTGTGAGAGCTTGCTCATTGAAATTTAAGATTTGAAGATTTTTCATGGAAGTCACACGACTCAAAGCAACATAGTGAAGATGCGGAATCTTCCGTACTCTTCTTTGTGATAAATCTACAACAACTTTTTCAAGTGTACTGCCCTGAGCTCTGTGAACAGATCGGCCTGCAGATGGTTGAAGCGGAAATTGGATCCTCTGAAAAGTTTTTTTGTTATAGATGAAAGTCCTTTCAGTGTCAAATACTGGTGTCCAGTCATCACTTATTTGGTTATGGTAAAACCCTCTGTTCTTAAATTTCATCCTTGTTTCCATTCCAGCTTTTGCAGCATCAAATTTGACCCAAATGATACTTGGTCGTTTCGTCTCAACCTGTTTGTATTCAACATATTTCACAACACAGGTAGCTCCATTTGCTAAACCATCTTCAGTGTTTGCATTGACAGTTAGATCATATATCATACCAACAACAATAATCAAGGAACAGTGAAGATTTGCAGTTTTATTGGGATCTGTAGGCAATTTGTCAATTGCTTCTTTTTGTTTCTGCTTTGAAAGGTTAGAAGAAACAACGGTATCATTACATGGTATTATGACCTTTTCTGCTCCAATTCTATTCAATGCTGAATCATTGAATGAGTGCATGAAGAAGTTTTCAGCAAACAAGTGTGGCACACTTATTTGATACTTGTCATCTTTTGAATCTATCTTACAATTGTTCAATTTCTTTTTGTCTTCTTCTGTAAGTGCATTTTTTCTCAATCTGTTTAAGATTTCTGCAAATTCAAAGTCCTCTTTTTGCCTCATTATCTCTGTTAGTTCAAACATGGTGAAATAATCTCTCCAAAGGTTATTAGACAAAGCCGAAGCATCTCTGGTTAGATCATTAAATACCCAATCACAGTTCACAGGTTTTAACTGATAAAAGTCACCAACAGCAATAATACTGACACCTCCAAAGGGTTCTCTTGTACCTTTTAACTCCTGAAGCCTTTGGTCAATGAAACTTAGCATTCTGTTCCCTACCATAGAGATCTCATCTATAATAACAACTGATAAAGCTTTGTATTTTGATCTAAATGTGTTGAGACTATCACATGTCAATGTCTGGTCAGATTGTTTAAATTTTTGTTTAAAAGCTGATGAGATTGTTGAACCTCCAATGTTAAATGCAGCTTTGCCAGTATATGCACATAGGAGAATTCTGATATCCTCTGTATTTTCACCTTCTTTCAGATTCAAGTACCTATATAAGGTCTGGTACAAAGCTCTTATTACCACACTCTTTCCAACCCCTGCTCCACCAGAAAGGAATGCATACAATGGTTTATCGTATATTTTAATCCAATGAACAACATGATTGTAAAATTGCATCTGCTTGCTATTTAGTGATTGAAGAAGTAATCTATATTGTTCATCAGGTAAGATAGCCTCATTTGCTGTTATTTGTGGTGTGGAAACTGCACATCCAATTTCAATTCCAATATCATAATTTCTGTGCTCAGATACTCGGTCAGGGTTGAAGTACACAAACGAATCCGACTCTTTTGGTTCTTCTTCCAATGTGTCTCCTTCAACTTGCTGTGTACCAGGTGCAAGCTCATCATATGCATCAAATTCTGCCTCTGCTAAATCTCTAGCTAGTTCTATCTCTTCAACATGATGTTCATACTCCTTGCATTTACTGTCAATGATCCGCTTCATAGATTCATAGTGTTTTTTATATGTCAAAAAATCACCAATCAAATCAGTTTCTTCATTTCTCCAATGATGAAAAAGTAGCAGTTTCTCTCTGAAATGATTTTCTTCATCTGTTTTCATGCTGAAACGAACATAGCGTATTACTTTGTATGTTTTTCGACGTTTTATTTTCATACCATTTCTCAATGTCACTTCCTTGAAACTGCTATCAAATTTGTCATCAGCAGCATCAGCCACAGTATCCTCATTCAGTTCTTCAGTTACTTCAATTTTACTTTCATCTGGAAAGACAACTTCTAACTGAGAAACATAATCTGCTAGACACCAATTTTCCAAGAATTTTGGCCGTTTTGAGTATCTTTTTATCATGCTATCAGACATTATATTTGTAGATTCTGCTGGTAATTCATCTAATACTGTTTTGGGTTTCAGTAATTGAATGCGCTTGTCAGGGGTGGATGAGTTGATGAAAACCACATCTCTTGTGCTGTTTGTAAGAGGCATTTGAAGTATGAGGTATACTGCTTCTTGGGCACTTACTTCAACACTGTTAGAAAACACATTTCCAATGTGCCTTACTTGTTTTTTGATATCCAAGTTTCCATTCCTTGCTTCTTTAGCCGCTGCATACAGCAAATTGCTCATTCCTCTTTGAGACTTACTGATGTATGAAACAATATACATTGCACAAGCATAGGGATCAAGGACAAATTGTATGTCAATGTTTGCTCTCCACGCTTTCAAAACATTCTTGCTGTACAGGTTAACTCGTATGTCTTTTGGACTTCGTTTCAAAAAAACTTTTGATGAATTTAAAGAACTCCGAATACAAAGAATATATTCTTCCTCAGACATACAGGCCACCTTTTCCAAAAATTCATTGTAAGTCATATTGTAGCCCTCTTTTTCATCATTCATTTTCTTCTGCAGTTCTTGGTACAATTTGTAGTATTTGTCTTTGTTGCTTTCAATAGGATCTAATACCATTGTACATGGAAGTGGAGGAAGGGGATAACCAAATCTACAGATCTTGTCTTTCTTTTTCCTGCATGTTCTAGAATGCTTGTGAACTTGTATTTCTGCAAGTCGCCCAATGTCATCATCATCAAGGGAACATTGTAAGAACCTATCGACAAAGTCAACAATTTCTTTGTTTGTATTCTCATTTACTTTCGGAGCCTTTTCAACCCACACTAGCATATGTATATGTGGAGATCCCCTTTGTTGAAATTCAACTCTATAAAAATAGTCTGTGACTTTTCCTAGTGGGTTGTGTGAACTTTTCAGGAAAATTTTGATGAATTCTTGAACTCTGTGATCAAAGTATCTTGAGCATGTAACAGGGTCTGTTTGAATCAGCTTGATTTTCTGCTCCCATGTCAGGTTTGCAATGTCTTTATCTGTATAATTAACATTCTTATTCAGTGTAGATAACATTTTCAACAGATCTGTCCATCTAGTATCAGCAGATGATAAAGACATGAACCATGTTGGTAATCCTAACTGGCGTATCATCGCAAAAACATCTTTTTTCCTTGTTTCAAGGTATGCAGGAGAATTTCTAATTTGTTTGAATATGTAGTACCCTTCATCCTTTTTTACAACACTGTCCATGCAAGTACTATCTCTAGCTTGTGCAGCTGTCAACATATTTGGCCCTGTTTGGCATCGCCTGACGACAAGATTTACTTTGTCATTTAGTTGTTTCATTTGAATTTTTTTCAATTTGAAGAATATATTTGGGACACTGTTTGCAGCTCGCCTATCTTGACTCCGTAATTCCCATTTGGCTATATCACTATAATGTACAGGTCTTATTCTTTCTTCATTTTCCTTTCGTCTTTGTCCACAAAATATAGTTGGAAAGCACAAATATTCTGATTCTTTATCCTGGTATATGCTTAATGGTTGTTGACCTTCTCCGGGAGCAAACGTAAAAGTGTTTGATCGATTTTCAAGATTAGCATCATCTAGGAGTGTATCAATGTTTCCAGCATCTTCTTGAGAAGTTTCCTCAGAATCAGAGTCAACATCATCAGAAGGAATATTCTTATCATCTTTAGACTTCACACAGTTATCCATTATAACACTTTGGTCATCAACTGCATCATTAATTTGTTCCATAGACATGAACTCTTTTACTGTATCACAACAGTCTTCAGTCACAGTTTTTATCCAGTCCTCATCTATTTTAATATGTGTGTTCCTATATAAGTCGCTGTGCTTCATCAACCAATGAAGAGCAACAAGGACCCGCAGTGGTCTAACATTTTCAGTGAATGCACAAGACTTGAATGACATTTTCTTTTTCAATTTCACTGCAACTGTTACATTTTCGTCAAATGGTCTCGGTAAAGCATCAACTGTTGGTTGTATATCAACGGGGACATTTACAACATTTCCTTTCACTGACAGTTGTCGGCCACGAGGCAGTTCTCTGATTTGCATGAATGGTATTCGCAATGAAATCAACCTTTCTTCTAATGGAAATAAATCTAATTCATTTGGCTTTTCAGGCCAACTCATGCCATTCTTAACTGATATTTTTGGTACTTTGTCATTCCGAATGTTATTCCTGCATGTCATGCATATCCATTGTAGGTTACCAACAGACACCAATCCAGTCAAATATTTTGCTTGGGATTCAGAAGGCAGAGAATCAGCTTTAGAAACACTTTGCCTGAACCATGTTTGATGGCAGCAACTGCATACATATATTGGTCCCTTTGAAATATTGTCATGAAACACTGCTATGCAGGATTCAATATTTTCCCCATATGTTTGATGTTTGATGTTGTCTCTTTCATTTTCATAATAAATTGGGTCCTTTCTTTTCTCCCGTTTCCTTGAGCAGTCACGTGATCTTTCACTATCTTTAAATTGTTTGTCAGTTCTACGCAATTTCTTAGCCAGTCTTTCCCTTTCTAAATTAAAAGGAATTTCTCTCACTCTCCTTTTCTGAGCTGCCTCCCATTCTTGAAAGTCTTTCATCAACCGTTTTCTCCTCTTTGCTTCCTTTTCTTTTCCAACAAATTCTGCAGATTTTCTTGCCATTCTCATTGATCTCAATGTGTTATCTCTTTCTTTAATTACACTTTGATGAGACTCTCTTGTTTTTTGTTTTTTCTCTTTTTCTTTCTGTTTGAACTCAGCTGAGGTTCGTGCTTTTCTCTTTGATTTTAGTGTGATTTCCCTTTCTTTAATTACACTTTCTGCAGACTCTCTTGTTTTTTGTTTTTTCTCTTTTTCTTTCTGTTTGAACTCAGCTGAGGTTCGTGCTTTTCTCTTTGATTTTAGTGTGCTTTCCCTTTCTTTAATTACACTTTCTGCAGACTCTCTTGTATTTTGTTTTTCCACTTTTTCTTTCTGCTTGTACTCAGCTGAGGCTCGTGCTTTTCTCTTTGATTTCAGTGTGCTTTCTCTTTCTTTCCTTTCATTTTCTGCAGACTTTCTAGCTTTCCGTTTTTCCTCTTTTTCCTTCTGCTTGAACTCTGTGGAGTTCCTAGCTTTTCTCATAGATTTCGATGTATAATCCTTATCTTTTAACTTGAACTGTTCGCACTTTCTTTTGTTTTGCATATAGAGCCTCTGGTACAATTTCCTTTTGGTTTTCTGATTGTTCAAATACTGACCAATCAAAGTACTTCTTCCAAAATCCTTCCACATATCATCAAATTTTGTTTTATCTGCATATTCTGCATTTGCTTTAGTCTGTGTTCTCTTTGTCGAACTCTTCTCATTTCTCACAGTTTTCCATTCACATTCAGCTTTCTTTCTATTGTTTATTTGTCCACCAGACTCACAATCAAGGATTGCCTTGGTAATGGGTATACTAATAGCATGGCTTCCACGATTATGCACTGCAGTATCACAGGACTGTAATTCAGCCACGATGACAGGTAACATATCAAACTGCGATGCAAGGTCGATTTCCAAACTGCTATAGAAGGCATAAAGGTAGGATACCAAGTCATCTATTGAATGAAAGGATGCAAGAACTGCTTTTCCATCAATATCAAACAAACCGTCATTACCATGTGAATGAGAGTCAAAAAAGAAGTACTTATCATATTTTCTGAACACAGCTGAGCAAATCGAACCTAACATTATCAACACATAAGGTGACTGCTGAAAAGCAGTATGCAGACCTTGGTGTAGTGTGGGTAATACAGTTGTTCCAAACTGTTGCGTACACATCCCAGATACAACCTCACACTTGTTGATAACAAATGCCTTGTTCATCGCAGTAACAACATTTGGTAACTCTTCAAAGCTTAACAGCCTACTTTTGAATAATCCCTGTTTCTTTAACAAGACCACAGTGTCAATGTACACGGCATCACCTTCTATCAATATGTCATCGATGTCTCTTGAGGTTATAAAATTGTCACAATCTGCGTGTATCAATGAGCAAAGTCCATTCACAGTACACTGACTTCCCTTTGACTCTTTACTAAACCGTATATCGGACTGACTGAATGAGCCAAACTCAAACCTACCCGAGCAATGTCGGCTGATGTCTTTAAAACAGTCAAGCTGCACAACTTCTTTTGTGTTGCGAACACTTACTGGTATTGCTGTGTTTATGAGGCTTGTCTTCTCTACACTTTCTCGGCAACTATCAGTAGAGCCATTAAGGCAACTTTTAGCAACAGCAAAACATCTATCAGATAAACCATCAAGAAAACCATCAGAAAAGCCATCAGTAAAACCATCAGAAAAACTATCAGTAAAACCATCAGGCAAAACATCAAGCGCAGATGGCCCCGAGGGGCGAACAGGGTGGGTTACTCCCCCATCTGCTTTATCAGGACCCGTTTTTGTATAAAGCACAGATGACCCCAAAGGGCGAACAGGGTGGGTTATCCCCCCATCTGTTTTATCAAGACCCGTTTCAGGAGCTCTTCTCTGGTTCCTCGCATCAACATCGCACACACCAGACCCGTCTCGACTCTGCCTCATCATAGAGCGTCTCTCCCTCTTCCTCTGACTAGCAGACTGTCTCTTTAGCTTTGGCATGCTCTGAAAAACAAACACAAAACCTAAATTGATCAATTGGAATGGTATCAATTAGGGTTGACATTTCGGTATGCAAGTGGTAGAAGGCTATTTATATACATAGTATTTAAATGTATAAATTAAACTTTGATTAGCAATCCTTGTAATCTATTTGCCATATCTTATGTTTGACCACTCTTTAGAATCGTCTTATTGAGACAAATCTAACAAGTGTTGAACATAACTTTCGATAGAATATGAGGATACAATAGGTTTACTTTTAACCTGAACCACTAATTTACCCATTATACATATATGCAAAAGTAACCATTATCAAGAATGAAGTTTCATAGCTACTTGAATTTTTGTTTTGGTCTATCTTATTCTGTTTTTTATGTAACCTTGAATCATTTCAAATATGTAAACAATTATGATTTCATTGTTATAATTTGACCTATCATACAGCATTTAGACTGTCATCATTATGCAGTCCTTTGGGATCATTGAGTTTATTTAGAATGATCATGAAAACAGAATTCTGCTTAAGTCAATGCTAGAGGGTATGGCTAGAGTTGCACATTTCAGTACTGGTCATAAACATTTTCAATCAAGCCAAGTGAGCTTTTTACATTTGTTTGGTGTATTCTTTGCTTCCAAAGGATGCAACTTTTCATACTTTATTAATTTTATATTCACTCAAGCTGATGTTTGTGCTGAGTGGTACAAAATTATGGGGCAGATAATATATATGTTCTTGTGCTTCTGGATCACTGAGTTAGTTTTGAATGATTTTGAAAACAGAGTTCTGCTTTAGTCAATGCTAGAGGGCATGACTGTAGTTGCACATTTCAGTACTGGTCATAATCAGACTCATTAAAAACGAATTGATTATTTGGTGTATTCTTTGCCTCCAGAGAATCCAACTATTCAAAACTTATTTATCTTCACTGCAGCTGGTGTTGTGCTCTGTGGCAGCCAAAAAAAAGTTCTCCCCTACATATATATCATTATAGTGCAGATAATATTTTCTGGTCCTTTGGGATTATAAAGTAAATTTAGAATGATTTTAATAATAAGAGTTCTGCTCAAGTCGATACTAGAGAGGGTGACCAGTGTTGGGGCCAAATAAAATCAATTTGAGCATTGTTTGCTTTCAAACGATGTAACTTTACTGTTCTTATATATCTTCACTGTTGCTGGTGTTGTGCTGTATGGTGGTTGTAAAAAATCTCCCTCTTCATAATCATAAGACTAGTGCAGATTATATTTTCTGGTCCTTTGGGATCACTGAGCTCATTGAGAATGATTTGGAAAATAGAGATCTGCTTAAGTCGATGCTTGAGGGAGTGGCCGGTGTTGCACATTTCAGTTTGTTTGTTCCATTTGAGTTTAACGTCGCTGTCAATACTATCTAGGTCATTTTGGAGACATTGCTTCCAATTTCGTAACTTTTACCTGACATTAAGATGAAATGACACCTCAATCCCTGCCGCCTGATAAAACCAGAAAGGTTTATATGCATGGACGGGCCGACTCGCAGCATTTTCCTGGGCAGGCATAGACATTCTAAGCAGATTACCAGTACTAATGTGCGGTCGCTATCAGCTCTGCGTGAAAGCATCAAGCAGCCCTATTTCTCCAAGACCCAATGGGTGGGAGCGGGTGCACATTTCAGTATTGGTCATGAACAGATTCAGTAAAACAGTCTACTATTTTCATTTATTTATAGCAATCTTTGCTCCCAAAAGATCCAACTTTTGAGAACGTATTAATATTCAAGCACTGACTCTTTCTATAAAACTTACTCGTGTTATGCTGTTGTAAACACACTGAGGTCTACCAGTTCGGCATATAACAACTCTCCTCCAAAAGAATTTCCTGCAGTATGGACTACTTTCAACTCCTCTAAACACTATATTAATATATATAAGAGTCACTTTCTCTTTATAGTCACTGTCTCACTTTTCACAGTTATTTAAACAAATATGACACACAGATTAATTATCTTTTTCAATGTTTATATCTTTGATGATATAGCAAAATATATGTATTTTATTCAGCTAGAAAATAGAAACAAATATTAGATTTGGAAAATTATTTACCAGCACTGCCCATTGCAACCATGTCATTAGCATATTGGTCTCCTTAAACGCTTTCAGAAGAGAGCACCCATTTCTATCAAACAGTTTACTTCATAAATCCCTTCAGTGGCACCACATTATGTTCAAAGTAAAGGCTGCAGTTATATTTTCAAAGATTTTATCTGATGTGAAAGTACATGTATACAAAAAGCCAAAAGTTTAATCAGTAATGTTAATACTAACTAGAAATGTCAGATGATTTTACAATAGCCCCACACTGCGCTATCAGAAAAGAGTTATGGTTCCTGTGCTCTACACATCTTCTCATGGTGCTTTACATTTGTGTGATGGTGCTCTGCACATCCTCTCATGGTACTTAACATTTGTGTGAGGTTTCATGAAAATATCTCGAACAGTTTTTGAGTTATGCAATGAACATGGTTAAAATTGGTATTTTTCAATGTTCAAAGGGAAATAACTCTAAAAGTAGGCAATCCAGAATTATGGTTCATGCGCTCTGCACACTGTCTCATAGTGCTTCACATTTGTGGAGGATTCATGAAAATATCTCATACTGGTTTTAATTATGATGCCGACAAGGTTAAAATTGGCATTTTTCAATGTTCCAAGGGCAATAACTTCAAAAGTAGGCAATTCAGAGTTACATTTTATGCACTCTGCATATTGTCTCATTGTAGTTTACTTTTGTATTAACTTTCATGAAAAGAACTCAAAGGCTTTTTGAGTTATGGAGCAAATATGGTTAAAATTGCATTTTTTTCAATGTTCAAAGGGCAATAACTCCAAAAGTAGGCAATTCAGATTTATGCACTCTTCACATTGTCTCATTGTACTTTACATTTATATTAAGTTTCATGAAAATATCTGAAAGGCTTTTTGATTTATGGAGCAAACAAGGTTAAAATTGCATTTTTTTCTACGTTCAAAGGGCAATAACTCAAAAAGTAGGTAATCCAGAGTTATGGTTCATGTGCTCTGCGCATTGTGCTATTTTGGTTTACATTTGTGTGGAGTTTCGTGAAAATACCTCAAACATTTTTTTAGTTATTATAAATAACAGAATTACGGAATTACAGAATCACAGAAGGACGAGGCAAATCCAATATAGCCCCCACTTTTCCAAAGTGGGACTATAATAATAACCCTTTTTTCACTAATACTTAGCAAGGTTAGGAAGTTGAATTTGAAAACATTAGTCTATTGAAGATGTGCATGCTATGGGCAAATAACTGCTTTTATGTAACACCTTTAGCAGTGATAACTGAGATACAAGTTATTTCAAACAATTATGTAGGACACAAGGGAGAAAAGCTAAGCAATAAACACCTGGAATAATTGATAGTCAATCAACAATGTTTTCTTATTTGTCCATCAAACACACACACATTACAATCAAACATCTGTATAATATAATACAGTTTTTCAGATCCCTCAAACAGTTAACTTTGATGCAAATTAAATGTTATTTTCTTGTTCACATCGAGTGAATCATTAATCAAAGGTGGGCAAAAATTGGAGTATTCGGAGAATAGACTGATTCATTATTTTGAGGTTTAACACCTCCATTGCTTCCAATTTTGTGAGACTTTTACCTGACATTGAGATGAAATGACATCTCAGTCCCTGCCGCCCAATAAAACAAATAGCATTTGTATGCATGGACGGGCCAACTCGCAGCAGATTACCAGTATTAATGTGTGGTCGGGATCAGTTCTGCGTGGAAGCATTGTGCAGCCCAAACATTTTCTCCAAGCCCTGATAGGTGGGGGCAAGAGTACTCGGAGAAAAACCACCTGAACTTCGATTGCAGAACTTACATATGACCCGAGCGAGGCTTGAACCCAAAGTGCTGAGATACCGAATGATTAGGAGTCTGCGCTCTTATCCACTATGGCATGCAGGCCTGTACGCTGTTTTATAGGTTTTCATTTTAAGACATGTGTCCAAATTATTACATTGTATATTGGTAACAAGGTTACTACCTGTTTGGGAAAGTGCTGTTTTTTGGCCTTGTAGCCTGTAATTTGTTGTTTGTAAAGATGCTTTTGTCTGTCTTTCCACTTAAATGTTTGGGATAGGCTTTGTGCTCTGGCTTTTGGGATCTGACTGAAGGAGTTCATTAAGCATCTTTAAAATATTGGTTTCTTTTTACTTCCCTGGGCTACATTAACTATAGAATGTTGCATATGATATGGGAAATCAAATGTTAAAATCACTGACTGAACTTTTGGCTTCCAGTATGAACTATTCAATTAACTGTACACTGGGGATGGGTCAACATTAGGCCAGAAGAAATGATCTTGAAAGTCAATTTTAACTGTTATAAAACTAGATATGTCTCCTCAGGGCACTGATGCCATACATCCCAATCAACTGCAGTGATTCATGTCATTATCAAACTTCATCAAAATCTTGTGATCACAAATGTGTGTGAAGTTTGGTAAGGATCACAAATACGCTTTTTACTGAAAGACCATGTTTACTGAGTTGCATTGGGCAGTATTGCTGCGTATACATAAAACATAAATGTACTCAATAGATGAAAATATTTTTTATGAGTTGAGGTTTTACATCTGAGTAAACATTATTACTATATCTCATTCAACACTGTTAGGATCATTTCAAAGATGTTGCTTCCAATTATGTGACTTTCTACAAAATACAGAGATGAAGTGACATCTCAAACTGTTAGGGTTTATATGCACGGACAGTCCTACTCAAAAACCTTTGCCTGAGCAGGGTTAGACCTATGCGGTTTACCAGTTCTCATGTTCAGTCGGTTTCCACACAGCATGAAAGCACCATGCTAACCAATTTATTTCTCCAGGCCCTGATGGACAGGGTACCAAGATTTCTTTTGGTTTGGATTTTACGGCCCTTTCAAGATTATTTCACTCATATCGAGCCGATCGTTAATCATAGGTGGGCGAAAACCGGAGTACCCAGAGAAAAACCACCTGAACTTCCGTTGCAGAACTTGGCGTCTCACACGTGACCCGAGCAAGGCTCGAACCCTCGACGGTGAGAGACCTAATGACTAAGAGTCAACGCTCTTATCCATCAGTCACGGAGGCCCTTTCAGGGCACCAAGAGGAAAATAGTATAATATCAGTTAACTCCAAAGCAAGTTCAAAGCTGCTGAATAACAAAGGAATTTATAGGAATGTGCACTTTTAATGTTGATTAAATCTTGGTTGTTCCTAATTCAAATTGAAGAAATTATTCATATTTATGACAAAAATATATTTCACAACTTAAAATCATTAGTCTTTTTAATTATGAAAGTTCGGAGTTGATGATAAATGATTTTCATGACTCTGAAATAAAAAAAAAAATTTATGCAGAAATAAAGTAAGACCGTATAATCAGCAAGGCGGTTCCACCGAAAGAGACCCTTCCATAACATGGGTAATGGTTGGAAATACTCGATTAAAAATACAAGCAATGAAAGTATTTCTAATCTAAAATATATTTAAGGCAAGTACTTTTTGTAACATTAAATTATCAAATCCTCTAAAAGTAATAAATGCCTGCAAGCTTATAGATTTTGCCAAGAACATATATGATAAAATCTTATTACACCTTAACATTACCCATGCCACTTTGGTTATACATGTACACTAATACCCACCTGGTACTGTGCATTGGTTGACGACTGCGATTTGAGCATTAACCTGTTTATACCCAGTCTTTTTGAAAACTGAGGAATGCAATACTGACCCAGCTCAAAAGGCCCAGATGGAACCTTATGATCAATCTGGGCACACTTTCCAACATTTTCCAACAGTTCCAAAAATACACTGTAGTGTACTTGAAAATCATAATTTGAAGTATTGGCACTAGGGTATACATAAGCTAGCTTCAATTCAACAAATCTACAAGCTGATGATTTGGAAACTCTGAAGTGAATTTTCGCACAAACAGATTAATGCAAATAGTGCTGCCAGGTACATAACAGCTATTCCACACAATAATTAGTGTGGTTTCTTGCTTCATACATTTGAACTGATAGATGTACTGCAGTACAGTATAAAGCATTTATTGTTTGAGACTTTGGAAATAAAATTGTCTTCGTGCAATGATTCCAGTTATTTCTTAGACACACAGAGAATTGTATGCAGGACTGGATTGACTGTTAATTATATTCATTAGCAGTTAAAAGGTTTTGCATCTAATCCTCAAAATGCTGCAATGGGTCACATTCTATTGCAAAGTCAAGCATCACTGTTTGTTTTGTTTGATTTGAGGCTTAATGTCTCTGTAAACACTATTTAGGACATTTTGGAGATGTTGCTTCCAATTTTGAGGGACTTTTACCCAACAATGAGATGAAATGACATCTCAATCCCTGCCCCTTAATGAAACCAATAAGTTTTGTAAGTATGGACGAGCCTACTCATAACTAGAGCTGTCAGAGGATCTGACTATAGCCCCGCTTCAGCGCTGTCAGAGAAGGAAGTTATTTAAGCTGCAGAGAAAACAGTTATGAACAAGAAATAACTGTTGAAAATTTTACATTATCTGGAAAAACTCTAAGAGTTGTGAGCCCTTGTCCCTCATTTCAATGAGCATGATACATTACCAGAATGTCCATGTTTATACTAAATTTCATGTTCCATTTTTCAATGTTCAAAGGGTAATAACTCCTAAAGTAGGCAAATCAGAGTCAGGGTTCCTGCGCTCTGCACATTGTCTCATGGTGCTTTACACTTGTGTGAAGTGTCATGAAAATATCTCAAATGGTTTGTGAGTTATGGAGCCGACACAGTCAAAATTGCCTTTTTAAATGTTCAAAGGGCAATAACTCCTAAAGTAGGCAAACCAGAGTTATGGTTCCTGCACTCTGCACATCATCTCAAGGTGCTTTTCATTTATTTGAAGTTTCATGAAAATATCAGAAACGGTTATGGAGCGGACATAGTTAAAATTGCCATTTTTTAATATTCAAAAGCCTATAACTGAAAAAGTAGACAATCCAGAGTTTGGGTTCCTGCGCTCTGCACACGTAATATGGTGCTTTACATTTGTGTGAAGTTTCATAAAATTATCTCAAACGGTTTTTGAGTTATCGAGCAAAGACGGCTAAAATTGATATTTTTCAATATTCAAAGGGAAATAACTCAAAAATTAGGCAATCCAGAGTTATGGTTCCTGCACTCTGCACACCATCTCATGGTGTTTAATGTTTGTGTGAAGTTTCATGAAAATATGTGAATGGGTTTTAAAGTTATGGAGCGGACACGAAAATTGTTAACAGACACAGACAGACACACAGACAGACACACAGAAAATACGAAAACCAGAGTTATGGTTCTTGTGCTCTGCACATTGTCTCATAGTGCTTAACATTTGTGTGAAGTTTCATGAAATTATCTCAAACGGTTTTCGAGTTATGAAGCGGACACTGTTAAAATTGCCATTTTTCAATGTTCAAAGGGCAATAACTCCAAAAATAAGCAATGCAGAGTTATGGTTCCTGCGCTCTGCACATCGTCTCATAGTGCTTAACATTTGTGTGAAGTTTCCTAAAAATATCTCAAACGGTTTTCGAGTTATGAAGCGGACACAATTAATATTGCCATTTTTCAATGTTCAAAGGGCAATAACTCCAAAAGTAGGCAATCCACAGTTATAATTCCTTCGCTCTGCACATTGTCTTATGGTGTTTAACATTTGTGTGAAGTTTCATGAAAATATGTTAAGCAGATACAAAGTTATGGAGCCAACACAAATTAACGGAATCACGGAATTACGGAATTACGGAATTACGGAATTACGGAAAATGTTCAAAGGGCAATAACTCCAAAAGTAGGCAATCCACAGTTATAATTCCTTCGCTCTGCACATTGTCTTATGGTGTTTAACATTTGTGTGAAGTTTCATGAAAATATGTTAAGCAGATACAAAGTTATGGAGCCAACACAAATTAACGGAATCACGGAATGACAGAAGGACATGGCAAATCCAATATAGCCCCACTTTTTCAAAGCGGGGCTATAACAACTTTCCTGAGCAGGCTTAGACCTTCTAAGCATGTTACCAGTACTCATATGCGGTCGGTATCAGCTCTACGTAGAAGCATCCTGCAGCCAAATCTATCTCTCCAAGCCCCAATGGGCAGGGGCGGTCTAGCATCACTGGTGTCTCAGCTTCAATTCAAAATAATTAACAATGTCTCCTTGGCTCAGGGATAACCTGAAACAAAAAAAGCATATGATGATGTGATAATTCAGATATATAGAGTTTAAAGTTTCCAGTTTGTGGAATTCTTAACTTTTTGACCATATATATGACCCATATTCCTTTTTGACCTACAAATAGTTTTTGTTCAGGTGAACATTCCGACAGTTAAACAAGATGGTACTGTGGTGTCTGGGGAATTCACAAAGTACTTTTTATTTAATTTCAATTTAATTTTATTTCAATGTGTATGCATGTATATTTGCATGTTCATTCATGCATGTGTGTATGCATACACGCATGTGTGTGCATGTATTTGTGCATGAATGCAAGCATGTGCATGCATTCATGCATGTGTATGCATGTGCATGCATTTATGTGCATGTATGTGTGTGTGCATGAAAATGGACTATTGTTTTACTTCTATTTATTAAGATATGGAAATAAGGGAGGTTACTCACAGGCCTCTATAGTGTTAACAAGGTTTTTCCAAAGATTTGACCTCCTTTTTGACCCAACATGACCCATATTCGAACTTGACCTAGACATTGCCATCATGCTCCTTCTGAGCAAGTTTGATGATGACTGGACCAAAACTGTGACATCTAGAGTGTTCACAAGGTTTTTCCATGATTTGACCTACTGACCTACATTTTGACCCATATTCGAACTATATTGTCATACTAATCATTCTGAGCAAATTTGATGAAATTGGACCAAAACTGTGGGATCAAATGTGTTCACAAGTTTTTTTTCTATGATTTGACCTACTGACCAGTTTTTTTGACCTGACATGACCCATATTCGAACCTAACTGAGACAGTGTCATCATGACACCTAACTGAGACAGTGTCATGATGATCATTGTGAGCAAGTTTGATGACGATTGGACCAAAACTATGGCCTCTAGAGTGTTAACAGGAAAAAATTTACGGACAGACGACAGAGGATGCACAAGGCACCACAGACAGTGACGCAGGACATCTCAGGGTCACAAAAGCTCATTCAGGTGAGCTAATAACAAGAATTCCGCCGATGGCTATGTCACGCCTGTGAGAGCGCAAAGTCACTGAGCAATGAAATGTAGGCCAAGGTCAAATATAGATGCTTGCGCTGAACGTGTCATCCCTAGATATAAGTTTGTACCATGTAACATTAATCAAGCTCTAATAATTCTCGAGAAATAAACTTGACCATTTGGGTGAACGCTAGGGTGTTCACAAACTTTCAGAGTCAGTGAACCATGAAATGTAGGTCAAGGTCAATATGGATGCTTGCATTGAAGTTGACATCCATAGATACAAGTAAGGACCAAAGATCATTAATGTAGCTCTTATGGTTTTGAGAAATAAACTTGACCATTTTGGTGAACTCAGGGTGGTCGCAAATGTTGACAAAGTCAGTGAACCATGAAATGTAGGTCAAGGTAAAATACGGATGCTTGCATTAAAATTGACATCCATAGATATAAGTTAGGGCCAAGGATCATTAATGTATCTCTTATAGTTCTTGAGAAATAAACTCGACCATTTTAGTGAACAAATGTTGACACCTTGAGAAACTGACAAACAACCAAACGGATGAAAGTACAGAAAATTGGACTGACATTTCACGCCATGCTAATAGCAGGCACGACAAAAAGCACTATTTTTGGGGTTACATGTACACCTCATTGCCATGCGCAAATATACAGCCCACTACTTTAAGTAGTCACAGCAACACAAACAAAATAAGAGGTTTTTTTTAACTTGATCGAGTGAGTACGTTTTAGTTTTACGTCCCACCAACAGCTAAGGTCATACGAATATGGGACCTCTGTTTAAAGACTCATCTGAAAGTCTGGAGAAGCCCAGGATCGATCCTGCAATCCCTGGTTTACAAGGCGAATAGCTTAACCACTGCACCAAAGGGGATTCTAAGGAACTTGATCGAGACATTGTCATGACATTTATTCTGAGCAAGTCTGATGATGATTGGACCATCACCGTGGTCTCTAGAGTGTTCACAAGGTTATTATATCTAAGATCTGTCGCTGGACAGGGTAGTTCACCGCAAGTCGGCTTGGACTAGGTTGCGCAAAGGCAAATTTTCAGACCAATAACAGATACAAAGTCACAAAGAAAGAATTCAGTGCTATATATCTAGGGGATCATGTATGATTCAAGTCTGTCACATTAGTATCACTTTTAATTCCATTTAACCCTTAGACATAAATTAGCCAATCAAAACATACCAAATATAAACCAAATGGTTAAGAAGTTACAAAAAAGAAGGTCACATAGCTAAGGTCAAGGTCACAGGTCAAAATTTTATGTATAAGTGGGAAGGCAATGTCACAAGCAACCTACATGCCGAATATGAAAGCTCTACCTAAAACAGTTAGAGAGTTATGATAAAGTAGGTGACAGGTCAAGGGTCTAAGTCACAGATCAAAATTTATTGGAAAGGCAATGTTATAAGGAATCTACATGCCAAATGTATAGGCTCTATGTCCAATGATTAAAACTTTATGACACAGTAGGTCAAAGGGCCAGGTAAAGGTCAACATTTTTTTATGAGTGGAAAAACAATGTCGCAAGGAACCTACATGCGAAATATGAATGGTTAGAAAGTTGTGATAAAGTAGGTCAAAGGTCACAGGTCAAAGTCACAGGTAATTTTTTGTGCGAGGGATAAGGCAATGTCGCAAGGAACTTCCATGCCAAATATGAAGGCTCGATCTCAAATGATTAAAAAGTTATGGTAAGTAGGTAAAAGGTTCAGGGTCAAGGTCACAGGTCAAAATTTTTTGTATGCAAGGAGAGGCAATGTCACAAGGAATCTACATGCCAAATATGAAGGCTCTATCTAAAACAGAAAGTTACAACAAAAGTCGGTCAAAGATCACAGGTAAAGGTCACAGGTAAGTTTTTGTATGAGTGGTAAGGCAGTATCACAAGGAACCTACTTGCCAAATATGAAGGCTCTATCTCAAATGGTTAAAAAGTTATGATTAGTAGGTCATAATGTTAGGGGTCAAGGTCACAGGTCAATTTTTTGTATAAATACAAAGGCAATGTCACAAAGAACCAACATGCCAAATATAAAGGCTCTACCTCAAACGGTTCTAAAGTTATGATAAAACAAAAACTAGTGTTCACAAGGTTTTTCAATGATTGACCTACTGACCTACTTTTGGACCCGACATGAGTCATATTCAAACTTGACTGAGATATTGTCATGATGATCATTCTTAGCAAATTTTATGATGATCGGATCAAACCTGTGGCCTCTAAAGTGTTCACAAGGTTTTTCTATGATTTGACCTACTGACCTACTTTTTGATACCACATGACCCATATTCGCACTTGACTGAGATATTGTCACAATGATCATTCTGAGCAAGATTGATGATGATTGGACCAAAAATGTGGCCTTTAGAGTGTTCACAAGGTTTTTCCATGATTTGACCTACTGACCTACATTTGACCCGACATGACCAATATTCAAATTTGACCGAGATATTGTCATGACAATCATTCTGAGCAAGTTTAATGATGATTGGACCATAACTGTGCCCTCTAGTGTGTTCACAAGGTTTTTCTATGATTTGACCTACTGACCTACTTTTTGACCCAACATGACCCATATTCAAACTTGACTGAGATATTGTCAGGATGATTATTCTGAGCAAGTTTGATGATGATTGGACCATAACTGTGCCCTCTAGAGTGTTCACAAGGTTTTTCTATGAATTGACCTACTGACCTACTTTTTGACCCGACATGACCCATATTCAAACTTGACCGAGATATTGTCACAATGATCATTCTGAGCAAGTTTGATGATAATTGAACCATAACTGTGCCCTCTAGAGTGTTCACAAGGACTATCTATGGTTTGACCTACTGACCTACTTTTTGACCCTACATGATCCATATTCGAACCTGACCGAGATATTGTCATGATAATTATTCTGAGCAAGTTTGATGATGATTGGACCAAAACTGTGCCCTCTAGAGTGTTCACAAGGTTTTTCTATGATTTGACCTACTGACCTACTTTTTCACCCGACATGACCCATATTCGAACTTGACCGAGATATTGTCATGATGATCATTCTGAGCAAGTTTGATGATGATTGGACCAAAACTGTGGCCTCTAGTTTGTTCACAAGAAAAAGTTTACGCACGACGGACGACGGACGACGCACGACGACGCCGGACATCTTACGGTCACAAAAGCTCACCATGACCTTCGGTCAGGTGAGCTAAAAAATAGGTCAATCAAGATATACCATTATGTCCCAATTAATCCCTATGCAATTGACACATGTATACCCTAAATATTTTTCCCAACGAAACAGAGCAAAACAGATGCTGTTTCTTCTGTGCATCTGCATGATGTTATTCCGTGGGGCCTTTTGGTTAGGGGGAATTGTTATAACGCTGTTAGTCTGTGGCTCCAATTATTGCTTTTTCCCCCAGTTTTGAAAACTTGGTCCAATAAGAAAAGTTACTGACGGGACACAAAAAAGACCCTTTTTTGACAATTGACCTTTAAGTGTGACCTTGACCTTTGAAGTACCGACTTGGATCTTTGGCACAATACATCGTCTCATGATGGTTAACATTTCTGCCTTCATCTAAGAATAAGAAACTTATTGACCATACACGAAAAAAGGCCCCTTTTTTACTTTTAACCTCCAAGTATGACCTTGACATTGGAGGAAAGGACCTTGGTCTTGCACACGACACACCTTCTTATGAAGGTGTACATTTCTGCAAGGTTACTTTAAAAAGTCCATCCAGAAATAAAAAAGTTATTGACCAGAAACGAAAAAAAAAGACCCTTTTTTTACCTTTGACCTCTAAGTATGACCTTGACGTTTGAGGTACTGTCAAGTAATTTTAAAATCCATCAAGGAATCAGAAAGTTATTGACCAAACACAAAAAAGTCCTTTTTTTTACCTCTAAGTATGACTTTAACCTTGGAGGCACCAACCTGGGTCTTGCGCTCAACACATCGTGTCATGATGGTCAACATTTCTGCCAAGTAATTTCACAATCCATCAAGGAATAAGAAAGTTATTGACCAAATAAGAAAAAAGGCCCCTTTTTTTACCTTTGACCTCTAAGTATGACCTTGACATTGGAGGTACTGACCTTGGTCTTGCACACAACACATTGTCAAATTAAGGTGAAAATTTCTACAAGGTTACTTTAAAAAGTTCATCCAGAATTAAAATATTATTGCCCAGACACGAAAATAAGACCCTTTTTTTTACCTATGACTTCTAAGTATGACCATGACCTTAGAGGTCTTAGGCGCAACACATCGTATCATGATGGTTAACTGCTAAATAATTTCAAAGTTCATCAAGGAATAAGAAAGAAAGTTACTGTCCGAATACAAAAAAAGGCCCTTTTTTAACCTTTGACCTCTAAGTATGACCTTGACCTTTTAGGTACTGACCTGGGTCATGTGCACGACACATCCTCTCTTGAAGGTTAACATAAAGGTTAACATTTCTGCCAAGTAATTTCAAAATCCATCCAATAATAAGAAAGTTATTGACTGGACAAGATTTGCCCATACAAACATACAATTTTGTGACCGACAAACTTCCAAGGGAGATAACTCAAAAAGAATAAATGCGAGAGTTATAGTTCTTGCGCTCTGCACCTTAATAATTATGTGAAGCTTCGTGAAGATTTTGTTTTTGTTTGATTTGAGGTTTAACGTCCCCGTCAACACTGTAAAGGTCATTTTGGAGACGTTGCTTCCAATTTTGTGGGACTTTTAACCAACACTGAGATGAAATGACATCTCAAGCCCTGCCGCCCAATGAAACCAATAGGGTTTATAAGCATGGACAGTCCGACTCGCATCGCATTACCTGCGCAGGCTTAGATCCTCTAAGCGGTTTACCACTACTCATGTGCGGGTCGGTTTCAGCTCTGCGTGGAAGCATCATGCAGCCCATATATTTCGTCAAGCCCCTATGGGCGGGGGCCTTGCTTCGTGAAGATAGCTTGAACGGTTTTCAAGTTATAGAGCGGACATGATTTTGTGACAGATGGACAGATGGACGTTCTCAGTAGCGGTACCTTGTGGGGTTACTAATGTCTATGGAGACTTTAACCCCATAACGCACCACTGTACAGATTGTTAACCCAACAAACTAAATTTTTAACCCCACCAACTGAAAAGTTACTGTGCCTTACAGAATAAACCCCATTATGTTGAATTGGGCAGAATCGTAACCCCACTAGGTACCTCACGTCTGCCCGGACAGACAGATGGATGCCAGGCTGATCGCTATAGCTCCCAAACCTATTCGGTCGGGGGATAAATATCATGTTCAAGGTTTAGATGCAACAGCAGAAGTAGTGCACAGTATTCAAATCAAGACAGCCCTAGACACTAGAAATCTTGCTTAAATTTCTAAAAATCTTTCAAAGGAAAATTGCAAAAATAATAACTTGCAGTTTTGTTGTCTTTCTGCTTAAGATGGAGTTTGCACTTGTAATTTCAGTACCTCAAAAGTAGGCCTAATCTATAAAAGGTCACTAGACGTACTATAGGTCTATACAAGGTATTATAGGTCACTACCGATTATGTCATTTATTCGACCCTCTATATTAGGCTGGCAGAATGGCCAATCACTGTTTAAATACTATTTATAGCTATATAATAATCAAGGACAGTATCTGACAGTAATTGTTTATAGCTTGATAACTCTTCCTAATAAAGAATATCTGACAGGGAGATATTCTATTGAAAAGCCAGATGTCACCATAATACAATATAGTACATAATCTATTCCTACAGGGTTATATACACCATTAGTATTATATAGAATAACTGCAATTTAAAGGCAACAGATACAACTAGTGTATTTTTCACTTTTTGCAAAGGGAAACAACTTTTGTCTTTCCTTTAAACTGAGCTTCTCTACAAAAGGGGTCCACTCTTAAAGGAAAGAACTTGCTCCTATGGAGTCAAGTCTTTCATTTACGAATAGACCTCAATCAACTGCAGACAAAAATAATTTTTGAAAAGAGCTGTTTCTGCAGAACCCTGGAAGGGACTTGCAAATTATTTTAATATGTTGTGCGAACAAGATAATATCTTGTGGGCACAACATATCATCTTGTGCGAACAAGATAATATCTTGTCCACACATGTTATTATCTTGAGCACACAAGATAATATCTTGTTCACACAACTTAATATCTTGTTTGCACAAGATATTATCTTGTTTGCACAACTTAATATCCTGTGTGAACCACTTATTATCTTGTTTGCACAACATATTATCTTGTTTGCACAACATAGGTCTTGTGCAGACAACATACATGTAATATCTTGTACACACAAGATATTATCTTGTGCACCCAAGTTATTATCTTGTGCACCCAAGTTATTATCTTGTCAACACAACATATTATCTTGTTTGCACAACATATATCTTGTGCAGACAACATAATATCTTGTGCACACAAGATATTATCTTGTTCGCACAACTTAATATCTTGTGCAGACAAGATAAAGTCTTGTGCACACAATATATTATCTTGTGCATATAAGATAATATCTTGTTTGCACAACTTCCCAGGATCTATGTTGTGCAAACAAAATAATTTATTGTGCGAACAAGATAATATGTTGTCTGCACAAGATAAATTATGTTGTCCGCACAAAATATCTTGTGCACACAACATATAATCTTGTGCACACAAGATAATATCTTGTTCGCACAACTTAATATCTTGTTCACACAACATATTAAAACTAAAATTGAATGTCCCTTCCAGGGTTCTGTATGTTTCCCTTGATGGTGCATCAATCCAGTCACAGCAAATGAAATCAATAAAAGAAGAATTCAATACATGTGTTAACTTGTGACTTTACATATTTAGTTGTCAATGCAAGAAATTCTGCATCTGAGTCACATTTTATTCAGTTGGCGGAAACCCAGGGCACTTCTCTGTTTAACAGCAGGAAATACTCTGCGAAACTACCAAAACCTGGCTGGTGATAGTCTAACCATCATACCGGTTCAATCTCTTGATATTTTTTTTCATGCTATGGTATTTTCGCCAGCACAACTCACTCAAGTTGGGGTAAGTAGTTCAGTCCTTTGAATGTGAGTCCTGAACAATATTTAACCCATTTTATGCTAGTGGACTCTTCCATTGCTATAGATTGGACAAGTCCATTTGTCATATAAGGGGTGTCACACCTATTTTTTTTTTTCAGTTTTGTTCTATTTTTTGATGCCGAATTCTGTTAGCAAATAGTGCAGGCCCTGATCAGACGAATGCGGCGTTTGATCTGGGCCTGAATTATTTGCCAAGGTACCCCTTTAGGGGTTTCCCGCATGAAATGAGTTAAGCAGGGTTTGATATTTCATTCAAACTCGCTTTGGACTAGAAAACAGCTTGAAAGTTTAGATATAGGAATGAGAGCAATTGTACTAAATTAGTTTCTTGGACCAGTTTGCAGTTTAATGACCAAGTCAAGGTCATGTCAAGGTTGCTTTTTTAATAGGGAGGTGGCCACTATGACAGGATTTACTATACTGAGTTTTTCAATACTCACAGCTAATGTGTCCAAAGTGTCAACCAAGGTCAAGGTGAAACTGAAAAGATAATTTTGAGAGAAATGCAATAATGAATATAGAAATGGAAACAAACTAACCTAGATCGCGCAGTCGATGGTATACCATCGCAAATACCTGCTTTTTGTATGAATGACACTAAAGATATGGCAAAGTCATACTTTTTGACCTTTGACCTTGGGGCCATGTTGGGGTCATGGTCACAAAAAAGTAGCTCACTGCCATCTACATACCATGTACTTCAGTGGTTGCAGAGGAGATCCATTCGCAAAAAAATGTGACGGATGGGCAAACAGACAGATGGACAGATGGACTGACGACCACTCAACTCTGGTACAAAAACAATATACCCGATTTTTCTTTGAAAAAGCGGGTATAACAAGAGGAATGTACACACCATCATGTCCCCGGCATGATGCTGACGGCGGGGCAAAAAAACTTTTGAACACTTTAAATGAAACGTAAGTTATCAAAATTATGATCAACATACAGTGAAATTCCGCTATTAAGACCACCTAAAATTAAGACAAATTTTGCTCTGAAAACCTTATTACTTAGGTTTCATTAATTCTTTCTTTTATGTTTTAGGGATACAGTATCTACTGGCCAGAGACCACCTTTGGAACTATTCAAAAGTGGTCTTAAAGACCACTTTTGAACAGTCCCAAAGGTGGTCTTAATAGAGGAATTTAACTGTATTCTCCTTATCTGATTCTCCGTTAAAAACATGAAGAGTTCATACTTTCCCAGGCTGTCATCTACATCTCCTCTTGATGGTTCAGTCCCTCGGTATCTCCCTTTACAGCTAAGGGGCATCAACTCATCTGCTGGGTAAGCATGATTCTGTAATAAAAGTGTAAAAAGGAGTGAATGATCTGCAAAGGGAGGTTTCTCTTGTTTAGTTGGAAGGTTTTTTATCATCCCTTTGTCAGGAAAGGCTAGTCTTAAAAGAAAGTATTTCCTCCCACCCACCTTACAGCTATCCCAGGGAGTGCAAATTCGTTTCTTCAAGAATAACACAGTGAGTGCAAATTCTTTCCTACAAGAATTGCTGATGGATTCTTTCCTTTAACCCACTGTAGGCGGCAACACCAGGAGTATCTTGGTAAACAGTGCAGGCTAAGATCAGATGACACAAAATGGGGCATCTGATCAGGGCCTGCACTATTTGATAACAGAATACTCCATCAAAATAAAATAAGAATGAAAAACAAGAGGACCATGATGGTCCTATATCGCTCACCTGAGCTAAGAGATTAACATGTAGGTCCCAGGGCGGTGCAATGTTTGGATCGAGGTCTATAATTTGAACAATCTAAGCAGAGGTCCACTGAATGAAGCTTAACATGGAATATCAAAGGCATGAGTCTTCTGGTTTCGGACAAGAAGATTTTTAAAACTTTTCTCTATATACGTCTATGTAAAACCAGTGGGCCCAAGGATGGGGCCATTTTTGGTCCCCATGCTATGATTTGAATGATCAGGGTAGAGGTCGATCAGATGAAGCTTCATACCAAATATCAAAGACCAAGGCCTTCTGGTTTCAAACAAGAAAATTTTTATATGTTTTCCCTATATAAGCCAATATAAAACCGTTTTTAGCCCCAGGGCTATAATTTGAAAATATCTAAAACCTGGGCCTTCTGGTTTCAGACTAGAAGATTTTCAAATGTTTTCCCTCTATAAGCCTATGTAAAACCAATGGGCCCCAGCACAGGAGCATTCTTGGTCCCAGGGCTATAATCGGAAGAATCTTGGTAGAGGTCCACTAAATGAAGCTTCATACCAAATATCAAAGAACTGAGCATTCTGGTTTCAGACAAGAAGAAATTTTAAAGGATTTCCCAATATAAGCCTATGTAAAACTAGTGGGCGCGGGGGCATTTTCAGTCCCAGGGCTTTAATTTGAATAATCTTGGCAGAGGTTCACTGGATGAAGCTTCATACCAAATATCAAAGATGTGGTCCTTCTTGTTTCAGAGAAGATTTTCCCTATATTAGCCTATGTAAAACCAGTGGGCACAGGAGCGGGGGCATTTTTGGCACCATGGCTATAATTTGAACATTCTTGGTAGAGGTCCACTAGATGAAGCTTCAGACCAAATATCAAAGATCTGGGCCTTCTGGTTTCAGACAAGAAGATTTTAAAGGTTTTCCCTAAATAAGCCTACATGCATGTAAAACCAGTGGGCCCCGACGAGAATGGCATTATTGGCCTCAGGGCTATAATTTGAACAATCTTGGTACAGGTCCATTAGATGAAGCTTAAAACCAAATATCAAAGACCTGGGCCTTCTGGTTTAAGAAACTTTAAAGGTTTTCCCTAAATAAGCCTATGTAAAACCAGTTGGCCCTGGAGCAGGGTCTTTTTGGCCCCAGGGCCATAATTTGAATGATCTATTTAGAGATCCACTAGATGAAGCTTCATACCAAATATCAAAGACCTGGGCCTTCTGGTTTCAAACAAGAAGATTTTTAAAGGTTTTCCCCTAAAAGTCTATGTAAAACAAGTTGGCCACGGGGCAGAGCCAATTTTCGTCCTGGGCTATAATTTGAACGATTTTGGTGGAGGTCTACTAGGTGAAGCTACATACCAAATATCAAAGACTTGGGCCTTCACAATTCAGACAAGAAGATATTTAAAGGTTTTTCCCTTCTAAGTCTATGTAAAACCAGTGGGTCCCGGCGTGGTGCCATTTTTTGGCCCAGGGCTATAATTTGAACAATCTTGGTAGAGGTGTACTAGGTGAAGCTTCATATCAAATATCAAAGACCTGGGCCTTCTGGTTTCAGACAGGTTTATGTAAAACCAGTGGGCCCCGACGCGGGGGCGTTTTTGGCCCCAGGGCTATAATATGAACAATCTAGGTAGAGGTCCACTAGATGAAGCTTCATACCAAATATCAAAGACCTGGACCTTCTGGTTTCAGACAAGAAGATTTTTATATGTTTTTCCTAAATAAAGCCTATGTAGAATCAGTGGGCCCCGGTGTCATATAATATTTTGACCCGCCTAAAAAGTGACCCGCGGGTCATAATATTATGACCCGCGGGTCAATATATTATTATAATATTTTGACCCCCCCTATAATATTTTGACCCCCCGTCCTAACTTCACAAAAGTTACATTTAAATGACCAAATATGGTGAGGTAACTGTTAAGCAGTAAAACTATGACAATTGTGGTGGTTTTTCCTGCTGATTTTTACACTTGGGAAGTGTCTGAGGGGTAGGGTGGGATAGTTCTAGATCTGAAAATCTACAGCAAGAATAATGACTATAATATATAAGAAAGTGCAATCATGTTCAAAGGGAAATGGCTAAAAAGCAGCAAAAAAGATAAAAAATAACAGAAAAAAAAACACATGACTAAAATGGTATTGAGAGAACCAGCCTATGCACGTTGGGGGGGTCAAATTATTATAGCTATACTATATATATTATATGTTATTGATATACTGGTATTTGAGTTCATTCAATTAATTAAACTTTTCATTGAATTAGATGGCTTGTAATACACTAGATTCAGTAAGGTTCAGTATGTGGGAGGGGTTGTAACTTAATGACTTGAAATAAGGGGGGGGGGGGGTCAAATTATTATAGCTATAATAAAATGACCCACCCTTACTATTTGTAATTAGTGTACTGGTATTTGAGTTCACACAGTTAAATTAAAACTTATATTGCTTTATATGGCTAGAAATAGACTATATTCAGTAAGTGGGAGGGGTTGTTACTTAATGACTTGAAATTGGGGGGAGGGTCAAATTATTATAGCTATAATAAAATGACCCACCCTTATTATCTGTTATTGATATACTGGCATTTGAGTTCACTCAATAGATTAAACTTTTGAATTAGATGGCTTGTAATACACTAGATTCAGTAAGGTTCAGTATGTGGGAGGGGTTGTAACTTAATGACCTGAAATTGGGGGGGGGGGGGGGTCAAATTATTATAGCTATAATATAATGACCCACCCTTATTATCTGTTATTGATATATTGGTATTTGAGTTCATTCAATTAATTAAACTTTTCATTGAATTAGATGGATTGTAATACACAAGATTCAGTATGGATCACTGGTTCAGTATGTTGGAGGGATTGTAACTTAATGACTTTAAATGGGGGGGGGGGTCAAATTATTATAGCTATAATAATATGACCCACCCTTACTATTTGTAATTAGTGTACTGGTATTTGAGTTCACACAGTTAAATTAAAACTTAAATTGCTTTATATGGCTAGAAATAGACTAGATTCAGTAAGGTTCAGTAGTTGGGAGGGGTTGTTACTTAATGACTTGAAATTGAGGGGGGGTCAAATTATTATAGCTATAATGAAATGACCCACCCTAATTATCTGTTATTGATATACTGGTATTTGAGTTCACTAAAAAAAATTAAACTTTTAAAGCTGCTGGCCCACGGCTCAATATCGAAAATACATTTTTTTTAAAAATTGCCTAAAACAGCTTATTGTGGAAGGAAATATAAAAAAATAACGATCCAATGTTGAAATCTTAAGAAATTTTCCGTATATTTGTAATTAAATGTCTTCAAATCCAAAAGCGTTTGCAACGGTTTTGAACGTTTGTATATAAATATGTGGCGTCTTGGTACCACACCACGCTAAATCATTATTTTCACGCTATATCCCCTTTTCTTTACATTATTTTGAGTCCATTTCCTTGGTTGAAAAAGATACTTGCTGTGGGGGTTCATTTTATTATGGGTATAATATTTTGACCCCCCCCCCCCTACATTTAATCAACATATCAACATTCAATAGTCATGAATATTCTGTTGTTTTAATCCAGTTAATTAGAAATAATCTACTGCTATATCCCCTTTTCTTTACATTATTTTGACTCCATTTCCTTTGTTGAAAAAGATACTGGGGGGGGGGGGGGGGGGGGGCATTTTATTATGGGTATAATATTTTGACCCCCCCCCCCCCCCCCCTTTCTAAGCAGCAACACCCATTTCAAAGGAGAATATTATTCTTCATTATCTTGTTAAATGTGATATAATGATATTATTGTCCAGTACTTTGTAAATTGTACTGGGGGGGGGGGGGGGTCATTTTATTATAGCTATAATATTTTGACCCCCCCCCCCTTTCTTGGCAGCAACACCCATTTCAAACTAGAAATGGTGTTTGTAAAACACAATGCCCCCAACCTTTGCTTGTCCTTAGATGGCAAAATATTCAACAAATATTGTTAAAGACTCAAAAACATACAACAAGAATTCCCCCGAAGGCTATGTCGCGCCTGTGGAGGCGCAAAGTCACCAAACCATGAAATCTAGGTCAAGGTCAAACATGGATGCCTGCATAAAAATTTCACTCCTAGTTCCAAGCATGTACCAAGTATCATCAATGAAACTCTTAACGAGAATTCTATGTTTTTTAATTAAAGGGGAAATAATTCAAGAAGGGGAGATAATTTGGACAAGAAAAAAAATACGGGTCAACTATTTTTTCATGAGGAACTCATATATGAAATTTCAAAACACTAGCATACACGGTTCTGAAGATATGCTATGCACCAGAAAGCAACACAATTGAGTAGCAAAAAATTACAAAGGGCCATAACTCTAACAAAATTTTATCGAATTGGTTGAAAATTTAATCAGGTAGTCTCCTCCTTAGTCCCAATCACTATACCAAATATCAAGGCTGTAGCTCAAATACTTTTTGAGATATCTTGCTAACGAGAATTCTATGTTATTTAATTAAAGGGGAAATAATTCAAGAAGGGGAGATAATTTGGACAAGAAAAAAAATACGGGTCAACTATTTTTTCATGAGGAACCCATATATGAAATTTCAAAACACTAGCATACACGGTTCTAAAGATATGCTATGCACCAGAAAGCAACACAATTGAGTGGCAAAAAATTACAAAGGGCCATAACTCTAACAAAATTTTATAGAATTGGTTGAAAATTTAATCAGGTAATCTCCTCCTTAGTCCCAATCACTATACCAAATATCAAGGCTGTAGCTCAAATACTTTTTGAGATATCTTGCTAACGAGAATTCTATGTTATTTAATTAAAGGGGAAATAATTCAAGAAGGGGAGATAATTTGGACAAGAAAAAAAATACGGGTCAACTATTTTTTCATGAGGAACCCATATATGAAATTTCAAAACACTAGCATACACGGTTCTAAAGATATGCTATGCACAAGAAAGCGTGACGTACGAACGGACTAACGGACGAACGGACGGACAAGCCAGAAGCAATATGCCCCCCAACTTTTTTAAAGTTGGGGGCATAAAGAGAATATTATTCTGCATTAATTTTGTCAAATGTGAAATAATCTATTGATATTATTGTCCAGTACTATTATTTTGAGTCCATTTCCTTAGTTGAAAAAAGATATGTATTGGGGGGGGGGGGGGGGGTCATTTTATTATAGCTATAATATTTTGACCCCCCTACCCATGTTGTCAGATCTGCAATAGACTCCTTGCAATACCCATTGCTTATCTTGTCAATACCTATTTATCGATAAAAGTCCACTTCTGATTTATTTTGCTGAAGTTTTAGGGGCGGGTCAAAATATTATAGGGGGGGTCAAAATATTACTGTAATATATTGACCCGCGGGTCAAAATATTACACGGGTCAAAATATTATCTGACACCGGCACGGGGCCATTTTTGGCCCCAGTGCTATAATTTGGACAATCTTAGTAGAGGTCCACTAGGTGAAGCTTCTTACCAAATATCAAAGATCTTGGCCTTCTGGTTTCAGACAAGAAGATTTTTAAAGGTTTTCCCTATATAAGCCTATGTAAAACCAGTGGGCCCTGGTGCGGGGCCATTTTTGGCCCCAGGGCTATAATTTGAATAATCTTGGTAGAGGTCCACTAGGTGAAGCTTCATACCAAATATCAAAGATCTGGGCCTTCTGGTTTCAGAAGAAGATTTTTAAAGGTTTTCCCTATGTAAAACCAGTGGGCCTGGCGCGGGGCCATTTTTGGCCCGAGGGCTATAATTTGAACAATCTTGGTAGAGGTCCACTGGGTGAAGCTTTCTACCAAATATCAAAGATCTGGGCCTTCTGGTTTCAGACAAGAAGATTTTTAAAGGTTTTTTTTTCCTATTTTCCCCTTTTTGTTGCCATGGCAACCAGAGTTCTGCATGGAATGGAATTCTTTGAACAACTTTGAGACAGGACCACCCAAAGATCATTTCTGCCAAGTTTGGTTCGAATCCATCCAGTGGTTTAGGAGGAGATGCTGTTTAAAGGAAAATGTGAACGGACATACAGACGACGGACAGTGAGTGATCACAACAGCTCCCCCGGAGCCTTCGGCTCAGTTGAGCTAAAAATAGGCCCACCACCCCTTATATGACAAATGGACTTGTCCAACATATAGCAATGGAAAAGTCCACTAGTATACAATTGGTTAAAAATAACTGAGGAAGAGCTTATTCTTTCCTTCAAGAACAGCTGAGGGATAGATTTTTTTTCTTTAAGAATAACTGAGAGAAAGCACATTATTTCCTTTGAGAATAACCTAGGGAGCGCAAATTCTTACCTTAAATTTCATAATTGCCTAGGGAGAACAAATTCTTACCTTAAATTTCAAAATTGCCTAGGGAGAGCAAATTCTTACATTTCAGAATTGCCTAGGGAGAACAAATTCTTACCTTAAATGTTAGAATTGCCTATGGAGAGCAAATTCTTACCTGACATTTCAGATTTGCCTAGGGAGAACAAATTCTTACCTTAAATTTCAGAATTGCCTAGGGAGAACAAATTCTTACCTTACATTTCAGAATTGCCTACTGAAACAAATTCTTACCTTACATTTCAGAATTGCTCAGGCAGAGCAAATTCTTACATTACATTTCAGAATTGCCTAGGGAGAACAAATTCTTATCCTTAAAAATTTCAGAACTGCCTAGGGAGAGCAAATTTTTACCTTACATTTCAAAATTGACCAGGGAGAGCAAATTCTTACCTTACATTTCAAAATTGCCTAGGGAGTCCAAATTCTTACCTAAAATTTCGGAATTGCCTCAGGGGAGCAAATTCTTACTTTACATTTCAGAATTGCCCAGGTAGTGCAAATTCTTACCTTAAATTTCAGAATTGCCCAGGAAGAGCAAATTCTTACCTTGAATTTCAGAATTGCCTAGGGAGAGCAAATTCTTCCCTTTAAAAACAGCAAATGGAGAGCCAATTTTTACCTTTAGAATAGCTTTGGAAAGTTTTTTGTCTCCTTCAAGAATAGCCTCAGAAGAGCAAATTCTTACTTTCAGAACAGTCTAGCAAATTCAAATTCTTCCTTTACAAAAAGCCTAGGGAGAGCAAATTCTTCCTTTACAAACAGCTATGGAGAGCAAATTCTTTCTTTTAAGACTAGTCTATAGAGAGCTAATCCTTCCATTTGAAAATAACATTGGTACAGCAAATTCTAGCCTTCAACAAAAGAATTTTTAAAAGTACATGTAGTTTGTTTGATTTGTTTGATTTTAAGTTTTACGTCCCCATCAACACTGTAAAGGTCATTTTTGAGATGTTGCTTCCAATTTTGTGGGACTTTCACCTGACACTGAGATTAAATGACATCTCAAGCCCTGCCGCCTAATGAAACCAATAGGGTTTATAAGCATGGACGGGCCAACTCGTGTCCCAATGCCTGGGCAGGCTTAGATCCTCTAAGTGGTTTACCAGTACTCATGTGGGGGTCAGTTTCAGCTCTGCGTGGAAGCATCATGCAGCTCATCTATTTCTTCAAGCCCTGATGGGTGGGGGCTACTTTAAAAGTAGTCTAAGGTGAGTTAATTCCTCTCTTCAGAATAGTCTTTGAAAAAATATTCTCCAGTTGGTAGGGAGAGTAGCTTCCTTCCCTAAAGAGTAGAGCTACATGTAACTATGATTAAAGGGTAGCTTAGGGGTAACAAATCCTTTCTTTTAAGAGTAGCCTTGGAAGAGCAAAATAAAGAGTAGTCCAAGGAGAGTTAAAACCCTTTTAAGGGTAGTTTATGAAACAAGAGCTGTCGCATGACAGCATAGCTCCCCTTTTTCGTGCCTTCAAGATATAAGGTAAAATTACTAAACCATGAAATATATGTCACACTCACCTAGATATATTTTGAGATCAATGATAAGGTCACATGGAACATATATTCCAGATATTACATTTCAGAATCAAATTGTGTCAGAATTATAAGGCAAAATCATTGAACCATGAAAATAGGTCACAATGACCTAGATATATTTCTATGTCAACCATCGGGTCACATGGAAGTACTAATCCAGGTGAGACATTTCTCCATCAAATAGTAATCAAGATAATAGACAAAAATCACTGAACCATGAAATATTGGTCACACTGACTTAGATATAATTCGAGGTCAATCATGGGATCACATGGAATAAATAGTCCAGGTATTCTCCATCAAATAGTATTCAAGATAATAGGCAAAATCACTGAACCACAAAATTTAGGTCACACTGACCTGGATATATTTTGCGGTCAAATATTGGGTCACATGGAACTAATAATCCAGGTATGACATTTCTCCATCAAATAGTATTCAAGATAATAGGCAAAATCACTGAACCATGATATATAGGTCACAGTGACCTAGATATATTTTTGAAGTCAATAATGGGGTCACATGGAACTAATAACCCAGGTATGACATTTCTCCATCAAAAAGTATTCCAGATAATAGGCAAAATCACTGAACCATGAAATATAGGTCACACTGACCTAGATAAATTTTGAGTACAATCATGGAATCACATGGAACAAATATCCCAGGTATGACATTTCTCCAACAAATAGTCTTCAAGATATAAGGCAAAATCACTGGATCGTGAAATGTAGGTCACCATGACATTCACCCTTTTACACTTGAACCAATGTCACTTGATTGGCTGATGAATAACCAATTGTGTCTATCCATTGTTGGCATAATGGAAAGGTATACAACAAATTACAAAGGTGTCCTAGATTTTTACCCTTAGCACCACCCCATCCCCAATCCCAGGCATGAACCCAGGGGTGTGTTGTCTTGGAATCTCAGAAGACACTCCCATGTATCCAAGTGATGAGTGACTGTTGAGTTATAAGCATTTCAAAAACTTAAACACAGATTGACATAGGTGTTCTAGATTTTCCCCACCCCAGGTCATGAACCCAGAGGTCTGTTTTCCTTGAACATCAGAAGACCCTCCCAGGTACTTAAGTTCCAAATATGAGTGGTCTGTGATGAGTGACTGTTGAGATATAAGCATTTGAAAAACTTAAACGCAGTGTGACGGGAACGCACATGCAAACACAAACGTGCACGCAGAAGACAGAGGTGACAACAATAGCTTTCCATGTACTTTGTACAGGTGAGCTAAAAAGAAGTGTTCATTTTCAGAGTAACCTAAAGTGAATTCAAGAATAGCTTTGGATAGAGATAAAGAAAAATTCTTTCTTTCCCCTAGGCTGAGTACATTCCTTCCCTCTCGAGATATCTAAGGAGTTATAATTCTCCTGTAAGGGTGAGTAAATTATTTCCTTTATTAGCAGAGTAGCCAAGAAATTCTTTCTTTGATGGTGTGTTTGTCTGTGTGCTAAAGAAAATTTGAAACTGTGAGAAATTTTTGTTAACAAGAGATCAACAAGTGGGGCATAACACATCCGTGGCAAGTAATCGGATTTAGCACATATACAGACAAATAGTAGGAGAGAGTTAGCCCAAAAATTTTGGCTGAATAGTAGGTGGGAGTTAGCCCAAAAATTATGGCTGAACAGTGGGACATAATTCTGTTAATAATTGGTGGACTGTAACCTCTAAAGAAAATGCACTGCTTCATATTATGGTCCGAATATAAATCACCTTTCAGCTTGATGGAATATAACTATAGGAGCAATAAGCTGGAAATGAAAAGTGACAGTGGCATAACTGCCAATATTTGGTGGGTTGTAACCTCAAAATTCTATGTGCTACTCCACATCATCATGTAACCTGTTACAATGTTTCAATTTGATCAAATGTACAGTACAGCTGTGGACATGTTACAAATTTCAAGTGTCACGTGACTTTTTAGCATGGGTTTTAGGTGGAGTAATTGTGGAACTAGCATGGGTTTTGCAGGAAGCATGGACAATGAATGTGAGCTCACACAATGCGGGCGTGATCGGGGGTGTGGAAAAGATTAACTGTAAATGTGAAGAGGGCTATTTATCTCTCCTTTTGTGAGAAACATTGAACCATTGTTTGTGTTTAAAGGAGGCAGGAAGTAATTATCACAAATACACATGACCTTAGACAATTTCGTTTTAAGGCTGTAATCATGATGAAGTATATCAGCATGTATTACCAGAGATGCATGTATATTCCCGCCTCACAGCAGGCGGCAAAGCGCTTGCTTTGCAAGTGCTGTAATGTACCAGTATTTTTTGTCCTGAAAGGAAAACAAAATAAGAACTGGTATTTATGAAACACATTGCATACATAAACTTCTTGACCTTACTAACACTGCTTGTCCCTATTAGTTTATTTGATATCTTGTTTACTCAAGAAAGGGGCATAGTTCTGAGATCAGGAAACATGTACATGTATCAGCTGCTTTTCACGAAGAATGTCATGAAATTTCAAAACTCTAGCATACAAGGTTTAAAAGTTATGCCATGCATCAATAAGAGCTATAAGACCTATTTTGCGCCTTCAAGATATAAGGTAAAATTACTGAACCATGAAATATAGGTCACACTTCCCTAGATATATTTTGAGGTCAATCATCAGGTCACATGGAACATATAAACCAGTATTGCATTTCAGAATTAAATAGTGTCTGAATTAAATGTATAAGGCAAAATCACTGAACCTTGAAAATAGGTCACACTGATCTAGATATATTATTATGTCAATCATCTGGTCACATGGAACTTTTAATTCAGGTGTGAAATTTCTCCATAAAATAGCATTCAAAATATATGGCAGAATCAGTGAATCATGAAATATAGGTCATACTGACCTAGATATACTATGACCTAGATATATTTTTTATGTCATTCATTGGGTCACATGGAATTCATAATTCAGATATCAAGTTTCTCCATCATAGGATTCAAGATATAAGGCAAAATCACTGAACCATGAAATATAGGTCAAAGTGATCTACATGTATTTTGAGGTTATCATTTGGTTGCATTGAAGGTATAACATTTGTCCATCAAATAGTATTCAAGATAATAGGCAAAATCACTGAACCATAAAATATAGGTCACACTGACCTAGATATACTCTGAGGTCAATCATCAGGTCACATAGAAATAATAATCCAGATGTGACATTTCTCCATCAAATAGTAGTCAAGATATAAGGCAAAATCACTGGACCATGAAATGTAGGTCACCATTACCTTCACTCTTTTACACTTGAACCAATGTCATATAGTTGGCTGATGTATAACCAAGTGTGTCATTCTCTTGTTAGCATAATGGAAAGGTATATAACAAATTACAAAGGTGTCCTAGATTTTGATCCCTAGCCCTACCCAATGGGGGCATGAACCCAGGGGTGTGTTGTTTTTGAATCTCAAAAGACACTCCCAGATATCCAAGTTGTAAATATGAATGCTTTGTGATGAGTGACTGTTGAGATATAAGCATTTCCAAAACTATAACACAGAACAGAGCAGACCCTTTATAACAAGTTGTAAATATGAATGCTTTGTGATGAGTGACTATTGAGATATAAGCATTCCCAAAACTATAACACAGAACAGAGCAGACCCTTTATAACGCTGTGTTTGGGATGCACAGAACAGGACCATGTTATAAGTGAACCATGTTATAAAGGGATATTTGTTATAAAGAAATTATAGTAAAATGACAATTTGGGAGGCAGGACCTGGCCGTGTTATAACCAAAACCGTGTTATAATGAGTAGAGAACTAAAGGGACTTGAGTGTATTACAAAGGTATTCTAGATTTTGACCCCTAGCCCCAACCCCAGGGCATGAATCCACGGGCCTGTTCTCTTTGAATGTCAGAAGACCTTCCCAGGTACTTAAAATGTGTGCTCTGTGATGAGAGACGGTTGAGATGTAAGCATTTGAATAATGCAGTGACAGGAACGCAAACGTAAACAAGCACAACAGAGGTGACAACAATAGCTCTCCTTGTACTTCGTACAGGCGAGCTGAAAAGCGTTATGGACAGACGGGTGCACGCATGCACAGACGAACGACCCTGAAGCAATATGTCCATATGAATAAAACTAGCTGACTAGAATTCAGCCATTGACCTAGGGGGAATATGTCATTTAGAGTTTTTTTTCTATTTTTAGTTCTGGCAGCCATTTTCTTCAGTGAAGTGAAACCATTTTAGCAATATTGGTAGATGTTCGACAAAGAAACATTTCTATGAAAAAATTTTGAAATTGGATTATAAACCTAAGAGATGTCCTTGTTGTTCTTTTTTTTCTATCTCTGGTGGCCAAAATAGAGGAACAGTTTTAACAATTTTGATGGATCATTTCTGTGAAATTATTTTGAAATCAGACCATTAGCCTAGCAGAAGATGTCATTTAAAGGTTTTTCCATTTTTAGCCCTAGTGACCATTTTGTTCAACAGTGCAGAACCATTTTAGCAATTCTGGTAGAGGGTCACCCAAGGAACATTCCTGTGAACTTATTTTGAAATCAGGCCAATAGCCTAGGGGGAGATGTCAGTTAAAGGCTTTTTTCTATTTTTGGCTCTGGCTGCAATTTTGTTCAGCGTAGTGGAACCATTTTAGCAGTTTTCGTATTAAGGAGCATTCCTGTGAAATTATTTTGAAATCGAACCATTAGCCTAGTTGGATCTACCTTCTAAAGGTGTATCTATTTTAGTGGCCATTTTGTTCAGCGGAGCTGAACCATTTTAGCAATTTTGGTAGAGGGTCACCAAAGGAACATTCCTGTGAAATTATTTTTAAATCGGACCATTAGCCTAGGAGATGTCTTTAAAAAATTTTCTCAAGTTTTTCTATTAACAGCTCTGATGACCAATTTGTTCAGTGGAGCAGAACCATTTTAGCAATTCTGGCAGAGGGTCACCAAAGGAAAATTCCTGGGAAATTATTTTGAAATCGGACCATTAGCCTAGAAGATGTCATTTAAAAGTTTTTCTCAAATTTTTAATTTACAGCTCTGATGGCCATTTTGTTCAGTGGAGCAGAACCATTTTAGCAATTCTAGTAGAGGGTCACCCAAGGAACATTCCTGGGAAATTATTTTGAAATTGGACCATTAGCCTAGGAGATGTTGTTTAAAGGTTTTTACTATTTTTAGCTCTGGCGGCTAGAAGGTCATTGAAAAATATTCCTGGTAGATGGTCACCGAAAAATATTCCTGTGAAATTATTTTGAAAGGTTTTTCTAAGGTTTTTCTACTTTTAGCTCTGGTGGCCATTTTTTTCAGCAGGGTGGAACTATTTTAGCAATTGTGGTGGTGGGTCATCCAAGGGATATTCCTGTGCAATTATTTAGAAATCGGACCATAAGCCTTGGGGGAGATGTCATTTATAGATTTTTAGCTCTGGTGGCCATTTTGTTCAGCTGAGCAGAGCCATTATAGAGGGTCACCCAAGGAACATTCCTCTGAAATTATTTTGAAATTAGACCATTAGCCTTGGAGATGTCTTTTAAAGGTTTTTTTCTAGCTCAGGTGGCCATTTTGTTCAGTGGAGCAAAACCATTTTAGCAATTTTGGTATAGGGTCACCAAAGAAATATTCCTGTGAAATTATTTTAAAAATTGACCATTAGCCTTGGAGATAATGTAAAAGGTTTTTCTAAGGTTTTTCTATTTTTAGCTCTGGCGACCATTTTATTCAGATGAGTGGAACTATTTTAGCAATTTTGGTAAAGGGGCCTCCAAGGAACATTCCTGTGAAATTATTTTGAAACCCGACCATTAGCCTAGGAGGATATGTTGTTTAAAAGTTTTTTTTCTAGATTTAGCTCTGGCAGCCATTTTTTTTCAGTGGAGGGAAACCATTTTAGCAATTTTGGTATAGGGTCACCAAAGTAATATTCCTTTGAGATTATTTTGAAATTGGACCATTAGCTTAGGAGATGCCATTTAACTTTTTTCTAAGTTTTTTTGTATTTTTACTGGCGACCATTTTATTCAGTGGAGCGGAACTATTTGAGCAATTTTGGTAAAGGGTCATACAAGGAACATGCCTGTGAAATTATTTTGAAATCTGACCATTAGGCTAGGAGGACATGTTGTTTAAAGGTTGTTTTTTCTTTCTAGATTTAGCTCTGGTTGCCATTTTGTTCAGCGTAGCGAAACCATTTTAGCAATTTTGGTATAGGGTCACCAAAGAAATATTCCCGTGAAATTATTTTGAAATTGGACCATTAGCCTAGGAGATGTCGTTTAAAGGTTTTTCTAAGGTTTTTCTTTATTTAGCTCTGGCGGCAATTTTATTCGGCGGAGTGGAACTATTTTAGCAATTTGGGTAAAGGGTCATCCAAGAAACATTCCTGTGAAATTATTATGAAATCGGACCAAAGATTTTTCTATGTTTAGCTTTGGTGGCCATTTTGTTCAGCAGAGCAGAACCAGGGTTCATACAGGCAAGGCCAAGTCAAATTCAAGGACTTTTCAAGGATTTTCCAAGGACTAATCTTATAGTTTTCAAGGACTTTGACCTTTTTTTTCTCCTTGACTTTCTTGTTTCTTATATTAATGACCCTCTCCCTTTGCATGTGACTGCAACACTCTTTCACCCATCTGCATCACATCAATGTCCTTCCTACATGCTAGACCGTGTGCCTTATAATCTACTATATGTTTCCTTTACCCAATGATACTGTGTTGGCCACTGGATAAAAAAATTCAGGCTCCTTAATATAACTAGACATAACATTTTTGTCTTGCTTAGTCTGGTTATTGAACCTATAAAATTGTCAAAATCAACTGGTCTGCAAGGGAGACAATCCAAAAATTGAAGTACTAAACATTCACACCCAGTCTGTTCGAACCAAGCACATTCGACCTTATATATTACGGTGTTCGATGGCTCAAAACTTACTGATTTTCTTCTAGAATCTTTACTTTTGATTATCAGGGAGATTTAGGTTGTAAGAATAAAAGAAAACCATTTTATCAGTTTGGTAAAAGTAATAATTTCTGTGAAATTATTTTAAAATTGGCACTGTGGTTTTGGAGATGTCATTTCAAGATGTTGTTGACAGACGGGCAGACAGACGGATGGAAGGACATCCTTATGTACATTGTGTGGTTCACAATGTTAAGTCTATGGAGATTTTAACCCCATAATGTAGCATTGCACAGATACAAACAGGCATGTTTGGTGTTGTGGGGTTGAAATTTTACGGAATAAACCTCATTCAGTATGAATTGTACAGAACATAAACCCCATTATGTATCTGGCGTATGTATGGACACAGAGGGATGGACAGACAGAGGTGAATATAATATCCCATCCACTAAAGCGTGGGGATAATAACAAGTCCAAATTTTGGCTTGGCAAGTGATTTGTTTATTTCACTTGCCCACAAAAATGTATAGGATATAGGGAATATAGTAATTCTGAACCATTTTCAAGATGCTGTGGACTGCCGGGCAAGTGGTTGAAACTTGGATTTGTCAGGCTCTGGAAGTTATCTGGAAATGAAACGGATGGACAGATGGATGGAGGGAGGCTGTCAGGCTGAGGGGTATAACATACGAATATTTTTAATGCACAAATATTCTCACTAAGAATTTTTACCTGCTAATTGTCAAATGAGAACATACATTATAATGAATAACTTGAATGACATCAACTTACCATATATGATCCATAAGCATGCTTGAACATCTCAATGACTTTAAGCCTGAAAGGATAGCAACAAATATTTTGTTTTTATACATTTTCCATTAAAAAATATGAGTTAACACATGAAAAAAAGGACACTAAACATTTTCCAATTTATATTCTTCCAATGCAGTGAATAGAAACAGGTAAGGCTGGTATTTGGTGATATTTAATGGAAACACCTGGCATATTTTTCCGCCATTTTACAAAGAGAGACAACTTTCGTCACTTCCTGTTCACTTTTCTACAAACCTGTTCCCCCTGAAAAAAGATGCAAATTCTTTCCTTTAAGAGTTGACCCTTTTGTCATGGGAGACAAAAATACTTTTGCAAGAATTGCCTCCCCTGAAGGTGTTTCCATTCCCTTTAAAGGATAGGAAGTGGCTATTGACAGCCAGCTGTCGATAGCAAATTCGCTATTGACAGCCGGCTGTAGATAGCGAATTCGCTATTGACAGCCAGCTAAGATATTAGATACTTAAATAAATGAATATAATCTGATAAAAAACACATGAATGCATATATAAAAATGAAATAATTATAGAATATTAAAGTGAACTATTGAACCTTTTTCTTACAAATGAAAATTGTTCATCAGAATAATATGAACTAATAAAGTATTCATTACACTTAAGGCATAAATGGTTAGAACTCTACAAGATGTAACTCCATGCTGTGGCTAAAATGAATAAATAAACATTTTGTTTTATAGATTATTAAGAATCTCAATAAATAAATAAAGGAGTCTAAATATTGTATATGCAATTATTTTTAGCTCGCATGTATGGAGTACATGGAGAGCTATTGTTGTCACCTCGGTCGTCTGGGTGCACGTTTGCGTTCCCGTCACACTGTGTTAAAGTGTTTCAGATGCTTATATCTCAACAGTCACTCATCACAGGGCACTCATATTTGGAACTTAAGTACCTGGGAGGGTCTTCTGATGACGTCAAAATATATCTAGGCCACTGTGACCTATATTTCACGGTTCAGTGATTTTGCCTATTATCTTGAATACTATTTGATGGAGAAATGTCATACCTGGATTATTAGTTCCATGTGACCGGATAATTGACCATAAAATATATCTAGGTCTGTGTGACCTATATTTCATGGTTCAGTGATTTTGCCTGTTATCTTGAATACTTTTTGATGGAGAAGTGTCATACCTGGTTTATTAGTTCCATGTGACCCCATGATTGACCTCAAAATATATCTAGGTCACTGTGACCTATATTTCATGGTTCAGTGATTTTGCCTGTTATCTTGAATACTTTTTGATGGAGAAGTGTCATACCTGGTTTATTAGTTCCATGTGACCCCATGATTGACCTCAAAATATATCTAGGTCACTGTGACCTATATTTCATGGTTCAGTGATTTTGCCTACTATCTTGAATGCTATTTGATGTAGAAATGTCTCAACTGGATTATTAGTTTCATGTGATCTGATAATTGACCTCAAAATATATCCAGGTCATTGTGACCTATATTTCATGGTTCAGTGATTTTGGCTATTATCTCGAATACTATTTGATGAAGAAACGTCAAACCTGGACTATTTATTCCATGTGACCCCATGATTGACGTTGAATTATATCTAGGTCACTGTGACCTATATTTCATGGTTCAGAGATTTGGCCTGTTTTCTTGGATACTATTTGATGGAGAAATGTCTCACATGGATTATGAGTTCTATGTGATCTGATGATTTACCTCAAAGTATATCTAGATCATTGTGTCATGATTGTGACCTATATTTCATGGGTCAGTGACTTTGCTTATTATCTTGAATACTATTTTGATGGAAAAATGTTAAACCTGGGATATTACTTCAATGTAACCAGATGACTAACCACAAAATACATATAGGTCAATGTGACCTATATTTCATGATTCAGTGAGTCTGCCAAATATTTTGAATACTATTTTCTGGAGAAACTTCAATCCTTAATTACAAGTTTCATGTGACCAGATGATTGACTTAGAAATATATCTATGTCAGTGTGACCTATTTTCATGGTTCAATGATTTTGCCTTATATTTTAGACACAATTTGATTCTGAAATGTAATATCTGGAATAAATGTTCCATTTGACGTGATCATTGACCTCAAAATATATCTAGCTGAGTGTGACCTATATTTCATGGTTCAGTAGTTTTACCTTATATTTTGAAGGCACTAAACAGGTGTGCTATGCTGTCATGCGACAGCTCTTGTTAATGTACAAGTTAGATCACTTTTAGAATTTTGGATGTTGGCTATCGACAGCCGGCTGTCAATAACGATCTCCTTTCTTTTGATTCCAAAATTGTATAGATATACTAGGAGCTGCTAATCTGGAGCAATGTGTACAGCTGAGTATACTTGCACAAACGAAAAGACATTTTCATGTCACACATGAGCCTTATCCCAACACAGCAAAAGGCACATTAGAGCTCTGGAGAAGGAGTAACGAGATTACTTCTGGCATTAAAATATGTTTTGGGTACATGTTAGAATTGCCTTGTTGAGGCTTTTCCAACAGATACCAGAATTGCCGGGTTAACACCAGTCTTGAGGAAAGTTTCTCTAAATATCTAGGTTTTCCTCCTTATCTAGAGCTGTGGTGCAGTTCAGTTTCACATCAGGCTTACATCAGTTTACTTAGCATTTAGTCTGAGAGACATTTAGACCTCTAAGCCCACCTTAGCATAAGACTGATGTCCACACCAAGGCCCAGTTGTCTGATTCTCAGTAGACATGTATCTGTTCTTTAACAACTGACTAAACAAAATGGGTCTAGAGCTTTGAAGGAACGTTAAATGGGCTGGAAACAAATAACATTGTTTTGTTTGTTTGATTTGAAGTTTAACGTCCCCATCAACACTGTAAAGGTCATTTTGGAGACATTGCTTCCAATTTTGTGGGACTTTTATCGGATATTGAGATGAAATGACACCTCAAGCCCTGCTGCCCAATGAAACCAATATGGTTTATAAGCATGGACGGGCTGACTCGCACCGCATTGCCTGGGCAGGCTTAGCTCCTCTAAGAGGTTTACCAGTACGTACGTGTAGGTCAGTTTCAGCTCAGTGGGAAGCATCATGTAGCCCATCTATTTCTTCAAGCCCCTATGGGCGGGGGCTAAAATAACATTGCGGATTGTCCTATCTACATCTCCAATAGATCACTATTTACCATTGTTCTGATAGAAGCCTCCGTGGTGTAGTGGTTACGCTACTCGCCTTGTAAACCAGGGATTGCAGGATCGATTCCGGGCTTCTCCAGACTTTCAGATGAGTCTTTAAACCGAGGTCCCATCTCCGTATGACCTTAGCTGTTGGTGGGACGTAAAACTCAAACACTCACTCACCATTGTTCTGATGATCACGACAACCAATACCTTTTGAAAACAGTGTAGATCCAGATCAGATGGCTTCTGAATAAGCCAACTGATCAGGATCTAAATGTTTGTTATTCAGTTTGTGAACTTGACAAATACATTATACATTGTGTATTCTGCAATTTATTTGGTTAATAGAAATGGGTGTGGCAAAATTAATTCATTTAACAGGACAATGGTTAATTGTTGTGGACCTTGGAGTTTTACTATCTCAGTTTGCCCTATAAAACTGTTCGCTTTCCATATGCATGATTGGCCATGATATGATGCATAGATAACTTGTGAAACAAGAGGGCCCATAGGGTCCTGAATCTGAGTACCAGTATCTGAGTATCAGTGTCTCTATTACATTCTTGGCCAAAGGGCTATACTTTGAACAAACTTGGTAGCGGTCCACTAGATGAAGCTTCATACCAAATATCAGAGACCTGGGCCTTCTGGTTTCAGACAAAACGATTTTTAAAGGTTTTCCCTATATATTAAAGCCTATGTAAAACCAGTTAGCTGTGGGACAGGGCATTTTTTGGCACCAGGGCTATAATTTGAACAATCTCAGTAGAGGTCCACTAGATGAAGCTTCACGCCAAACATCAAAGACCTGGGCCTTCTGGTTTCAGTCAAGAAGATTTTTAAAAGTTTTTTTTTTTCCTATATAAGCCTTTGTAAAACTAGTGTATCCCGGCGCAGGGACATTTTTGGCCCCAAGGCTATTATTTGAACAATCTTGGTAGAGGTCCATTAGATGAAGCCTCATACCAAATATCAAAGACATGGGCCTTCTGGTTTCAGACAAGAAGATTTTTAAAGGTTTATCCTGTATACGCCTATGTGAAATCGGTGGGCCCCGGCGTGAGGCATTTTTGGCCCCAGGACTATATTTTGAACAATCTTGGTAGAGGTCCACTAGATGAAGCTTCATACCAAATATCAAAGACCTGGGCCTTCTTGTTTCAGACAAAATTTTTTTAAAGATTTTCCCTATATACACCCATGTGAAACCAGCGGGCCCCAGCGCGGGGATATTTTTGGCCCCAGGACTATATTTTGAACAATCTTGGTAGAGGTCTACTAGATGAAGCTTCATACCAAATACCAAAGACCTGGGCCTTCTGTTTTCAGACAAGAAGATTTTTAAAGGTTTTCCCTATATAAGTCTATGTAAAACTGGTGGGCCCTTGTGCAGGGGCATTTTTGGCCCAAGGGCTATAATTTGAACAATCTTGGTAGAGGTCCAGTAGATGAAGCTTCATACCAAAACCCTGGGCCTTCTGGTTTCTGACAAGAAGATTTATGAAGGTTTCCCCCATATAAGTCTATGTAAAACTGGTGGGACCCAGCACGGGGGCATTTATGGCCCCAGGGCTATAAATTGAACAATCTTGGTAGAGGTCCACTAGATAAAGCTTCATACCAAATATCAAAGTCCTGGGCCTTCTCATTCAGACAAGAAGATTTTAAAAGTTTTTCCCTATATAAGTCTATGTTAAACTGGTTGGCCCTGGTGCGGGGGCATTTATGGCCTAGGGCTATAACTTGAACAATATTGGTAGAGGTCCACTAGTGGAAGCTTCATACCAAATATCAAAGACCTGGGCTTTCTGGTTTCAGACAAGAAGATTTTTAAAGGTTTTCCCTATATACGACTATGTGAAACCAGTGGGTCCTGGCGCGGGGGCATTTTTAGCCCCAGACCTTTATTTTGAACAATCTTGGTAGAGGTCCACTAGATGAAGCTTCATAACAAATGTCAACGACCTGGGCCTTCTGGTTTCAGACAAGAAGATTTTTAAATGTTTTCCCTATATAAGTGTATGTAAAACTGGTGGGCCCCGACACGGGGACAATTTTGGCCCCATGGCTATAATTTGAACAATCTTTGTAGAGGTCTGCTAGAGGAAGCTTCATACCAAATATCAAATGAAAAACCTGTCCAGTAAGTTTTAATTCTCATATCTGAAGGACCTTGAACAAAGGTCAAAGAATGACCTTGACCTTGAATACTCATGTAGTTTCATCCACCCATTCAGCTTACTGTATCTACTAATTTTCAGATCACAGGCTGCAATAGATTCCAAAAAATACACGGTTTTGATTTTTCCCCATACAAAAGTCTATGCAACCAAATTTGACCTTGGCCTAAAATTGGTCAAGGTCATCCAAGGATCATCATTTGAACAAAATATGATGGACCCCGAGTCCCTAATGCTACATACCAAGTTACAGGCCAGTGGGCCCACTGGTTTCGGAGAAGAAGATTTTTGAAGGGTTTTTACCTTATATAGGCATGGCGGTCATCTTGGTCATGTGACCTGGACCCTGTGAACAAACTTACGTTCCCCCATCCCATGTATGCTCCACATGAAATGTGACTCCAATTGGCCTTGGGGTTTCAGAGGAGAAGATGTTTGAAAATGTTGACAGACAACAAACGACAGACAGACAACGGAGCCTTACCATACTATAAGCTAACCTATGAGCCTTCGGCTCAGGTGAGCTAAAAACTCAGGAATTTCTGCTAACAATGGCTTCGGTCACAGGCAAAACAGTAAATATTTGTTTGCATTAAGAAGATTAATAAGACTTCACAATATTCTTAGTCATAGAAATGATATGTATCAGAAGATAGACAGTCACCAAATCATTGGAACAGCTGGTAATTTCACTACTTTAGCAGGTTCCATGGTAAAGACCAAGTGACGGGATTATCACAGTACCTGAAGCCATTATATAATAAATTATATAAAATAACCTGTGCATAAATGTTTACAAAGTAAAAAATACAATAAATTTGCAATAACCCATTTTCATCAGTTTAGTTTGCTGGCTGTCAATAGCGAATTCGCTATCGACAGCCGGCTGTCAATAGCAAATTTGCTATCGACAGCCAGCTGTCAATAGCAATCGCTATTTACAGCCAGCTAAGATATTGGATATATATACTTATATATAAATGAATATAATCTGATAAAAAACATGAATGCATAAATAAAAATGAATTATAGAATATTAAAGTGAACTATTAAACTTTTTTCATACAAATGAAATTTTTCACCAGAATAATATAAACTATTAAAGTGTTCATTACACTTAAGGCACAAATGGTTGGAACTCTACAAGATGAAACTGCATGCTGTGGCTAAAATATATAAATAAATAAATATTTTGTTTTATAGATTATTAAGAATCTCAATAAATAAATAAAGGAGTCTACATAATGTATATGCAATTATTTTTAGCTCGCCAGTACGGAATACATGGAGAGCTATTGTTGTCACCTCGGTCATCTGCGTGCACGTTTGCATTCCCGTCACACTGTGTTAAAGTTTTTCAAATGCTTATATCTCAACAGTCACTCATTACAGATTACTCATATTTGGAACTTTAGTACCAGGGAGGGTCTTCTAATGACCTCAAAATATATCTAGGCCACTGTGACCTATATTTCATGGTTCAGTGATTTTGCCTATTATCTGGAATACTATTTGATGGAGAAGTGTCATACCTGGGTTATTAGTTCCATGTGACCCCATGATTGACCTCAAAATATATCAAGGTCACTGTGACCTATATTTCATGGTTCAGTGATTTTGCCTACTATCTTGCTATTTGATTTAGAAATGTCTCAACTGGATTATTAGTTTCATGTGATCTGATAATTGACCTCAAAATGTATCCAGGTCATTGTGACCTATATTTCATGGTTCAGTGATTTTGCCTATTATCTTGAATACTATTTGATGAATGAACGTCATACCTGGATTATTTATTCCATGTGACATGATTGACGTTGAATTATATCTAGGTCACTGTGACCTATATTTCATGGTTCAGTGATTTGGCCTGTTATCTTGAATACTATTTGATGGAGAAATGTCTCACCTGGATTATGAGTTCTGTGTGATCCGATGATTTACCTCAAAGTATATCTAGGTCATTATGACCTACTATATTTCATGGGTCAGTGATTTTGCTTATTATCTTGAATACTATTTTGATCGAGAAATTTTAAACCTGGGATATTACTTCAATGTAACCAAATGACTGACCACAAAATACATATAGGTCAATGTGACCTATATTTCAGGAGTCAGTGAGCCTGCCAAATATTTTGAATACTATTTTTTGGAGAAACTTCAATCCTGAATTATAAGTTCCATGTGACCAGATGATTGACATAGAAATATATCTAGGTCAGCTGGTCAGTGTGACCTATTTTCATGGTTCAATGATTTTGCCTTATATTTCAGACACAATTTGATTCTGAAATGTAATATCTGGAATAAATGTTCCATGTGACCTATCATTGACCGCAAAATATATCTAGCTGAGTGTGACCTATATTTCATGGTTCAGTAGTTTTACCTTATATCTTGAAGGCGTGTAACAGCGAGCTACATGTATGCTGTCATGCGACAGCTCTTGTTACTGTACAAGTTAGCAGATCACATTTAAAATTTTGGATGTTGGCTAGTGACAGGCGGCTGTCAATAATGATCGCCTTTCTTTTAATTCCAAAATCGGATAGATATACTAGGAGCTGCTAATCTGGAGCAATGTGTACAGCTGAGTATACATGCACAAACGAAAAGACATTTTTATGTCACACATGAGCCTTATCCCAACATAGCAGAAGGCAAGTTAGAGCTCTGGAGAAGGAGTAAGGAGATTACTTCTGGCATTAAAATATGTTATGGGTACGTGCTAGAATTGCCTTGTTGAGGCTTTTCCAACAGATACCAGAAATGTCGGGTTAACACCAGTCCTGAGGAAAGCTTATCTAAATATTTAGGTTTTCCTCCTTATCTAGAGCTGTGGTGCAGTTCAGTTTCACATCAGGCTTTTGTAACAGTTTACTTAGCATTTAGTCTGAGAGACATTTAGACCTCTAAGCCCACCTTAGCATAAGCCTTACAAGGGAAAACTGATGTCCACACCAAGGCCCAGTTGTCTGATTCTCAGTAGACATGTATCTGTTCTTTAACCATTGACTAGACAAAATGGATCTAGAGCTCTGAAGGAACGTTAAATGGGCTGGAAACAAATAACATTGTTTTGTTTGTTTGATTTGAAGTTTAACATCCCCATCAACACTGTAAAGGTCATTTTGTTTGGAGATGTTGCTTCCAATTTTGTGGGACTTTTATCGGATATTGAGATGAAATGACACCTCAAGCCCAATGAAACCAATAGGGTTTATAAGCATGGACGGGCTGACTCGCACGCATTGCCTGGGCAGGCTTAGATCCTCTAAGAGATTTACCAGTACTTGTGTGCGGGTCAGTTTCAGCTCTGTGGGAAGCATCATGCAGCCCATCTATTTCTTCAAGCCCCGACGGGCGGGGGCTAAAATAATATTGTGGATTGTCCTAACTACATCTCCAACAGATCACTATTTACCATTGTTCTGATGATCATGACAAACCCTAGCTTTTGAAAACAGTGTAGGTCCAGATCAGATGGCTTCTTAATAAGCCAACTAATCAGGATCTAAATGTTTATTATTCAGTTTGTATACATTGTGTACACTGCAATTTATTTGGTTAACAGACAGAAATAGGTGTGGCAAAATTAATTCATTCAGCAGGACACTGGTTAATTGTTGTGGGCCTTGGACACTGGTTAATTGTTGTGGGCCTTGGAGTTTTACTATGTCAGTTTGTCCTATAAAAGTGTTCGCTTTCCATATGCATGATTGGCCATGATGTGATGCATAGATAACTTGTGAAACAAGAGGGCCCATAGGGTCCTGAATCGCTGACCTGAGTATCAGTGTCTCTATTACATTCTTGGCCCAAGGGCTATAATTTGAACAAACATGGTAGCGGTCCACTAGATGAAGCTTCATACCAAATATCAAAGACATGGGCCTTCTGGTTTCAGACAAGATTTTAAAAGGTATTGCCTATATAAGCCTATGTAAAACTAGAGGGCCCTGGCGCGGGGGCATTTTTTGGCGCCAGGGCTATAATTTGAACAATCTCAGTAGAGGTCCACTAGATGAAGCTTCACGCCAAACATCAAAGACCTGGACCTTCTGGTTTCAGTCAAGAAGATTTTTAAAAGTTTTTTTTTCCTATATAAGCCTTATAAAACTAGTGGGTCCGGGCACAGGGACATTATTGGCCCTAAGGCTATTATTTGAACAATCTTGGTAGAGGTCCATTAGATGAAGCTTCATACCAATACATGTATCAAAGACATAGGCCTTCTGGTTTCAGACAAGAAAATTTTTAAAGGTTATCCCTGTATACGCCTATGTGAAATCAGTTGGCCCCGGCGAGGGGGCATTTTTGGCCCCAGGACTGTATTTTGAACAATCTTGGTAGAGGTCCACTAGATAAAGTTTCATGCCAAATATCAAAGACCTGGGCCTTCTTGTTTCAGACAAAATTTTTTATTAAAGGTCTTCCCTATATACGCCTATGTGAGACCAGCGGGCCCCTGCGCGGGGGGCATTTTTTACCCCAGGACTATATTTTGAACAATCTTGGTAAAACTGTATATTAACTGTATATTATGTTAAACTGGTGGGACCCAGCACGGGGGGAATTTATGGCCCCAGGGCTATAATTTGATCAGCGGTTTACGAGGAGATGTTGTTTGAAGAAATTGTTTAGTGATGGACGGACGGATGCACACACGCACTCACGGATGCACAACGGACAAAAAGTTATCCCAAAAGCTCACCTTGTCACTACGTGTCAGGTGAGCTAAAAATACACGGTTTTGACTTTTTCCCCATACAAAGTCTATGCGGCCAAATTTGATCTTGCCCTAAAATAGGTCAAGGTCATTCAGGAGTCATCATCTGAACAATTTTTAATGGGCCCCGAGTCCGCAATGCTACCAAGTCACATGATAATCAGCCCACTGGTTCCACAGAAGAAGATTTCTGAAGGGTTTTACCTTATGTGGGCATGATGGCCATATTGGTCATGTGACCAAATTCATAAAAAAAAAATTGATTATTTGTCATTTCCATGTTCTTAGAAAACTTTCATATGAAATTTCTTTACAAATGGCTTTTGCTTTCTGAGAAAAATAAGATTTAATTCTCATATCTGAATGACCTTGAACAAAGGTCAGAGAATGACCCTGACCTTGAATACTCATGTACTTCATCCACCCATTTAGCTTACTGCATCTACTAATTTTCAGATCACAGGCTGCAATAGTTTCCAAAAAATACACGGTTTTGACTTTTCCCCATACAAAAGTCTATGCGACCAAATTTGACCTTAGCCTAAAATTGGTCAAGGTCATCCAAGGGTCATCATTTGAACAAAATATGATGGACCCGAGTCCCTAATGCTTTATACCAAGTTTCAGGCCAATCGGCCCACTGGTTCCGGAGAAGAAGATTTTTGAAGGGTTTTTACCTTATATGGGCATGTTGGCCAGCTTGGTCATGTGACCGGGACTTGCGAACAAACTTTAGTTCTCCCATCCCATGGATGCTCCACATGAAATATGACTCCAATCGGCCTTGGGGGTTTCAGAGGAGAAGATGTTTGAAAATGTTGACAGACAACAGCCTTACCATACTATAAGCTAACCTATGAGCCTTTGGCTCAGGTGAGCTAAAAACTCAGGAATTTCCGCCAACAATGGCCTCGGCCACAGGCAAAACAGTAAATATTTGTTTGCATTGAGATTAATAAGGCTTCACAATATTCTTAGTCATAGAAATGATAGGTATCAGAAGATAGACAGTCACCAAATCATTGGAACAGCTGGTAATATCACTACTTTAGCAGGTTCCATGGTAAAGACCAACTGATGGGATAATCACAGTACCTGAAGCCATTATAATAATAAATTATATTAACCTGTGCATAAATGTTTATAAAGTAAAACATACAATAAATTTGCAATAACCCATTTTCATCAATTTAGTTTGCTGGCTGTCAATAGCGAATTCGCTATCGACAGCCGGCTGTCAATAGCGATCATCGTAGAATGAGTAAGCCTAAGAAAACTGACACTTTCTTGTACTGTCACTTTCGACGTACAGGTCATTCTGTAAATAACATTGTTATACAACCAGTGGAAAAACTTTATTACGATGCAAATTCTACATCTAGATTCAAAATAATGAAAAGACATGAGGCTGAACTGAAATGGATTACATTTTTACAGACCCCTTTTCCACTGGGAATTAATGACAACATTTATCATGAGGGTAATATTTCCAGAATGACTTTGATATTTCTCGCTCCTGGAATGTCGAAAACGCAGAACTAGATCTCACGGCACCAGGAAAAATGGTAACTTTAAACAGAAAACATGTGCGTTTAAACGAAACAATACTAGACTGAAGTGACTGTCAATAATATTATTAAATCATGGACACCACTCTATGCTTTCATTTTTAAGTTCATTACCCGTTTCTGTTTTACGTCTCCTGGACACCGAGGAGAATAAATTCTATGATAGTTCTCATCAGTTATATGATGCGGGTCTCTTAACTAGAGGCTAAACTCAGCATACTCTCCGTCCTTACATTGATTCTGAAATTAATCATAAACGCCATTTCTTCAAAATATCCTTCATTAATAAGGGTATGGATTTTATAGATTTGCCCAGTATCTTCCGTGAGAGATCGTGCTTTCTTTCATTCCTGCTTATTTTCAAAATACTGAAACCCCTATAATTTGCTATAAATATAACAAACCTGTTAGATCTATCATTTTTAATTTCAATAAACTTGTTTCAGATCTTGATATTGATACTAATACTCCTGATTCTTGTGATTGTAAAAACTCAGTGTATTGCTATCCTGCTGCTGGTCATGTAATTACTGGCAATTTAAAAATTATTCCTGATTCTAGGATAAGGAATATAATTTCTAAAAGACCGAAATATCGGTTTCCTTCTAAAATTGATTTCAGTAAATGTAGAGATGAAATCGCTGCTTCTTTGAATGAATTCTGTAATCGATGGTGTAAGCGAGAGTATGTTGAGCATAAAGCCCTTAAGGACTGGACACTTAGCATTTTAAAACTAGTGAATAAACGCATTTCCTTCTATTCTCAAAATACTAACTTATTACCTCCTAAGCCCAAGATGTCTTTACGTCATCTTAAACTAGGTATTCAAGAATTTCATAAGAAGTTTGTTTTGGCCCCTGCAGACAAGGCCGCTAACAACGTCGTCATTGTGTGACGGCTCCACTATGTCACGGCTGGTAAACTCGTAAGGGGTAACCGTCAGTTATGCACTCAAAATCCTTACGGGAACTTCTGGTTATGCCTTCCAAAACCACAAATATGTCAACAAACAGGTGAGTGTTCCCGATATATGATTTTTAGTCATTTTTGTAAACATATTTTGACAAAATGGGCAATGCTATTCTCAACAACTTTCATTTCTGCATCAGAAAAGATGGGTTGGACATGAAAAGGCAAGCGGTCGATTTTTAATTTAATTTCTCCCCGAGGAAGGTAGTCAGATATTTCTGTTTTGACCTGTTTTCTAGTGTCGAATGAAGGCATTTTCAGCTACCCGGACGATGCGAAACTAATCCAACATGCCAAATGACACGTAATTCAAACCACTTTCATGTTGAAATACATAATTTGCGAAATTTCCGCAGAATTTTTTCAAGGAGCTTTAATATTTGTGTCGATTATGACTTACGAGGTCCCATTACCCCTTATGGGAGCATTACCCCTTACGGTGCCAGTCCCAATACTAGCATGTAGGATCATTTTTAGTCATTACTGATGATGTACAAACTTAAACGGAGCAGCTTTTTTGATGTTGCACTGATGAGTTAGGACGTTTAAGGAGCGTTCCCACTCGCAGCAGTTTTCCTGGGAGGCTTAGACCTAAACGGTTTACCAGTACTCAAGTTCGGTTGGTTTCAGCCCTGCGCAGAAGCATTCCAAGCCCCGATGGGCGGGGGCGTATAGTAAAATGCTAGCTAACATGAAATTTATTCTACTGTACTAGCATATCAGATAAATGCCTTGAAAATATAGCAATATCAGGTTTTCAGCAATTCGTTCGAGTACATGAATTTGGATATGCACAAGCAATTCATACGAGGGCACGAATTTCGATTTTAAGTTATCGTTCTGAATAAAGTTAACAGTATTATCAGTCATACCGAGCAACTGCAGTGTCTTCAGGGCTTTGATGAACCGTTTGTGTGAATTATAGAATGAAGAAACGCATTTCAATCAGACAACTATTAGTGGCTTTTTTCTGTCCCCGTAAGGGGTAATGCTCCCGTAAGGGATAATGGGTCTCGTAAGTCATAATCGACACAAATATTAAAGCTCCTGGAACAAATTCTGAGGAAATTTTGCAACTTATGTATTTCAATATGAAAGTGGTTTGAATTACGTGTTATTTGGCATGTTGGATTAGTTTCGCATCTTCCGGGTAGCTGAAAATGCCTTCATTCGACACTAGAAAACAGGTCAAAACAGAAATATCTGACTACCTTCCTCATAGAGGAATTAAATTAAAAATCGACCACTTGCCTTTTCATGTCCACATCCATCTTTTCTGATGCGGAAATGAAAGTTGTTGAGAATAGCATTGCCCGATTTCTCAAAATATGTTTGCAAAAATGACTAAAAATCATATATCGGGAACACTCACCTGTTTGTTGACATATTTGTGGTCTCGGAAGGCATAACCAGAAGCTCCCATAAGGATTTTGAGTGCATAACCGACGGTTATCCCTTACGAGTTTACCAGCCATGTATGTTAACACGCCTAAGCAGGAGCTTGGTGGTACCAAGGCCTATGAACTTCAGCCTTTAGCTGAAGAGAGAGCTATAGTAGATAAACATGTTTGTCATTCAGCCACCAAGTTTTCTGTGTGTGTTACCGAAGGCCAAGACAAGCTTCCTACGCTATACTGGTTACCAAAACTTCATAAAAGACCTTACAAAGCACGGTTTATTGCAAATTCTAGCTCTTGCACTACCACTGAACTTTCTAAATTATTAACTTCCTGTCTTACTGCTATTAAAATGCATGTGATTAAATATTGTGATAAAGTCTTTGAAAGATCAGGAAGAAATCTGTTTTGGTCTATAAAAAATTTGAGTGAGGTTTTAAATAAATTGAAATCCAGACATTTTCGTGCTTCAAGTGTGTCTACTTACGATTTTTCTACTCTTTACACTACACTTCCTCATAATCTTATAAAAGAAAAGCTTAATGATTTAACTGAATGGGCTTTTCACAGAGAAGATTCTCTCTATCTTGCATGTGATGTCAGAAATGCATTTTTCACTTCTAAACAGCATAAGAATTATACACTTTGGTCATTTCAGAAAGTGTGTGATGCCCTCACCTTTCTACTTGACAATATTTATATTAGATTCGGTACCAAGTTATTTAGACAAATTGTGGGTATTCCGATGGGTACGAATTGTGCACCTCTTGTGGCTGATCTGTTCTTGTATTGTTATGAAAGAGACTTCATGTTGTCGCTTTCCATTGATAACCAATCTGAAATTATTGAAGCTTTTAGCTCCACTTCTAGATATTTAGACAATTTATTAAATATTGATAATACCTATTTCTTTGGTTTGATCAGTCAGATTTACCCCCCAGAACTTCAGTTAAATAAAGCAAATTCTTCTGATGCCGAGGCCCTGTTTTTGGATTTACATCTATCTATTGTAGATGGGTTTGTTTCGTGCAAAATTTATGATAAACGCGATGACTTTGATTTTGAAATTGTAAATTTTCCTTTTTTGGATGGTGATGTTCCTCGTGCGCCATCCTATGACGTTTATATTTCGCAATTAATTTGATTTGCTAGAGTGTGTAGTCATGTAACTGACTTCAACACTCGCAATAAATTATTAACCGCTAAACTCCTTAATCAGGGTTATCGGTACCATAAACTACGCAAAGCCTTTTCAAAATTTTATAGATGCCATTCTGATTTAATTTCAAAATTCAATATTGGACTTAAATCTCTTCTGCAACAAGGTCTATCGGAACCCGAATTTTATGGTGACTTAGTATATAAATTCAGAAAAATATATAACCGCAATGACTTCAGCACCCAATTTCGTAAAATCATTCTTCGATATAAAAAGATTGGGTACAACATGGATGTTATACGACAGACTGCATGCATGGTAGTTAACCCAATCACGGTTGGCAACTTTGCTTCCCTCTTTAATTGCACGCCGGTGGGTCAGGCCTCAGATTCTATGACGGCTCCAACGTAAAGGCTTATTGAGAATTAGAGAGATCTAATTCAAGGTAATGTTGGTTGGTGCCTGATGCTCTGTTTCTGGTCGGGCCCATCGGAGTCTAACTGTTGGTTTTCTTTTGTTCCAGCATTTCAGTGGTTTCTTGCTGTCGAGTCCTCACCGTTGTCCTAACTATGTGGTTCTTTGATTTTTTGTATTCACGGAGATGTTGCACTGATGAGTTAGGAGGCCTTCATGTGGACTGAACAAATTATTTGTCTAAATCGCAACAGAAGTAGGGGCGAGGATTGTGGCCACGTAAAATCGATTTAAGCCCCCCAGTGGAAATCTTTCCACTGACCGTTCCAAGGCGGTTCTTCTGTGGTGGTTTATTTATGGTGTTGTTTGTTACTTGTTGTGTGTATCACTTGTGTCTTTTTATTTTGGATGGCTGTATGGCCATTTTGTGGGAAAGTGACTGTCCTTATGGCCTTCCTTTGTTTGGGTTTCCATTATGGTCTGGTCGCTCAATGTTTGTGTTTCTTTCCCTTTGGTGTCTTTGATGGGTGGAGTTAATTGTATCCATTCCTGATCTTTGTTTTACTTCTACTTTGGAAAGGTTCAGAGGTCAGCGATGCTAAAGGCATCAGGTTGTTTGAACAGTACCAGCACAGAAGCTTTGGAAGCCTTGACAAACACCAAGCCTATAGACCTACAGCTGAAGATAAGACAAGCACAAGAAGTCATCAGAATCAGTGCCAAGTATGAAGATGATCCTCTCAGGGAAGAGTTTGATGAATGGATAGGGGGGGGGATAAGACTGTGGGTAGAAGAGCTACTATTTTTCATTTATTGATGTCTAGGTTTAGGGAATTTAAGGAAATGTTAGAGTTTGAGAACATTGAGAAGGAATTCAGATACACCAAGGAATTGATGGGGCTCATCAAAAAGACAGGAAGTGTACACAAGGAAGAATTCACATTCTCCAAGGAAGAACAGAAAGAAAATATATTAGAGCTACTAAGCAATTGTGATAAAAATGATGTATTAATGTTCACAGATGGATCAGCATTAGGTAATCCCGGTCTGACTGGAGCTGGTGCTTTGGTCTACCTAGAGGTTTACTCCAGCACACCAGTTTTGATGAACAAGGGAGCAAGGTTGGCAAAAACCCAGGTTTTATGAGTATTGCCCACCCCGGCGGGTAATACTGGGAAAACCCGGGTAATAAAGGGCAATACTGGGTAATACCAGGCAATACTGGTGTCACATTTGTCAGGGCGATAAGAAATGTATTAGTTTGACCTAAAAATAATATGAATCAGGACTTAAGTATCAATTGCTAATAAATTCAAAAGTCCCAAATTATTCTATCCAGTTCAAAACTAAAAGTGAAACTTCTGAAAAAGAGTATATTAAAGTTTAAAAGTATAATACTAACATTTGCAAAGTCTGTGATCATGCACCTACAGTGAGGGATTACCTGTATTTATACCTATTGTTAAACCAACAATATAAACCTAATATACCTGTTGGTGAGCAGTTTTTACAAAAATCCAAACTAAGCTGAAAAATAAACTTGGAATGCAAAAGTGTGCCAAATTAGTCTTCTGTTATAGGATGCTAAAAAAGGATAGGAGGAGGTGGAATGGTGACTCATGTACATTTAGATGATGCTGACTGTGTTGATGTTTATAATTTATATGCATCACCTGTGAAATCATAAAATAACCATGATAACATATTTGTTACGTTCAGCTGTAAATAAAAGTCAAATTTGCATTTATATTTTACCAATGTATCTGAGTCTGATACATGTATACTATAATGCCCTCTTCAATATATGACTGATATATGGCTCTACAATGCATTTAAGAATTAAGAAAACTTAAATTAGCAATAATACAATAAAACACACAGCTTCTTTTCAGTAAACCCATCCCAAAACCATATTACCCAGTATTGCCCAGATGAGGGAGTATTGCCCAGCCCGGGAAAAGCCGGGTTTTTCCCAGGCGGGTTTTCCCGGGCAGTCAATACTTTGCCAACCTTGCAAGGGAGTTTCTCCTATAGGTAACAATTATACTGGAGAATTGGTAGGTATACAGATCGGGCTAGAATTCTTGGCTGATCTAGACTTCAAAGGCAGAGTAGTCCATATTCTGACTGATTGTCAACCAGCTATTAAGACTGCTTTCAGTACAGAAATGCCAACTAAAAAGATTGAAACAGTTCTCAGCATCAAGGAGAGTTTAGCAAAGGTAAGGTATAGGGAGAATATTGTCAAAGTTCATTGGGTACCGAGACACAAAGATATTGAGGGGAATGAGTTGGCAGATCAACAAGCGAAGGCGGCAGCATCAGAGATGATTAAAAACAATGAGGTAAAACTGACCCTGGACAAGAAAGAAGCAGTACGGGAGTGTATATCACAGGGAAAGGAAAAATGGGAAAGAAGATACAAGTGCTCAGACAAAGTGAACGTATTGCAGGAAATATTTGGGGAAGTGGGAAAAAGGATCTGTCATGGAGATAGGGACAGAAGGACTTTCTCTGCAGTAAATCAGTTGCTGTGTGGACATTCAAACTTAAATGATCACCAGGCAAAGGTAAACAAAGATCTGTCAAGTTTGTGCGAGACATGCACCATGAAAGAGAATGTGGATCATTTTCTGTTCCACTATCAGAGATTTAAATCAGAAAGGGATACTTTAGAGTATAATGTTGAAGAGATTCTGGGCAGGGAGGAGGTGAAATTGGTAACAGACATTAACCTGAAAGTGTTGACAGGCATGACTGAAGACATAAGAAAGCAAGGAAGGAAGGAACTGACAGATGCACGGATGGAATTCATCAGGAGCACAAAAAGATTTTGAAGTGCATTGTAATATGAGTAGCATGTGTTTTTCACATAAGAAAATGTAGAAGTGACTTACTTAAGTACCAGGAGATTATAGGCAGCGATAAAATGCCTTATAGATACATGTATACAACAACAACAACAACATAGTTTTCAAAAAGGAGGTCAAATGTCAAGGTCAAAATTTATGGTACTTCTTGAAAGGTCTTGTGACAAGGAATGCACAAGTGAAATATGAAAGCCCTATCAGTTACCATTCAAAGGTTATGCTCAATGTTAAGGTTTTTGCAGACAGACAAACAAACAGACCAAAAACTATAGGCCCCAGAATCTTTGATTCCAGGAATCCGGGACGTTTCGACCCTGAGTCGTTTCGGCCCAAATTTGGACCTGGGTCGTTTCGGCCTATTTCGGTGGGTCGTTTCGGTCCGATTTTATTAGATAGCATTTTTTCTGTATAAAACATATTGATTAGTAATTATTATTTAAATTTGGCAAATTATTTCAACGACCTGTCACGATAGCCCTAATGAAGTGTTTAAAAATTCCTACTCATAGCCATGTTCCAGTTAGCACCAACGAGGAGGTGTGACTAGGACTTGATTATTATCTGCGAATGATCAGTATTTACAGTAAAATTCTGCTATTAAGATCACTTTCTAGACTTCTAAAAAGTGGTCTTATTAGCGGGGTGATCCCTTATAATGGAATTGGTGAAAAAAATATTGCTGGCAAGACTGATTTAAATATTTTTTTATGTGCACTGTGCCTATTTTATTGCTTTTTAGTAAATCTTGCTGTCTTTAACTTTACTGTTCTTTTCCTCATTATATGTAATTATAGGCAATGTTACACCAATAAAAATCACATTAATGATAACAATTGTTCCACAATAATCTTCTTTCTGAGAAAACAGAGCTGCACATTACCAAAATTATTAAAACTATTTTTATTCACCTAGCATAAAAAAATCTTGTCAAAACAACACACTGATTAGTACGGGTAAACTGCTGTTTTCCACACCTTTAGGGAAATGTGTGAACATTACCTAGATCTGTTGTAATGATGAGGAATCCTGCAAAAAATTATATTGACAAATGGACTGAGAGAATCAAATTAACTTGACTTGGCCAAAGTGGTCTCAATAAAGAACAGTAATGGTAGATTCAGTCTTTTGAAAGCGGTCTTAATACTGAATAGCAGGGTGGTCTTAATTAATTATGTAAGAAATAATTTGGATCTGGCGAAAACCGGTCTTGATAGCGGAGTGGTCCTAATATAGGAGTGGTCTTTTAGCAGAATTCTACTGTACTAGTATCAATGACATGCACATTTTGAGAACAGCATGCGAAATATTTGCTAAATGTAGCCTAATTATTTTATATGATCAGCCTGCATTTGTCGTTGTGATACCTTCAAAGACTTAATAACCTATACATACGTTCATTGTGATCATAGGCTACACAGTTTGAAAAAGCCATGGATCTGTTTTCTGAGCTATTAAAAACTGAACGATGTAATTATTTTATACAATCAGCCTGCATTTGTCGTTGTGATACCTTCAAAGCCTTAATAACCTATACATATGTTCATTTTGATCATAGTCTACACAGTTTGAAAAAGCCATCTGTTTTCTGAGCTATTAAAAACTGAACGATGCGATTATTTTTTATGATCAGCCTGCATCTTTCGTTGTGATACCTTCAAAGACTTAATAACCTATAAATCTGTTCATTGTGATCAGAGTCTACACAGTTTGAAAAAGCCCCCTATTTTCTGAGCTATTAAAAACTGAACAGATGTTATTATTTTATATGATCAGCCTGCATTTGTCGTTGTTGTACCTTCAAAGACTTAATAACCTATAAATCTGTTCATTGTGATCAGAATCTACACAGTTTGAAAAGCCCTCTGTTCCCTGAGCTATTAAAAACTGAACGAGCGAAGATAGCAAAAGCATGGGCTGATATCCGAGTCTACGCAGTTCGAAAAAGCACTCTGTTTTCTGACCTATTAAAGGCTTAAAACGAGTGAAGATAGCAAAAGCACAGGCTGATCTTCGACAAACAAAATATATATATACATGTAAATAAATTATATAAAAATCAGGCCGAAACAACCCACCAATTTGGCCGAAACGCCCCACCCCCGAAATTAGGCCGAAACGACCCAGGGACCGAAACGACTCAGGACCGAAACGTCCCGCGACCGATTCCAGGGCATAATAAAACTGAGTTCAATGAGGTTCCATTGACTGGAAGATCGGCCCCTTTCATGGAAAATATTGTTGTGTAATCAGCAGAAGTGATCAAGTTACTTAAAGGCTTGAACCTGTCTAAAGCTTTAGAATCTGATGAGCTTCATCCTAGAGTCCTGAAGGAACTAGCAAATGAGTTACATGTAGGTCCAGTTTTTGCACATCTTGTCCAACAATCTCTCAATACGGGTGAAATCTCCCCGCCTTCGCATGGTGGAGTCGGGGCTCGTAGGGGTGTGCACATTGTGGAAATGGATGATAGAAGGAATTAATTGTCTTCATTTTGGGCAGGCAGTGGTGTTCTCGAGAGCCTGCGCATGTGCGCAGTCTCGCCCGGACTGTATTGTTCCCCCCATGTCTGCAGGTTTTCAGGATGTGGCATCGCCGGGGGTAATCGGAAAGAAACTATCAGGAAAAAAAGATTGGAAAAAGTAACATTGTAGGTAGGCAAAAAAGTATCAGGAAAAAGTATCAGTTGATCAGGATACTTCTGTATGTTTTGATTTGTTTTTCAGTTTAATAATCAATTTTGCAACCTATCTCTGTAACCCTTGCTTTATAAAAGGGTTGAGAGGTCACTTCATCTCATATTTATCCTGCAAAACCTGGAGTGTATGTAATTTACACCTGCGGTAATGGGATACCAAAGTCGTTAAAAATGGCACTAGCTGCTCCTTGCTTGGCACTCAGATTTACGGGGTACTGCTAGGACTGGTCGACCCAGTGTCAGGATAATGTGACTGGGTGTGGTATCATTTAATATGTCTGGGACATGATACTTCAGTGAGGCAGCACTATAAAAGTGAGCATTGAGCTCCCTGTCGCAACCAGACAACGTCGTGATATGACTGAAAAATTGTTGAAAGTGATGTTAAACACGAATTCACGCACACCTGCGGTAATGGCCAAGTATGGCCGACGCATTATCAGTAGAAAGAAAGAAAGAGTCGGTCATATCTGGCCATCACCTCAGAGACTCCAAAATTTTACAAAAGCTATCATAAATTGGACAAAAATTAGCCTGGCACTGCCTATTTCCGCGGCACTTACGACCATACAGTCAGTAATAAGAAAAGCATCTAAATATCAATAAAATTATGCATAAATGATGTCACTATATTTATTCAAATCCTCCTTACATGCCATCAATTGTCATTTTTCAGTAACAATTCCTGACATTTCCCCATGCAAACAATACCACCCAGACAGTCGCCATATTGAAGCTGACGTCATAATCCCGCGTTAATTTCAAACATCTGTCTGCGGTGACCTTGGTGTATCTAGACGAGGTGTGTTTACTTTTCAATCATAAATATTAATATGCAGACGATCAAGATGTGTCAAATTTTTAAGTTATTTTCTATTTATTTCTTATAATAAAAGGGATATTTGTAGGAGGGGGTTAGCAGGTTGGTGTGTTTTATACTGTTGTTCTCCACAATTTTTTTCCAATCACAACTTGCCGATGAATGGATCATTTTGGATTTTATATGGATGACAGTTTAGTGCAACTCTTCCGTGACGGATTTGCATACCGCTGGGTGGCGCTTCTATTTGTTTACTGGGAAAACATGGTTTACCGCGAGAATACGCATGCCGCGAGAATATGCAGTTCCAGAATAGCATCAAAATGAGGGAGTCACAGAATCAGAATTGTTACTGGTGACACGTCAGAATCAGAATTGTTACTGGTGACACGTCAAATGACATTCATACACCAGGACTTGTGATGTGGGAAGTTAGTCCCTAGCTCTAACCAAAGAGGTAAATTTAGCTACACGATCATCAGCACCTTCAGCTGTCGAAATAATCGAATCGGGAAGGGCATTCCAATCTCTAATGGTTCTGGGGAAGAACGACTCTTTATAAATGTCAGTTCTTGCGCTAAGGGTCTGAAACGCCAACGAATGGCGATTTCTACAGTGTCTAGCTGGGGGAACAAGGTCATCTGTTGGAATGCTGGCAGCACCCTTTAGACCTTTGTATAAAAGGATTAGCCTACTGTCTTTTCTCCTTTTCTTGAGAGACTCCCACTTTAATTTTCCAAGTATTCCAGTCATGCTCCCAGTTTCAAAGCAGTAACTGCCTGTTACAAATCTAGCAGCTTTATTCTGAACTTTCTCAATTTCATCATTAAGGACCACTCCACTGGGGTCCCAGATACAACTACCATATTCCAAGATTGGGCGAACAAGACCTTCATATGCTGCCTCTTTTACATCCTGAGGGCACTGATGAAAACTTCGCCTCAGGAAACCAAGCGTTCTATTTGCCTTAGTACACATGTTGCTAATAATAGTATTCCATCTCAAGTTGTGTGAGATTGTCACTCCAAGGTATTTAATGGAGTCCACATTCTCGAGGACCGTTCCCTCTAAGGTGTAAGAAGCCTCAACTTTATTAGATCTCTTCCTAGTTATCTGCATAAAATTGCATTTAACTGGCTGAAATCTCATGCCCCATTTACGTGCCCAACATCCTAATCTATCTATGTCAGCCTGAAGTTTCAATGAGTCATCTGTATCTCTAATTTCCCGGTAACAAACACAGTCATCTGCGAAAAGTCTTATTTCTGAGTCAATGTCAGTGGAAATATCATTGATGTACAGGGAGAACAAAAGTGGACCAAGAACGGTCCCTTGCGGGACTCCAGACAAAACTGGAGCCCACTCCGAAGATTCACCATTAACAACAACCCGCTGTTTTCTGTAGCAAAGAAAGGAATCTATCCATTTTAGGGTCTTTCCCCCAATTCCATAACCAAATAACTTAGATTTAAGTAGTTCATGAGGAGGGGTGTCAAAAGCCTTCTCGAAGTCCAGAATAAATGTGTCCACCTGTCCCCCTTTGTCCAAGATTTTTGCCCAGTCATTAATAACTGTGCTTAGCTGAGTTTCACAACTGTGCCTTTTCCTAAATGCATGTTGTCTGTCTGACAAAAGTTTATGTTCGTCCAAGTGGGCCATGATGTTTTAGCAGACTAAATGTTCCAGCAATTTACACAGAACACAAGTCAGAGACACAGGGCGATAATTGCGGGCAAGAGCCCTATCTCCTTTTTTGTAGAGTGGACAAATGTTTGCTAAGAGCCATTCTTTGGGGATTTCACCCGTATCAAGAGACTGTTGAAACAAGTGTGCAAAAACTGGACCCAACTCATTTGCTAGTTCAGGACTCTGGGATGAAGCTCATCAGGTCCTAAGGCCTTACTGGGGTTTAAGCCTTGAAGTAATTTGATCACTCCTGCAGCTGTCACAACAATATTATTCATGAATGGGGCCGATCTTCCAGTTAATGGGACCTCCGTGAACTCAGTTTTCTACCAAGTTATTCACATACAAATCATGCTGATTTTTTATATCAGTCTTGATTTCACATCTCAAGTTTTCAAATTTTGTCCGGAGTTTACCACTTCCCGTCTTTTTTGCCTTTGCATGAATCTTATTCCTTCTGCGAATTTTCCTTCTTATCTCTGGAGTGATCCAGGGAATAGAAGATACAGCCCTACTAGTTTTTGAGGGGATATGATTTTCGGCCGAAGTATGAATGAAAGAAGTTATCAAATCAAAATTTTCCTGTACAGACTGAGCATCTGAATGACCATTAAAGTAATTCTCCTTTGCAAATCTGAGTGCATCCTTCCTCATAGTTTCATAGTCACCTTTCTGATATGAGTACACCTTGCTCCGAGGTTTCTTTATTGGTGGGATGTGAATTTTTAAATATCCGGAGACAACATCGTGGTCACTTAGTTTATCTGGGGAATGAATGTCTTTGAATTGTCCTGGCAAAGTCGTAAGGATCAGATCCAATGTGTTCTTATCACGAGTGGGGAAGTTACAGTGCTGTAGGCTAATTCTGCGCACTTAAGACTTTGAGCTTTTGTTTCATCCATTCCAGGGATCTAAAACCTATTTTGCAGCACTATGCTATACAGTTGTCTTAGCTTGTTAAAAGACAATAGCAACCTTTAATTTCTCTGGTGCAGTTATGTTGTGGTCTGTCTTTAAATAGACACACCCCCATGTTAAGATGCCATCACTTTTGTCTGCTAATTCCGCGCACCCAAACAATAACATCCAGTCAAGATACAATACTTTAGACAAGGAAAGATGTTGTGTTGTTATACTTGATTTGTCATGTGTTTATTAAATGCTGATGGTCCAGTTGGTTGAAAAAAATAGATGTCTGTAAAAAAAAAAATCAAAATTAAGTTAGGGCCTATGGCGCTCATTAAGCCTGATTCAGGTAAAAACAAAAAATACATTTCTTTCGCCCAGTTTACCCCCCAAGTGTCATCCAAAATAATATTTGAAGCTTTGTTTTGATACCTGTCAAAGAAAATTGAAAAGATTTAATCAGGTTCATTTAATTTTGAAATAATCCCAATGCGCCGAATTGGCAGATGCGCAGAATTAGCCTACATGACTGTAACAATTTGTTCAAGGCCATGATCGTTCATAATGTCAATTAATGTTTGTCCTTCAGACTGACATTCATACACCTGATGAGGGCGGTATCACAGGTATGCATAGGTCCTGCTGTGTGAACGTCATTTGACGTGTCACCAGTAACAATTCTGATTGTTTCACTTACTTAAGCGCCTGTTTTTCTGTTGTGCTCATAGCTGAAACTTGGTCATCCAAAATTAACAGCAAAATTACTGCTACTGTTAAATAAAAAGCCATCCTCTGGTAGTGCATTTTGAAGAATATGAAAATTAACTGCTTTCTGCTTCAAATCATTTACTGGTTCCATTCAATTTAGCTTAGAATTTGTCATTTTCTGGACAACTGTCAAATTGTTTGTTCCTGATCTGCCATGTTGTCAAATTAGGGTGCGCTGACTCACCGGAATTGACCGAAACGGGGCGAATACTAATGTCCGGAAATTGTCCGGGAAATGTCCGGAAAAAGCGGGGTAGTGGTGCGTTATCCCTAATGTCTCCACTTCGGGTGGTCAGAAATTAATAAAATTAATATCAAATAAATTAATATCAAATAAAATTTTAAGCTCCATTCTAAAAGATAAATAAAAATTATTTTTCATTTTTAACATTTTAAGGGTCCATTTCTGAAGTTAATTTGTCCGGGAAATTCCCGGATTGTGACCTGGATGATTGGGTAGTGGTGCCTAAACCCCAATATCTCGACTTCGGGTGGTCAGAAATTAATAAAAATAGTATCAAAATCTTTAGCTCCATTCTAAAACATTATTGAAAATTATTTTTCATTTTTAATATTTTAGGGGTCCGTTTTTTATGTTGATTTGTCTGGGAAATTCCCGGATTGTGTCCTGGATCTTGTGGGTGGTGGTGCCTTCTCCCTAATATCTCCACTTCGGGTCGTCAGAAATTAATGAAATTAGTATCAGATAATTATAAATAATGCATGTCTTGTGCTCATTATAAGCGCCTCACTGAGGCGACTCACTGAGGCGATTCTAATGAGTGCACACAACATGACTTTATTTTATAGAAGTTCACAAAGATGTAATAAATTATCTTAAATTACGACTCAAGACCTAGATGGCAAACAGTGTAGAACTTGATCAAAGGTTTAACCCATATATACCTAGCGACCCATTGGTGGGACATTGGCAAACAGAGTATATCTTGATCAAAGGTTTAACCCATATATGCCTAGAGTCCCAATTGTGGGACACTGGCAAACAGTGTAGATCCAGATCAGATATTTAATCCATATATGCCTAGCATCCCATTTGTGGGACATTGGCAATTATAGTAGACCCAAATGATCAGACGCTGCAAAATTTGGCGTCTGATCTGGGCCGCAAAAATGCGGTTTCTGATCTGAGTCTACACTGTTTGCTTAAACAACGACTGAATTTAACCGCATACATTTCTTGCTGGCGATGAATTAGGTGTACGGGCTTTGAATGATTTACGGACCATTATGATCAGACGCTGCAAACTTGGCGTCTGGGCCATAAAATGTGGCATCTTTTTTTTTTTGATTTGGGTTTTACGGCCCTTTCAAGATTATTTCACTCATATCGAGCCGATCGTTAATCATAGGTGGGCGAAAACCGGAGTACCCGGAGAAAAACCACCAGACCTTCCGTTGCAGAACTTGGCGTCTCACACGTGACCCGAGCGAGGCTCGAACCCACGGCGGTGAGAGACCTAATGACTAAGAGTCAGCGCTCTTATCCATTAGGCCACGGAGGCCCGTATAAAAATGTGGCATCTGATCTGACTCTACACTGTTTGCTTAAACAACGACGAAATTGAGCCGCATCCATTTTTTTTGCGCGCGATGAATTAGGTGTACACACTTTGAGCGATTTCATGGGCCATTAATTTTCTAACGAGATTAAACATGTGTTGAGTTAATTGCTTTAACTCATAATAAGTTGACGTATGCTGCATACCGGGATTGAAATAGTAGAAAGTGACTTCCATAAAAGTTGTGTCCAATTGATATTTTGAACGAATGCTGTTATTTTGTTTGTTTGAATTGGGATTAAACATGTAGTTTATTATCATTTTTCTTTATTTCTGCTAAAAATCGAAAAGTAACCATACTGTACGTTTTAAGCAGAGATCTAGAAAATGTAAATTTAGCAACCCTTATATGAAATTCCGATAAAACAAAAATATATCCCATATTTTTTTACATTTCTGCTCTAAACAGAGAGTATACGAACTCCACAGAACGGTGGGACGGTTTCAACGAGTACCCACAACCTATGTTTTTGAGCAGAAAAATGGAACAAATCTATACCCCTGTCCAACAATAACCGAATTCTAATGATTCTGGGAATTTTGCAATAGCGAACGTGGTAGGGTTTTGTTTTGCTCCGGAATCATTTAACACTGGAATAATACTCGGCGTGTCAAAAATGAGACAGCATTTAGTTGAATATTTGGAAAATGAAAAAAATGCTAGCGTTTCCGGAAGGAAAAGATACACGCAGGCGTAAACTTTATTTCTTCACTTGTAAAATCGTAAAAATTTCAGTCTGGTGCTTCTGTAAAATGCCTGAGTGTATTTATAGTGGTCCGTAAAATCACTCAAAGTCCGTACACCTAATTCATCGCCAGCATTTTGCGGCCCAGATCAGATGCCACATTTTGCAGGTCTACACTGTTTGCATATGTCCCACAATTGGGACGCTAGGCAAAGATGGGTTAAATATCTGATCTGGACCTACACTGTTTGCCAATGTCCCACAAATGGGACTCTATGCATATATGGGTTAAACCTTTGATCAAGATCTACACTGTTTGTCAATGTCGCACCAATGGGATGCTAGGCGTATATGGGTAAAACCTTTGATCAAGTTCTACACTGTTTCCCAAGTAGGTCTTGAGCCGTAATTAAAGGTCAATTATTATATCGTTGTGATTTTTCATAAAATAAAGTCATGTTGTGTGCACTCATTAGAATTGCCTCATTGAGGCGCTTATAATGAGCACACGACATGCATTATTATCATTATTTGATACTAATTTCATTATTTTCTGACGACCCGAAGTGGAGATATTAGGGAGAAGGCACCACTACCCACAACATCCAGGGCAAAATCCGGAAATTTCCCTGACAAATCAACTTAAAAGACGGACCCCTAAAATATAAATAATGAAAAATAATTTTTAATAATATTTTATTATGGAGCCAAAAATTTTATTTGATACTAATTTGTATTAATTTCTGACCACCCGAAGTCGATATATTAGGGTTAATGCACCACTATCCCCAACATCCAGGTCACGATCCGGGAATGTCCCGGACAAATTAACTTCAGAAATAGACTCTTAAAATGTTATAAATGAAAAATTATTTTTAATATTTTTTAGAATGGAGCTTTAAATTGTATTTCATATTAAGTTTATTAATTTCTGACCCCCCGAAGTGGAGATATTAGGGATAACGCACCACTACCCCCCATTTCCCGGACATTTTCCAGACAATTTCAGGACATTTTCCGGACATTTTCCGGACAATTCCCGGACATTAGTGTGCACCCCGAAATGGGCCGACTAGCCGAAACGGACCTGGAATAACCGGAACGGACCTTCAAGTTGTGATCCACCGGAAAGACCGAAATCACCGAAATCCATCGAAATCACGACAATATCCTGATTCTTTCCCCTAGGGGAAGGCTTAAATATTATGTAAGAGAAAACCACCAAATGCTCTATTTTATATTCATCAGTGTCAATCAGACGCTTGCAGACTGGTTAACACGGTACTTTTTTTCAGCTTGGGAGAAAACGTATAGGGGAGAGAATCAGGAACAATATATACCCGCTGCAAAGAAAAAAAAAACAAACATTCTTTCCATGCATTGCAGGGGAGGTATCCCCCAGTGTCTTTTAATTATTTTGACCCCATTTTGATTAATATCAGTCTTTGAATCGACTGCCTATTCGAAATTCGCAAAATTGCAGTATGTTTCCTCTGGCTTTCTTTACAGGGTCACTGATGAGGCTTTATTAGCCGAAACTTCGTAGTATGACCCATTTTCTTTCTTATGAATGGTTTCATTGCTCTTAAAGGAACTCACTTTTGATTTTTATTTGAAAGGGTCTTCTTTGGGGTTCCATACCATAGAGAAAAGGGGCATGGCAAACTTTTGGGGTAATGAAAGATATCGAAGAATTGAAAGATTTCTTACAGGGGAGAAAACGTATAGGGGAGAAAACGTATAGGGGAAAGAATCAGAAATATTATGTTAGAGAAAACCACCAAATGCTCTATTTTCTATTCATCAGTGTCAATCAGACGCTTGCAGACTGGTTAACACGGTACTATTTTTTTCAGCTGGGGAGATAACGTATAGAGGAGAGAACCAGGAACAATATATAGCCTGTGCAAAGAGAAAAAAAACATTCTTTCCATGCATTGTAGGGGAGGTATCCCCCAGTGTCTTGAAAGGGTCTTCTTTGGGGACCCATACTATAGAAAAAAGGGGCATGGCAGACCTTTGGGGTAATGAAAGATATGGAAGAATTGAAAGATTTCTTACAGGGGAGAAAACGTATGGGGGAAAGAATCAGGAACAATATATACCTGCTGCAAAGAGAAAAAGAAAATCTTTCCATGCATTGCAGGGGAGGTATCCCCAAGTGCCTTCACCTTTCTACTTGACAATATTTATATTAGATTCGGTACTAAGTTATTTAGACAAATTTTTGGTATTCCGATTGGTACGAATTGCGCACCTCTTGTGGCTGATCTGTTCTTGTATTGTTATGAAAGAGACTTCATGTTGTCGCTTTCCATTGATAATCAATCTGAAATAATTGAAGCTCCACTTCTAGATATTTAGATGATTTATTAAATATTGATAATACCTATTTCGATGGTTTGATCAGTCAGATTTAGCCCCCAGAACTTCAGTTAAATAAAGCAAATTCTTCTGATACCGAGGCCCCGTTTTTGGATTTACATCAATCTATTGTAGATGGATTTGTTTCGTGCAAAATTTATGATAAACGCGATGACTTTGATTTTGAGATTGTAAATTTTCCTTTTTTGGATGGTGATGTTCCTCGTGCGCCATCCTATGGCGTTTATATTTCGCAATTAATTCGATTTGCTAGAGTGTGTAGTCATGTAACTGACTTCAACACTCGTAATAAATTATTAACGGCTAAACTCCTTAATCAGGGTTATCGGTACCATAAACTACGCAAAGCCTTTTCAAAATTTTATAGACGCCATTCTGATTTAATTTCAAAATTCGGTATTGGACTTAAATCTCTTCTGCAACAAGGTCTATCGGAACCCGAATTTTATGGTGACTTAGTATATAAATTCAGAAAAATATATAGCCGCAATGACTTCAGCACCCAATTTCGTAAAATCATTCTTCGATATAAAAAGATTGGGTACAACATGGATGTTATACGACAGACTGCATGCATGGTAGTTAACCCAATCACGGTTGGCAACTTTGCTTCCCTCTTTAATTGCATGCCGGTGGGTCAGGCCTCAGATTCTATGACGGCTCCAACGTAAAGGCTTATTGAGAATTAGAGAGATCTTATTCAAGGTAATGTTGGTGGTGCCTGATGCTCTGTCTCTGCTCGGGCCCATCGGAGTCTAACTGTTGGTTTTCTTTTGCTCCAGCATTTCAGTGGTTTCTTGCTGTCGAGTCCTCACCGATGTCTCACCTCTGTGGTTCTTTGATTGTTTGTGTTCACGGAGATGTTGCACTGATGAGTTAGGAGGCCTTCATGCGGACTGAACAAATTATTTGTCTGAATCGCGACGGAAGTAAGGGCGAGGATTGTGGCCACGTAAAATCGATTTAAGCCCCCCCCCCCCAGTGGAAATCATTCCACTGACCGTTCCAAGGCGGTTCTTCTGTGGCGGTTTATTTATGGTGTTGTTTGTTATTTACTGTGTGTATCACTTGTGTCTTTTTATTTTGGATGGCCATATTGCCATTTTGTGGGAAAGTAACTGTCCTTATGGCCTTCCTTTGTTTAGGTTTCCATTATGGTCTGGTCGCTTAATGTTTGTGTTTCTTTCCCTTTGGTGTCTTTGGTGGGTGGAGTAAGTTAATTGTATCGATTCCTGATCTTTGTTTTACTTCTACTTTGGTTATTCATGCGTGCAATGAATTCCTCTTTTATAGGTTGTATGTCATGTTTACTGTATATTCTCAATCATTCCCCAGCTTGCCTTAGCTGTATGCGTAGATGAATATGATAACAGTTTGATATAACTTCTAATGATTCATTGCTGGAATTCGAAAGAAACCCTGCTGCTTTGAGAAGAGCTGCTCTTTGTACTTGATTAAATTCTTTTGATGCTTTATCTGTAGCTGTCGATAAAGTGGCAACTCCATTGTCCATTGTTGGCATAAGTAGTGACCTATAGAGTCTCATAAATGTCTCTTGGGAGCATCCTCTGTTAGTGTTGATAAAATGCTCTATGTTTTTCAAAGCCTTGAACCACTTTTTTTTTCTTTCTTGTATGTGCATGTTGAAGTCAAGATTATCAACATCAGTGATACCTAGCACTTTTTTATGCGGCACTTGCTCTATAATTTTTTGTCCCTAATTCTCAAACATAATACTGGTTTTGTCACATTCGGAGGTGGAAAAACAACTGCTTGTGTTTTCCCTGTTTCTATTTGCATAGTCCATTTTGGGCACCAGTTATTTATTTGTTCATCACAATCTTCTATCACCTGCGCTGCTACCTGGTCCACATTTGAGCCGTGAGACAACACTGTGCTGTCATCCGCAAATTCAGCATGAAGTTTTGATTTGACATTTTCCATCGCATCGCTGGTATACAGATTACAAAGAAGTGGAGATAAAACTTAACCTTGGGGAATACCGACCTTGTGGCCATGTAAAATCGATTTAAGCCCCCCAGTGGAAATCTTCCACTGACCGTTCCAAGGCGGCTCTTCTGTGGCGATTTATTTATGTTGTTGTTTGTTACTTACTGTGTGTATCACTTTTGTCTTTTTATTTTGGATGGCCATATGGCCATTTTGTGGGAAAGTAACTGTCCTTATGGCCTTCCTTTGTTTAGGTTTCCATTATGGTCTTGTCGCTTAATGTTTGTATTTCTTTCCCTTTGGTGTCTTTTATGGGTGGAGTAAGTTAATTGAATCAATTCCTGATCTTTGTTTTACTTCTACTTAGATGTCTGCCATTTTTTATTTCTTTAATTATTTAACTCTTGTATAAACAATAACCGTCAGTAAATTAAATATGCAAATCAAAGGCGCCGAAATCACACTAAGTATTGGCAGTATGTACTATTAATCGAATCAGTATTAAAGCATAGCTTAATAATATTGATTTAGTATATAAATTCAGAAAAAAATATATATACTTGCAATGACTTCAGCACCCTATTTTGTAAAATCATTCCACGATATAAAAAGATCGGGTACAACATTAATGTTATATGACAGACTGCATGCATGGTAGTTTACCCAATCGCGGTTGACAACTTTGCTTCCCTCTTGCACGGCGGTTGGTCAGGCCTCAGATTCTATGACGGTTCCAGCGTAAAGGCTTACTGAGAATTGAATTAGAATTTAATTTTATGTAATGCTGGTTGGTGCCTGATGCTCCGTCTCCGGTCGGGCCCATCGGAGTCTAACTGTTGGTTTTCTTTAGCTCCAGCATTTCAGAGCTTTCTTGCTGTCGAGTCATCACCGTTGTTTAATCTCTGTGGTTGAATGATTTTTGTGTTCACGGAGATTTTGCACTGATGCGTTAGGAGGCCTTCATGCGGACTGAACGAATTATTTGTTTAAATCACGACGGAAGTAATGGTGAGGATTGCGGCCGCGTAAAATCGATTTAAACCACCACCCACCCCCTCCCAGTGGAATTCATTTCACTGACCGTTCCAATGCAGTTCTTCTGTCGTGGTTTATTTTTTATGAATTGTCTTTGAGTGTGTTTACGTATCGCTTTGTTTTTTGATATTAGTGTTTTTTTTTTTTTTCGATAGCCAATTGGCCATTTTGTGGGAAAGGGTGGGAAAGTAACTGTCCTTTTGACTTTCCGCTTTTGATGTTTCCATTAGGGTCTAATTATTTCATGTCTGTGCTTCTTTCCCTTTGATGTCTCTTTGACGGAAGCTGTGGGTTAATTGTATCGATTCCTGATCATTGCCTTCACTTCTACTTTTTGGGGCCACTCACTCAGTCTGAACCAGTAACTTCATAATGTCAATTAAATTTTTAAGGCTGCAGATGATTTATGTTTTGATTTCGGTGATTTCTATGGCGATTCCCCGACTAAACCCGTCCCAACCAAACCAAACATGACCGAATACAACAAAACCGTATCCTACCATGTCTTTTCCAATCCTATCCAATCATACAATGGTGATTTCTGACCACCCCAGGGTGACATATGCGTGAAAATGTTCCAGAGGAATCCAGCGCATTATTGGAAGATAAAGATGATTATGTGTTGATTTCGGTTATTTTCATGAGGACCCCTCCCCCTACCAAACCCATCCCTACCAAAGACAACCAGACCAAATCCAACAAAACCCTACCCTACCAAGTCTTTCCCAACCCTATCCAATCATACAATGGTGATTTCTAAGCTACCCAGGGTGATTTCTGTGGTGATTTCCTTGATTTTTTTGGTGATTTCAGTGATTTCGATAGATTTCGGTGATTTAGGTCTTTCTGGTCGGTATAGCTAAACAGCGAAAGGAAGCTTCCTTTCGCGAAAGGAAGATTTTTCTACGAAAGGAAGGTATTTCTGAGGTACTAGGAGCGCATTTACATATAAAAGGGTATCATATATAGTGATTTAATTGGAATATGGTATTTAACCAAAGTTGGGGCATTGACTGGACCTTTTATTTCGACTGGACCTTTTATTTCTCGAAAGGAAAGTTCATTTCGTGAAAAGAAGGTTTTGTCTACAATAGGAGTGAGTGAGTGTTTCAGTTTTACGTCCCACCAACAGCTAAGGTCGTACGGAGATGGGACCTCGGTTTAAAGACTCATCCGAAAGTCTGTAGAACCCCGGGATCGATCCTGCGACCCCTGGTTTACAAGGCGAGTAGCATAACCACTACACCACGGAGGCTTCTTTTGTCTACAATAGGATGATTGTGTTTGCGAAAGGAAGGTTTTGTTTATGAAAGAAATGTTTTATTATTATATATTATTGTATATAGCGTTGCACTCATATATTTTCTACAAAATTACCAAATTTCGAAACGAAGGTTTTGTCTACGAAAGGAAGATTTTGTCTGCGAAAGGAAGGTTTTGTCTACGAAAGGAAGGTTTTGTCTACGAAAAGAAGGCTTTTCTACACACACACAAAAATGTTTAATAATAATAATATTTTTTTCATTGGAAATTACCAAATTTCAAAGTGAATGTTTTGTCCACGAAAAAAAAATAGTAAGAGGTGTTTTTATTTTTTGGTTTTTGAAAGAAAAATCAGTGCAATTTTGTTAGAACATAAACTTAATTTGGTATTTGAAAGTAGAATCTCTTTGTTTTCAAAATACATTTACCCAAGGCCTTATTTTCCGTACTCTGATTCTTTTGTATCATGTGCATTCGCGCAGTCTGATCGGAAGTCAAATCAACAGACGGAAATCATCCCTTGCTACGGGTCTAATTAGACGCACAGGTAAAGAGCTCCGGCTCATTATATAATACATTGAATGTGGATTAACGAGAATACCTGTTAAAGCTTAAGCATATTTGGATAATTGGACCAATTATTGACACGTGCCTTATGTCATTTAACCCTTTAACATGTCAATCACAACAATCGTCGTCTGCTTTGTTGTCAAAATTGCAAACATTGTGGTCCCAGATCAGACGGCTCCTTTAAAGCTGGTGGTGATTTTTATGTGCAAAAATATAATTGCTTGCAAAAAGGTGCAGACAAAAAAAAAAAAAAAAAAAAAATCGGCGTTAACACACCTCGTGTCATATTGACCCAAATATAAGTATTTATTGATTAAATGAGTGAAATAAGAGCAAACCAGTCATAAAAACAGAGCAAAATATTGGGCTATTCATTATCTTTCCATTTTTTTTTTTTCGTTCTAAAATTTCTTGGTTTACCCCATTTCCACTTAAGTGTTTCATAAGTATCCCTATATACATAAAATACCACCGTAGGCCTCATAAATATCTTCCTTTCGCCCAATACCTTCCTTTCGCGGAAAGGAAAATAAACATTTGCTTTTATTCCCGCATGTCTATTATTATTATCATTATTATTGTGGAGCGTGATAGCTCAGGGGTTAGTGCACTTGCCTCTGATGCTAGAGGTCCCGGGTTCGATACCCGGCAGGGCGATAAAATTTCGGTGTCCGAACACGCTCCATTGGCATCATTTGCAAGGATGAATGTCATAAAGTGCACCGTCCTTCGGATCGGGACGTTAACTGAAGGCCCCCTGTGCAGGGAGAACCATCCCCTGTGCAGGTTTAAGAGCCCTACCGTAATTACATGATAACTGTGTAAGCTTTCATCCTGCAAAGTAGAAGTAAAGCAAAGATCAGGAATCGATACAATTAACTTACTCCACCCATCAAAGACACAAAAGGGAAAGAAACACAAATATTAAGCGACCAGACCATAATGGAAACTTAAACAAAGGAAGGTCATAAGGACAGTCACTTTCCCACAAAATGGCCATATGGCCATCCAAAATAAAAAGACACAAGTGATACACACAGTAAGTAACAAACAACACCATAAATAAACCGCCACAGAAGAACCGCCTCGGAACGGTCAGTGGAATGATTTCCACTGGGGGGCTTAAATCGATTTTACGTGGCCACAATCCTCGCCCTTACTTCCGTCGCGATTTAGACAAATAATTTGTTCAGTCCGCATGAAGGCCTCCTAACTCATAATTGCAACATCTCCGTGAACACAAAAAATCAAAGAACCACAGAGGTGAGACAACGATGAGGACTCGACAGCAAGAAACCACTGAAATGCTGGAGCAAAAGAAAACCAACAGTTAGACCTGGAGTGTATGTAATATACACCTGCGGTAATGGTCAAATGTGACCGACGCAGTATCAGAAGATAGATAGATAGATTATTTATTTTTGAAAAAGTACCCCATATCCACTAAACTGTTTCATTAGTGTCCTTATATACATAAACTACCATCATAGGCCTCATAGGCCGTGAGAGATCGGTGCTTTCTTCCATTCCTGCTTATTTTCAAAATACTGAAACACCTATAATTTGCTATAGATATAACAAACCTGTTAGATCTATCATTTTTAATTTCAATAAACTTGTTTCAGATCTTGATATTGATACTAATACTCCTGATTCATGTGATTGTAAAAACTCAGTGTATTGCTATCCTGCTGCTGGTCATGTAATTACTGGCAATTTGAAAATTATTCCTGATTCTAGGATAAGGAATATAATTTCTAAAGGACCGAAATATCGGTTTCCTTCTTAAATTGATTTCAGTATATGTAGAAATGAAATCGCTGCGTCCTTGAATGAATTCGGTAATCGATGGTGTAAGCGAGAGTATGTTGAGCATAAAGCCCTTAAGGACTGGAAACTTAGCATTTTGTAACTAGTGAATAAACGCATTTCTTTCTATTCCCAAAATACTAACTTATTACCTCCTAAGCCCAAGTCGTCTTTACGTCATCTTAAACTAGGTATTCAAGAATTTCATAAGAAGTTTGTTTTGGGCCCTGCAGACATAGTAAAGGTAAAACAAAGATCAGGAATTGATACAATTAACTTACTCCACCCACCAAAGACACCAAAGGGAAAGAAATACAAACATTAAGCGACCAGACCATAATGGAAACCTAAACAAAGGAAGGCCATATGGACAGTCACTTTCCCACAAAATGGCAATATGGCCATCCAAAATTAAAAGACACAAGTGATACACACAGTAAGTAACAAACAACAACATAAATAAATCGCCACAGAAGAACCGCCTTGGAACGGTCAGTGGAATGATTTCCACTGGGGGGCTTAAATCGATTTTACGTGGCCACAATCCTCGCCCTTACTTCCGTCGCGATTTAGACAAATAATTTGTTCAGTCCGCATGAAGGCCTCCTAACTCATCAGTGCAACATCTCCGTGAACACAAAAAATCAAAGAACCACAGAGGTGAGACAACGGTGAGGACTCGACAGCAAGAAACCACTGAAATGCTGGAGCAAAAGAAAACCAACAGGTAGACTCCGATGGGCCGCTAACAACGTTGTCGTTTTGTGACGGCTCCACTATGTTAACACGCTTAAGCAGGAGCTTGGTGGTACTAAGGCCTATGATCTTCAGCCTTTAGCTGAAGAGAGAGCTATAGTAGATAAACATGTTTGTCATTCAGCCACCAAGTTTTCTGTGTGTGTTACCGAAGGCCAAGACAAGCTTCCTACGCTATACTGGTTACCAAAACTTCATAAAAGACGTTACAAAGCACGGTTTATCGCAAATTCTGGCCCTTGCACTACCACTGAACTTTCTAAATTATTAACTTCCTGTCTTACTGCTATTTAAACGCATGTGACTCAATATTGTGATAAAGTCTTTGAAAGATCAGGAAGAAATCTGTTTTGGTCTATAGAAAATTCGAATGAGGTTTTAAATAAATTGAAATCCAGACATTTTCGTGCTTCAAGTCTGTCTTCTTACGATTTTTCCACTCTTTACACTACACTTCCTCATAATCTTATAAAAGAAAAGCTTAATGATTTAATTGAATGGGCTTTTCACAGAGAAGATACTCTCTATCTTGCATGTAATGTCAGAAATGCATTTTTCACTTCTAAAGAGCATAAGAATTATACACTTTGGTCATGTCAGAAAATGTGTGATGCCCTCACCTTTCTACTTGACAATATTTATATTAGATTCGATACTAAATTATTTAGACAAATTGTGGGTATTCCGATGGGTACGAATTGCGCACCTCTTGTGGCTGATCTGTTCTTGTATTGTTATGAAAGAGACTTCATGTTGTCGCTTTCCATTGATAATCAATCTGAAATTATTGAAGCTTTTAGCTCCACTTCTAGATATTTAGATGATTTATTAAATATTGATAATACCTATTTCGATGGTTTGTTCAGTCACATTTACCCCCCAGAACTTCAGTTAAATAAAGCAAATTCTTCTGATACCGAGGCCCAGTTTTTGGATTTACATCTATCTATTGTAGATGGGTTTGTTTCGTGCAAAATTTATGATAAACGCGATGACTTTGATTTTGAAATTGTAAATTTTCCTTTTTTGGATGGTGATGTTCCTCGTGCGCCATCCTATGACGTTTATATTTCGCAATTAATTCGATTTGCTAGAGTGTGTAGTCATGTAACTTACTTCAACACTCGTAATAAATTATTAACGGCTAAACTACTTAATCAGAGTGATCGGTACCATAAAGCCTTTTCAAAATTTTATAGACGCCATTCTGATTTAATTTCAAAATTCATTATTGGACTTAAATCTCTTCTGCAACAAGGTCTATCGGAACCCGAATTTTATGGTGACTTAGTATATAAATTCAGAAAAATATATAACCGCAATGAATTCAGCACCCAATTTCGTAAAATCATTCTTCGATATATAAAGATTGGGTACAACATGGATGTTATTCGACAGACTGCATGCATGGTAGTTAACCCAATTGCGGTTGGCAACTTTGCTTCCCTCTTTAATTGCAAGCCGGTGGGTCAGGCCTCAGATTCTATGACGGCTCCAACGTAAAGGCTTATTGAGGTTAAGAGAGATCTAATTCTTGGTAATGTTGGTTAATGCCTGATGCTCTGTCTCTGGTCGGGCCCATCGGAGTCTAACTGTTGGTTTTCTTTTGCTCCAGCATTTCAGTGGTTTCTTGCTGTCGAGTCCTCACCATTGTTTCACCTCTGTGGTTCTTTGATTTTTTGTGTTCACGGAGATGTTGCAATGATGAGTTAGGAGGCCTTCATGCGGACTGAACAAATTATTTGTCTAAATCGCGACGGAAGTAAGGGCGAGGAATTGTGGCCACGTAAAATCGATTTAAGCCCCCTAGTGGAAATCTTTCCACTGACCGTTCCGGGGCGGTTCTTCTGTGGCGGTTTGTTTGTGTTGTTGTTTGTTACTTACTGTGTGTATCACTTGTGTCTTTTTATTTTGGATGGCCTTATGGCCATTTTGTGGGAAAGTAACTGTCCTTATGGCCTTCCTTTGTTTAGGTTTCCATTATGGTCTGGTCGGTTAATGTTTGTGTTTCTTTCCCTTTGGTGTCTTTGATGGGTGGAGTAAGTTAATTGTATCGATTCCTGATCTTTGTTTCACTTCTACTTTCCTTTCGCTGTTTAGCTATACCCCTTTCTGGTGACCGGACTACTTCGGTAACTTGTCGGACTGAAAAAAAAATCTGTACGAAATCCGACAGTGCGAAATGAGCTGAGAACGAATCCAAGGAGTAATTTCGATCGGACGAAATGTCCGTTCACATGCGATATCTTCGGTTGAATTTGCTGAAAGCTTGTCATTTACGTGGGGTACCATATTCAACATTAGCTGAGGCACATGGCACAGTATGTATACATTAGACTAGAATAGCTAATATTTCGGAAAAATGAGTAATGAAGAAATTGCTGAGTACAGAACTATTATTTGAATAGTTTGTTTAGGGTAGGTATAATATGCGAAATCAAGTTGATTTCGCGAAATCAGCCCGATCTAGCGAAATCAACTCATAAAATCAACATTTTTAAAAACAGGCAAAAAATTGTTATTGCGTATTATCTAGAATGTTATTATACATTTATGAGCCAAGTTTCATGAGAAAATTTGAATATTTAGTATGTATTTGATCGGAAATTCTATTCTGCCACTTGATTTCGCTGGTAATCACATGTGCGAAATCAACTCATTTTAGCGAAATCAATGTATAAAATAAGGCAGTGGCTATTCGTACGGCCCGTACTTTTAGCCAATATAGGCTATATTGGCTAATCGTACGGCCATTCTAGTTCGGTACCAAGAAAGTGATACTGCTGGTGGTAAGACAAATCAGCTGATCGTACGGCCTTGAAGGACTAGCCATTCCTAGCCCCTATGTGAAACGTGCTGAAACCCAAAACATAAAGGTTATTAATGCACGGGCGGTGAAGTTTGTATCAAATTGACCCAATTGTTTAGGAGGAGTTCGCATTTCTTCTAGAAGGTGTATTCATCAGATTACAAGTCCATGTAATGAACACCCCTCTAAACCTCCCATTATACACAGAATAAGTAAGGTTTACGGGGGAATTCATTAATTGCCTTATTTTTGCTATTAAAAATAGAATGTGGGTACTCGTTAGAGCCGCCTAATTGAGTCAGTTCTAACGAACACCCACAATCTATATGTGGACCAGAATTAAGAAAAATATATCAAACATTTTCCTCTGTCGTACAGAGAGACAGCCGTTTGGATAATGGCCAAATTACATGCCCCTCCCCACAAACTAAGAAAATATTTCATGTCATATGATCATAGCTCTACATCAGCCGGCTTTTTATCTATTCGTTTGTTTGGATTTAACGATACGTCAACTAACCCTTGTCGTATCCCAGAGAAAGGGAGATTGAAAAAAAAAATGAAGAAAAAAAACAACAAAAAAAAAAAAACATGACAAATGTAGACGGACAGGCAGCGTGACAGACAGACGGACAGACAGGGCGATTACTTAGGGCACCCACAAATATTTCATCGGGACTTGAAGAAATAGATGCGCTGCATGAGGCTTCCACGCAGAGCTAAAACCGACCGCACATGAGTACTGGTTTTGTTTTGTTTGATTTGAGGGTTAACGTCCCCGTCAACACTGTTTATGTGATTCTGGAGACGTTGCTTCCAATTTTGGAAGGGTTTATATGCATGGACGGTCCGACATGCATATATTGGTTTAATTGGGTGACAGGGCATGAGTTGTCGTTTCATCTCAATGTCGGGTAAAAGTCCTACGAAATTGAAAGCAACGTCTCCAAAATTACCCGTACAGTGTTGACGGGGATGTTAAATCTTTTCTACGGTCATTTTCTCCCTTCCGCTAATTCAAGGAGGGCAGTTGTCAGTTTCTGGCGAAAGAATGTACACTGTACTGGTTAAACGCTTATGTGAAAGCCTGCCCAGGAAAAGTGTGGATAGGTAAATAGTGTTGACTGGGCTTTTAAACTCCAAAACAAACAAACAATACAAACTTGCCTATCGTAGAAGCGAGACACATGGAACACTGTAAGGGTGAAAAGACGTGCGACCTACGAACACACAAATTCTGCCCGCGAAGGCGCAGTCTGATCATACTCTAACCTTTTCGTGTTACCCTTCTGTTAAAAAAAGAACCCTCTAAGTCCTAATTTATATAGAAAAATACTCAGGTTTATGGGGGTACACATTTTCTTATTTCTGCTCCAATGCATATGTTGTAGGTACTCGTTCGAACCGCCTCTACCACCTCATTGAGGCGGTTCAAACGAGCACCCACAATTTGTGTTGGCAGTATAAATGAGAAAGATATCACGGATTTCTTTTTTCAGGAAACACAACGAAAACATGCCTAAATAATAGACTGACCCCCTTGAACCCCACTTTTATATAGTGTGGGGTAAACCTTATTTTTCTTATTTCTGCTCTAAAATGATTATATATTGTGGGTACTCGTTAAAACTGCCATAATCGGGTACCCACAATCTATATTGTGAGCAGAAATAAAAATATCACAATTTTTCATTTATAACTTTTCAATTTTTTTCGGCAATAAAGGTCAAATTGTATTTGTATAGGCGCGCAGCGATTTCGGAGATGTGAAAAAATGCACTATGTCGCACGGGTGTGTTATCGTAATTCTGCAGACTAAATTGTTCATACGATGTAGAATATTGATGACACAATAATCAGTCTGTGCATCTTAGATTCTACCCAATCTTATCAATATATTTGTTGTTCACAATGAGCATGGCAGTTTTGTATTGGTACAGGCTAAATGCAAAGTTTTAATAATGATATTATTTGCGCCGCTCCATCCCTCAGGGAGATCAGCCTGTGCATCCGCATAACATCACGGAAACAGGCCTTTATAATTTTGATTCACTTAAACCCCACCTTTTATTGTAAAATTTTACAGGGGTGCACATTATTTTTCTTATTTCTGTTGATAATTAAAATCGTAGATACTCGTTAGAACCGCCTCGCCGATGGTGGTACCCAAATCCATATTCTGGGCAGAAATATGATCCTTCAGCGGTCGTATATATGATGAGTTCTATAAACTCATCTGCTATGCATTCTGTCAACGCTTAAATAGGATGAAAATGTTGAGAGAAATGCAAGAAGCTTAACATTTAAGTAAGTAAAGGAAACTGAAGAATTAAAATATGTTAGAAAACATCATAACAATAACCTTGGATTACGTTTCCATGTGCATTCAGTTTTGAAGGTCTTTCCGCCATGGATACAGCTAGACGTTATTTCCGATACTTTAAGAGCCTCATTGATAGTGTTTTTAGGACATCTGCTTTTAGCAGCCGAATTGTGCGTGAACTGCGCTTATAAAATTGAACGCAGTTAGAATGCTGATAATGTTCAATTTTGCTTTCCAAAGCACTATAACTGGTAAATTTTTCACCAACACTCAATGATATCTCCATTCTGGAAAACGATATTTGAAGCAATTAATTTCATTAACTTACCATTCTAAACAAACTGATAATCGATAGTACTATTAAACAATTAAATTTTTTTCTGTTAACATGTAAATACCATCGATATTAATATTTAACAATACTTATAAGTATATATACATAAATAATATAATTCTGATTCGCAAAATATATTTTAACCTATTCCTTGGTACCGAATTATAGCCGTACGATTAGCCAATATAGCATATATTGGCTAAACGTACGGGGCCGTACGATTAGCCAATACAGGCTAATCGTACGGGACCGTACGATTAGCCAATGCAGGCTATTCGTACGGGGCCGTACGAATAGCCACTGCCATAAAATAAATATTTCCCAAAACTGAATAAAACATATTTGTGCATTTTATTAATAATGTTGTTAAACATTTATGAGGCAAGTTTCATGATGAAATTTGAATGTTTGGTAAGTTTTTTGGGAGGAAAATCTATTCTGCCACTTGATTTCGCTGGAAATCACATGTGCGAAATCAACTCATTTTAGCGAAATCAATGTACAAAATAAATATTTCCCAAAACTGAATAAAAATGCATATTGTTAAGAAAGTTGATAAACATTTTAAGTCCAAATTTCACGAGAAAATATAAATATTTATTAGGAAAATATATTCTGTCACTTGATTTCACTGATAAGCACATGTGCGAAATCAACTCCGAAATCAATGTGTAACAGCATTTGTTTTCCATAAACGATTAAAAACTCGTTTTGCCAATTATTAAGAATGGTGGCAGTATATATTTATGATCCAAGTTTCATCTGAAAATATTATGGTCTGGAATAAAAGACGCATATCAAAATATTGCTAATTGATCAGTCAAACGAAATCAAATAGCAGGTGAAATCAACAGACTTACTCCAATACTTGTTATCTGCTTTTTTTCATCCTCATCCACATCATCATCGTCGTCGTCCATGTCGTCGTCCTTCTCCTCCTTTAGCAAACTGATCAGACGCCGCATTCTGCATTCTGCGGCGTCTGATCTGGGACTGCACTGTTTACCACGGTACCGCTTTAGAGATGTCAGATTGTATTTTCATCAAAATTTAATTGGAAAGTGAATGAACTTTTAGCAAAAAATGTAGGCTCTGATCAGACGCCGCATTCTGCGGCGTCTGATCTGGACCTGCAGTGTTTGCCACGGTACCCCTTTCGAGGTTTCTGATACTATATTGGTTAAATTGATTGTATTTTTATCAAAATTTAATTGGAAAATGACTGAACTTTTAGCAAACAATGTAGGCCCTGATCTGACGCCGCATTCTGCGGCGTCTGATCTGGGCCTCCACTGTTTGCCACGGAACCCCTTTCGGGGTTTCTGATACTAAACTGGTTAAATTGATTGTATTTTCATCAAAATTTAATTGGAAAATGACTGAACTTTTAGCAAACAATGTAGGCCCTGACCAGACGCCGCATTCTGATCTTGGCCTGCGCTGTTTGCCACGGTACCCCTTTCGGGGTTTCTGATACTAAATTGGTTATATGATTATATTTCCATCAAAATTTAATTGGAAAATGACTGAACTTTTAGCAAACAATGTAGGCCCTGATCAGACGCCGCATTCTGGTACTGCACTGTTTGCCACGGTACTCATTTTGCTATTAAGGCAATCATAATTAAATTTTAAAGACATCTTTCTGTACTTCACACGGCAGGGAAAGAGATTAACGAACACTCGCCAAGTAATTTAATCAAACTGCGGTTTACTGACTTTCACACGTTATTACCTGTGATTGTGTGAATGACAAACACACTGTTTATTCACTCCTGTCTATCTGTCCATCTATCTATCTAGCCGTCCGTCCATTCGTCAGTCAGTCAGTTCGTCCGTCTGTCTGTCCGACGATACACCCGTCAAAGTAGTGCTTATTTAATGCATTTTTTATTAGACATAATAATAATAATAACAACAATTTGATAACGCATCCGTGATAAATAACACGGAAATACGCAGATTCAATTATATTGAACATTTTGCCACCTTACAAATGAAAATTTTCTGGCGAAAAATTCCGATATTCTTCATATTTGTGCTCTAAACATAGATTGTGGGTACTCCTTCTGACTGGACCAGTGAGGCCGTTCTAACGAGTCATATTCTATATTTTGAGCAAAAACTGGAAAAATAATTTACAGTCCTGTAAGCCCCCGTTTTTCTGTATACAAATTGGGTTTGAGGGGATCGAAATTATACAGGCGTGTTTTGGTGATGTATCGCCCGGTCTTTCTAATGATATTTTCCTTTATCTCTGCTTCTTGTTGTTTTGGTGATATAACGCCCGAAACAAAAGCTAGAACTCAACATCAATATTTTCTCATAAAACGGTGGCTCATACATGTAGAACAACATTCTTAACCTTTTTTTGTATCAAATGGAATCTTCCTCATATAACAGGAGTACATTTCAAAATTTAGGGGTGTCAGGCTGTGTTTTCTTCTATTTTTTCTTGCAAAAAGTGTAGGCCTTGATCAGACGCCGCGTTCTGCTGCGGCCTGCTGCGGCGTCTGATCTGGACCTGCACTGTTTGCCAACTACCCCATTAGGGGTTTCCGGTACTGAATGGGTCAATACACATGTATAAAAACGTTTTAGTTGGTTTTGGGGAAAAAGATTATTTTATTATACATTGATTTCGCTAAAATGAGTAGATTTCGCACATGAGACTGCAAGAGAAATCACGTGACAGAATACATTTTCCTATCCAAAACCTACTAAATGTTCAAATTTCATAATGAAACTTGGCTCACAAATGATTAACAATATTTTTAATAATATGCACACATATGTTTTAATCAGTTTTGGGGAAAAAGGTTTTTTATACATTGATTTCGCTAAAATTAGTTGATTTCGCACATGCGATTGCCAGCGAAATCAAGTGGCAGAATAGATTGTCCTCTCAAAAACATACTAAATATTCAAATTTCATCATGAAACTTGGCTCATAAATGATTAACAACATTCTTAATAATATGCATCAATATGTTTTATTCCGTTTTGGGAAAATGGTATTTTATACATTGATTTCGCTAAAATGAGTTGATTTCGCACATGTGATTACCAGAGAAATCAAGTGGCAGAATATAATTTCCGATCAAATACATACTAAATATTCAAATTTTCTCATGAAACCTGGCTCATAAATGTATTCTAGATAATATGCAATAAATTTTTTTTGCCTGTTTTTAAAAATGTTGATTTTATGAGTTGATTTCGCGAAATCAACTTGATTTCGCATATTATACCTACCGGTTTGTTTATTGAGGTTTTACGCAGTTACGTCACAGTCAGCACAATTGAGGTCATTTTGGAGAGGTTATTTTCAATTTTGTGGGACTTTTTCCCGGCGCTGAGATGAAGTGTTTGTTTGAGTCGAGGTGTTACGTCCCCGTCAACACTATTAGGTCATTTTGGAGACGCTGCTTCTGATTTTGTGGGACTTTTACCCAACATTGAGATGAAATGCATCTCAAGCCCTACCGCCCATGGAAAATGCTAGGGTTAAGAAGCGGTCCGACTCGCATCACTTTTTCCTTGGCAGGCTTAGACCTAAGCTGTTTACCAGTACACAAGTTCGGTCGTTTTCAGCTCTGCGCGGAAGCACCATGCAGCCCAATCTATTTCTCCAGGCCCCGATGGGCGGGGGTGCCTCAGATGAAGTGAAATATCAAGTCCTGCATTTACAACTTTTTTTTTCCTTCTTTCGCTATAGGAGGTTTTAGGAATTCCGTTTATGATGTCATTCTTGCGCATGCGCAAAGTACTAGCCGTCAATTGAAACGGCCATCACTATTCAAATGTATTGGCGGAACTTAAAATGCTAACAATATTCAGACTTTTTGAGAGAAAATATACCCGTTTACATTGAAATAATGCCATGAGAATGAAAGAATAATATTTTGCTTTTTTACCGAAATTCATTTATCCTAAATACGTTTTAAATTGACAAAAATCTCTTCGTGAATGACTCATGGCATACCGTTATTCATGAAAGCTTACTTACAAAATAGTTTATACGTAACTTTCATTTTATTCGCCATCCAAATCTATCTGTCTGTCTGCCTGTCTGTCTGTCTGTCCAACGATCTGTCTTCATATGCAATTTAGAAAAGAATGTCCATACTGACATTCAAAATAAACTAATGAGTGGACTGACGGAGAGGTGTTGAGTCAATGTTGGTTCGACTTCATGCCGTCGACACCTACTCCAACTCACTTCAATGTCACATGTCCAATGGCATGAGAGAGAGAGAGAGAGGTTTGACTGTCAAACTGACAGTAGACAGACGACACACATACCGACTGACTGACTAACAGACGAACGGACAGACTTGAGACAGACAAATAAACATACTGACAGTCGAAAAAAAACCTGATGAGTGGACTGACAGACGGGCGTCGAGTCAACGTTGGCTCGACGTCATGCCGTCGACAACCACTCCAACTCACTTGAATGTCACGTGACCGTTGAGATGAGAGAGAGGTTTGACTGATCCCTGTATCCAAGAAGCCCTTAACCCTTTTTGTACCAAATGGAATCGTCCTCCTTATATATATAGCAGGAGTCATTTTCAAATTTTAGGGGTGTCAGGTTGTTTTCTTCCAAATTTATTTGGAAAATGGCCAAACTTTTTGCAAACAGAGTATGCCCTGATCAGACGCCGCGTTCTGTGGCGTCTGATCTGGGCCTGCACTGTTTGTCACTTACCCCTTTTGGGGTTTCCGGTACCAAATGGGTTAATGTAGACTTAAGGGCTGGGCAGGTTGAACCAATCTACAAATCTACCAGATTTTACTGTGAAATCTTGCACTTGCGAAGGAGCGTTTCATTCTCATACACTGAAAGGGTGTTCAACGTTTGTTTTGAATTTAATGTTCCAATCCCACTGAGTCTTGATGGGTCCGAGCACTGGGCAAATGGCATTTTATTAAGCAAGGCCGTTTTATCGCCAACGCAACGTTCTGACGTTTCATCGACGTTGCAATGTCAAATTCAATGCATCGCTTTGAAGTTGGTTTGATGTAGACACGACGTTGTTGACACGCTATGTGTTGGTTGACGTGGCGTCATTTAACAACAAACTGTAATTTACATTTGCCTGCGCTCGCTAATTGTTGGTGCGCTAAGAGAGAGAGAGAGAGGGGGGACTCTGTTGGGTCGTATGTACAATATATCATTTTCATAATGTGAAATTTCACATCTGGCAGCATATCAGTGTTTCTCCCATTATCTTACATTAGAATTCTCCAAAAGTTTAAAAGAGTTCCACTGTTTTACGCTGTAATTAACACTTTATATGTCCCACTGCCTTTGAAGCAATACGACAGATGAGGGCTAGGGCTTTTCCCATTCTATTTTTAGAACCAGAAGTATGTCATGAAAAAAGCTCCTATACATTTAGCCAGATATTTAGATTATGCAATTTATGGTAAAGATAAAAGGACAAAGACAAAAGGTGCTTTTATTTTAAGTCGCATATCCAAAACAAATAACTTAAGCTCTATAGAGCTTACAATAGAGCTTACAAACAAAATATCCTTTAAAGAATACTTACCGTATTCGCCCTTATTGTCGCACCGTGCGCTTAGGTTTTTTGAAATAGTGTCAAAAATCGTGGTGAAAAATCTACCTAATTAGCGCACACTTCATACGAAAACAATAGCTTCCGAGATGATGCATACTGATATTAAATGGGACGGAAAAGGATAATTAAGCATTGCCTTCACTGTTGAAGAAATAACAGTAAGTTTTTGTAGATTTACTGTGAGAGCTTCAAGGAGAGGTTACTGTAAAGTGTGCGCTTATGCATTGCCTTTTCAAAATTAGGTTTGGTGTGCGTTCATAGGAGCATGTGCAGTAATTAGGGCGAATACGGTACCTGCCTTCATTTATCTTCCTAGGACTACCCCTGATAATGTGAACGTCAGCTAAGGGAATGGTTCATTGGCGCATGTGCTCTTGGAGATTAAACAAATGGTTTGATGGGTACATGCACTGTTGGTAAAATCAACATGTGGCAAGGTATCTAATATGGGTGGCTGTGCACACTGTGCAAATTTACAAATATCATGGTATTCTGCTAAGAAATAACAATGGTTGATTTGGTTGATTTGAGGTTTAACGTCCCTGTCAACACTGTAAAGGTCATTTTGGAGACGTTGCTTTCAATTTTGTGGGACTTTAACCCGACATTGAGATGAAATGACATCTCAAGCCCTGTGGCCCAATGAAACCAATAGGGTTTATTAGCATGGACGGTCCGCCTCGCACCGCAGTTCCTGGACAGACATAACAATGGATGGGGGTTGATGGAAAAGGTGTATTATTATATATTCTGTCATTTTTATGACATTTTCATATACAGTCAAATCCGGTAACATTGCATGGCCGTTTACTTTGCACAACCTGCATTCACATTTTCAATAACTTTAACCCTTACATTTTCTGCCACCACTACCTGTACATCTGCATTAAGTTTTAACTTAACCTTGAAAACATGTGGCTGCACGTACAGATGTGACACTTTCGCGGAATTTTTCAAATTTGCCAAAATACGAAAAGACAGAAAATTTCCAAACCCAAGACTGAGTTTAAAAATAGGCAAAGGGACAAATGTTTTGTATCTAAATTTACTGCATATAACAACATTGCAGAATATCTGATGAACAACTTGTTACAGTCAATGTTCGTGGTCAACCAGCACAAAACACTTATTGTGCGCAATGTTGGGCGACAAAATTGGAATTCAAATTTAAAGGGGTATCCCTTTTCATAAAATTTCTTTTGCAGCAAGTAGATAAGGAAGTGTTGCAATCGTTCTGATTGTGATTGAAAGGTGGCTTTAACAAAGTCACTCAAAGGTATCAAAACCTTATGTACTCAATGTTACCGGACTGCATCGTATACCATGTTGGCGTGGATGTTAAACCTCAAATCAAAGAAACAAACAATTTTCATATATATATGCTAAGGGAAATAGGTTTCATTACGAAAATACGCCTATACAAATACATTTTAAACTTTACCACCGAAAAAAAAAATGTTAAGATGAAAAATTGTGATATTTTTCTTATTTCGGCTCAAAATATAGATTGTGGGTACTTGTTAGAACCGCCTCATTAAGGCGGTTCTAACGAGTACCCACAACCTTTATTTTACATTCAGGTGCGTAACCTGGACAAGTTAAAAAAAATAACTCATTTGCGTTATATTTCGTTTTTCGAGAATCGGTAAAAATCAGCCTAGTTAGATCGATTGTTATAGACAATGGATCTTAAGTTACATACCACACAATTTCCATTCCTGCAATTGTCCACGTGACCATCACTGATTTGGAAAACCCACTGTTATATTTATTAATAGAAAATAGCCATTCTATTTTTATCGAAGTGACAATTGTAGGTCAGAGTATTGCGCCAGATGACTATCTATAGAATCTGGACAGGTTTATCATACACTGAATACCCAGATCGGAAAGCGTTGTCTGTTCAGCTGTCATTGTTTGATTATGATAGTGCTGGTGTTTAAGTAAAGTACTGTCAATTTAACCAGACTGCTGTAGGACCTACGGCTAGAAAAAAAGAGAATGAAAGACTTTTTTTAACTTCAAGGTCATGTCTCGATCACACATCTTCTTGCGGAAAGGTCATCCCTTTCAACCCTGGTCAGTGGAGCCATGCAACCAGTGTTTTCTATATAAATCGCTTGCCATTTATCTAGACACCAATTTAGCAGAATGGACGTGCCCGACTTGAGTTGGAAGAGTGCATTCTAGAAAATGTTTTGAGATTAAATAAATCAAAGCACTGACAGCACCAGTGATTTTTTTACAAATTTGCCATTATGAGTCCCGGACCCACTGGGTCCAGAATTAATGCATCCCAGACCCAAACCATGCATCCAACCCAGGACCCATGGTGAAACCTTCTTTTGCACCCTAGAGTAAATCTTGCATCAAATTCTGGAGTGTAGAAATCCCTGATCATTGTCCTTTTTAGTTTTATTTAAACTTGTGTATATACCGTATTCGGGTGTGTATTACCCGCAGCTTTTTTCCCTCAAATTACAGGCCCAAGTTCAGGGTGCGGGTAACCCGCCCGAATTATTTTCGGACCATTTTATTTTTACTTTTGTCAGCTGAAAATACGATGCATCTCATGTTATGCTCTATCCTTTTACTATTCCCGACATAAATAACGTTTAATTGAATAATTGTCCACTGAATTTTACTTACACATGAGTAATATAACAATCTCCATTACTAAGCAAGCCCGATTTTGTGAGTATTATGCCTAAAACTCTGATTTCAAACAAAATAAATATGCAAGTTCAATGCAAACATCGAATTCCGGCATCCAAACGGAGGCCACAAACCACCGCTAGTTTTTTCCTGCACGCGATCGGTAAATGACGTCATCGGACCCCAGCAACCCCACACGTGTCTATTGTTTTATCTTAATGGGGCGTATTCCTTCCATAAAAAATGTTTGGAAACGGTAAACAAATTCTCGATAGGAAAACGGTTGTGGAAAACAGCGCTTTCCGTAAGCTCCGTGTCAATAACCAACAACAGCATATAGATGTGTTAACACAAATTAAAGCGTTCAACTTTTCTCGTCAAGCGTCTGCTATTTGGCGCCAAAACATAACCATTCACGAGATAGTAGAATAGTCGTAGGAGCAATTAAATAATTTTCACATTGATTGCGGATTAAATTTTATGATGGGGGAATAAACGCAAACTAAAGACATAACTTGACCATATTTTCACACCTTATCGACACTCACCGCAGGGTGGCAATTATATGACAGGGATTAACAATAGTGTCATAATTGAACAGTTATAAATCATCAAACAGTGTAAATCCAAATCAGACGTCTGCGGCGTCTGAGGTGTCTGATCTGGGACTGCAGTGTTTGCCGATGTCCCCAAAAAGGGCCGCGGGCATATGTGGGTTAATAAATAAATAACAATGGTGAACAGGTAAAGTTTTGTCAACATTTTAATATAAAATACATGCTTTCTGGTGATACTCGCACGCACGTGCATTTTCCCGCCTTTTGAAGACGATCGCGAGTTCCGTTGTTATTGATTATTGGACTGCACAGGTAGAATCGGTTTACCGTAGAACTACGACGCCTCTGAGGACTGGGTTTTATCAAATATTGTACTTAAACACCGTTTAAAGCGGCATACATTTATCCGAGAATTTTTATGCGTCCCGGGACCCGCCGACGATATTTTTATGCGTCCTCTGGCGAAACTATGCGTACAGGACGCAGGACGCACGCCTAAAAAAATCACTGCAGCACTCATAGATATTAGGCTGTAAAAACGATCTGGTACTTAGACTGTTTCGTGTAACTGCAAACAGTAACTATAGACCCTGATTGCGGCATCTGATCATGGTAAACATTGTCCGTGAATCGAAGACCAATCTAAACCCCACTTTATATAGAGCAAACTGGGGTTTAGGGGGTTTAACATTATCTGTCACATTTTTGTTCGAAAACATAGATTGCGGATATTCGCAGGAACCGCCTTACGAGCACCCACAATCTATGTTTTGAGCTGAAAAAAATCACAATTTTTCATTTAAAATGTTACTGTTTTCGTCTTTACAAATGTGCAATGTATTTGTATAGGTATGTTTTCGTAATGTGGCTTTATAGACATACAAGTAACGTGGTTTAATAAGTTTAAATCCATTATTTGTCAATCGACTTCAAAGTTACAAAGGATAAAAACCGTTCAGTGCTGAAGATCACGTGACTGTAACTGACTTGTCGGAATAACTTTTATATAGAAAATAGCCGCAGTATTGTCAGAGTGTTGTGTAAGCCTAAAGATGGTTATTATTGAATCATAGAGTGGACTTGGCAAACAGTGAAGACCTAGATCCCAAGCTGTTGAATGCAGCGTCTGATCAAGCTCTTCACTGTGAAATTTTGCTTCAAAACAAGAATAAAAGATTTTAATGACACAATTTAACCCTCAGTTCATGATTATTTGCCCTTTTTACGCTTGAAGACAATCGATCTACCAGTACTCTCAGTGCTTTGATTTTTCTCTTCTTTTTTGAAATTCGCGGCGTTTTGCGTCATTATAACCAGACATGTTAAGTTTTTAAAATAAAAATGAGGGAGACAGTGCGTTCGAGGAGGATTGGGGAGCGCCAAAGGCGCAAAGCCTTGGGGACAAGCTCCCAGGTTAGGCTTGAAAAAGGGTGCATTCTGAGAGCTATTTGAACATTTTTATGCCCCCCCCCCCCCCCCCCCCCCCCCCCACACACACACGTATTCGGAGAATACCGGAAGGGCATTAAGTTTTACCCCTGTTCGTTCGTTCGTTCGTCCGGTGACATCGTGTCCGGGCCATAACTCCTAAACCGTATGGAATATATTTATGAAACTTCACAGTTGCATTCACTCTTGCTTTTTATGTCCCCGGTAGCGATAGCGGGGACATATTGTTTTTGCCCTGTCTGTTTGTTTGTTGGTTTGTACGTGGACAACTTTAACGTTGGCCATAACTTTTTAACCCTTTGAGATAGAGCTTTCATATTTGGCCTGAAGGTTCCTTGTGACAAGACCTTCACATTCATGCAAAAAAATTTGACCTGTGACCTTGACCTTGACCTTTGACCTACTTAAAAGAAAAAAATAACATTGGTCATAACTTTCGAACCACTTGAGATACAGCCTTCATATTTTGCATGTATGTTCCTTGCAGCAAAAGCTTTACATTCATGCAAAAAATTTTGACCTGTGACCTTGACCTTTGACCTACTTAAAACAAAAAAATAACATTTTGGTCATAACTTTTGAACCGTTTGATATAGAGCCTTCATATTTTACATGTAGCTTCCTTGTGACAAGAGCTTAACATTCACACAAAAATTTTGACCTGTGACCTTGACCTTTGACCTACATAAAAGAAAAAGTGAACATTGGTCATAACTTTTGAACTGTTTGAGATACAGCCTTCATTTTTAGCATGTGTGTTCCTTGTGACAAAAGCTTTTCATTCATGTCAAAAATTTTGACCTGTGACCTTGACCTTGACCTACTTAAAATAAAAAATAACATTTTGGTCATAACTTTTGAATGGTTTGAGATAGAGCCTTCATATTTTGCATGTAGGTTCCTTGTGACAAGAGCTTTACATTCACTCAAAAAATTTTGACCTGTGACCTTGACCTTTGACCTACATTAAAGAAAAATTTAACATTTGTCATAACTTTTGAACCGTTTGAGATACAGCCTTCATATTTAGCATGTAGGTTCCTTGTGGCAAACGCTTTACATTCATGCAAAATTTTGATCTGTGACCTTGACCTTTGACTTACTTAAAAAAATAAACATTTTTGGTCATAACTTTCCAACCCTTTGGGATAGAGCTTTCATATTTGACATGTAAGTTCCCTGTGATTAGAGCTTTTCATACATGGAAAATGTTTGGACCATGACCTTGACTTTTGACCTACTTAAAAGAAAAAAATAAAATTGTTCATAACTTTTGAACCGTTTAAGATAGAGCCTTAATATTTGGCATGTAGGTTCCTTGTGACAATAGCATTACATTCATGCAAATGTTTTTGACCTGTGACCTTGACCTACTTTAAAGAAAAAATATTATTGTTCATAACTTTTGAACCATTTAAGATAGAGCTTTCATATTTGGCATGTAAGTTTGTTGTGTCAAAGGCTTCCCACACAAACAAAAATCTTGAACTTTGAGCAACTTTGAATAAAAAATGACCATGCCCGGGGACATGTTCGTGTTTCACAAACACATCTTGTTTGGTTTTTGAATTATCTGCCCTTGACTCAGTACCATATAGTAAACCGAGTCCGGGCCATAACTCCTAAACCGTATGGAATATATTCATGAAACTTCACAGGTGCATTTATCACACTGAGACGATGTGTCATGAACAAGGAAGGCAACTCCTGCTTGTTTAGTTTTTGAATTATCTGCCCTTCACTTACATGCATATATAGTCAAATGGTATGTCGTGTCCGGGCCATAACTCCTAAACCGTATGGAATATATTCATGAAACTTCACAGGTGCATTCATCACACTGAGACGATGTGTCATGAACAAGGAAGACAACTCTTGCATTTTTGGTTTTTGGATTATCTGCCCTTGATGCATATATTTTATGATTGATTTGAAGTACATTTGTAATATTATTATCCCCTCGCACAACATAGTTGTGAGGGGGGTTATAGCATAACTTCACACAAATGTTTCGTATAAAAAATCTCGAGCGAGCTAGACTTTCAAGGTTATGACCTCAAGGTCAAGGTCACTCTGGCTATTTTTAGAAAAACTTTGTCATCGCTCTAGCGCCTACATTTCTTCACCAATTTCATTATAACTTCACACAAATGTTCCTTATAACAAAATCTTTAGCGAGCTAGACTTTCAAGGTCTTGACCTCAAGGTCAAGGTCACTGTGGCTATTTTTAGAAAAACTTTGTCATCGCTCTAGCGCCTACATTTCTCCACCAATTTCAATGTAACTTCACACAAATGTTCCTTATAAAAAAATCTCGAGGGAGTTCAACTTTCAAGGTCATGACCTCAAGGTCAAGGTCACTGGGGCTATTTTTAGAGAAACATTGTCATCGCTGTAGCGCCTACATTTCTTCAATGATTTCAATATAACTTCACACAAATGTTTCTTATGACAATATCTCGAGCGAGTTTGACTTTCAAGGTCATGACCTCAAGGTCATGACGTCAAGGTCACTGTCAAGGTCATGACCTCAAGGTCAAGGTCACTGTGGCTATTTTTAGAAAAACTTTGTCATTGCTCTAGCGCCTACATTTCTCCACTGATTTCAATATAACTTCACACAAATTGTTACGAGATGGAATAGGAAACCTCTCTGGTGCTTATGCACATCTAAATTATTTTAGTAGGTATATGGTAGGGCGGTGCGAGTGAAATATTTTAGGTGAAATATGGTAGGCAAAATGTGCTGCTCCATGCACAAGTCATGCACATATCATACGATGTATGCATGAGTGGTTTATGGAGATCTGTTTTTACAATACAGGGGGCCGCTATAAGGCTCAGTTCTATAAAATTTGCATAAAAATCACCAACCGCCAAATTGTGCCATATATGATTTTCATTCCCGTCACGTGTTGTGTGGGTGTTCGTTTTGACAGGAGTCATGGCATTGATTTATAGGGTCGTTTCATCATTTTTATCCCCCGACTGAATAGGTTCGGGGTATATAGCGATCAGCCTGGCATCTGTCCGTCTGTCCGTCCGTAGACGCAACCTTGTGATGGCCATAACTCCTATACCCTTTGAGATTCATTGATGGTTATTGGCACAATTGTTCACAAGGCCGAGACGGCGTGTCATGCACAAGAACCAGTACTCTGGATACCATACGTTTTTAGTTATCTCCCCTTTTAATAAAATAGAATGACTACTTTTTTGATGGCCATAACTCCAATACCCTTTGAGATATATTGATGGTACTTGGCACAGTTGTTCACAGGGCTGAGACGGCGTGTCATGCACAAGTACCACAACTCTGGTTGCCATGGTTTTGGAGTTATCTCCCCTTCCAATAAAATAGAGTGACAACCATGTGATGGCCATAACTCCTATACCCTTTGAGATGCATTGATGGTTCTTGGCACAATTGTTCACAAGGCTGAGATGGCGTGTCATGCACAAGAACCAGAACTCTGGATGCCATACTTTTTAGTTATCTCCCCTTTTAATAAAATAGAATGACTACTTTGTGATGGCCACAAAAGCAATACCCTTTGAGATATATTGATGGTACCTGGCACAGTTGTTCACAAGGCTGAGACAGCGTGTCATGCACAAGTAGCACAACTCTAGTTGTCATGGTTTTGGAGTTTTCTCCCCTTCCAATCAAATAGAGTGACAACCTTGTGATGGCCATAATTCCAATACCCTTTAAGATATATTGATGATACCTGGCACAGTTGTTCACAAGGCAGAGACGGTGTGTCATGCACAAGAACCACAACTCTGGGTGCCATGGTTTTTTAGTTATCTCCCCTTCCAATAATATAGAATCACTACCTTGTGATGGCCACATCTCCAACACTCTTTGAGATATATTGATGATACTTGGTACAGTTGTACATGGGGTTAAGCAGGTGTGTCACGTGCAAGAACCCCCACTCTGGGTGCCCTGGTTCTTTAATTATCTCCCCTGACAATATAACCTTGTGATGGCCATAACTCCAATACCCTTTGAGATATATTGATGGTACTTGACACAATTGTATACAACGTTGAGATGGCGCTTAATGCCTAAGAACCACAACTCTGGGTGCCATGATATTTGAGTTATCTCCCCTTCCAATATAACAGTATGACAACCTTGTGATCATCGTACCTACAATACCCTTTGAGACATATTTGTGGTAGTTGATGCAGATGTACATGAGGCTAAGCAGGTGTGTCATGCTCAAGAATTACAACTCTGGGTGCTCTGGTTTTTTTAGTTATCTCCCCTTGCAATATAACCTTGTGATAGCCATAACTCCAATATCCTTTGAGATATATTGAAGGAACTTGGCACAATTGTATACAAGGTAAAGAAGGGATGTCATGTGCAAGAACCACAAGTGTTGGTGTTGTGGCATTTGAGTTATCTACCCTTCCAATATAACAGTATGACCAGCTTGTGATCACCATATCTCCAATACCTTTTGAGACATATTGATGGTACTTTGTACAGAAATACATGAGCTTAAGCCGGCATGTCATGCGCAAGAACCACTTTTCTGAGTGCCCTGGTTTATTAGTTATCTCCCCTGACAGTATAATCTTGTGATGGCCAAAACTGCAATACTTTTGTGATATCTTGCTGGTTTAATTCTGGTGCACTTTCTATTGGTGATCAATCTTCTGAAAGCCATATTGGCTTTTGGTCGGGGGATTTGCCATCTCTTCCAATGGCTATTTTTTCCTATGGGAAATATACTATTTGAACGCGAATCCATTATCTACTCGATTTTTGCTATCTAGCTTCAATTGTGGATGGTATCTCCACCTCGCCACGATTTTAGCAAGCTAATACGAGTATGCATGATTTTCCGGTAGTATTCATAGATATAAAAACCCTGAGAAAAACGAACACTTTAGCAGCAGGTCAGGTTGTAACGAGTATCCACAACATTGTGTCGGGAAAGTGAAAGTATATTGAAAGGTATGTTAAATCTATGTTTAGTATTATTTTTGTATGAACATGCTTGTAGGTTTTGGAGGGGTTTACTTCTAGTATACCCCATCTTTCTGAAGCCTATTCGGAATTCACTGTTGCGGCCTGTAGTGATTAGGCTACTAGCTTTGCCAGCTAGACGTCGCAGGATCGATCCCAGGCTTCTCCAGTAGTAGAATGAGTCTTTCTAAGTGAGGTCCTGTCTCATTCTGACCCTAGATGTTTGTGAGACGTAAAGTTTGGACACCCGCTCATTCTAGATTCATTTAGGTTTTAAGACCCCTTTTGTAGAATGTATTTAATAAACACCGGGTCACTTGTTTGATCCATGACTTTTGACTAGCTGTGGTTAGAAAACCGTGGTTCCGTCTCAATATGATATTAGGTGTAGAGGGGACGTAAACCGTAATGAATTTTATTTTACAAGCGTGTTCAGGATGAGTAGAAATAATTTTGTTCAAGAAGAATTATACATTCATTTTGTAATGATGCCCTTTTTGTCCGATAACTCAGTTTGTGCATGTATGTACATATAAAGAACGTGATGATGATAAGTGGGAGTATTTGGTCGCCACACGTCATAACGGCCAGAGCGGCAGGGATGACGTCAGCTGCGTCATCGGCGTCGCGAGGATGGTTATGACGGGGTGCCTACCAAATACAGAGAGAATTTACGGCAAACAGTATTGGCCCTTATAAGACACTAACAAATGTTGTGGATTATAGATGAAAATCTTCTGTTTGTAGTTTCTATCTGTTGTTAATGTAATGAATTTGTGAATAGCTATATTTGTGAGCCGTGTCACGGAGAAGGATATGAAATAAAGATTGTTATGTTTCCTGTAATTGGCGGCTGACCAGGTATTGCAAAGGCGTGGTCTGTTCAATTGCCTCTTACTCGTGATAATGTAGTGAGCACAAATTTGATGAGTATTATGTTCAGTAGTTGTGAGCAATAATTGATTTCTGTAGTGCTCAGTAAGGAAACATGAACTTTGAGTATTATTGTGTCAAGCGCTGGGTGCTGATAATTTGATGCACAGTCAAGTTGAGTTCTGCTGTACGGTTATTTGTCGCATGCACTAATCAGCCTGTATGTCTGGTCGGCGCATGCGCAATAACGGTATATGCATGAACATGTTCTTACTTCTCCGGGAGGGGGATCATGATATAGCATGTATGTTTTGTGAATTGTATCTTAGTCCAGTTATCGTAATTTGCAGGCACAACAATGTGTGGTGACCTGCTGCTCCCTGCATTATAGCAGCAGGTACTGGTACGACGCTGGGGGTTAGGGTCCAGCAAGGGCGGACAGACCACCATAAGCAGCTCATACCAGTGAACGAATGTGAGACCATTCAAATGGAAGAGGTCAAATAAATAACCTGCAGGCGATTCAGACGAATCAAATTAGTGTGATCGCTCAATAATACATATCAACCTGTGGTCGGCAACAATGTCGATAGACTAGTTTACACTAGTTCGCAAGAGGGAGATTCACGCGAGAGGGGGATTCACCCTAAGTTATAAACTGGCCAGTCGCGTCTTGTGTTGTTTCATTTTGTGTTTTTGTTGTTGTTTTTGTTGTTTGCTTCTGTAGGTATTCAGGTCACCCGTTCCGAGCACAGAACATTGTTTTGCTTTCAGGGTGGATGTGGTGAGTTGGCTACAGAAGCAACAAATTGTGATGTTTTGTGTTAGTAAGTGTTGTATGTAGATACTGTAAATAATTCATGTCATTCATCTAATATCTTTCTTATGCCTTACCCCACATCTGCCCGTACACCTGTCAGAGATCACGCTCGGTTGTCTTGTCAGCATGGGGGTTTGCGGGGGGCCGTAAACCCACATGTAACATTTGGTGTCATTGAAGTGAGGATTTGATCTCTGGCTGGTGTCCCCAGCTCTGGAACAGCACATTGATACCCGAAACATCAATTTAAAAAAAAAATGCATTGACAGCCACATTTAGAAATTAACTTGAATCTTCCTTCATGCGTTGATGAAGTGCGAAACCCATGTATTCAACTAAATGGATACTGACAAGTTCATAATTTCTGAGCAGGAAGGCAAGGCAAACCCCACTTTTTCTTGGTAACGAAAAAATTAAGTAGACCCCACTTAATTGTGTTACCTGACATTCTACTAAGTACTAAGTTAAACTGGAGTTACGAATTGATCTGACCCACACATTGTTCTGACGTAGTGGCGTTAACAATTTACTGACGATGACATAACGATAGCGTTAATATTTACGCTGTGGCTTGAGGTTAGGTATGACGAAATAGAAACATTAATGGTGACTTTTTATGATGGAGTTTTGTAATGTGATGAAACTTCGGATTGTAGCATTTTACTGTAAACGTCGTCAGTTTATGACGTCATATTAGACTACCAGTACGCAACGTCATACTTTGCTGAAAGCATTTGACATTTCAAATCGCGTGTGCTTTAATAACTAACGTTTTAGTTAGATTAATGCGTATAACACATATCTTAACGTTTTAGTTAAGCCCGTTCAGTCATCACTGATCATACTTGATCAGTTTATAGTGGTTTTGATAGTAACGTGAGATTTACGTTATCAATAATGGAGCGTTTAATGCAAATGGGAAAGGACTTAGGTTATGAGGGGAAGGAGTTACAAGGTTTTGTTAAGGAGCAGCAAGATATTGAGCGGACAGAAAGGCAAGAGCAAAGGGATTTAGAAAGGTTAAGGTCTGAAGAAAAGGAAAAGGAAAGGGCAGAAAAGGAAAAGGAAAGGGTACATGAACTAGCTAAGTTAGAAGAAAAGGAGAAGGAAAGGGAACATGAAGTAGCTATGTTGAATGTTAATAAGGAACTTGAAATGGCACGCATTAAGAGTGAAAGGGAGGCAAAAGAGATTAGTGAGGCCCATTTAGAACAAATAAAACAGGGGTTTGAGCTACAGCACCAAGAATTAAGGAACCAATTAGAAATGCAGAGAACGAAGCTCGAACTAGAATTTGAAAAGCAAAAGACTGAGAAGGTGGCTTCTGCCCGGGATCCCAAGTTACCTTATTTTGAAGAAGGTAAAGATAAAATGGATAGTTATTTATCTGGGTTTGAGAAATATGCTACGGCTAATAAATGGGATAAGAGTGTTTGGGCCGCATATTTAAGTGCATTGCTCAAAGGGTGCGCACTTGACGTATATGACCGGTTGTCAAATGAGGATGCGGCAGATTATGATAAGTTAAAGGACGCTTTATTAAAGAATTTTGACATGACAGAGCGGGGATTTAGGAAGCAGTTTCGTTATAGTAGGCCCGAGAAATCAGAAACGTTCATACAGTTCAGTAGTAGATTGAGAAGTTATTTAGAAAAATGGCTTAATATGGCAAAGATAGAAAAATCTTTTCCGGCTGTCTGTGATTTCATGGCAAGGGATCAGTTCCTGGAGTCATGTAATAGAGAACTGTATGTACATCTGAAGCCAAAACAGTTTGGTAATTTAGATGAAATGGCTAGGGAGGCAGATTTGTTTGCAGAAGCGCGCGGGGGGCGTATATAGTTGCATTAATAAGGGCAACGCGATAATAGAGGCGCAGCGCAGGGTAAACAGGACAAAGTTGACTCGAACAAACCGAGTGGTAGATCCGATATCAAGTGTAGCATATGCGGTAAGGGGCATTTAACAATTAAATGTTTTAAGAACCCCGACAGGAAACAATTGTATAGCGCAGAGGTAGGAGCAACTGGAGTTGGGGATAGCGGTGTTAAGGAAAATTTTAACACGCGCATAGAGACTCAAGGTTCTCAGGTTAAGAATGAGAATACGCAGAATGTAGGTCGTGGTTATACACGTGGTCGTGGTAATTTTAGAGGGTCTTTTCGCGAACACGGTAAGAATAATGGCACACCACGTGGCGCAGCACACCAAGTTAGTTTTTGTCAAACAGAAGTAGCTAGGAAAGGTGAAGAGATTGGAAATATTTTTGAAAATAAGGTTGGTGACCCTTTGATTTCGGATAGGGAGGAGTGTAGTAAGGAAACTAGGGAAGGTGTCTGTTACTTCTTAAAGGCAAGGTTACCGACGGCACAAGGATTGGTTAATAATAAAAAGGTGGTTGTATTAAGAGATACTGGGTGTACAGGCTGTGTCGTTTGGAGAAGTTTGGTTTCGGATAGTCAGTTAATAGGGAAGGAATCAAATGTTACGTTGATTGATGAATCCACACAAAGGTATCCTTTGGCAATGATTTACATTGATTGTCCTTTTTTCACTGGGAAAACTGAAGCTTTGTGTATGGATGATACCTTGTACGATTTGGTTATCGGTAACATTGATGGATCAAAACTTCCTGATATGTCTCATTTCTCAGCTGCGGCTGTAACTAGGTCTCAAACTAGGCAGGATGAGAAGCCTTACAGAAAACTTAAGGTTCCCTATCAGATCATTAACGATGACAAGGAGGCTTTCAAGCAAGCTCAGGTTGATGATCCAACTTTGGAAAACATCAGGAAAAGGGTTGTATCTTGGAACAAGACTGTGAGTCGTGGTTTAAACCGAGGTGAAACTAGGTTTATTGAGAAAAAGGGTTTGGCATATACGGAGTTCACCAAGGGTAACAAAGTCTCTTTCCAACTTGTGGTCCCTCAAAGTTTCCGAGGAAAGGTGTTGAAACTGGCTCATGAAACGCTTATGCCTGGACATATGGGTATTAGGAAGACATTGGATAGAGTTGTAACTGGGTTTTACTGGCCCGGTATTTGCGGGGATGTCGCTAGATTTTGTAAATCTTGTTAGTCAGAGAACTTCAGAAAGGTCGGGTCACTAAAGTACCTCTAGGAAAAATGCCATTGATTGATACGCCATGTAAGAGGGTGGCAGTGGACATAGTTGGTCAAATTGAGCCTTGATCTGATAGGAAATCTCGGTATATTTTAACCATGATAGATTATGCGACAAGGTATCCAGAGGCGATAGCTTTACCGAGTATTGAGACGGAACGTGTCGCGGAAGCGCTTATTGAAATGTTTAGTAGGGTTGGCATTCCTGATGAAATGTTGACTGATTGTGGATCACAGTTTACTGCTGAGGTAATGAAAGAAGTCAGCAGACTTCTTTCTCTTCAACAGTTAACGTGTAGTCCGAGACACCCAATTTGCAACGGCTTGATTGAGCGTTTCCACACTACGTTAAAGCAGATGTTACGTCGCATGTGTGCTGAACGTCCAAAAGATTGGGATAAATATCTTCCAGCTTTATTATTTGCGGTTAGGGAAGTCCCACAAGAGTCTTTAGGATACTCCCCTTTTGAGTTGTTATATGGACGTAACGTCAGAGGTCCAATGGCAATATTAAGAGAATTATGGGCTGAAGAGGTACGCAATGAGCGAGTTCTTTCGACGTATCAGTACCTTATTGAGCTAAGGGAACGGTTAGAGCAGACATGCAAATTAGCGCATGATAATTTAAAGAAGGTTCAGATTAAGCAGAAAGCTTATTATGATAAAGGCGCGAGGTCGCGTAAATTTGACGTCGGTGATAAAGTGCTGTTGTTACTACCGACAGACAGTAATAAATTATTGCTTCAATGGAAAGGTCCTTATGATGTGGTTGAGGTAGTGAACAGAATGGATTATAAGATTGACGTCAATGGAAATGTTAACACATATCACGCTAACATACTGAAGCAATATGTTGAGCGTCAGACTGTGACGTCTCACTGTCTGATCTCTAAACCTATTATGTCGACAGACAGTCATGACAGAAATGACGTCGACGAGTCTTCATTTGAAGACAGCAGTTTTCAAACTGCAGAGCAACCGGAAAGTGACGGTGACGTTAGCGTCCCACACACACTAACGTCAGAGGAGAGTGAGGAGACAGAAGGGCTGAGAGAACAGCGCCTTGCAGGACTGACATGTCAGACAGACCAAACTATATGTACCACATTTATGTCAGAACCTGTGAAAACAATCAAATCAGTTAAGTCAGCACGGCCACCGCCAGTAAGATTAAAACGATATCCGTTTTCTAACAAACAGCAGAATGTCAGGGGAACAGGAGAATTCTGGGGCAAACCACTATAGCTTAATAGCAATTTTACTAGCGAAAATTTGGGGGCAGACTACCTTAGCAGGTAATTTTCGCACGGTTGTTGTGTAAATAGCTGTCTTGTTTAGATAGGTTTCATCCTATTCCATCTCTGTACACAAAGAAAAAACATTTTTAATTGTTTTTTCTCCAAAAGGGGAAACCTTTGTTACGAGATGGAATAGGAAACCTCTCTGGTGCTTATGCACATCTAAATTATTTTAGTAGGTATATGGTAGGGCGGTGCGAGTGAAATATTTTAGGTGAAATATGGTAGGCAAAATGTGCTGCTCCATGCACAAGTCATGCACATATCATACGATGTATGCATGAGTGGTTTATGGAGATCTGTTTTTACAATACAGGGGGCCGCTATAAGGCTCAGTTCTATAAAATTTGCATAAAAATCACCAACCGCCAAATTGTGCCATATATGATTTTCATTCCCGTTACGTGTTGTGTGGGTGTTCGTTTTGACAGGAGTCATGGCATTGATTTATAGGGTCGTTTCATCATTTTTATCCCCCGACTGAATAGGTTCGGGGTATATATCGATCAGCCTGGCGTCTGTCCGTCCGTCCGTCCGTAGACGCAACCTTGTGATGGCCATAACTCCTATACCCTTTGAGATTCATTGATGGTTATTGGCACAATTGTTCACAAGGCCGAGACGGCGTGTCATGCACAAGAACCAGTACTCTGGATACCATACGTTTTTAGTTATCTCCCCTTTTAATAAAATAGAATGACTACTTTTTTGATGGCCATAACTCCAATACCCTTTGAGATATATTGATGGTACTTGGCACAGTTGTTCACAGGGCTGAGACGGCGTGTCATGCACAAGTACCACAACTCTGGTTGCCATGGTTTTGGAGTTATCTCCCCTTCCAATAAAATAGTGACAACCATGTGATGGCCATAACACCTATACCCTTTGAGATGCATTGATGGTTCTTGGCACAATTGTTCACAAGGCTGAGATGGCGTGTCATGCACAAGAACCAGAACTCTGGATGCCATACTTTTTAGTTATCTCCCCTTTTAATAAAATAGAATGACTACTTTGTGATGGCCACAAAAGTAATACCCTTTGAGATATATTGATGGTACCTGGCACAGTTGTTCACAAGGCTGAGACAGCGTGTCATGCACAAGTAGCACAACTCTAGTTGTCATGGTTTTGGAGTTTTCTCCCCTTCCAATCAAATAGAGTGACAACCTTGTGATGGCCATAATTCCAATACCCTTTAAGATATATTGATGATACCTGGCACAGTTGTTCACAAGGCAGAGACGGTGTGTCATGCACAAGAACCACAACTCTGGGTGCCATGGTTTTTTTGTTATCTCCCCTTCCAATAATATAGAATCACTACCTTGTGATGGCCACATCTCCAACACTCTTTGAGATATATTGATGATACTTGGTACAGTTGTACATGGGGTTAAGCAGGTGTGTCACGTGCAAGAACCCCCACTCTGGGTGCCCTGGTTCTTTAATTATCTCCCCTGACAATATAACCTTGTGATGGCCATAACTCCAATACCCTTTGAGATATATTGATGGTACTTGACACAATTGTATACAACGTTGAGATGGCGCTTAATGCCTAAGAACCACAACTCTGGGTGCCATGATATTTGAGTTATCTCCCCTTCCAATATAACAGTATGACAACCTTGTGATCATCGTACCTACAATGCCCTTTGAGACATATTTGTGGTAGTTGATGCAGATGTACATGAGGCTAAGCAGGTGTGTCATGCTCAAGAATTACAACTCTGGGTGCTCTGTTTTTTTTTTAGTTATCTCCCCTTGCAATATAACCTTGTGATGGCCATAACTCCAATATCCTTTGAGATATATTGAAGGAACTTGGCACAATTGTATACAAGGTAAAGAAGGGATGTCATGTGCAAGAACCACAAGTGTTGGTGTTGTGGCATTTGAGTTATCTACCCTTCCAATATAACAGTATGACCAGCTTGTGATCACCATATCTCCAATACCTTTTGAGACATATTGATGGTACTTTGTACAGAAATACATGAGCTTAAGCAGGCATGTCATGCGCAAGAACCACTTTTCTGAGTGCCCTGGTTTTTTTAGTTATCTCCCCTGACAGTATAATCTTGTGATGGCCAAAACTGCAATACTTTGTGATATCTTGCTGGTTTAATTCTGGTGCACTTTCTATTGGTGATCAATCTTCTGAAAGCCATATTGACTTTTGGTCGGGGGATTTGCCATCTCTTCCAATGGCTATTTTTTCCTATGGGAAATATACTATTTGAACGCGAATCCATTATCTACTCGATTTTTGCTATCTAGCTTCAATTGTGGATGGTATCTCCACCTCGCCACGATTTTAGCAAGCTAATATGAGTATGCATGATTTTCCGGTATAAAAACCCTGAGAAAAACGAACACTTTAGCAGCAGGTCAGGTTGTAACGAGTATCCACAACATTGTGTCGGGAAAATGAAAGTATATTGAAAGGTATGTTAAATCTATGTTTAGTATTATTTTTGTGTGAACATGCTTGTAGGTTTTGGAGGGGTTTACTTCTAGTATACCCCAACTTTCTGAAGCCTATTCTGAATTCACTGTTGCGGCCTGTAGTGATTAGGCTACTAGCTTTGCCAGCTAGACGTCGCAGGATCGATCCAAGGCTTCTCCAGTAGTAGAATGAGTCTTTCTAAGTGAGGTCCTGTCTCATTCTGACCCTAGATGTTGGTGAGACGTAAAGTTTGGACACCCGCTCATTCTAGATTCATTTAGGTTTTTAGACCCCTTTTGTAGAATGTAATTAATAAACACCGGGTCACTTGTTTGATCCATGACTTTTGACTAGCTGTGGTTAGAAAACAGTGGTTCCGTCTCAATATGATATTTGGGGTATAGGGGACGTAAACCGTAATGAATTTTATTTTACAAGCGTGTTCAGGTTGAGTAGAAATAATTTTGTTCAAGAAGAATTATACGTTCATTTTGTAATGATGCCGTTTTTGTCTGATAACTCAGTTTGTGCATGTATGTACATATAAAGAACGTGATGATGATAAGTGGGAGTATTTGGTCGCCACACGTTATAACGGCCTGAGCGGCGGGGATGACGTTAGCTGCGTCATCGGCGTCGCGAGGACGGTTATGACGGGGTGCCTACCAAATACAGAGAGAATTTACGGCAAACAGTGTTGGCCCTTATAAGAGACTAACAAATGTTGTGGATTATAGATGAAAATCTTCTGTTTGTAGTTTCTATCTGTTGTTAATGTAATGAATTTGTGAATAGCTATATTTGTGAGCCGTGTCGCGGAGAAGGATATGAAATAGAGATTATGTTTCCTGTAATTGGCGGCTGACCAGGTAGCGCAAAGGCGTGGTCTGTTCAATTGCCTCTTACTCGTGATATTGTAGTGAGCACAAATTTGATGAGTATTATGCTCAGTAGTTGTGAGCATTAATTGATTTCTGTAGTGCTCAGTAAGGAAACATGAACTTTGAGTATTATTGTGTCAAGCGCTGGGTGCTGATAATTTGATGCACAGTCAAGTTGAGTTCTGCTGTACGGTTATTTGTCGCATGCACTAATCAGCCTGTATGTCTGGTCGGCGCATGCGCAATAACAGTATATGCATGAACATGTTCTTACTTCTCCGGGAGGGGGATCATGATATAGCATGTATGTTTTGTGAATTGTATCTTAGTCCAGTTATCGTAATTTGCAGGCACAACAATGTGTGGTGACCTGCTGCTCCCTGCATTATAGCAGCAGGTACTGGTTCGACGCTGGGGGTTAGGGTCCAGCAAGGGCGGACAGACCACCATAAGCAGCTCATACCAGTGAACGAATGTGAGACCATTCAAATGGAAGAGGTCAAATAAATAACCTGCAGGCGATTCAGACGAATCAAATTAGTGCGATCGCTCAATAATACATATCAACCTGTGGTCGGCAACAATGTTGATTGACTAGTTTACACTAGTTCGTGAGAGGGAGATTCACGCGAGAGGGGGATTCACCCTAAGTTATAAACTGGCCAGTCGCGTCTTGTGTTGTTTCATTTTGTGTTTTTGTTGTTGTTTTTGTTGTTTGCTTCTGTAGGTATTCACGTCACCCGTTCCGAGCACAGAACATTGTTTTGCTTTCGGGGCGGACGTCGTGAGTTGGCTACAGAAGCAACAAATTGTGATGTTTTGTGTTAGTAAGTGTTGTATGTAGATACTGTAAATAATTCATGTCATTCATCTAATATCTTTCTTGTGCCTTACCCCACAGCTGCCCGTACACCTGTCAGAGATCACGTTCGGTTGTCTTGTCAGCATGGGGGTTTGCGGGATGCCGTAAACCCACATGTAACACAAATGTTTCTTATGACAATATCTCGAGGGAGTTTGACTTTCAAGGTCATGACCTCAAGGTCAAGGTCACTGTGGCTTTTTAGCTCACCTGTCACGTAGTGACAAGGTGAGCTTTTGTGGTCACTTTTTGTACGTCATGCGCGCGTCTGTGCATCCGTCCGTCCGTGCGTTCGTCCGTAAACAATTTCAAATAAGTATATCTCTAATACCTCATGGCCAATCTTGATCAAATTTTATGAGAAGCATCACCAGGTAGGGGGAAAGGCGGCATAAGGTTTTTGGGCTGATCAGATTGGAATTCTGGTTGCTATGGCAACATACAGCTCCCATAGACTTACAATGGGAAAAAATTAAAATATCTTCTTCTCTGAAACCACAGGGCCCAGAGCTAAGATATTTAGCACGTAGCAACGGCCAGTGGTCACCTACATAATTCCTGCCAATCATGCCCCTGGGGTCCACATTGGCCACGCCCCAAGGCCCCTTCGTTCCCATAGACTCACAATGGAACAAAAAGCTTCAAAAATCTTCTTCTCGGAAACCACAGGGTCCAGAGCTTAGATATTTAGCATGTAGCAACGGCCGGTGGCCACCTACATAATTCCTGCCAATCATGCCCCTGGGTTCCAAATGGGCGACGCCCTGGGGCCCCTTCGCTCCAATTGACTCATAATGGAACAAAAAGCTTCAAAAATCTTCTCGGAAACCACAGGGCCCAGAGCTAAGATATTTAGCATGTAGCAACGGCCAGTGGTTACCAACATAATTCCTGCCAATCATGCCCCTGGGGTCCACATTGGCCACGCCCAGGGCCCCTTCGCTCCCATAGACTCACAATGGAACAAAAAGCTTCAAAAATCTTCTTCTCGGAAACCACAGGACCCAGAGCTTGGATATTTAGCATATAGCAAGGGCAAGTGGTCACCTACATAATTCCTGCCAATCATGCCCCTGGGTTCCAAACGGGCCACGCCCCGGGGCCCTTTAGCTCCTATAGACTTATAATGGAAAAAAAGCTTCAAAAATCTTCTTCTGAAACCACAGGGCCCAGAGCTGCGATATTTGGCATGTAGCAACGGCAAGTGGTTACCTTCATGATTCCTGCCAATCATGCCCCTGGGGTACAAATTGGCCACACCCCAGGGCCCCTTAGCTCCCATAGACTCATATTGGAAAAAAAAGCTTCAAAAATCTTCTTCTCTGAAACCACAGGGCCCAGAGCTTAGATATTTAGCATGTAGCAACGGCAAGTGGCCACCTACATAATTCCTGCTAATCATGTCCCTGGGTTCCAAATGGGCGACGCCCTGGGGCCCCTTCGCTCCCATAGACTCATAATCGGACAGTTTAAAAAATCTTCTCGGAAACCACAGGGCCCAGAGCTTAGATATTTAGCATGTGGCAACGGCAAGTGGTCACATACATAATACCTGCCAATCATGCCCCTGGGGTCCAAACGGGCCACGCCCCGGGGCCCTTTAGCTCCTATAGACTCATAATGGAAAAAAGCTTCAAAAATCTTCTTCTCTGAAACCACAGGGCCCAGAGCTGAGATATTTGGCATGTAGCAAGGGCAAGTGGTCACCTACATAAATTCTGCCAATCATGTTCCTAGGTTCCAAATGGGCCACGCCCCGGGGCCCTTTAGCTCCTATAGACTCATAGTGGTAAAACTAGATTAAAAAATGTTCTTCTCTGAAACCACAGGGCCCAGAGTTTAGATTTTTAGCATGTAGGAACACCAATTGGTCACCTACATGATTCCTGCCAATCATGCCCCTGGGTTCCAAATGGGCCACGCCCCGGGGCCCCTTCACTCCCATAGACTCATAATGGAAAAAAGCTTCAAAAATCTTCTTCTCGGAAACCACAGCGCCCAGAGCTTATATATTTAGTACATAGCAACGGCAAGTAGTCTCCTACATAATTCCTGCCAATCATGCCCCTGGGGTCCAAAAGGCCACGCCCCTGGGCCAGTTAGCTCCTATAGACTCATAATGGAAAAAAAAGCTTCAAAAATCTTCTTCTCTGAAACCACAGGGCCCAGAGCTTAGATATTTAGCATGTGGCAACGGCAAGTGGTCACATACATAATACCTGTCAATCATGCCCCTGGGGTCCAAAAGGGCCACGCCCCGGGGCCCTTTAGCTCCTATATACTCATATTGGAAAAAAGCTTCAAAAAATCTTCTTCTCTGAAACCACAGGGCCCAGAGCTTAGATATTTAGCATGAAGCAATGACAAGTGGTAACCTACATAAATCCTGCCAATCATGCCCCTGGGGTCCAAATGAGCCACACCCTGGGAGCCCCATAGCTCCCATAGACGCATAATGAAAAAAAAGCTTCAAAAATCTTCTTCTCTGAAAACACAGATCCCAGAGCTTAGATATTTAGCATGTAGTAACTGCAAGTGGTCTCCTACATATTTGCTGCTAATCATGCCCCTGGGGTCCAAATGGGCCACGCCCCGGGGCCCCTTAGCTCCCATAGACTCATAATGGAAAAAAGCTTCAAAAATCTTCTTCTCAGAAACTGTGAAGCACAGAACTTAGATATTTAGTGTCTAGCAACATAAAATAGCCAGCTACATAAATCCTGCTTATCCTGCCCCTGGGGTCAAAATTAGCCACGCCCGAGCTCATCACCTCCAATAGACTTATAATGGAAAAAAAACTTAAACAATCTTCTTCTATGAAACCATAAGGCCCAGAGCTTAGATTTTTAGTATGTAGCATAGTCAAGTGGCCACCTACATAAATCCTGCCAGTTATGCCCCTGGGATCCAAATTGGCCACACCCCAGGGGTCTTTAGCTTCCATAGACTTACAATTGGAGAAACTTCAAAAATCTTCTCCTCTGAAACCACAGGGCCCTTATAATGAAAACAACAACAAAAAAAAAAAAAAACAAAAAAAAAACAAACTTAAAATGGGGGAAAAAAAATCTTCAAAAATCTTCTTCTCTGAAACCATAAGTCCCAGAGCTTAGCAATTTAGCATGTAGCAATGTCGAGTGGTCGCCTACATGAATCCTGGCTATCATGTCTTGGGGTCCAAATCCTGTGGCCCCTTAACTCCAACAAACTTATAAATGGAAAAAAGGTTCAAAATTCTTGGAAACCATAAGTACAGACCTAAGATATTTAGTATATAGCAACACAAAATGGTCGCCTACATAAATCCTGCCAACCGTGCCCTTTGGGTCAAAATTGGCCAAGCCCCAGGGCTCACTAGCTCCTATAGACTTATACTGGAAAACACTTAAAAAAAAACTTTTTCTCCAAAACCATAAGGCACAGATTTTGTTTGATTTGAGGTTTTGCATCCCTGTCAACACTGTATAGGTCATTTTGGAGATGTCTCTTCCAATTTTGTGGGACTTTTACCCGACATTGAGATGAAATTACATCTCAACCCCTGTTGCCCAATGAAACCAGTAGGGTTTATAAGCATGGACACCGCTTTGCCTGAGCTAAGATATTTAGTATATAGCAATGTCAAGTGGTCTCCTTCACTAATGATTTTCTAGTACACAGGTGAGCGATATAGGGCCGTTGGGCCCTCTTGTTTTAGAAAAACTTTGTCATCGCTCCAGCGCCTACATTTCTTCACTGATTTCAATATTACTTCACACAAATGTTTCTTATGACAATATCTCGAGCGAGTTCGACTTTCAAGGTCATGACCTCAAGGTCAAGGTCACTGTGGCTATTTTTAGAAAAACTTTGTCATCGCTCTAGCACCTACATTTCTTAACTACTTTCAATATAACTTCACACAAATGTTCCTTATGACAATATCTCGTGCACTTTCGACTTTCAAGGTCAAGGTCACTGTGGCTATTTTTAGAAAAAATTTGTCATCACTCTAGCGCCTATATTTATTCACCGATTTCAATATAACTCTACACAAATGTTCCTTATGACAATATCTCTAGCGAGTTCCACTTTCAAGGTCAAGGTCACTGTGGCTATTTTTAGAAATACTTTGTTATCACTCTTGCGCTTACATTTCTTCACCAATTTCAATATAACTTCACACAAATGTTCCTTATGACAATATCTCAAGCCATTTCGACTTTCAAGGTCCAGGTCACAATGGCTATTTTTAGAAAAACTTTGTCATCGCATTAGCGAGTACATATCTTCACTGATTTCAATATAACTTCACACAAATGTTCCTTATGACAATACCTTGAGCAAGTTTTACTTCCAAGGTCAATTTCACTGTGGCTATTTTTAGAAAAACTTTGTCATGGCTCTAGCGCTCACATTTCTTCACCGATTTCAGTATAACTTCACACAAATGTTCCTTATGACAATATCTCGAGCTATTCTCAAAGGTCAAGGTCATGTGGCTATTTTAAGAAAAACTTTGTCATCGCTCTAGTGCCTATATTTATTGATGGATGTTAATAGAACTTCACACAAATGTTTCTTATGATAATATCTCGAGTTGCTTTGACTTTCAAGGTCAAGGTCACTGTGGCTATTTTTAGAAAAACTTTGTCATCGCTCTACCGCCTACATTTATGATTGATTTGAAGTACATTTGTAATATTTTTTATGAATGGCATTTGGCGGAGGCATCCGTGTCCTATGGACACTTTTTCTAGTTTGTTTATTCTTTACACTCCTGTTCATTGATAAATAACTAATAAGTATTTTGAAAATCATTTCCTTGGGGAGATGCCTTCAAACTAAGACCAAGCCATACCAGTGCCCCATCCCGACCCCCACCCCGAAGACACCCCCAGGTGTATAATGCTACAGCACCAGAGCATATCTTATCTTTTATGCCTAGATAGATAGAAAGGGACACCCGCACCTCGTTATAACACGATTCGTTACAGCACAAATTCGGATACAGCACGTTTTGCTTTGGACCCCAAATTTTCCCAAACTATCATTTATAAATATAATCCAAGGTTTCTATCAAGTTTCAAGCACAACAACTATATTCCCCTTCAACTTTTAAGTGTGGAAATACGGTAGCTAACACGGTAGTTGTCTCGGTCAAGAACGGTAGTTTTTCAGTTTCAAGTTAATTATTTTCAAGTCATAACAGCTTGTCCAATTATAGCAATTAATGATACGCATAAGTAACAAGAGCTGCAGCCGATATACTCAAAAGATCCAAATTGTCAGCTTAGCGAGATAAGAGAATAAAGAATGCAAATTAGTTTATAATTTAATGATCCAGCCACAAGACGAGGACCCCTCCTTCCAAAACTTTCGCACCTGCTAAACAAGCAATTTGAAGGCGAACATCAAAGATCTCCGCCACCAAAATCGTCATTAAATCCGCCATCCACAAACCGCCCCTACCGTTTTTCTGCAAGCGATCGGTAAATGACGTCGTCCGACCCCAGCAACCCCGCACGTGTTTAATGTCATTGTTTTTTTTAATGGTGCGTATTTCTTTCATAAAAAGATGTTTGCAACCGGTAAAAAATATTTTCTCGATCACTAAACGGTTGTGGATAGAGCTGGATAGAGAACGGTGCCTTGCACAATTACCGACTTATCCCTGGAAGCGTTGTGTCAGTCACCAACAACAGCATACAGATGTGTTTACACACATCAAAGCCTTCGACTTTTCCCGCCAAGCGTCTGCTAATTTGGCACCAAAACATAACCATGCACGAGACATTAGAATAGTCCGTTTTTATTTTGCATACATCTACCGTTAGATGTAGCTCAAGTCTTAGGAGCGATCACATCATTTTCACATTGATTGTGGATTAAATTTTTTGACAGGGGGATAAACGCAAATTAGAGTCATAACTTAATCTTATTTTCACACCTTGTCACGCGGAAGAGTGTAGGCTTATCAAGAGCACTGGAGGCATGTGTTTGAATAGACTGATCCGTGACAAATAAGGTCGGCGTTTATATCACGATTCGGTTAACTAACTGAGCCCGTTGGTTGAAGGAAATTTACCATTATGATTTACTTTCATTTTTGCAAACACTTTAAGAAACGTTTTCATTTGTTAAAACCCATCTGCAGGTGTGAAAACCTGTTTTAATCCCCAATAATACTGGGCAGTGCATTAACTATTATCAGTTTTACTCACGGATTAATTCGTTGTTTTTTTTTCGCTGGATTTATCACGAAAATACAAGTGCAGCTTTTTAAAAATTTGCACCAAAACAGTATTTCTTATTTTCCGGGAGTTTTATCCTGAATTGAGTGAGGCGTGAGAAAAAGCTTTTTTTTCGGGAGTCTCCCGCAATTTTCGGGAGCATAAAGTTATCACGAGATTCCATGAGAAGCGCTCTTTCTAACAAGATGGTGGATTCCTCAACACGATCAAGTTTTCATTCAGAAAAAAATCATTTTTTGAGTGGATTTTGAGTGCCAAAACGGTAAAATTAATGGTTTTAAAACTTGAATTCCCACCTTATCGCAATTTTGCTGCATGTGGCGACAATTTTAAAATGAAAAGAAGACTTTAATTTGATGATTGAAATCGAAATTCTTTGTACGCATCTCCTAAAAAGTTGTACGCACGTGTTTCAAACAAGAGTGGGGTGACGAGAATATTAATGCATTCACGTTAATATTTTCGTATTTTTCAATTTAACATAATCCTAAAGAACTTGTGACATAACCTAAACAAGTTATTTTCTATAGTCTCACTTTGAAATTCGATGGCGGTATGTGACTTTATAATTGTAACAGGTTATAAAAAATAACTTGTATAGGTTATGCACCTGACTGTTTTAGAGCAGAAATAAGAAAAATAAGATTTACCCATGCAAACCCTAGTTTTACTATATAAAAGTGGGGCTCAAGGGGGTCATAATTATAAAGGTGTGTATTCGTGATGGCATTTTTTTTCCACCCACTTTTTTCAAACTCTGAGGTGCTGACTTAGTAAAAATATGTCCTATAAATCAGTTCTGATAACAAACTCATTAGTTCTAAATATTTTTTTCACGCTTTTCTCACTGCCATGGACGTTTGGCATACATGTAATTCAACTCCATTCATGCCCTGCATGTGCATAAGCCATGAACAAGCAGTCAAGATCAATGATACTCACTTCACTTTTGTGCATACCTGTGATATCTCCCGGGAGGCTCCCACATTTAAAAAAATTTCACTGCTGAGGGCAATCAGATTATTTTCTGCCTATTCAGCAGGGCAAAAATTCGTCCCCATTCCCAATGTCAAATAACCTAATTTTTTCCAAATTTCACCACATTTTTTTCCCCAAAAAATGAAGACATAAAAGCTACAACAAAAGCAACAGAGAAAACAATACTTAACGTCAGAGGTTAACACTGGATTGGATAGTCACAATGAAAATTCCCCACATTGGAGCTACAGATGTATTGCACTGCTTAACTATCAAATTCATAAGATTATCATGAGCAAAATTCATCATCCTGGCATTTCTCTGATGAAATTGTGTTCCCAATTTTGGTATTTTTTTCGGTTACCGTAATTTTTTCCCAGTTTTTCCCAGGGTCCTTATCCCAAAATACCTTGATAAAGGCCTGGCAAATAACGGCTTAGTGGGGAGATTATATTAAATACATAACGCTAATTTGCAACTTTATTTATATTAGATTCGGTACTAAGTTATTTAGACACAAGTTGTGGGTATTCCGATGGGTACTAATTGCGCACCTCTTGTGGCTGATCTGTTCTTGTATTGTTATGAAAGAGACTTCATTTTGTCGTTTTCCATTGATAACCAATCTGAAATTATTGAAGCTTTTAGCTCTACTTCTAGATATTTAGATGATTTATTAAATATTGATAATACCTATTTTGATGGTTTGATCAGTCAGATTTACCCCCTAGAACTTCAGTTAAATAAAGCAAATTCTTCTGATACCGAGGCCCCGTTTTTGGATTTACATCTATCTATTGTAGATGGATTTGTTTCGTGCAAAATTTATGATAAACCCGATGACTTTGATTTTGAGATTGTAAATTTTCCTTTTTTGGATGGTGATGTTCCTCGTGCGCCATCCTATGGCGTTTATATTTCGCAATTAATTCGATTTGCTAGAGTGTGTAGTCATGTAACTGACTTCAACACTCGTAATAAATTATTAACGGCTAAACTCCTTAATCAGGGTTATCGGTACCATAAACTACGCAAAGCCTTTTCAAAATTTTATAGACGCCATTCTGATTTAATTTCAATATTCAATATTGGACTTAAATCTCTTCTGCAACAAGGTCTATCGGAACCCGAATTTTATGGTGACTTAGTATATAAATTCAGAAAAATATATAACCGCAATGACTTCAGCACCCAATTTCGTAAAATCATTCTTCAATATAAAAAGATTGGGTACAACATGGATGTTATACGACAGACTGCATGCATGGTAGTTAACCCAATCACGGTTGGCAACTTTGCTTCCCTCTTTAATTGCACGCCGGTGGGTCAGGCCTCAGATTCTATGACGGCTCCAACGTAAAGGCTTATTGAGAATTAGAGAGATCTAATTCAAGGTAATGTTGGTTGGTGCCTGATGCTCTGTCTCTGGTCGGGCCCATCGGAGTCTAACTGTTGGTTTTCTTTTGTTCCAGCATTTCAGTGGTTTCTTGCTGTCGAGTCCTCACCGTTGTCCTAACTATGTGGTTCTTTGATTTTTTGTATTCACGGAGATGTTGCACTGATGAGTTAGGAGGCCTTCATGTGGACTGAACAAATTATTTGTCTAAATCACGACGGAAGTAGGGGCGAGGATTGTGGCCACGTAAAATCAATTTAAGCCCCCCAGTGGAAATCTTCCACTGACCGTTCCAAGGCGGCTCTTTTGTGGCGATTTATTTATGTTGTTGTTTGTTACTTACTGTGTGTATCACTTGTGTCTTTTAATTTTGATGGCCATATGGCCATTTTGTGGGAAAGTAACTGTCCATATGGCCTTCCTTTGTTTAGGTTTCCATTATGGTCTGGTCGCTTAATGTTTGTATTTCTTTCCCTTTGGTGTCTTTTATGGATGGAGTAAGTTAATTGTATCAATTCCTGATCTTTGTATTACTTCTACTTTAAAAGCCAATGATCCTTTGATCAACACTGTCTCAACCACCAGGGCTCAAGCTAGAGGGCGATTCAGGCGAAGAAGTCGCCCTGTTGGGGCTCACTTCGCCGACTTTGGCGATGAAAGCGAAAAAAACTTAGCCCTCAAGTTTCTCGCGTTTTTTTTTTTTCGGTGTTTTTCTTGTGAATAGTAACGGTAAACTGACAAGCGAACGATAATCCTTTGATCCACTAGTTCATACACCTAATTGCAAATTTCTGGCCCCAAATCGCATTTTTAAACTCAAAGCGGTGACCTCCCACGATTTCCGTCACAACAGTTAGATGATGTCAAGAGTAAATTTCAAAGAAACAAAACACATCACAGCTGTCAAGATGTTCCAAAAATATTGTCATCGCTACCTCTCATCTACATGAAAGAACCGCCGCCTAGCAAACCATTTCGCCACAGTTTGACTGACACGACAAAGAACCGCCTACAAAAACTAAGCACGAGAGTGGATAAGAAAATGTGAAATCGCATTTAGTTTTGTGTTAGCAATTTTCTACAGTAAAAGAAAGACAAACTAAAAGGTAGTTCCAACTTGGGACATGTGTAACGGGACATGTGTAACATAAACCACACCAATTGATGATAATTTCATCCAAGTAATATTGCGACCAGCAAAGTCTCCGATAAGCCTGCCAACCTACTAAGTCTCATCAAAGATTCGCTTTGTCTATTATGCCTGCTCGGGGTGAATGTCGTCTAGAATAATTTCCCTCTGAAGTGCCTATCAAACTTTTTAAGATGATCGATTGCTTTGATGATCGATTGTCTATATATTGTACCTAAATTAATGTTGTTTTTTTTGTTGTTTTTTTTGTAGAAAGAAAATAACTTATTAGCTCACCTGTCACGTAGTGACAAGGTGAGCTTTTGGGATCACTTTTTGTCCATCGTGCGTGCGTGCGTCCGTGTGTGCGGACAAACATATAAGTGTTAGGGGTTATATTTTGTCCAACCTTATGGGTTTATTCCGTTAAGTTAACACTATAAACTCATAAACCTTACTGCTTAGGGGCTATTTTTCGGCTTAGGAGCTTAATTTCTCTATGGGAGTTTATAATGGGAAAAGCCCATAAACCGGATTTGTTAGAACGTCCGTGCGTGCGTGCGTGCGTCCGTAAACTTTTCTTCAAACGACATCTCCTCCTAAACCGTTGATCGGATTTTGACCAAACTTCACAGGAATGATCCTTAGGTGGTCCCCTTTCAAAGTTGTTCAAATGGTTCCGGTCCGTTGCACATATAGGTCACAGTAGCCAAAAATAGATTTTTTTGACCGAAAACTTAAAAAATCTTCTTCTCTGAAACCGCAAGGCCCAGGTCTTTGATATTTGGTATGAAGCTTCATCTAGTGGACCCCTACCAAGATTGTTCAAATTATAGTGCTGGGGCCAAAAATGCCCCCGCACGGGGGCCCTTTGGTTTTACATGGGCTTATATAGGGAAAATCTTTTAAAATCTTCTTCTCTGAAACCGCAAGGCCCAGATCTTTGATATTTGGTATGAAGCTTCATCTAGTGGACCCCTACCAAGATTGTTCAAATTATAGTGCTGGAGCTAAAAATGCCCCCGCACGGGGGCCCTTTGGTTTTACATGGGCTTATATAGGGAAAATCTTGAAAAATCTTCTCCTCTGAAACCGCAAGGCCCAGGTCTTTGATATTTGGTATGAAGCTTCATCTAGTGGACTCCTACCAAGATTGTTCAAATTATAGTGCTGGGGCCAAAAATGCCCCCGCACGGGGGCCCTTTGGTTTTACATTGGCTTATATATAGGGAATATCTTTAGAAATCTTCTTCTCTGAAACTGCAAGGCCAAGGTCTTTGATATTTGGTATGAGGCTTTATCTAGTGGACCCCTACCAAGATTGTTCAAATTATAGTGCTGAAGCTACAAATGCCCCCGCCCCGGGGCCCTTTGGTTTTACATGGGCTTATATAGGGAAAATCTTGAGAAATCTTCTTCTCTGAAACCGCAAGGCCAAGGTCTTTGATATTTGGTATGAAGCTTCATCTAGTGGACCCCTACCAAGATTGTTCAAATTATAGTGCTGGGGGCAAAAATTCCCCCGCACCAGGGCCCTTTTGTTTTACATAGGCTTATATAGGGAAAATCTTTAAAAATCTTCTTCTCTGAAACTGCAAGGCCCAGGTCTTTGATATTTGGTATGAAGCTTCATCTAGTGGACCCTTACCAAGATTGTTCAAATTATAGTGCTGGAGCTAAAAATGCCCCCCCCCCCCCCCCCCCCCACCCCCCGCGCACCGGGGCCCTTTGGTTTTACATGGGCTTATATTGGGAAAATCTTGAAAAATCTTCTTCTCTGAAACGGCAAGGCCAGGTCTTTGATATTTGGTATGAAGCTTCATCTAGTGGACCCCTACCAAGATTGTTCAAATTATAGTGCTGGGGCCAAAAATGCCCCCGCACCAGGGCCCTTTTTTTCACATAGGCTTATATAGGGAAAATCTTGAAAAATCTTCTTCTCTGAAACTGCAAGGCCCAGGTCTTTGATATTTGGTATGAAGCTTCATCTTGTGGACCTCTACCAAGATTGTTCAAATTATAGCCCTGGGGCCAAAAATGCCCCCCCCCCCCCCACCTCTGGGGCCCTTTGGTTTTACATAGACTTATATAGGGAAAATCTTGAAAAATCTTCTTCTCTGAAACTTCAAGGCTTAGACCTTCGATATTTGTTATGAAGCTTCAGCTAGTGGACCTCTATAAAGATTTTCAAATTATAGCCCTGAGACCAAAAATGCCCCCGCCATGTGGCCCTTTGGTTTTACATAGACTTATATAGGGAAAATCTTTAAAAATCATCTTCTCTGAAACACAAGGCTTAGGTCTTTGATATTTGTTATGAAGCTTCAGCTAGTGGACCTCTACCAAGATTGTTCCAATTATAGCCCTGGGGCCAAAAATGCCCCCGCTCAGGGGCCCTTTGGTTTAACATAGACTTATATAGGGAAAATCTTGATTTACATAGACTTCTTTATGCAGGGTAAACCTTTAAAATCATCTCTGAAACCAGAAAGCCCAGGTCTTTCATATTCGATATGAAGCTTCATCTTGTGGACCTCTACCAAGATTGTTCAAATTTTAGCCCTGGGGCCAAAATTGACCCTGCCCGGGCCCACTTGTTATGCTTTGGATCAGGTGAGCGAACCAGGGCCCTCTGGGCCCTCTTGTTTTTTTCTGACAATAGTATTATTAAAAATAAAACTAAATCACTTGTTCAATTGACTTTATTTGACGATTTTATCATTTATGATTCAAAGACCTATTGAAAGTGCAGTGCACGCTTATCGTTTAAAGCTATAAGATCGCAGCGGGACTAAACTTAAAAGGCCGCGAGGCTAAAATGTTTTTTTGTGCCCATCTCACCTGATGTTTAAAATGTGGGAAATAAATCAAACGCTTATGACCACTTGCACACCCGGTTTTGATTCTGATCCGTGTTATCATTTCTTTTGTCATTTTACTGCTACCTATTGTAATATCTTTGATAAGAGCCATTGATCAAAGGTACGCAAGTTGCCATTACTGTTTGTTTGATTTGCGGTTTAACATCCCCGTCAACACTGTAAAGGTCATTTTGGAGACGTTGCTTCCAATTTTGTGGGACATTTACCCGACATTGAGATGAAATGACATCTCAAGCCCTGTCGCCCAATGAAACCAATAGGGTTTTAATATTAGCATGGACGGCCCCCGTTGCACCCCAGTTCCTGGACAGGCTTAGATCCTCTAAGCGGTTTACCAGTACTAGTGTGCGGGCCGGATTCAGCTCTGCGTGGAAGCATCATGCAGCCCATATATTTCTTCAAACCCCTATGGGCGGGGGCCGGTTGCCATTACTGTTTCAGGTCTTTGAATTTCAACTCGACTTATCAGGATATTTTTACACAGGCTAGATTATGTCAGCATTTCAAATTTCATGCTCGGATAAGCAGGGGGTGGAATAGGTTGGCCGGAAATACCCCAGCCGAGTGACGTACTTTTACCATTTGCTGAGGAGTACCCGACGCACACACCACATTAACAACACCCCTGGCAAACCCCACTTTATATTGGGAAAAAGTGGAGTTAACACGGGTATACATTACTTTTCTTATCATTAGGATAACTTGCCTTTATGAGATAAGGTCAAGAAAATGGCATGTATCAAGTGATAATTGGTAATAGTTTTCTTATTTCTGCCCAAAACATAAATTGTGGGTACTCGTTATAACCACCTCATTGTCCGCCCAAAACATAGATTGTGGATACTCCTTTATAACTTAAACTGCGATATTGACGAGTATCCACAATCTCTGGTTTGGGGCAGAGTTAAGACAACAATGTATACTTCTGTAAACCCCACTTTTCCATATATTAAGTGGGGTTTACCAGAGTATAGATTTCATGGACTTGTTAACATAATGTTTATACTCCGATGTGGGTGCTCGTTAGAACCGCCTCATTCTCACTGAGGCGGGTCTAACGGAGGTCCTAATGAGCACCTATGTGTGGAGGATAGATAAGAACTTTGTCATCCGATAAATGCCATTCCTAGAGCCATGGAACGAAGCAGTGTATTGCTTAGGTACGTTATCCTAATGGAACACGCCATATTCTTTCTTACCCCTAGTGAAAACTAATGACTGAACTGGATGACAGGACAAGTCAAGTCAATACTGTAAATGTCATTTTGGAGACGTTGCTTCCAATTTTGTGGGACCTTTACCCGACATTGAGATGAAATGAAATCTCAAGCCCTGTCGCCAAATGAAACCAATAGGGTTTATAAGAATGGACGGCCCGATACACATCTATTTGCCTGGGCAGGCTTAGATCCTCTAAGCAGTTTACCAGTACTCGTGTGTGGGTCGGATTCAGCTCTGCGTTAAAGCACCATGCAGCACATATATTTCTCCAAGCCCCGATGGGCGGGGGCCGTCAGATTTATTGGTGCATTGTCATGAAAACGTTTTAGTAGGGGACACTGATACGTTCTCAGACTAAAAAAGAACATAAAGGAATGCTGTGAAATGAGACTCTAAAATGCGTCACGTTAACATTCAACCTGCCACCGGCATGGAAACTGGTGCTGTTTTAAATTTTTGGTAAATGACTCGACAGGATCATGCAGAACCATGTCGGTCGCAGCCTGAGCAGCTATGCGTAACGTTATAACGTCGGCAGTGCTTCATGCGCCTCGAATACTTGAAAACGTAAGGAAAAGCCAAGTCGGTAACGTTCAAGTCAAAGTTAGCCACATTCCATAGCAGCTGGACATCAGCTAGATAATACCGATGTACAGCGCCCACATCTGCATCAGCTTACGCGAAACCGCCGTCGGTGGCTCACGTGAACTAGCACGTATTTCTACACTGCCGTTTACTGGGGGAAATCAAGCACACATTATAAACCTACACCCCCGCCCCCACGGGCACTACATGCAGGCAAGACGGAACAGGAGTTCCAGAAAAGCATACCCTTTTTGGATGCCCATGACGAGTAACTCGGTTTGCAACAAACAAAGACTCTGGGATGATTATAATGTCCACAAAGTTCACCATCAAGTGACTCAATGATCTGAGGGCTCATATAAGTACAAAAGCAAACAAAGTTTACGCAACAAAGCACGGCATATGACCAGAGTTGCCACAATGTTAACGAAATACATGAATTAATTATAATAATAATAATAAATTAATAATAATAATAATAATAATAATAATAATAATAATGATACCTATAATTGTTTTCAAAGAAAGCACTTGTCCCCAATCAGCCAGCCTGAATGTTTTAAGACGTTAAAATGCAGATCAAGGTCATCCAGACTTATTCAATTCATTGGCCTGTAGCAATGATAGATCTATGCAAGTTTGATGAGAATCCCCCTAAGATACTGTGCAAACAAGTTTAGTTCCAAACTGACCTTGAAAAGGTCACAGTCTCCAAATCTGAATCAACTCTTTATCTATTCCAGTGCTATGCCTTTCTGATGAGAATCTATCCAACGTTTCCTGCGATAACGCGCACTCAAGTAGGATTTGACTGAAATTTAATGATTTTAATCCTTTGCTGACCTTACAAATAAGGTCAAGATCACAAACCTATTCAACTATTTGACTTGTCACAGTGATGTATCCAAACAAGTCTGGAAAGAATCTTCCAAAAGGTTCCTGATATAAAATACACACACACACACACTTAATTTGGCTTAAATTTGCCCTGTGCTGACCTTGAAAATGAGATTAATGTCACTAAACTCTAATCAGCTCTTAATCATATTTCAATGAAGTGTCACTGCAAGTTTAATGAAAATCCTTCAACAGATTCCTGATATACCATACATACAAGATTAATTAGGCTGAAGTTTGCCCATTTTAATCCCATGGTGACCTTGAAAATAAAGTCAATGTAAACAAAATTTTATCACCTCCTACGCTAATTCCAATGATATATTCCTGCAAGTTTGATGAAAATCTGCCAACCCGTTCAAGAGTTATCGCGTGCACAAGAAATTGTCACGTCCACGCTAACGCCAACGAGATACACACCGACAACAGTATGTCCCTCTTCACCGCTGATGGGGGCACATAATATAAAATAGACACCTCTTTCCAAACTGTGAGAGAACGGGCCTCCGTGGCCTAGTGGTTAAGAGAGCTGACTCTTGATCATTAGGTCTCTCACCGCTGTGGTTCGAGCCTCGCTGGGGTCACATGTGAGACGCCAAGTTCTGCAATGGAAGGTCAGGTGGTTTTTCTCCGGGTACTCCGGTTTTCGCTCACCTCTGATTAACGATCGTCTCAATATGAGTGAAATAATCTTGAACCAAAACAAAAAAAAAAAACTGTGAGGGGACATCAAACCGACCAGGTTTGGAGAATCTTTTATATGCGCCGAATAATGGAAGCGGCTGAATGAATCCGTACACAGAAAAAAAATTGTTTGGCATACAGTGTTTCCGATTATGACCCGGGGCACAGCATTTCCTATAAGATCGCCTGTACGCCCAGCGAAGCAGGCGGACAGCGAAGTCTCTGTATGCGCAGGCTGATCAGTCTTCTCTGGGCGCACATACAATATTGTAGGAAATACTGTGTCCCGGCTCATATCGCTCATGCAACCGAACTGTGTTTAAGTCATGTAAAAATTCTTGTTTTTCCCGAGATCTAGATTGGGATGGACGCTTGAGGGTGGAAATGAACTTATCGGCAACACTTTGTCATGCAGAACCGGTCATTAGCGTATTTGCGAACAGCGAAGACTCAGATGATCCTGCGCACCCATGCTGTCTCTTCAGTGTTCAATGTTTACACACCAGAAAGAGCAACAGCGCTGCCCTCATAAGAGGCTGTGCCTTCACCTTTATGTTTTGACTTTACGGAGATACGCTGAAGATATTTTTCGCGTAACGCCGCTTGGATAATTAAAATTCAATTTAAAATTTTATGACTTAATTTTCAGTTCGTAATCTCTAAGTGTCCGCCAGATGTATACTCAAAATGTCAGTAAATATTCTGATTCAAGAAAAGGAGGTGATCGCTCGATTGATTTTCGTTTCATTCCATTTATATTTATTTATTTATTATTTTTATGCCCCCGGAATCTAAGATTCTGGGGGGCATATAGTTTTTGGTCTGTCCGTCTGTTTGTCCGTTTGTCCGTTTGTCCGTTTGTCCGTCTGCAAAAACTTTAACATTGGGCATAACTTTTGAATGGTAAGTGGTACAGCTTTCATACTTCACATGTGCATTCCTTGTCACAAGACCTTTCAAGAGGTACCATAAATTTTGACCTCGTGACCTTCACCTTGCGCTGTCCGGGGGCATTTGTGTTTCACAAACACATCTTGTTTTTTTTAGTCATGCGGTCATCTTGAACGTCAAGTAAGCCTGTCAGTTGAAGTGATGAATGTCACGTACACGTGATGGGCGGTGTTAAGACTTGCTGTAATCAGATTGGCTGAGTCGAACCGCTTGCATACAACGATTCGTGTTACTGGGTGCAGCATGAAAGGATGCCGTTTTGTTTGAGATATTGTTTTCGAAGGTCACCGCTTTGAGTTTGAAAATGCGATTTGGGGCTAGAAATTTGCAATTAGGTGTAAGTCTCCGTTACACTGAACACTTCTGCTAACTGTTTATTCTGCACTGCCTGCCAGTTGCAGTATGGTACAGTTATGTAACTTAATTCTATTCTAAACCATTAAGATTCCAAAATGTGAGACGCCAAGTTCTGCAACGGAAGGTCAGGTGGTTTTTCTCCGGGCACTCCGGTTTTCGCCCACCTCTGATTAACGATCGGCTCGATATGAGTGAAATAATCTTGAAAGGGCCGTAAAACCAAAACCAAAAAAAAAAAAAGATTCCAAAAGATTATGTAATTTACAGGTATATCTGTACCTTGAGCTCATGCCAAAGTCCGGGTGCGGACATACTTTGTTATGTACAGTTGTATACAGTAAAAAGATTATGGTATCCAATGACATTGGCACTGCATAAGGATTTAATAAATTTTAAATATAAATGGTGTATTCATTTCGCCATTGATGTGTTTGTACATTACTTTTACATCCATCAATCACTTTAATTTTTTAGACAACAACAAAAGTAGGTAGCAATTTTTGATTTTGTAAATGAAAATACTTACATGTATTACCTGCCAGTAAATTTTCTGTAATTATCCAAATTCATAAAAAAAAAAACAACAACTGATTTTGATCTAGCAAAGTTGTGCCCCTTGTTTCTACAGGTACTGCCTTAAAATACAATTGTGACAGGAACTTTGTAAAATGCATTAATTTTGACTAGCTAACTATTACACAGAAACCTCTTTACTTTATAACACTATTCATTATAACATGGCTGGATATAGCAAAAGTTACAGCTTGCCCAAATATTTCTAGATTATTACAAAAACTTCCATAAGCAGTCATGTTTGGACTCAAACAACAGTGATTTGTGTTGTTTGAGTTGAGGTTTCTCCAAAATGATCTATACAGTGTTGACGGGGATGTTAAACCTCAAACCAAACAAAGCAAATGTACTCAGGGTAACAGTAGGTTTCAAGGTAACATCTGCATACTGCTCTATTTTATTTATGGAAACGGCTACTGGCCACCGGTTGTCAGCAGCCTTTTAGGCTACAGACAACCAGTTGTAACCAGCCTGTGAGGCTGCTGACAACCGGCTGTCACTAGCTTGTGAGACTACTGACGACCAGCTGTATAAAACCTGAATTTAATAGTTTCTTTTCTTCTGATCTTAACTGATATATTTTAAATGACATCAGCTTTCCTATAAACCTTTCTGGGGGTGCCTCTTAGCATCTTTAAGGGTCAGTATTGCTAATTTCAGCCTACAATATATTATAGCAAAATTCAATAAATATAAATCTGCAGCAGCTAGTATCTGCTGGTATGTGATCTTAATTTAACCACATAGAAAGATGTGCTTCGATGGCAATTAGACAATGTGTCATGAACAAGGAAGACAACTCTTGCTTTTTTGGTTTTTGAATTATCTGCCTTTGACTTAGTTCCTTATAGTAAACTGTGTCCGGGCCATAACTCCTAAACTGTATGGAATTTAGTTATGAAACTTTACAGGTGCATGCATGACATTGAGACAGTGTGTCATGAACAAGGAAGACAACTCTTGCTCTTTTGGTTTTTGAATTATCTGCCCCTGACTTAGTTCCTTATAGTAAACTGTGTCCGGGCCATAACTCCTAAAGCGTATGGAATATATTTATGAAACTTTACAGGTGCATGCATGGCATTGAGATGATGTGTCATGAACGAGGAAGACAACTCTTGCTTTTTTTTCCTTAATAATAACTTCATGCTATACCTGTAACAATTACATTTTTTCGGAATGGCTTTTTGCTTGGGGCATCCGTGGCCTATGCAGGGATCATTTTCTGGCGCGATTTCGCGATATTCTTGCATTCTTTTGCAAGAAATCGCCTCAAAATTCCAGGGGTGAGAAAAAAAATTACACAGTGCGTAAAATCACACTGTGCATTTATCGCATTTCGTGCCATTTGGCTCCTTTTTCGCTCATATGGTCCATTTCGAGACCGTTCTTGCCGATCGGTTTGTGAACTATAGTCTGTGTTTCCGGTTGCCTGACGGACCCTAATATTTTACCGCCCAACCCAGTCTCTCTTTTTTTCGTGTTTCCGGGCCACAAAAATCGGAGCATCCGGTTCATTTCGGCGATTTCAGATAAATTGGCAGCGTGGCTGGCCGTAAGGAACGTCTGGTTACATGTCAGTCTACAATTGTCAGCTGACATTTTCCTAGACGCTCCCTGCCTTGGACAGCGGCTACCACTGTGCGACAACTCTGTGATCAAATTATTTTCCTTTGAAGTCTATTGAGACAACAAGAACTATCCGAAAAGTGTTTTCACACTTGCTGCAGTAGTTAGACATGTGTATGCTGTTCTTCACACTTCAACAATCATAAATAAAGGAACGATTAAGGCAGACTGATGCACAGGCTGATCTGTCTTAACCGGTTGCACAATCTTTTCTAGTTGTACCCTAGGTTAAGAATGTCTGTTATGAGCAAGAACCACAACTCTGCCATGGTGTTTTAGTTATCTCCCATGACAATATAACCTTGTGGTTGTATTAACTGCATTTATAAAATAAAAATCTCACTCAGTTTGTCCAAGCAAGAGAAAAAACATCATTGAATTTGAAAGTCTCTCACTGAATTCATACAATTGAGATTTTTTCTCTCACAAAATATATGGCCAGAATAAACCCTGCCTTTAGAACTCTGGATTCTCTCACAAAATATATGGCCAGAATAAACCCTGAGTGCCATGGTGTTTTAGTCATCTCCCATGACAATATAACCATGTGATTGAATTAACTGCATTTATAAAATAAAAACCTCACTCATTTTGTCCAAGCAAGAGAAAAAATATCATTGAATTTGAAAGTCTCTCACTGAATTCGTCTAATAGAGATTTTTTCTCTCACAAAATATAGGGCCAGAATAAACCCCGCCTATAGAACGCTGGATTCTCTCACAAAATATAGGGCCAGAATAAACCCTGCCTATAGAACGCTGGATTCTCTCACAAAATATAGGGCCAGAATAAACCCTGCCTATAGAATGCTGGATTCTCTCACAAAATATAGGGCCAGAATAAACCCTGCCTATAGAACGCTGGATTCTCTCACAAAATATAGGGCCAGAATAAACCCTGCCTATAGAACGCTGGATTCTCTCACAAAATATAGGGCCAGAATAAACCCTGCCTATAGAACGCTGGATTCTCTCACAAAATATAGGGCCAGAATAAACCCTGCCTATAGAACGCTGGATTCTCTCACAAAATATAGGGCCAGAATAAACCCTGCCTATAGACACTTTTTCTAGTTCTTAGATCTGCTATCCTAGTGTTTGCTTTGTTTTACAGGTAGCCTTAGCGCAAGATGACTGTCACAGTGATGGCTTTATTGCAAATCCAGAGTTCAGCGAGTATATACTATCAAACACATACTTGGCTCTCAATAACTTGGTATTGCGAAGGGATGGACTGAGTGCAAAAACATGTAATGGTGAGGGGATTAAAAGTAAAAGTGCTCTAAACACTGTAAATCCAATTGATCATGCCTTGACAACAAGAGACTTTGACTTTCTTCTCCGACTTGGGAGAGGAATTCAAGCAGTAAAGGTGAATCCAGCCGATGTTCACAGGTTGAAATGTAACAGAGACAGCAATATTGAAAAGGGTGTTTGCTTGTTTTCGGAGCAGAACTCTGTTAAGAGCTGGAGTGAGCCACCTGGTCTTCTCAGACATATGAGTGAAGTTGAATTATCAACACTGCATTGTGATGCTGAACCTATGTTCAAAAGTGATGAAGAGAAAACGGATAAAAAGAAAGAGAAAACACACCCAGATGAAGAACAACTGGAGATTGTAAAGCAATATTATATACATATAGTAAGTTCAACGATAGCAATACAGATAACAAGGAGTATGACTGTATTTCTATGATCAGTCTTGTTGAATTTAAGGGGAATGGGAACATCTAGTACATTTTCCCATCATTTTTCAAAGGGAGACAACCTGCCGGACTTCCTGTTCGCTTTTCTATAAACCCTGTCCCACAGGAAAAGGGGTCTGCTCTTAAAGGAAAGAATTTGCTCCTCAGGAGCTAATTCTTTCCTTTAAGAGTTGACCCTTATTGACATGGGAGACAAAATATTTTGTAGGAGTTGCCTGCCCTGAAGGTGTAGCCATTCCCCTTAACTGTGTCACACATTCAATAAGACAGAACATATGGACATGTTGAGCAACAACATTGTTATCAAATCTGGGCACAGTTGTTCAAAGCATCATCCCATTAATGGTTGAAATGTTTACTATTCTTGTAAGTACAGTATTCCATAGCACTCCAGCCCATCTGGGATTGGAGAAATAGAGAAATAGATTGGACTGCATCAGGTGTCTGTGCAGAGCTGAAACAGACCAAACTAGAGTACTGGTAAACTGCTTAGAAGGTCTGATCCTTCCCAGAAAAAGAGGTGAGAGTCGGATCACTCTTCAAACCCTAGTAGTTTCTTTCAGGTTGGACTTTACAGCCATCATTTCATCACGATGCCACGGCCCCCCGCCCATCGGGGCTTGAAGAAATAGATTGGGCTGCATGATGCTTCTCTGCAGAGCTGAAACGGACCGCACATGAGTACTGGTAAACCGCTTTAGCCTGCCCAGGAAAGGTGGTGCGAGTCAGACCATCCATGTATATAAACCTATTGGTTTCATTGGGTGGCAGGGCTTGAGATGTCATTTCCATCTCAATGTCAGGTAAAAGTCCCACGAAACTGGAAGCAACGTCTCCAAAATGACCTATACAGTGTTGACGGGGACGTTAAACCTCAAATGAAACCAACAATCATCACGATGCAGGGTAAAAGTTCCACAGAATCGGAAACAAAGTCTCCGAAATTACCTAATGTTGACTGGGATGTAAAACCTCAATCAAACAGTATCTATTAAATGCAGTTGTAATTTTTTCTGAAAAAAATGTGAGCAGTTTTGCACTTGTTGCTCACATTTTTTTCAGCAAAAATAGCATATTTTTTCCTCATTCCACAAGTTTTTCAGGCAAATCAACGGACCAAGCGCCTGTGAGTAAATGGTCAAAGTTTTAATGATACATTAACTCTCGTTAGTTCAACTCTTTTTCTTTTCTTCAAATTTTTGGGCAATGCCCCCTACTTCAGGGAATAAATGAAAATCTCAATACATTAACTAACAACATCTTTAGTTTTGCACAACTGACCCCAGATTGATAAGTATAAATGTTGAATTCACCAGTTGGATATATGGGCACACCTGAGCTGAAGTTTGAGAATTTTGAATTTAGCTCATTTGCTGTAAAAATATATATTGCGTTTTAAGGGTTAACAAAGACATCCCCAGGAAAGAGACTTTTATAAAAGACATTAAAATAGCCTTGGTGAGGATATTCTGAGTACTGTCAAATTTGTTCAAATGATGGCCTTAGTTTGCTTTTGACATATTTTATGGGCCTAGGGCAGGGCCAAATATTGTCCTGTAGACTTCAAAATGGGAAAAAGGTAAAACAATGAGCAAGAAGAATTGTAGTTACAAATATAACATAGGTATTTCATGAGCTTCTATAAATGTCAGAGGTAAAGGTCACTTATCATTATTATGATTGAATTTCCATCAACATTTCAAAGGGTGAATTATGTCCCACCACCGGAGGGGAGGGTGACATATTGTTTTTGGTGCGGATCACGTTTGGGTCGGCGGCTTAGGCGTAGCCTGTTTGAAGCATTATATCTCCTAGACCAATAAATGGATTTTGACCAAACTTGTATAGACACATCACTAGGATAAGGGAAAACAGTCGGTAGATCATGATGACCTTGACCTCATTTTCAAGGTCACAACGACCCAAAAACAGTCATTTTTGGGTCAAAAAGGGCTTGTCTGCACTCTATCTCATTAACAAACTGATTAATTTTAATCAAACTTGGTACAGTATATCATTACAACAAACCGCAGATTTGATTAGATTTTGGTGACCTTGACCTCATTTCCAAGGTCACAGCGACCCAAAAAACAGTCATTTGTGTGCGAAAAATGGCTTGTCTGCACTTTGTCCCATTAACGAATTGATTAATTTTAGTCAAACTTGGTACAATATATCATTTCAAGATACCACAGATATGATTAGATTTTGGGTTACCTTGACCTCATTTTCAAGGTCACAGCGACCCAAAAACTATCATTTTTGGGCCAAAAATGGTTGTCTGCACTCTATCTCATTAACGAATTGATTAATTTTAATAAAACTTGGTACAGTATATCATTACAACAAACCGCAGATTTGATTAGATTTTGGTGACCTTTTTTTACGGTCACAGGCCCCCCGAAACAGTCAATTAGTACTGAACTCTTAAGGCCAATGTCTCCCGAAACCTTTTGGGGCCAAAAAATGGCTTATCTGTAACCTATATGAATGTTGGTCACAATTGTTTCAATATTTAATACAGTCTACCAAATTTGTCTGGTGATATGATCTTTTTGATGACAGTTTGTTTTTAAGGTCACAGTATTTGGCCAAAAAATGGCTTGTTTGCAGCTTATAATTTTGGTGACTTTAACCTAGTTAGTAAAGTCAAATGGGTGTTTTAAGATATATTTATGGTGAGGGGGACATTGTTTTCGTCTGAAAACATTTTATAGTTTCCATCAACATTTCAAAGGGCTTTTATCCACACCTTAACTATTGTGATAGCTTTGTGTCTGTCATCCATCTGCCAGTAAGTCTGTCCGTCCATCGTCAACAGTTTCTTCAAATGACATCTCCTAAGCCAGTGAGCCAAGTTGAAAATAATTTCTCACAAATATTTCTGTTATAGCCCTGGACCAGAATTGCTTAAATTGGTCTGCTCTGCTGAACAAAATGGCCACCAGAGCTAAAGCAAGAACAACCTTTAAACAACATCTCCCCGGCCAAAGGCCCAATTTCATAATAATTTCACAGAAATGTTCCTTGAGTGACCCTCTACCAAAGTTGCTAAAATGTTTTATGAAGAATTGTAGTTGCATGTAGGTATTACATGAGCTTCTATCAATGTCAAAGATAAAGGTACCTTACCGTCATTATGATTGAATTTCCATCAACATTTCAAAGGGCTTTTTACCTCACCTGAACTATTTGCTTTGTGTCCGTCATCCATCTGCCAGCACATTCGTCAGTCCATCCATCATCAACAGTTTCTTCAAATGACATCTCCTAAGCCACTATGCCAAGTTGAAAATTATTTCACACAAATATTTCTGTTATAGCCTTGAACCAAAATTGCTAAAATAGTTCTTGCTTCGCTGAAAAAAATGGCCACCAGGACTAAATATAGAAAAAAATCCTTTAACGACATCTCTTCCTTGGCTGATGGTCTGATTTCAAAATAATTTCACAGAAATGTTCCCAGTTTGAACCTCTACCAAAATTGCTAAGATGGTTCTGATCTGCTGAACAAGATAGCCACCAGTTCTAAAAAGAGAAAAAATAAATGGCATCAAAATAATTTTACAGAAATGTTCCTTCGTTGACCTACATAAATTTCTATTATGGTTCTGCTCCAGTGAAAGAATAGCCACTGGAGCTAAAAATAGGAAAACTTTCAAATGACATTTCCTCCAAAAATGATAGCTTGATTTCAAAATAATTTTACTGAAATGTTCCTGACTTGGCCCTGTACCGAAATTGCTAAAAGGATTCCGCTCCACTGAACAAACTGGCTAAAAGTAGGAAAACATTCAAAGGACATCTTCTGGGCCAGTGGCGCAATTTTAAAATAATTTCACGGTGAACTTCTACCAAAATTGCTAAAACCCTTCTGCTCCACTGAACAAAACTGCTGCCAGACTTAAAAGTAGAAAAACCTTAAAATGACATCAACTGCTAAACCAATTCCTTGATTTCAAAATAATTAAAAAGAAATGCTACTTGGGTGACCCTCTACAAATACTGCTCTGCTGAACAAAATAGCCACCAGAGCTAAAAAAAAAAAAAAAAAAAAAGACCATCTCCTCCTAACCCAAAGGCCTGATTTCAAACTAATTTTACAACAGTGTTTCTCTTACGCTCCTTTACCAAAATTGCCTAATTAAATACATGTTTGTCACTTTGCCAAATAAAATAGTAGATGGAAATAAAAAAACAACAAAAACAACGCCCCCATTCCGCACCTGCTGTAAACACTAAAGGTCCTTGTCCTACTGAATCCCAGCACAGCAAGGTCGCTCGCCCAACTGCACAAGGTGACTCATAACCACGTGGTGAGATTATGTCTGTTGTTTCCCTTAAGCGGTTCCCCACCGACTGAACAATGTGACTGATAACCACGAGGTGAGATTATCTTGGTTGTTTCCCTTTAGTGCTTTTCAGTGACTGAGTTACCCGGATATTGAGAAAATTAAAATAGATGAAGTCTCTCATGTCTGAACCATGTGAACAATAATTGCTGCTATAATCGAGATACCAATGTGCATGATCGTTGAGCAAGTGCAACAGCAATATTGGTATGTCATTCGCTATGATATATTACACATGCACCCTGTATTTTGAAATTGCAAAGGATTACAATCGAAACAAACAGTATTTACAGAAATTACCGTAAATTCGGCTAGACAATCTCTGTAGTATAATCTTCTTTCTCAAGCAATGCTTCTCCCTCTTGTCCTTCACTTCGCCCTGTCAGGGCTGGAGGGAGAAGCCACTTCTCTGTACTTTCTGGGCCTAGGATGACCCCTGTTATTCTCTGTACTTTCTGGGCCTAGGATGACCCCTGTTATTCTCTGTACTTTCTGGGCCAAGGATGACCCTGTTATGCTCTGTACTTTCTGGGCCTAGGATGACGCCTGTTATTCTCTGTACTTTCTGGGCCAAGGATGACCCCTGTTATTCTCTGTATTTTCTGGGCCTAGGATGATCCTAGTTATTCTCTGTACTTTCTGGGCCTAGGATGACCCCTGTTATTCTCTGTACTTTCTGGGCCTAGGATGACCCCTGTTATTCTCTGTACTTTCTGGGCCTAGGATGACCCTGTTATTCTCTGTATGTTCTGGGCCTAGGATGATCCTAGTTATTCTCTGTACTTTCTGGGCCTAGGATGACCCCTGTTATTCTCTGTACTTTCTGGGCCTAGGATGACCCCTGTTATTCTCTGTACTCTCTGGGTCTGGGATGAGCCTATTATTCTCTGTACTTTCTGGGCCTAGGATGACCCTGTTATTCTCTGTACGTTCTGGGCCTAGGATGACCCCTGTTATTCTCGTACTTTCTGGGCCTAGGATGACCCCTGTTATTCTCTGTACTTTCTGGGCCTAGGATGACCCCTGTTATTCTCTGTACTTTCTGGGTCTGGGATGAGCCCTGTTATTCTCTGTACTTTCTGGGCCTAGGATGACCCCTGTTATTCTCTGTACTTTCTGGGCCAAGGATGACCCCTGTTATTCTCTGTACTTTCTGGGCCTAGGATGACCCATGTTATTCTCTGTACTTTCTGGTCCTAGGATAACCCCTGTTATTCTCTGTACTTTCTGGACCTAGGATGACCCCTGTTATTCTCTGTACTTTCTGGGCCTAGGATGACCCATGTTATTCTCTGTACTTTCTGGGCCAAGGATGACCCCTGTTATTCCTTCCACCAAAATTACTAAAATGGTCCGATCAGCTGTACAAACTGGAAGCCTTAGCTAGAAATAAAGAATCCATGAACAGTTGACCCACCAGTACTTTCAGTGCCGGCCCCTGCCCATCTGGGCTTGAAGAAATATATGGGCTGCATGATGCTTCTACGCAAAGCTGAAACTGGCCACACACAAGTACTGGTAAACCGCTTTGAGTATCTAAGCCTGCCAAGGCTTTTAAACCCTGTTGATTTCATCGGGCGACAGGGTTTGAGATGTTATTTCATCTCAATGTCGGGTAAAAGTCCCATAAAATTTGAAGCAACGTCTCCAAAATGACCTATACAGTGTTCGCGGGGACGATAAACCTCAAATCAAACAAACAAGTACTCTCAGTGCTTTGATTTTACAGTGGCATTTAGACAGGTGCTCCCCTCTTAATAATAGATTGGAAAGTGCAAACTTTTCTAGCTATAAAAAGAAAAGGCAGTTGCCATAGTCGTGCACTGAACGATCATCAGATTGGTGGTCTCCAATGTTGATACATCATAATTCAGGTGAGTGAATTGGGTCCTTCATGGACCTCTTGTTCTCTGAAATTGCTGGGCTGATTTAAATTAAATTTTGTGAAAAAAAAAAAATGCATTTCCCAAAAACAGTTGTTGCGCATGATATGAAAATAGATACCACATGTACATATATGTAGGCCTCTAAGAAAGCCAAAGGTGTAGGTCATTAAGTAATTTCAACTTAATTTCAAAATGTTCAAATGTTGTTTAAATGGTCCAGGTCACACAAGCAAGGTAGCTGTCATGCCCATTATGTCTAGGAGGCTTTCAAAGAACCAATGGTCAAGGTCACTCCCATGGGGATCAGACATAACAAATATTGCCCAGAGCTTGGGAGCAGTCTTGTTCTTATTTCTGCTCTAAACATACTTTATTACTTTATTAACATTGATTGTTGGTGCTTGGTATGTCCACCTCATTGAGTGCCCATAATCTATGTCTCAGGGCAGAAGTATGCACAGACCACCAGACCATTTCATGAGTAGCTTGCATGGAAGTTTTCTGGTCTGCAGGGTTTGATGCATATATATGTAAGCTAATGGAAGCTAAGGTGCCAATTCTTCCCTTTTGGAGCAGTCACCTCTTATCCAAGAGATTTTATCCACTTGCATAGACATAAAGAGGTAAGTTACGTTTTCCTTGTAAAAATTGCAGATTAACTCATTGTATGCTAGTGGACTTCCATTGCTATATGTTGGACAAGTCCTGGAGTTGTCATATAAGGGGTGTCAGGCCTATTTCTTCATTTTTAATACCTCGCCTTACGAAAGTAAGGGGGAGCTATTGCTATACCCCAGTGGACTCTGACTCAAATGGTCATGAGTTCAAATCCTGGTGGAGAAATTAAAAAAAAAAACAAAAAAAACAGCAAATTCGACTTGCAGGTCTGGAGCTCAAGGTCAAGGTCATTGTGGCTGTTTTTAGAAAAACTTTGTCATCGCTCTAGTACCTTTATTTATAACTGTATTGATGGATTTTAATATAACTTCACACTAATATTTTATGATGATATCTCAAGTGACCTTGACTTTCAGGGTCAGGGGCTTAAGGCCAAGGTGACTGGCTATTTTTAGAAAAACTTTGTCATTGCTCTTGTGTCTACATTTATTGATGGATTTTAATATAACTTCACACAAATGTAAGCGATTTTGACATTCAGGGTCGGGGGCTCAATGTCAAGGTCACTGTGGCTCTTTTTTGAAAAAACATTGTCATTGCTCTAGTGTCTACATTTATTGATTGATTTTAATAAAACTTCACACAAATGTTGGGTATGATGATATCTCGAGCGACTTTGACTTTCAGGGTCTGCGGTGCAAGGTCACTGTGGCTATTTTTAGAAAACTTTGTCATTGCATTTATTTATGTATTTTTAAGTCACACAATTGCAATTGATAACATCTTGAGCATGTTCGACTATCAGGGTCCTAGGTTCAGGGTCACTGTGACTTTTTTTTTGAGGGGGGGGAACTTTTTCATCACTGTCGCACCTACATTTATTGATGGATTTAGTGGCACTTTACACAAATGCTAGGCTAGGATATTTATAATTTATAAGTTGTCTTGTTTTAGGGGATTTGTATCGTCTGTGATTCCTTAATAATTTTCATTACTTGGAAGTTTGTAGAATTTCTTTTTATCAAACATAGTTAAGTTTTCTTTTTTTTTTTGTACAGTGGAAAGGCTTGAAAACAGGATATCTTGTTCATTCGTTCTTAGGGGTACTTTTTGGCTCTTTTTCATTTACTGCAGTCTCTTTAGCTATTCTTACATAAGAAAATGGCTTTTTTTAGGGGCAAAACCTGAAAAAAAATTTTGATAACTTAACTGCCCTCATTCAACTTAGGCCCCCAAAGGCGAGCTATGTTGTCTTGTTCTGTTTTTGAAGGAAAATTCTGTTAGCAAATAGTGCAGGCCCTGATCAGACGCCGCATTCTGCAGCGTTTGAACTGGGCCTGCATTGTTTGCCAAGGTAGCCCTTTTGGGGTTTCAGGCATACAATGGGTTATTTTCCAATTTTCCCCTGGATATGTCTTCTCACCTGTTCTTTTACAGACCCCAATATTCATGAAGAAAGGGGAAGATTACTCTGCTGGTCTACACGATTACAACATGGTCTTCGAAAACTACTATTTTGAAAAGCCGAAGATAGTAGTGTAAGAATGTTTTTATAATACATACATAACACAGGGCCTGACAAATCCATTACGCTGCTGCCCGGGCCAAGTCCAAATTTTGGCTGGGCAAGTGATTCTTTGTTTCACTTGGCCAGAAAAAAATGTATAAAATCTACCGGTATATGGAATATTGTTTCTGAGCTATTTTGAAGATGCTGTGGACGGCGGGGCAAGATACTGAAACTTGATTTGTCAGGCCCTGATAGCAACAGATTAGGGGCCCCCGCCCATGGGGGCTTGGAGAAATAGATTGGGCTGCATGATGCTTCCTTGCATAGCTGAAACCGAGGCCACATGAGTGGTTTACCACTTACAGGGTCTAAGCCTGCCAAGGCAAAGTGGTGCAAGTTGGTCCTTCCCTACATACGTGTATAAACCCTTTTGGTTTGCTTGGGCCGCAGGGCTTGAGATGTCATTTCATCTTATTGTCATATAAAACTCACACAAAATTGTAATCCAGGTCTCCAAAATGACCTAAATAGTGTAGATGGGGACATAAACCCTCAATTCAAACAAAAGCAACAGATAAGATGGATATTTGGTGATACTTTCGTTTGTTTGTTTGATTTGAGGTTTAACGTCCCCGTCAACACTGTAAAGGTCATTTTGGAGACATTGCTTCCAATTTTGTGGGACTTTTACCCGACATTGAGATGAAATGACATATCAAGCCCTGTCGCCCAATGAAACCAATAGGGTTTATTAGCATGGACGGTCCGCCTTGCACTGCGGTTCCTGGACAGGCTTAGATCCGCTAAGCGGTTTACCAGTACTAGAGTGCGGGCCAGATTCAGCACTGCGTGGAAGCAACATGCAGCCCATATATTTCTTCAAGCCCCTATGGGCGGGGGCTCATATTTGGTGATACAATGTAATTGAAGGATAAGTTTTCTTATTTCTCCATGTAAGCCTATGTTGTTGGTATTCATTAGAACCACCAAGCTGGGGTGGCTCTAATGAATACTCACATCATTATGTTATGGAAAATTGACAAAAATTGCCACTCAGTTATCACCACAGTGTTTTTATAGGAATGATTTTCATTTTTGTTGACATCAATAAAATCCACAAAAATGATTATTCATTCCATATAATTCCAACTTTGTCATCAAAATATTAAAAATGCCACCAAAATAGTAAATTTCAGGAATTCTTTCGAAAGCTTAGGAAGGAACTTTCCATGGCAGAATAATTATTCAGTTAAAAGCTGCCATCTTTGAAAGGAACCCAAGTGAAAACAAATGTCTTTAAATTCAGTTTACCGGTGTAACGGTCAGTTTCTTCCCCCGGCCCGTTTCTTCCCCGGGGAAGAACTGGGCCGGCCCGTTTCTTCCCCGGGGGAAGAACTGGGCCGGCCCGGTTCTTCCCCCGGGGAAGAAACTGACTAGTCAGTTTCTTCCCCGGGGGAAGAACCGGGCCGGCCCAGTTCTTCCCCCGGGGAAGAAACGGGCCGGCCCAGTTCTTCCCCGGGGAAGAAACGGGCCGGGGGAAGAAACTGACCGTTACACTGTAACAGGCCAGTTCTTCCCCCCAGTCAGTTTCTTCCCCGGGGAAGAAACGGGCCGGCCCGTTTCTTCCCCGGGGAAGAAACTGACTAGTCAGTTTCTTCCCCACCCAGTCAGTTTCTTCCCCCCCTAAAAAATTTTTTAGAACCCTTGTAAACGAGCTATTAATGCCTCACAATTTGTTCAAAATGAGAAAAACAATCAATCTGAATATAGTTTGAGCCTTTTTAGCACAAATGGCAAAATTTGCTTGATGCCCTACAATACATGTAGTTCTAATGAAATTTGCAACCCTATTCCAGTATCTGTGATTGATTTTCTCTGTTTTCTAATACATAAATTGGTATTAAATTAATAGATATACTAAGCAACAAATCTTTGGTGCTCAATTCTAAATAGAAACTGGAAAATGGGGGTGGGGAAGAACCGGGCCGGCCCAGTTCTTCCCCGGGGAAGAACTGGGCTGGCCCGGTTCTTCCCCCTCCCCGGACATAGAGCTGTCAATTTTGATTATTTTAATTAAAGTATTAATTCATAGCATGAAATGGCAACGTTTATTTGTTCAGAAAGATAAATCTAAGTAACCTAAGGGTGGGGAAGAACTGGGCCGGCCCAGTTCTTCCCCTCACCATCTTCACCCACCCCCAGCTATTTCCTTTTTGTAGTTCATACCGCTGTATGTATTTGTTATTTGAACTCAAATATTGAATTCATAGCGTAAAACATTGTAGATTTGTTCAGAAAAGCAAATACATAGCAGCCTTAGGGTGGCGAAGAACTGGGCTGGGAAAAATCTGGGGTGGGGAAGAAACGGGCCGGCCCAATTCTTCCCCACCCCCGATCTCCAAATTCTATTTAGATTTGAGCTCCAAACATGTGTTGCTTATTATATCTTTTTAGTTTATACCAATTTAGGTCTTAAAACGGGAAGAAAAATTATCACAAGAATTTTTTTGTAAACAGAAAAACCTGGGGTGGGGAAGAAACGGGCCGGCCCAGTTCTTCCCCACCCCCAGTCTCAAAATTCTATTTAGATCTGAGCTCCAAACATTTGTTGCTTATTATATCTTTTTAGTTTATGCCAATTTATGTGTTAAAAAGCAAAGAAAATTTATCACAAGAATTTTTTGTAAACAGAAAAATCTGGGGTGGGGAAGAAATGGGCCGGCCCAGTTCTTCCCCACCCCCATTCTCTGAATTCTATTTAGATATGACCTCGAAACATTTGTTGCTTATTATATCTTTTCAGTTGATACCAATTTATGTCTTAAAACGGGAAGAAAATTTATCACAAGAATTTTTTGTAAACAGAAAAATCTGGGGTGGGGAAGAAACGGGCTGGCCCAGTTCTTCCCCACCCCCAGTCTCCAAAGTCTATTTAGATTTGAGCTCCAAACATTTGTTGCTTATTATATCTTTTTAGTTTATACCAATTTATGTCTTAAAACAGGAAGAAAATTTATCACAAGAATTTTTTGTAAACAGAAAAATCTGGGGTGGGGAAGAAACGGGCCGGCCCAGTTCTTCCCCACCCCCAGTCTCCAAAGTCTATTTAGATTTGAGCTCCAAACATTTGTTGCTTATTATATCTTTTTAGTTTATACCAATTTATGTCTTAAAACAGGAAGAAAATTTATCACAAGAATTTTTTGTAAACAGAAAAATCTGGGGTGGGGAAGAAATGGGCCGGCCCAGTTCTTCCCCACCCCCAGTCTCCAAATTCTATTTAGATTTGTGCTACAAACATTTGTTGCTTATTATATCTTTATAGTTTATACCAATTTATGTCATAAAAAGTGAAGAAATTTATCGCAAGAATTTTTTGTAAACAGAAAAATCTGGGGTGGGGAAGAAAAGGGCCGGCCAAGTTCTTCCCCATCCCCGTTCTCCAAATTCTATTTAGATTTGAGCTCCAAACACAAACATGTGTTGCTTATTATATCTTTTTAGTTTATACCAGTTTATGTCTTAAAAGGGGAAGAAAGTTTTTCACAAGAATTTTTTGTAAACAGAAAAATCTGTGGTGGGGAAGAAAAGGGCTGTCCCAGTTCTTCCCCACCCCAAGTCTCAAATTCTATTTAGATCTGAGCTCAAAACATTTGTTGCTTATTATATCTTTTTAATTTATACCAATTTATGTCTTAAAAAGCGAAAAAAATTTATCACAAGAATTTTTTGTAAACAGAAAAATCTAGGGTGGGGAAGAAACGGGCCGGCCCAGTTCTTCCCCACCCCCATTCTCTGAATTCTTTTTAGATATGAGCTCGAAACATTTGTTGCTTATTATATCTTTTCAGTTGATACCAATTTATGTCTTAAAACGGGAAGAAAATTTATCACAAGAATTTTTTGTAAACAGAAAAATCTGGGGTGGGGAAGAAACAGGCCGGCCCAGTTCTTCCCCACCCCCAGTCTCCAAAGTATATTTAGATTTGAGCTCCAAACATTTGTTGCTTATTATATCTTTTTAGTTTATACCAATTTATGTCTTAAAACAGGTAGAAAATTTATCACAAGAATTTTTTGTAAACATAAAAATCTGGGGTGGGGAAGAAACGGGCCGGCCCAGTTCTTCCCCACCCCCAGTCTCCAAATTCTATTTAGATTTGTGCTACAAACATTTGTTGCTTATTATATCTTTATAGTTTATTCCAATTTATGTCATAAAAAGTGAGGAAAATTTATCACAAGAATTTTTTGTAAACAGAAAAATCTGGGGTGGGGAAGAAACAGGCCGGCCCAATTCTTCCCCACCCCCGATCTCCAAATTCTATTTAGTTTTGAGCTCCAAACATGTAATGCTTATTATATCTTTTGAGTTGATACCAATTTATGTCTTAAAACAGGAAGAAAATTTATCACAAGAATTTTTTGTAAACAGAAAAATCTGGGGTGGGGAAGAAACGGGCCGGCCCAGTTCTTCCCCACCCCCAGTCTCCGAAGTCTATTTAGATTTGAGCTCCAAACATTTGTTGCTTATTATATCTTTTTAGTTTATACCAATTTATGTCTTAAAACAGGAAGAAAAATTTATCACAAGAATTTTTTGTAAACAGAAAAATCTGGGGTGGGGAAGAAACGGGCCGGCCCAGTTCTTCCCCACCCCCATTCTCAGAATTCTATTTAGATTTGAGCTCGAAACATTTGTTGCTTATTATATCTTTTCAGTTGATACCAATTTATGTCTTAAAACGGGAAGAAAATTTATCACAAGAATTTTTTGTAAACAGAAAAATCTGGGGTGGGGAAGAAACAGGCCGGCCCAGTTCTTCCCCACCCCCAGTCTCCAAATTCTATTTAGATTTAAGCTCCAAACATGTGTTGCTTGTTATATCCTTTTAGTTTATGCCAATTTATGTCTTAAAACGGGAAGAAAATTTATCATAAGAATTTTTTGCAAACAGAAAAATTTGGGGAGGGGAAGAAACGGGCCGGCCCAGTTCTTCCCCACCCCCCCCCCCCCCCCCCCCCCCCAAGTCTCAAAATTCTATTTAGATCTGAGCTCCAAACATTTGTTGCTTATTGTATCTTTTTAGTTTATACCAATTTATGTTATAAAAAGCGAAGAAAATTTATCACAAGAATTTTTTGTAAACAGAAAAATCTAGGGTGGGGAAGAAATGGGCCGGCCCAGTTCTTCCCCACCCTGTTCTCCAAATTCTATTTAGATTTGAGCTCCAAACATGTGTTGCTTATTATATCTTTTTAGTTTATACCAATTTATGGCTTAAAAAGCGAAGAAAATTTATCCCAAGAAATTTTTGTAAACAGAAAAATCTAGGGTGGGGAAGAAACGGGCCGGCCCAGTTCTTCCCCACCCCCATTCTCCAAATTCTATCTAGATTTGAGCTCCAAACATTTGTGCCTTATTATATCTGTTTAGTTAATACTAATTTATGTCTTACAAAGCAAAGAAAATGCACCAAAGATGCTTGAATATGGATACATATTTAGTATCTTTTTTAGCAAACACACTTTCCAAGGAGTTCTGGCACTGTTCATGTGATAGGGCCAGTACCCTTTTGGTGGGGCCCCCTTGGCTGCCAGGATGAAGTGCTGCCATGAAGGCCCCCCACAGTGGTTTGTGCCCCCGGAATAGGGCTGTGAAACTGCTGTGGTGATCAGTTTGCAGGGGTCGCCAGCACACTGTTATGCCCCGCCGATAGCGGAGGTGGAGCCGGCCCGGGCTCATCATAGTCAAGCTCTTTATTGGACATTGGCATGGTCATGACATACCAGAACGCCATGAAAGGTCATCGGCCCACCACCCTCACAGGCCCGGGGTCAACCAGCCTTAGGTCTTTTAAGCTCGCCAGCAAGAAATAATCAGGTGGAACTGGTTAAAGGTTGGTTGAGCTCTTGTAATAATTTCAATGCATATAAGACTTTTGGTCTTATTGGGCAGCAGGGCTTGAGATGTTATTTCATCTCAATGTCGGGTAAAAGTTCCACCAAATTGGAAGCAACATCTCCAAAATGACCTAAATAGTGTTGACGGGGATGTTAAACCTCAAGTCAAACAAACAAACAAACAAACAAAACAAGAGCTAAAACAGAAAAATCTTTAAACATTGACTCCTCTTAAACTCTTAAGCCAATTTCATTCAAACTTCACAAGAATGTTGCCTAGATGACCTAGTGCCTAGGTGACCTACCAAAATAGCTAAATTTGTTCTGCTCTGATGAACCAGTTGACTGCCAGAGTCGCAAATGGAAAAATCTTTAAACAACAACTCCTTCTGTACCTTTGGGCCAATATTATTCAAACTTCATGGAATTTTGCTAAGGTGACCCTCTACCAAAATAGCTAAAACGGTTCTGCTCCGATGAGCAAAATGGTCACCAGAGCTAAAAATAGAAAAATGTAAATTTGCTTCAAATGTTAACTTCTACTAAACCATTGGGCCAATTTGATTCAAAATTCAGAGGAATGTTGCCTAGGTGGCTCCCTACCAAAATAGCATGATTAAGATTCGGTCTAAAATACAATGTCATGTGAAATTACACTTTTTCACAACTTTGAGATGCTCCTTGTTACCATGGCAAAAATGATTTAGCCTAAAAAGGCTCCGTTCGAAAGGCTTCTGCCCATCGAACATTCATTATACCCATTCATTATAAAATAATGATTAAATGAAGTTGCTGTCCGAGGCAACACTGTGAAAATCAGCAAAATTCACAGTCCCCATGTGAGAATGGGTTAAATGACTGTGGTGAGTGATTTAAGGGCAATCATGGCCCTCTTGTTACATTAAAGTTCTTTCAGTTCCTGAGAAATGGTGTTTGGCCTGTTTTTCCTTTGCAATATGTGTATGGAATATGTGGTTTTGTTAGCTCACCTGTCACGTAGTGACGAGGTGAGCTTTTGGGATCACTTTTTGTCCGTTGTGCATGTGTGTGTGCGTGTGTGTGTGCGTAAACTTTTTCTTTAAATGACATCTCCTCCTTAACCACTGATCGGATTTTAACCAAGTGAGTGAGTGTTTGAGTTTAACGTCCCACCAACAGCTAAGGTCATACGGAGACGGGACCTCGGTTTAAAGAGAAGCCCGGGATCGATCCTGTGACCCCTGGTTTACAAGGCTAGTAGGGTAACCACTGCACCACGGAGGCTTCTAGGATTTTAACCAAACTTCACAGGAATGATCCTTAGGTGGTCCCCTTTCAAAGTTGTTCAAATGGTTCTGGTCCATTGCACATCTAGGTCACAGGAGCTAAAATAGATTTTTAAAATGAAAACTTTAAAAATCTTCTTCTCTGAAACCGATAGGCCCAGGTCTTCGATATTTGGTATGAATCTTCATCTAGTGGACCTCTACCAAGATTGTTCAAATTATGGCCCTTGGGCCAGAAATGCCCCCGCCCTGGGGGCCTTTGGGTTTACATAGGCTTATATAGGGAAAATCTTTAAAAATCTTCTTCTCTGAAACCACAAGGCCAAGGTCTTTGATATTTGGTGTGAAGCTTCACCTAGTGGACCTCTACCAAGATTGTTCAAATTATAGCCCTAGGGCCAAAAATGTCCCTGCCTGAGGGGGCCTTTGGGTTTACATAGGCTTATACAGGGAAAAACTTTAAAAATCTTCTTCTCTGAAACCGAAAGGCTCAGGTCTTCGATATTTGGTATGAAACTTCATCTAGTGGACCTCTACCAAGATTGTTCAAATTAAGGCCCTTGGGCCAGAAATGCCCCCACCCCTGGGGTCTTTGGGTTTACATCTTTAGGCTTATGTAGGGAAAATCTTTAAAAATCTTCTTCTCTGAAAGCGAAAGGCCCAGGTCTTTGATATTTAGTATGAAGCTTCATCGTGTGGACCTCTACCAAGATTGTTCAAATTATGGCCCTTGGGCCAGAAATGCCCCCGCCCCGGGGGCCTTTGGGTTTACATAGGCTTATATAGGGAAAATCTTTAAAAATCTTATTCTCTGAAACCGAAAGGCCCAGGTCTTAGATATATGGTATGAAGCTTCATCTAGTGGACCTCTACCGAGATTGTTCAAATTATGGCCCTTGGGCCAGAAATGCCCCGCCCCGGGGGCCTTTGGGTTTACATAGGCTTATACAGGGAAAATCTTTAAAAATCTTCTTCTCTGAAACCACAAGTCCCAGGTCTTTGATATTTGGTGTGAAGCTTCACCTAGTGGACCTCTACCAAGATTGTTCAAATTATAGCCCTAGGGCCAAAAATGCCCCTGCTCCGGGGGGCCTTTGGTTTTACATAGGCTTATACAGGGAAAATCTTTAAAAATCTTCTTCTCTGAAACCTAAAGGCTCAGGTCTTCAATATTTGGTATGAAGCTTCATCTATTGGACCTCTACCAAGATTGTTCAAATTATGGCCCTTGGGCCAGAAATGCTCCTGCCCCGGGGGCCTTTGGGTCTACATAGGCTTATACAGGGAAATTTTTTATACCCCCGGCATACTAAGTTTTTGAAAACTTACATAGGCTTCTATAGGGAAAATCTTTAAAAAATCTTCTTCTCTGAAACCACAAGGCCCAGGTCTTTGATATTTGGTATGAAGCTTCACCTAGTGGACCTCTACCAAGATTGTTCAAATTATAGCCCTAGGGCCAAAAATGCCCCTACTCCGGGGGGCTTTTGGTTTTACATAGGCTTATACAGGGAAAATTTTTATACCTCCGGCATACTTCGTATGCATTGGGGGTATATAGTTTTTGTCTTTTCCGTCTGTCTGTGTGTCCGTAAACAATTATTTTGTGTCAAAGATATCTCAGGAACTGCTTCACATAGAAACTTGAAATTTAGCACACATGATCAGTATGACTACTTGTATTGTGGGAAAGAAAATAAGGGCCAAGGGGTCAGGCCTTTTAGAGTTATTTCCCTTTGTAGTTCTTGTTTCAGCTCAGGCAATGGCCCTGGCCGGGGGTATACGTGCCCCACTGGGCACTTTGTCTAGTTAAAAATCTTCTTCTCTGAAACCGAAAGGCTCAGGTCTTTGATATTTGGTATGAAGCTTCATCTAGTGGACCTCTACCAAGATTGTTCAAATTATGGCCCTTGGGCCAGAAATGCCCCCACCCCAGGGGCCTTTGGGTTTACTTAGGCTTACACTTTGGTCATGTCAGAAAGTGTGTGATGCCCTCACCTTTCTACTTGACAATATTTATATTAGATTCGGTACTAAGTTATTTAGACAAATTGTGGGTATTCCGATGGGTACGAATTGCGCACCTCTTGTGGCTAATCTGTTCTTGTATTGTTATGAAAGAGGCTTCATGTTGTTGCTTTCCATTGATGACCAATCTGAAATTATTGAAGCTTTTAGCTCCACTTCTAGATATTTAGATGATTTATTAAATATTGATAATACCTATTTCTTTGGTTTGATCAGTCAGATTTACCCCCCAGAACTTCAGTTAAATAAAGCAAATTCTGTTGATACCAAGGCCCCTTTTTTGCATTTACATCTATCTATTGTAGATGGGGTTGTTTCGTGCATAATTTATGATAAACGCGATGACTTTGATTTTGAGATTGTAAATTGTCCTTTTTTGGGTGGTGATGTTCCTCGTGCGCCATCCTACGGCGTTTATATTTCGCAATTAATTTGATTTGCTAGAGTGTGTAGTCATGTAACTGACTTCAACACTCGTAATAAATTATTAACGGCTTAACTTCTTAATCAGGGTTATCGGTACCATAACATACGCAAAGCCTTTTCAAAATTTTATAGACGCCATTCTGATTTTATTTCAAAATTCAATATTGGACTTAAATCTCTTCTGCAATAAGGTCTATCGGAACCCGAATTTTATGGTGACTTAGTATATAAATTCAGAAAAATATATAACTGCAATGACTTCAGCACCCAATTTCGTAAAATCATTCTTTGATATAAAAAGATTGGGTACAACATGGATGTTATACGACAGACTCCATGCATGGTAGTTAACCCAATCACGGTTGGCAACTTTGCTTCCCTCTTTAATTGCACGCCGGTGGGTCAGGCCTCAGATTCTATGATGGCTCCAATGTAAAGGCTTATTGAGAATTAGAGAGATCTAATTCAAGGTAATGTTGGTTGGTGCCTGATGCTCTGTCTCTGGTAGGGCCCATCGGAGTCTAACTTTGCTCCAGCATTTCAGTGGTTTCTTGCTGTTGAGTCCTCACCGTTGTCTCACCTCTGTGGTTCTTTGATTTTTTGTGTTCACGGAGATGTTGCACTGATGAGTTAGGAGGCCTTCATGCGGACTGAACAAATTATTTGTCTAAATCGGGACGGAAGTAAGGGCGAGGATTGTGGCCACGTAAAATCGATTTAAGCCCCCCAGTGGAAATCTTTCCACTGACCGTTCCAAGGCGGTTCTTCTGTGGCGTTTTATTTATGTTGTTGTTTGTTATTTACTGTGAGTATCACTTGTGTCTTTTTATTTTGGATGGCCATATGGCCATTTTGTGGGAAAGTAAATGTCCTTATGGCCTTCCTTTGTTTAGGTTTCCATTATGGTCTTGTCGCTTAATGTTTGTGTTTCTTTCTCTTTGGTGTCTTTGATGGGTGGAGTAAGTTAATTGTATCGATTCCTGATCTTTGTTTTACTTCTACTTTATATAGGGAAAACCTGTAAAAATCTTCTTCTCTGAAACCACAAGGCCCAGGTCTTTGATATTTGGTGTGAAGCTTCACCTAGTGGACCTCTACCAAGATTGTTCAAATTATAGCCCTAGGGCCAAAAATGCCCCCGCCCCGGGGGCCTTTGGTTTTACATAGGCTTATACATGGAAAATTTTTGAAAATCTTCTTCTCTGAAACCGCAAGGCTCAGATCTTAGATATTTGGTGTGAAGCTTCATCTAGTGGACCTCTACCAAGATTGTTCAAATTATAGCCCTGGGGCCAAAAATGCTCCCATCCCCGGGGCCCTTTGGTTTTTCATAGGCTTATATAGGGAAAATATTTAAAAATCGTCTTCTCTGAAACCACAAGGCTCAGGTCTTTGATATTTGATATGAAGCTTCACCTAGTATAGCCCTTGGGCCAAGAATGTACTAGAGACACTGATTCTCAGGTGAGCGATTCCTGGCCCTCTGGGCCCTCTTGTTTGTTTGAATTGAGGTTTTACATCCCCATCAACACTATTTAGGACATTTTGGAGACATTGTTTCCAATTTTGTTGATTTTTACCCAACATTGAGATGAAATGATATCTCAAGCCCTGCCGCCGAAACAAACCAGTATGGTTATATGCAGGGATGGTTCAACTCACACCACTTTGCTTGGGCAGGCTTAGGCTCTTTAAGCGGCTGTGCGGTTGGTTTCAGCTCTTTGTGGAAGCATCATGCAGCCCAATCTATTTCTCCAACCACAATGGGTGGGGCCTATGGAATATGTGGATGAAGCTTCACTGCCCTTAAAGAATGAATTTTTGCCTGTACTTCTTTACTGTATGGAATATGTTGATGACAATTTCTAGATATACACTATATATAGTAAAAGAAGCGTATTACATGTATGACAGCTACTCATAACACTGGCTGTTCTGTTTTTAGCTCACCTGTCACGTAGTGATAAGGTGAGCTTTTGGGATCACTTTTTGTCCGTCGTCCGTCGTGCATCCGTAAACTTTTCTTGTGAAAACACTAGAGGTTACAGTTTTTGGCCAATCATCATCAAACTTGCTCAGAATGATAATCATGACAATATCTCGGTCAAGTTCGAATATGGGTCATGGCAGGTCAAAAAGTAGGTCAGTAGGTCAAATCAAAGAAAAACCTTGTGAACACTCTAGAGGCCAAAGTAATGGTCCGATCGCCATCAAACTTGCTCAGAATGATCATCTTGACAATAACTCGGTCAAGATCGAATATGGGTTATGCCGGATCAAAAAGTAGGTCAGTAGGTCAAATCATAGAAAAACCTTGTGAACACTCTAGGGGCCACAGTTTTGGTCCGATCGTCATCAATCTTGCTCAGAATGATTGTCTTGACAATATCTGGGACCAGTCTGAATATGGGACATGTCGGGCCACAAAGTAGGTCAGTAGGTCAAATCATAGAAAAACCTTGTGAATACACTAGAGGCCACAGTTTTGGTCCGATAATCATCAAACTTGCTCAGAATGATTATCTTGACAATATCTCGGTCAAGTTTGAATATGAGTCATGTCGGGTCAAAACGTAGGTCAGTAGGTCAAATCAGAGAAAAACCTTCTGAACACACTAGAGGCCACGGTTTTGGTCCGATCATCATCAAACTTGCCTAGAATGATCATCTTGACAATATCTCAGTCAACTTCGAATATGGGTGTTGTCGGGTGAAAAAGTAGGTCGGAAGGTCAAATCATAGAAAAACCTTCTGAACTCACTAGAGGCCACAGGTTTGGTCCAATCATCATCAAACTTGCTCAGAATGAGCATCTTGATAATATCTTGGTCACGTTCGAATGTGGGTCATGTCGGGTCACGATGTAGGTTAGTAGGTCAAATTATAGAAAAACCTTGTGAATACACTTAGAGGCCACAGTTTTGGTCCAATCATCATCAAACTTGCCCATAATGATCATCTTGACAATGTCTCGTTCGAATATGGGTCATGTTGGGTCAAGAAGTAGGTCAGTAGGTCAAATCAGAGAAAAACCTTCTGAACACACTAGAGGCCACAGTTTAGGTTCGATCATCAAACTTGCCCAGAATGGTCATCTTGACAATATCTCAGTCAAGTTCGAATACGAGTCATGTCCGGTCATAAAGTAGATCAGTAGGTCAAATCATAGAAAAACCTTGTGAACACACTAGAGGCCACAGGTTTGGTCCAATCATCATCAAACCTGCTCAGAATGAGCATCTTGATAATATCATAATCACGTTCGAATATGGGTCATGCCGGGTAACAATGTAGGTTGGTAGGCCAAATCATAGAAAAACCTTGTGAACACAATAGAGGCCACAGTTTTGGTCAGATCCTCATCAAACTTGCTCAGAATGATAGTCTTGACAATATCTAGGTCAAGTTCGAATATGGGTCATGTTGGTCAAAAAGTAGGTCAGTAGGTCAAATCATAGAAAAACCTTCTGAACACACTAGAGGCCACAGTTTAGGTTCGATCATCATAAAACTTGCCCAGAATGATCATCTTGACAATATCTCGGTCAAGTTCGAATATGGGTCATAAAGTAGGTCAGTAGGTCAAATCATAGAAAAACCTTGTGAACACACTAGAGGCCACAGTTTTGGTCCGATCATCATCGAACTTGCCCAGAATGATCATCTTGACAATATCTCAGTCAAGTTCGAATATGGGTCATGTCTGGTCAAAAAGTAGGTCAGCAGGTCAAATCATATAAAAACCTTGTTAACACACTGGAGGTAAAAGCCTCCGTGGTGTAGTGGTTACGCTACTCGCCTTGTAAACCAGGGATCACAGGATCGATCCCGGGCTTCTGCAGACTTTCGGATGAGTCTTTAAATCGAGGTCCTGTCTCCGTATGACCTTAGCTGTTGGTGGGACGTAAAACTCTCTCAAAAAAAAAAAAAAAAACACTGGAGGCTACAGTTTTGGTCCAATCATCATCAAATATGCTCAGAATGATCATTGTGAGACTATCCCGGTCAAGTTTGAATATGGGTCATGTCGGGTCAAAAAGTAGGTCAGTAGGTCAAATCATAGAAATACCTTGTGAACACTCTAAAAGGCCACAAGTTTGGTCCAGTCATCATCAAACTTGCTCAGAATTATCACCATGACAGTATCTCGGTCAAGTTCAACTCAGGTGAGCGAACCAGGGCCCTCTGGGCCCTCTTGTTATCTCATCTGAGCATGAAGTGCTTTAAGTGAGCTTTTATGAGCACCCTGTGTCCATCGTACCTACATTGGGGGTCGTCAACATTTACCTTGTTCACCCTCTAGAGGCCACAATTTCACTTCAATTGTCATGAAACTTTGTCAGAATGTTTGTCTTGATGATATCTAGGTCAAGTTTGAATATGGATCATGTCAGGTCAAAAACTAGGTCACTAGGTCAAATTTCTTTAAAACCTTGTTCACACTATAGAGGCCAAAGTTTGCTTTTATCTTTATGAATCTTTACTGGAATGTTTGCCTTGATGATATCTGGGTTGAGTTTGAATATGGGCCATGTCCGATCAAAAACTAGGTCACTAGGTCAAATTGCGTTAAAACTTTGTTCACCCTCTAGAGGCCAGAATTTTGCTTCAATCTTCATGAGACTTTACCAGAAGGTTTGTTTTGATGATTTCAAGGTCAAGTTCGAATATGGGTCATGTCCGTTACTGCTGCTTCAGTAACATTGATGCCCCCACCCCTTCAGTAACTTTGATGCCCTCACTCCCTAGGTCCATTTAGAAATTTTATGTTTAGTTTAACTTTTACAAGCACAATTTTATAGAATCTTATAGCTTCTTGACTTCTTCATTTATATTACATACAAGCTCGAAAGATATATCAGAGGGTGGTGCTGGCCGGGAGTATACATGACCCACTGGTTGCTTTCTCTAGTTTTACTTCCATTAAACAGAAAGCTCTGTGTTCTTGAAGGGGCAGATGTTGGAGTATTGTGGTGAGGAAAGTGGAGTACCCAGAGAAAACACTAACCTTGGTCTGGTGAACATTACCACAAACCACTGCTAAGTATTTAAACTGGATACATCCAAGTATTTAACCTAGATTGCAGTGGTTACAGGTGAGAGACATACCCCTGCACTATCCATTCCCAGAATTTGATTTCAGTAATAGTTGACTGTTCTTCTTTTTAGAGGCCTTGTGAAATATGACTGGGAGCTGACTAAGCTGAGAATAATTTCTGCACTCAAATATACCCACTTTGCCTTCCAACCAAGGAGTGTTACAACCCATATAGATGAAAGTTGTGTGAAACTCCACTGGAGATTGTACTACCAGAGTCAATGGAAATTGCTGAAGTTCTGGACATTCAAATACTGGAAATCTGCCGAAGAGAGATACGAGTAAGTTTCAGGCATTATAGTTAATTTACATTGCTGGACAAAAACTGGTTCATTTAAATTTAGACAACATTTTATGTTTGTTTTGGCTCAAGGTCAAGTTTAAAGATTGCCCCCGCCCATCAGGATTGGAGAAATAGATTGGGCTGCATGGTGCTTCCACGCAGAGCTGAAACTGACCATACTGGTAGACTGCCTCTTAGGTTGCCCCCACCCATCGGGGCTTGGAGAAATACACTGTAGCGTCTTCATAAAGCTGTCATCAGGATCCATCGACGTCGACAGTGTTATATGCAGTCCGCGGTATACGATCTCTACAACCGGGTTACCCCACCCACCTTTTCTGCATGCATGATTACTGTTTCAGCCAGTTTATTATGTATATTACATATTGCATGTATTTTTAGCTGCTCATGGTGAGCTATTGTGATCGGTCAATGTCCGCCGTGTGGTGTGCTTTGTGCATAGTCAACAATTGCTTGAAAAAACTACTCCTTCTAAACCCTTGGGCCAATTTCATTCAAACTTCATAGGAATGATGCTTAGGTGACCCTCTACCATAATAGCTAAAATCATTCCGCTCTGATGGACAAGTTGGCCGCCAGAGCTAAAAATAGAAAAAAATCTTCAAATGACAACACCTGTATCGTTGGGCCAATTTCATTCAAACTTATAGAAATGTTGCTTAGATGACCCTCTACCAAAATAGCTAAAATGATCCTGCTCTGATGAACAATATGGCTGCCAGAGTTAAAAATAGAAAAACATTGTAAATTTTCTTCAAGTGCGAACTCTTCCTAAACCCTTGTGCCAATTTGATTCAAACTTCACGAGAATGTTGCCTAGGTGACACCCTACCAAAATAGCTAATATTGTTCTGCTCTGAAGAACAAGATGGCCACCAGAGCTAAAAATAGAATGTACTAGAGACAGTGACATTCAGGTGAGCGAATCAGGGCCCTCTAGGCCCTCTTGTATTAGTTATATAGTTTAAGTTGCTAGATTAAATTTTAATCTGATTCTATACTTCTAGCTGTCATTTGGCATTTGGCTTTTCATTCAAATCATTTTTTAATAACCCCCCCCCCCCCAGAGGTGAGGGGGACCTTGTTTTTGGTGCGGATCCCGTTTGCGTCGTTGTAGCCTGTTTAAAGCACTATATCTCCTAAACCTATGGTTTGATCTTGACCAAACGTGCGTAGTTACATCATTAAGATGGGGGAAAACAGTCATTAGGTTATGATGACCTTGGCCTCATTTTCAAGGTCACAGGCCCCCATTTTGGGGCCAAAAATGGCTTGTCTGCACTCCATTTCATTAACGATTTGACCAATTTTAGTCGAACTTGGTACAATATACCATTACAACATTTGCTTAGATTTTGGTGACCTTGACCTTTTTTTCAAGGTCACAGATCCCCAAAAACTGTCAATTTTGGGCCAAAAATTGCTTGTCTGCACTCTATCTCATTAATTCATTGACCAATTTTAGTCAAACTTGGTACAATGTATCATTACAATATACCCCCGATTTTGTTGGATTTTGGTGACTTTGACCTTTTTTACAAGGTTACAGGCCCCTGCAGTCTATCTCATTAACGAATTGATTAATTTTAGTCAAGACTTCGTACAATACATGTACAGTCGAACTTTGATGGCTCGAACTCGCCCCGACCGCCGAAAAAAGTTCGAGCCATCAGTAGTTCGAGCCATTGGAGTCCAGCTCTGCAAGATCCATCTTTTTGTATGATGATTTTTATGCCCCCGCATCGGCATGATGCCGGGGGCATATAGTTTTTCGGTTTTCCGTATGTGTGTACGTGCGTACATGTGTACGTCCATCTGTACTTGTGTGTGTACGTACGAACGTGATCCTGTAACCTCAGGTTAAGGTTTATGTAACAGGTAGAGTCTGAACTTTTAGAACTCATATTTTCCTAACCATTTGATGGAACTGGTTCATCGTTGGTCTGATGATAGATATAGGTCCAAAGTTTTATTAAGCAATACCCCCACCCATTCCTGTGACCTCAAGGTCAAGGTCACAGACTTAGAAATTTTCAATGTTAAAGACTCGGGTTAAGGTTTTTGTAACAGGTAGACCTGAACATTTTAGAACTCATATTTTCCAAACCATTTCATGGAATTGGTTCATATTTGGTATGATTATAGATATAGGTCCAAAGTTTTATTCAGCGATACCCTTACCCATGCCCATGACCTCAAGGTCAAGGTCATGGACTTAGAAAGCCCCTGCCCATAGGGGCTTGAAGAAATATATGGGCTGCATGATGCGTCCATGCAGAGCTGAATCCGGCCCACACACTAGTACTGGTAAACAGCTTAGAGGATCTAAGCCTGTCCAGGAACTGCGGTGCGAGGTGGACCATCCAGGCTAATAAACCCTATTGGTTTCATTGGGCGACAGGGCTTGAGATGTCATTTCATCTCAATGTCGGGTAAAAGTCCCCCAAAATTGGAAGCAACGTCTCCAAAATGACCTTTACAGTGTTGACTGGGACGTTAAACCTCAAATCTAACAAACAAACAAACATGGACTTAGAAATTTTCCATGTTAAAGACTCCAGTTAAGGTATTTGTACCTGGTAGAACATGAACTTTTATGATGGCTTTGGTTCATATGATGATAGATATAGGTACAATGTTTTATTCAACAATACCCCAACCCATGCCTATGACCTCAAGGTCAAGGTCACAGACTTAGACAATTTTAATGTTAAAGATTTTAAAACCTTATTCTGGATTTGGCTTATATATGCTATGATGATAGATACAGGTCCAAATGTTTATTTGGCAATACCCCCACTCATGCCTATGGCTTCAAGATCAAGGTCACAGACTTAGAAATTTTTAATTAGATATTTTAAGAGTTGATATTTTCCAAATCGTGTGATGGATTGAGTTTATATTTGGTATGATGTTAGATACATGTCCATTTTATTCAGCGATACCCTCACCCATGCTCATGAGCTCAAGGTCAAGGTCACAGACTTAGAAATTTTTAATTAGATATTTTAAGAGTTTATATTTTCTAAATCGTATGATGAATTAAGTTTATAGTTGATATGATGATTGATACTGGTCCAATACCCCCACCCATGCATGTGCCCTAAAGGTCAAGGTCACAGACAAAGAAATTTTTATTATTATGCCCCCGCCATTCGAAGAATGGTGGAAAGGGCATATAGCGTTGCCCTTGTCCGTCCTTGCATCCGAAACTTAAATGCGGTCAATAACTTCCTTATTTCTTGATGGATTTTAAAATTACTCGGCAGAAATGTTAACCATCATGAGACCACGTGTCATGTGCAAAACCCAGGTCCCTACCTCCAAGGTCAAGGTCATACTTAGACGTCAAAGGCCCAGAAAAGGGTCCGAAACTTAAACACAGTCGATAACTTTCTTATTTCTGGATGGATTTTGAAATTTCTTTGTAGAAATGTTAACCATCATGAGACGATGTGTCACGTGCAAAACCCAGATCCATACCTCCAAGGTCAAGGTCATACTTAGAGGTCAAAGGTAAAAAAAAAGAGTCAGAAACTTAAACGCAGTCAATAAATTACTTATTTCTGGATGGATTTTGAAATTACTTTGAAGAAATGTTAACCATCATGAGACGATGTGTCACGTGCAAACCCAGATCCGTACCTCCAAGGTTAAGGTCATACTTAGGGGGTCAATGGTAAAAAACATGGTCCGAAACTTAAACTTTCTATGGATGAATACGAACATAGACATATTTTCAGGCGGGGGCATCCGTGTCCGGACGCATTTTTAGTTTAAAGTTTATTAAGAGCTCATACTCACCAAACCATATAGATTTGCTTCATATTTGGTATGATTGTAGTTACAGGTCCAAATTTGTATATACCCCCACCCCTGACCTCAAGGTCAAGGTCACAGACTTAGTCTTATTATGCTTTTAAAGCTTTAGGGCTCATATTTATAGATTGGCTTCATATTTGGAATGATGATAGATACAAGTCTCATTCACCCATACCAAGGACCCTGCCCATGACCTCAAGGTCAATGTCACACATTTAGAAAATTTTGTTTAATAATGGATTTTCTGGGTGAGGCAGGGCCCTTGGTGGGGGCATCTGTGTCATCTGGACATATTTCTAGTTTATCATAGCTGCGGCGATTTTGTTGACTTCCGATACATTTATCAGTCCGTATTTTAAGGCAAAGACTGTAATTTTGGCAGGTCTTACTCAATGTCGGTGTGAAATTTTAATTTGTGAAAAATATTTTGCCAGCTTTAATTTCCTTATGCCGCCTCATTAGCCCTGGGTTATTATAGGTGTTTACAATTAACTTAATTTGACACCTTCTCAACATTAATCTCTTGACCTGTTGATCAAAGGGATTGCGCCAATCAAGTACACCTGTGTTATGTAAACAGCTGTTTCGGCAAGACACTTTGTCAATATCAAAGCGTCTTATGATACTGATCACACGCCTGCGTGACTTGATCGTTAAAATTGGAATTTTTAAAAAAATAAGTAGTGCAAATCATCGGTGGGATTTTACATAGAAAATGCACTCTAGGGACCAGGCTTAGAGTTCGAGGGTTCGAGCCACCGTGGTTCTAGCCAAGGGTTGCATGTTTAGTTAAAATGAATAGGGATTTTGTCGGGACTGAAAAGTCAGTTCGACCCAAAGGTGGAGTTTGAGCCTACCGAGTTCGACCCATCGAAGTTTGACTGTATATTATTACAACAAACCGGCTATTTGATTAGATGTTAGTGGCCTTGATTATTTTAAGGTCACAGGTCCCCAAAAACAGTCAGCCTAAAATGGCTTGTCTGCACTCTATATCATTAACGAATTGATTAATTTTAGTCCAACTTTGTACAATATATCATTACCATACATGTATACTACATATTTGATTACATTTTGGTGACCAGAACAAAACAGTCAATTTTGGGCCAAAAATGGCTTGTCTGCACTCCGTTTCATTTAATTGTATTCAAACTTGGTACAGAAGCCTCTGTGGTGTAGTGGTTACGCTGCTCGCCTTGTTAACCAGGGATCGTAGGATTGATCCCGGGCTTCTCCAGATTTTCGGATGAGTCTTTAAACCAGGGTCGCGTCTTCGTATGACCTTAGCTTTTGGTGGGACGTAAAACTCAAAAACACTCACTCACTCAAACTTGGTACAATATATCATTACAACATACCACAGATTTGATTAGATTTTGGTGACCTTAACCTTTTTTTCAAGGTCACAGGCCCCCCAAAACAGTCAATTTTGGGCCAAAAATGGCTTGTCTGCACTCTATCTCATTAAGGAATTGACCATTTTTGGTCAAACTTGCGACAATATATCATTGCAACATACCACAGATTTGATTAGATTTTGGTGACCTTGACCTTTTTTGGAATTATTTTACAGGAATATTACTTGTGTGACCCTCTTCCAAAATTGTCCAAACCATTCCCCTTGGATGAACAAGATGGCCACCAGAGCTAAAATTAGACCTCGTCACATCTGTCAAAAAGATACTTAAAGTCATCTCCTCATTAACCAGTCAATAGATTTTGGAATAATTTTACAGGAATGTTCCTTCAGGGGCCCCTCTACCAAAATGGCCTAAATGGTTCCTGTCTGCTGAACAAAATGGCCACTAGAGCTAAAAATGAAAAAAAAAAACCCTTAAAACAACATCTCCTCCAAGGCAAATGGCCCAAGTTCAAAATAATTTGAGAGGAATATCTTTGGGGCGACTGTCTTCCAAAATTACTCAAAATGTTCCACTCAATTGAACAGAGTTAAAAACAGAAAATAGACGTGAAAGCAATGATCAGGAATCTATACAATTTACCTACTCCTTCATGCAGAGACACCAAAGGAAAGAAACACAAGCATGAAATAACAAGTCCCTAATGGAAACATCAATAGCGGAAAGCCAACTGACAGTTACTTTCCCACAAAATGGTCAGTTGGCTATCCAAAACAAAACATTATAAGCAATACGCACATTCAAAGACGAACTATAACAAAAATAAACTGCCTTGGAACGGTATTTCACTGGGGCCTTAAATCAATTTTATGCGGTCGCAATCCTCGCCCTTCCATCGCAATTTAGACAAATAGTTTAACCTTCAGGGTCCTGGCGGCGACTTTAGTCACCCATGGGGGTAGTGCAAATTGAGCAACTGATCATGCTCATAAGAAAGCAAGTACACTCTTACTGGTGAGGTTGTCCAATGCAGGAGGGATCCTTCTTTCTTAGAAGGGCAAAGGTTTTACCAACATTACCGGCTGTTGGATTTTACACACAGAAATGATAGAAGCCTCGGTGGTGTAGTGGGTACGCTACACGCCTTGTAAACCAGGGATTGCAGGATTGATCCCTGGCTTGTTCAGACTTTCAGATGAGTCTTGAAACCAAGGTCCCTTCTCCGTGTGACCTTAGCTGTTCGTGGACACTCACTCACTCACACACGGAAATTACGTTAAAAATCAAAGATTTTGTTTTGCCACAATTTTGTGCATGCTAGACCGTATCAATCTAAACAACTACTGGTGATAAATATGTTGCTATAATATAGGTAGCTGCAGAAGCTATCAATTTTATCCTTCAAAGCACACACTGTGCGCTATTGTCTTGTAGTTCTTTGTTTGTTTTTAAGTGTCTTAAACAGTTCCTGGTCAGATCACTTGACCACCATATTTGGAAGTCACGTGACCCATAATACTTCCAGCAGAAATGGCAGAAGATGTCTTGTCTATATGTCAAAATATGAGCAGAATTGGATCAAGTTTAACCCTTTACCACTCAGATACGTATTTTTACGTGTCTGCACCCCCCCCCCCCCCCCCCTACCACCATTTTAAGCCCCAGAAGCACATAAAATCTGTATTTCTACCCCTGGATAGTTATGTTTGCTTTAGGATTTGTTGGGCCAAAAAGTGTTTTTTTGCGCGCCTCCCCACTAAAATTTTTCTGGGGGTGGGGGGGGGGGGGGGATTGAAGGGGGGGATTGAAGGGGGGGCATTGCCCCCCACCCCCCACATCCCGAAAAATTTTGGGTGTATGGCCCGACTGGCCGCTAAAATTTATATCTGAGGGTGTCTGGGGTCAAAAATGCCTAAAAATTGATGCTGATAGAACATGCTGCAAACAGTGAAAATGGCCAGTGCCAAACACCTTAATTGTTGCCTTGACAGCTATTGGAAGATTAAAATGTGGTCAAAAACTCATGTGAAAACACACTTTTTGCCAACTATGAGATGCCCCCTCTTTACTATGACAACAATGATCAAGTCATGAAAGGTTGCATTTGAAAGGCTACTGCCCAATGAACATTCATACCAAGTTTGGTGTCAAACAGACCATCCATTATGATGAAACAATGGCTAGTTGAAGTTGCTGTCAGGTGCAACACTGTGAAAATCAGCGAAATTCACTAAAACCCTGAGTGGTAAAGGGTTAAGGAAATTATGGCTGCCGAAATAAGGGTACCCACTCCAAAGGGTGAGTTTTGAATAAAACTAAAACATGCTTAAGGTCAAATGTCTTTTCCTTAGCCTTAGAAGGATTTTGAAATAATTTCACAGGAATCTTTCTTACATGACCCACTATAAAACCATTCTGCTCGGTTGAACATAATAGCCGCGAGGGCTAAAAATAGAAAAATCTTTAAACGTTGTTTCTCCTTAACCAGTGCATGGATTTTGAAATAATTTCACAGAAATGTTCCTTGAGTCCAAACCAACTAAAATTGCTCAAACCATCCACTCCACTTCATATTACCTTACATTTCATTTGAACTATATGGATCAGGTGAGTGATCCAGGGCCATGAGGGGGGTGGTTGGGTGATGCAAAGGTGACGTGTACCTTTGGTCGCTGGGGCATCCAACCGATATTGGCTCACAGTTGGACAAGGCCTGCTGCAAGGGCTGGGGTAAAGTGGGAATGTTGTTATTTCTTCTGTTTCTGCACTTCCATTCATTTTTAGCTCACCTGAGCACGAAGTGCTCAAGGTGAGCTATTGTGATCGCCCTTTGTCCGGCGTCCATCGTGCGTCTGTGCGTCGTGCGTCGTCAACAATTCACTTAAATGACATCTCCTCCTAAACCAGTGAATGGATTTCAAAATACTTTCATAGAAATGTTCCTTGGGTGACCCTCTACCAAAATTGCTAAAATGGTTCCGCTCCGCAGAACAAAATGGCCGCCAGAGCTAAAAATAGAAAAACCTATAAACAACATCTCCTCCTAGCCCTTTGGCCCGATTTCAAAATAATTTCAAAGAAATGTTCCTTGGATGACCCTCTACCATAATTGCTAAAATGGTTCCGCTCCGCTGAAAAAAATGGCCGCCAGAGCTAAAAATAGAAAAAACCTTTAAACAACCTCTCCTCCTAGCCCTTTGGCCCGATTTCAAAATAATTTCACTGAAATGTTCCTTGGATGACCCTCTACCGAAATTGCTAAAATGGTTCCGCTCCGCTGAAAAAAATGGCCACCAGAGCTAAAAATAGAAAAACCTTTAAATGACATCTCCTCCTAGCCCTTTTGCCCGATTTCAAAATAATTTCAGTGAAATGTTTCTTGGGTGACCCTCTACCAAAATTGCTAAAATTGTTCCGCTCCGCAGAACAAAATGGCCGCCAGAGCTAAAAATAGAAAAACCTTTAAACGACATCTCCTCCTAGCCCTTTGGCCCGATTTCAAAATAATTTCACTGAAATGTTCCTTGGATGACCCTCTACCAAAATTGCGAAAATGGTTCCGCTCCGCTGAACAAGATGGCCGCCAGAGCTAAAAATAGAAAAACCTTTAAACAACATCTCCTCCTAGCCCTTTTGCCCGATTTCAAAATAATTTCACCGAAATGTTTCTTGGATGACCCTCTACCGATTTTGCTAAAATGGTTTCGCTCCGCTGAACAAAATGGCTGCAAGAGCTAAAAATAGAAAAACCTTTAAACGACATCTCCTCCTAGTCCTTTTGTCCGATTTCAAAATAATTTCACTGAAATGTTTCTTGGATGACCCTCTACCAAAATTGCTAAAATGGTTCCGCTGCGCTGAAAAAAATGGCCACCAGAGCTAAAAATAGAAAAACCTTTAAACGACATCTCCTCCTAGCCCTTTGGCCCGATTTCAAAATTATTTCACTGAAATGTTCCTTGGATGACCCTTTACAGAAATTGCTAAAATGGTTCTGCTCCGCTGAACAAAATGGTCGCCAGAGCTAAAAATAGAAAAACCTTTAAACGAAATCTCTTCCTAGCCCTTTGGCCCGATTTCAAAATAATTTCACTGAAATGTTTCTTGGATGACCCTCTACAGAAATTGCTAAAATGGTTCCGCTCCGCTGAACAAAATGGACACCATAGCTACAAATAGAAATACCTTTGAACAACATCTCCTCCTAGTTCTTTGGCCCGATTTCATATTATAGCCTGGGCCAATAATGGCTCTCCCAGGGGCCCACTTGATACCCTATGGATCAGGTGAGCGATCCAGGGCCATCATGGCCCTCTTGTGTTTTATATTAGGATCACTTTTTGTCTCTCATCTGTGGGTAAACAATTTCTTCAAACGACATCTCCTCCTAAACCACTGATCGGATTTTGACCAAACTTCACAGGAATGTTCCTTAGGTTGACCCCTTTCAAAGTTGTTCAAACAGTTCCGGTCTGATGCACATATAGGTCACAGGAGCCAAAAATAGATTTTTTTCACCAAAAACTTAAAAAATCTTCTTCTCTGGAACCACAAGGCCCAGGTCTTTGATATTTGGTATGAAGCTTTATCTAGTGGACCCCTACCAAGATTGTTCAAATTATAGTGCTTGGGCCAAAAATGCCCCCGCCCCGGGGCCCTTTGGTTTTACATGGGCTTATATAGGGAAAAATCTTTAAAAATCTTCTTCTCTGAAACTGCACGGTCCAGGTCTTTGATATTTGGTATGAAGCTTCATCTAGTGGACCCCTACTAAGATTGTTCATATGATTAGTGCTTGGGCCAAAAATGCCCCCGCCCCGGGGCCCTTTGGTTTTACATGGGCTTATATAGGGAAAAATCTTTAAAAATCTTCTTCTCTGAAACTGCACGGTCCAGGTCTTTGATATTTGGTATGAAGCTTCATCTAGTGGACCCCTACTAAGATTGTTCATATTATTAGTGCTGGGGCAAAAAATGCCCCCGCCCCAGGGCCCTTTGGTTTTACATGGGCTTATATAGGGAAATCTTTGAAAAATCTTCTTCTCTGAAACTGCAAGGCCCAAGTCTTTGCTATTTAGTTTGAAGCTTCATCTAGTGGACCCCTGCCAAGATTGTACAAATTATAGTGCTGGGGCCAGAAATGCCCCCGCCCCGGGCCCTTTGGTTTTACATTGGTTTATATCGGGAAAATCTTTAAAAAGCTTCTTCTCTGAAACTGCAAGGCCCAGGTCTTTGATATTTGGTATGAAGCTTCATCTAGTGGACCCCTACCAAGATTGTTCAAATTATAGTGCTGGGGCCAAAAATGCCCCCGCCCCAGGGCCCTTTGGTTTTACATGGGCTTATATAGGGAAATCTTTGAAAAATCTTCTTCTCTGAAATTGCAAGGCCCAAGTCTTTGCTATTTAGTTTGAAGCTTCATCTAGTGGACCCCTGCCAAGATTGTACAAATTATAGTGCTGGGGCCAGAAATGCCCCCGCCCCGGGCCCTTTGGTTTTACATTGGTTTATATCGGGAAAATCTTTAAAAAGCTTCTTCTCTGAAACTGCAAGGCCCAGGTCTTTGATATTTGGTATGAAGCTTCAATTTGTGGACCTCTACCAAGATTGTTCAAATTATAGCCCTGGGGCCAAAAAATCCCCCGATCCGGGGCCCTTTGGTTTTACATAGACTTATATAGGGAAAATCTTGAAAAATCTCTGAAACCACAAGGCCTAGGTCTTTGATATTTGGTTTGAAGCTTCAGCTAGTAGACTTCTACCAAGTGTGTCCAAATTATAGCCCTTAGACTAAAAATGCCCCCGCCTGGCCCTTAGGTTTTACATAGACTTATATAGGGAAAATCTTTAAAAATCTTCTTTTATGAAACCACATGGCCTAGGTCTTTGATATTTGGTGTAAAATTTCATCTGGTGAACCTCTATCAAGATTGTTCAAATTATAGCCCTGGGGCCAAAAATGCCCCCGCCCCAAGACCCTTTGGTTTTACATAGACTTATATGGGGAAATCTTTAAAAATCTTCTTCTCTGAAACTGCAAGGCCCATGTCTTTGATATTTGGTATGGAGCTTCATCTAGTGGACCTCCACCAAAATTGTTCAAATTATAGCCCTTGGGCCACAAATGCCCCCACCCTGGGGCCCTTTTGTTTTACATAGACTTATATAGAAAGATAATCTTTGAAAATCTTCTTCTCTGAAACAGCAAGGCCTAGGTCTTTGATATTTGGTGTGAAGCTTCATCTATTTGACCTCTATCAAGATTGAGTAAATTATAGCCCTAAGGCCAAAAATGCCCCGGCCCCTGGGCCATTTGGTTTTACATAGGCCTATGTAGTGCTGGGGCCAAAAATGCCCCTGCCCCGGGGCCCTCGGGTTTTACATAGGCTTATATATGGAAAATCTTTAAAAAAATCTTCTTCTCTGAAACCGCAAGGCCAAGGTCTTTGAAATTTGGTGTGAAGCTTCATCTAGTGGACCTTTGCCAAGATTGTTCAAATTATAGCTTTTGTTGATATTTGGTATGAAGCTTCACCTTTTTAGACGTCCCTCAACATTATGCACATTATAACCCTGGGGTCAATAATGGCCCTCCCCGGGGCCCACTTGTTACTCTATGGATCAGGTGAGCGATCCAGGGCCATCATGGCCCTCTTGTTCTCTCTCCTCTGTCCCTCACTTCCATCTCCTCTACTTTCTCTTCTATCTTTTTTCTCCCTTTCTCTGGGAGACGACACTAAATGACCCACAAGGGTTTACGTGCTGTTAAACCCAAAACAATCAATTAATCAATCCAGGGCCATGATGGCCCTCTTATTTGACTGCTGATGGAACAAATTCAGAGATCGAAGAGTACACTAGGTGTTGAAAGGCTTAAAACCATTAAGGCAAATCCTGAGTCCCTGTTCATTATTATCTATTGCAGTTGGGTTGAAGGTATCTCAACATTTTACGTGAACAAAGATGGGAAGATCATCAAGCACAGGGTAGACAGAGTAAGTTGGACTGGTTTATGAGCTTAGTTACACATGTTTGTTTTGTTTGTTTGATTTGAGGTTTAATGTCCCCGTCAACACTGTAAAGCTCATTTTGGAGACATTCCTTCCAATTTTGTGGGACCTTTACCCGACATTGAGATGAAATGACATCTCAAGCCCTGCCACCCAATTTAACCAAATGAGTTTATAAGCATGGATGGGCTGACTCACACCGCATTGCCTGGGCAAGCTTAGATTCTTTAAGCAATTTACCAGTGCTCGTGTTCGGGTCGGTTTCAGCTCTGCGTGGAAGCATCATGCAGCCCATCTATTTCTTCAAGCCCTGATGGGCGGGGGCCGAGTTTCACATGTAGCTGAAGATGAAGGTTAAGTATGATGGCCAGCTTATGAGAAAAGGGCACATATGGCATAAGCGACCAGAAAAGGCTCAGCTGAGCCTGCCCAGGCTAGGTGCACGACTTTGTACATGAAGCTTCCTCCAGGTCTCATCTACATGCTAACAAGCAACTTAAGCTCTGACGAGACTTCACCTTTGAGCTGGCTTGCCTGAGCATTTCTGCTTGCCTATACAGTAATACAGTAAGTAATCATTTCTCATGAGATGGCTTATATACAGTGATACTTCAATAACTCAAACATGGATAGCTCATTTAACATGGCTAATTCAAACTCATTGTTGAGTACCTAGAGAATTCATACAAGCGCACCAGATACCAATGTATCTAGGATAAGTTATGGAGGCTTTTAAGATTTCATATTGAAAGGCAATGTTTTTTTTTCACAACATTCCTTTATTTAATAAAGTGCGAAAACATATTAAGTCATCCAAATTATTTCTTATGACCTAGCGTTGTGATTAACCCTCAGTAGTTGGAACCCACCAACCCTCAGTAGTTGGAACCCACCAACCCTCAGTAGTTGGAACTCACCAACCCTCAGTAGTTGGAACCCACCAACCCTCAGTAGTTGGAACCCACCAACCCTCAGTAGTTGGAACCCACCAACCCTCAGTAGTTGGAACTCACCCTACCTTGAACAAATTTTCATGGTCTCAAGGTGTTAGAAGTATTGAAGTTTGACTGTATATATAATGTTAACTTACAAGGTTAATAAGTCAAGCATTTTGAAACTAAATGCAGTTCTTAGAAATGCACAAAAAAGAAAAGAAATTATATTACGATATGTTGCATAAGACAGACAACAGGTAAAGCTAACAATAAACTCCATAGCTCTACAACTGGTATAGTATGTTACCTTTGCACTATAGTGAAAAATAAAGACAAGAATGTGAGAATTGGTTCTCTCTGGTGTTTGATTTAAGCTTGAATGCTTATTATAGCCCCGCTTTGAAAAAGTGGGGCTATATTGGATTTGCCATGTCCTTCTGTTATTCCGTGATTCCGTTAATTTGTGTTGGCTCCATAACTTTGCATCTGCTTAACATATTTTCATGAAACTTCACACAAATGTTAAACACCATAAGACAATGTGCAGAGCGAAGGAATTATAACTGTGGATTGCCTACTTTTGGAGTTATTGCCCTTTGAACATTTTCCGTAATTCCGTAATTCCGTGATTCCGTTAATTTGTGTTGGCTCCATAACTTTGTATCTGCTTAACATATTTTCATGAAACTTCACACAAATGTTAAACACCATAAGACAATGTGCAGAGCGAAGGAATTATAACTGCGGATTGCCTTCTTTTGGAGTTATTGCCCTTTGAACATTTTCCATAATTCCGTAATTCCGTGATTCCGTTAATTTGTGTTGGCTCAATAACTTTGTATCTGCTTAACATATTTTCATGAAACTTCACACAAATGTTAAACACCATAAGACAATGTGCAGAGCGAAGGAATTATAACTGTGGATTGCCTACTTTTGGAGTTATTGCCCTTTGAACATTGAAAAATGGCAATTTTAATTGTGTCCGCTTCATAACTCGAAAACCGTTTGAGATATTTTTAGGAAACTTCACACAAATGTTAAGCACTATGAGACGATGTGCAGAGCGCAGGAACCATAACTCTGCATTGCTTATTTTTGGAGTTATTGCCCTTTGAACATTGAAAAATGGCAATTTTAACAGTGTCCGCTTCATAACTCGAAAACCGTTTGAGATAATTTCATGAAACTTCACACAAATGTTAAGCACTATGAGACAATGTGCAGAGCGCAAGAACCATAACTCTGGTTTTCGTATTTTCTGTGTGTCTGTCTGTGTGTCTGTCTGTGTCTGTTAACAATTTTCGTGTCTGCTCCATAACTTTAAAACCCATTCACATATTTTCATGAAACTTCACACAAACATTAAACACCATGAGATGGTGTGCAGAGTGCAGGAACCATAACTCTGGATTGCCTAATTTTTGAGTTATTTCCCTTTGAATATTGAAAAATATCAATTTTAGCCGTCTTTGCTCGATAACCCAAAAACCGTTTGAGATAATTTTATGAAACTTCACACAAATGTAAAGCACCATATTACGTGTGCAGAGCGCAGGAACCCAAACTCTGGATTGTCTACTTTTTCAGTTATAGGCTTTTGAATATTAAAAAATGGCAATTTTAACTATGTCCGCTCCATAACCGTTTCTGATATTTTCTTGAAACTTCAAATAAATGAAAAGCACCTTGAGATGATGTGCAGAGTGCAGGAACCATAACTCTGGTTTGCCTACTTTAGGAGTTATTGCCCTTTGAACATTTAAAAAGGCAATTTTGACTGTGTTGGCTCCATAACTCACAAACCATTTGAGATATTTTCATGACACTTCACACAAGTGTAAAGCACCATGAGACAATGTGCAGAGTGCAGGAGCCCTGACTCTGATTTGCCTACTTTAGGAGTTATTACCCTTTGAACATTGAAAAATGGAAGATGGAATTTAGTATAAACATGGACATTCTGGTAATGTATCATGCTCATTGAAATGAGGGACAAGGGCTCACAACTCTTAGAGTTTTTCCAGATAATGTAAAATTTTCAACAGTTATTTCTTGTTCATAACTGTTTTCTCTGCAGCTTAAATAACTTTCTCCTCTGACAGCGCTGAAGCGGGGCTATAGTCAGATCCTCTGACAGCTCTAGTTATAACAACTCTCACATGTTTATCACTTTCATCCACCAGAGCTCTTTATACAGAACTGTAGGGATCCAAAGCAAAAACTGTGTTAGTTAAACAAACATGTTATATCCAAACAAAAATCATAGATTGTATAGAAAAATGACCATCTTTTAGCTCACAAGAACGAAGTAGAGGAAGAGCTATTATAAATGCATTACTGGGCATTGGAATAGCCATTTACATCCACTTTGAAGTTTAAGTTTGTTTGAGAGCTCATAATTTCCAAACCATAAGATGGATTTAGTTCATATATGGTTTAATGATAGATATAGTCCCATTGGTTTATTCAAAAATACCTTGACCTCAAGGTCACAGACTTAAAAATTTCATGTAAAGTTTTATCTCAATAGCTAAGAGGATAGGCAGCTGTCCGTTGTTTTTCATCTGGTGTCAATACTTTCGGCATTGCCTTTGAAGCCACAGGGCCGATTGGGCCCAAACTTCATCTGTAGCATCCTTGGTCTGGGGATTTTAAGTTAGCATTTTTTTGTTGTTGTTTTTTTTGATGAAAATTGGCTCTTTTAGTTTGGTTTCTATGGCAACTTAGGTCCCATAGACTCATAATGGGGAAAATTGAAAAATATTTTGGCAAAACTCCTTGAGTAATCTTTCTAGCTCTCATATGATTTTATGCCCACTGCTCATTATACCCCTGGCATATAAAGTATGTCAAGGGGTATATAGTTTTCATCTTTCTGAGATATATGTCATTTGAAGGGGTGGGACATTCCAGGGGACCCCCAGGTTGGTGTCACTGAATGTGCCTTATAAGGAACACGAATATATAGGGTTTAGGGGTGGGGCTCTGAACAGTTTCTCAGCTATATGGCCTTTTGTGAAGTGAGGGGTGGGGTTGATGTCACTGAATGTGTCTAATAATAAGGAACAAGAATATAATATGGTTTAGGGGTGGGAATCTGAAAGGTTTCTGAGCTACTGGACCTTTTTCTAAGTGGAAGGGGTGGGGCATGGCACAGACACATCCCACAGGGGACCCCTAGGTTGGTGTCACTGAACTTGTCTTATCATAAGGAACAAGAATGTGGTTGGGGATCTGAGATATATGGCCTTTTATGAAGTTAAGGGGGTGGGGCATGGCCCTGGCACACACAGGGGAACACTCAGGTTGGCATAAAAGTATATGGCTGAAAGCATTTTTTCGCAAGGAATATTTCTATAAAAGTTTTGCCAAAATATCCGCAAAGGTTTGGCACTAAATGCCGTTTTTCTATTTTCCCCATCTTAACTCTTAAGTTGCCACAGCAACCAAACTTATGAGCCAATTTTCATTAAAAACACAAACTTTCAATCCCCCAGCCCAAGGATGCTACAGATGAAATTTTGGCTCCTGGTGAGCTAAAATGTCAAAGACTAATCAGAAAATATGAAAACTTGAATCCCCCTTGGTATACTACATCAATAATCTTACTGTTCTGAGAAAGCAATAGTCAGATTTCAAAATAATTTGGAAGCAATGATCCTTGGGTGAGTGGGTATCTACGTAGATTTTTTCAAGCCACCATGATTTGTTGAAATACATGGCTGCCAGTGGGCAGGGAGTGGCTCATGGGCCTCTTGTTTAAGAGCTCATATTTTCCAAACCATATGATGGATTTGGTTCATATATGTTTGGTATGATGATTGCTATAATTGTGGCCACCGCCCATCGGGGCTTGAAGAACTATATGGGCTGCACAATGCTTCCACGCAGAGCTTAATCCGACCCGCACATGAGTACTGGTAAACCGATTAGAGGATCTAAGCCTGCCAAGGCAAAGTGGTACGAGTTGGACCGTCCATGCATATAAACGCTGTTGGTTTCATATGGCGACAGGGCTTGAGATGTCATTTCATCTCAATGTTGGGTAAAAGTCCCACAAAATTGGAAGCAACGTCTCCAAAATGACCTTTACAGTGTTGACGGGGACGGTAAACCTCAAATCAAACAAACAAACAAATCAAAAGCTTTACTCAGCTCATGCCTACGACCTTAAGGAGTAAAGTCAAGGTCATTCCTTGACCTTGGCCAAAAGATCATTCAGATATGAAAATTAAAACTTGTTTTCCACAGAAACCACTGGGTCATTTATCACCAAATTTCATATGAAAGCTTTTAGAAACAATAAAATGAAAACTGATTGAGTTTGGTCACTTGACCAAGATGGTTGTCATGCCCATATAAGGTAAAACCCCCTTCATAAATTTTCTCTGGAACCAGTAGGCTGATTGTCATGAAACTTGGTATGTAGCATTGGGGAGGTTGGGGGGTGGGGAGGCTGTCATAGCTTGTTCAAATGATAACCCTTGGATGACCTTGACATATCTTATGCCACATAAACTTCTGTGTGGTAAAAAGTCAAAATTATGTACTTTTTATATGCCCATTAGCTAAATAAGTAAATTAAACTACATGAGTATTCATGGTCAAGGTCACTCTTTGATCTAAAGTCATGCAGATATGAAAATTAAAACTTATTTTCCACACGAACCACTGGGCCACTGGACCAAATTTCATATGAAAGCTTTTAGAAACAAGGAAATAAAAATTAAGTAATATGAGTTTGGTCATATTACCAATCTGGCCGCAGGCCCATATATGGTAAAAACCCTTCAAAGATCTTTTTCTTTGGAACCAGTTGGTTGATTTTCATGAAACTTGATATGTTGCATTTGGGACTCCAGCCAATCATAGTCTGTTCAAATGATGATCCCTGGATAACCTTGACCAAATTTAGACCAAGGTCAACTTTGTTTGCATAGGCTTTAAATGTATGGGAAAAGTCAAAATTCGGAAACTGTTGCAGCCTGTGATCTGAAAATTTGTAGATGAAGGTAGCCAAATAAGTAAATGAAACTTCATGAGGATGCAAGGTCAAGGTCATTCTTTGACCTTGGCCAATGGTCATTCAGAACTTATTTTCCTCAGAAATCACTGGGCCATTTGTAAGCAAATTTCATATGAAAGCTTTTAGGAACAGGTAAATGAAAATCAATGAATATGAGTTTTGTCACACGACCATTATAGCAGCCATGCCCATATATGGTAAAAACATATCAAAAACTTTCTTCTCTGGAAATAATAAGCTGACTGCCTTGAAACTTGGTATCATTGGGGTCTATGGGTCCATCACGATTTGTTCAAATGATGACACTATCTTGACTTTGACCCAATTTACATCAAGGTCAAATTTGGTTGTATATGCTTTTATATGGAAAAAAGTGGACATTGTTTATTTTTCTGAAACCAATGATGCCTGTGAACTTTAATTTGGTTTAAACAATCACTAAATGAGTAAATGAAGCTACATTAGAATTAGAGGTCAAGGTCACTGTCTGACCTTGGACCTAGGTTAATCGTTAATCAACATTAAAGTAGAAGTAAAACAAAGATCAGGAATCGATACAGTTAACTTACTCCACCCATCAAAGACACCAAAGGGAAAGAAACACAATCATTAAGCAACCAGACCATAATGGAAAAATAAACAAAGTAGGGCCATAAGGACAGTTACTTTCCCATAAAATGGCCATATGGCCATCCAAAATAAAAAGTTTCAAGTGATACACACAGTAAGTAACAAACAACAACATAAATACATCGCCACAGAAGAACCCCCTTTGAACGGTCAGTGGAAAGATTTCCACTGGGGGGCTTAAACCGATTTTACGTGGCCACAATCCTCGCCCTTACTTCTGTCGCGATTTAGACAAATAATTTGTTCAGTCTGCATGAAGGCCTCCTAACTCATCAGTGCAACTTCTCCATGAACAAACCTAATATTTATTAAAAATCAGTGGAGTGTGGTGGTGCAGTGATAAAGCGATGGAGTTGAGATCGAGAGGTAGCCGGTTTGATCCCCACATGCACCAGATGTTGTTTCCATGGGCAAGAAACTTTATCCACATTGCTTAGTACTGGTTTCTACCCAGGAAAAGGAAGAAAAGAGGGCCACATGGAAGATTAGTACTAGTTTACTAAATTTGTTACCCTCTATAAATAAAGTTGATTATTATTATTATTATTATTATTATTATTATTATTATTATTATTATTATTGTTAAAAACTGCTGGGAAAATTGAAGTCAAATTTCATATGAAGCTTTTATGGGATTAACAAAGCGAATTTTGTTCAACTGGTACAGGTCATATGACCAAAATGGCCCTCATGACCAATATCTGGTAAAATATCTTCAAAAATCCTTTTCTCTGGAACCAGTGAGCCATTTATCTTGAAACTGTGAATGTAGCATCTGGGATTATGGCCCATTATAAATTATTCGAATGATGAGTCTTCCTTAACCTTGACCCATTTTACACCAACTGAAAGTCAAATTCGGTCACTTGTGCTTTTGTATGAGAAAAAGTTGAAGTTAATATCTTTATGAAAACTGCTATTGCCTGTGAACTTAATGGTACATGTATTACAATTGGCTAAACAAGTTAATGAGCCTTAGTCATTGACCATGGTCCAGGGCTACTCAGCTGTGAAATAACTATTTTTTAGCTCACCTGTCACATAGTGACAAGGTGAGCTTTTGTGATCACTTTTCGTCTGTCGTCCGTCTTCAGTGTGTGTGTGCGTAAACAATTTCTTCAAACCACATCTCCTCCTAAACCACTTATTGGATTTTGACCAAACCTCACAGGACTGATCCTTAGGTGGTCCTCTTTCAAAGTTGTTCAAATGGTTCCGGTCCAATGCACATCTAGGTCACAGGAGCCAAATTAGATTTTTTTCACCGAAAACTTAAAAAATCTTCTTCTCTGAAACCACAAAGCCCAGGTCTTTGATATTTTGTATAAAGCTTCATCTAATGGACCCCTACCAAGTTTGTTCAAATTATAGTGCTGGGGCCAAAAATCTAGTGGACCACTACAAAGATTGTTCAAATTATAGCCCTCGGGCCACAAATGCCCCTGCTCCGGGGCCCTTTCGTTTTACATAGACTTATATAGAGATAATCTTTGAAAATCTTTTTCTCTGAAACAGCAAGGCCCAGGTCTTTGATATTTGGTGGGAAGCTTCATCTAGTGGCCTCCATCAAGATTGTTTAAATTATAGCCCTGAGGCCAAAAACACCCTAGCCCCTGGGCCATTTGGTTTTACATAGGCTTATTTAGGGAATATCTTCAAAAAAATCTTCTTCTCGGAACCGCAAGGCCCAGGTTTTTGATATTTGGTGTTTAGCTTCATCTAGTGGACCTTTGCCAAGATTGTTCAAATTATAGCCTTTGTTGATATTGGTATGAAGCTTCACCTATTTAGACCTCCCTCAACATTATGCACATTATAGCCCTGGGTCAATAATTGACCTCTCCGGGGGCCCCTTGTTACTCTATGGATCAGGTGAGCGATCCAGGGCCATCATGGCCCTCTTGTTTGAAAAACAGCTGGACATATTTAGACCAAATTTACATAATTTTATGAAGCCTTTATGGGATGGAGAAACAAAAGTTTGCTCAAATTGTTTAGGTCACATGACAAAATGGCTGCCATGGTAAAAACCCTTCAAACATCTTCTCAGAAACCAAATGGCTCCCTAAACACTCAGCAATCAGACTATTGGTCCTCTGGTTTAGTATGTTAGATAAAGGTCCAAAGGTTTATTCGGCAGTCCCCCACCTATGACCTTGAGGATAATTTTCAAGGTGAGCTATGCTTTCTTATGACAGATCTTGTTCTATATATAGAGGATCTTACATGAGTGCTCATGTATTATTGAATTTATTAAACGAGTTGAGGAAAAGGGATAAAATGCGAGGCTTTGCCGAGCATTTTATTCCTTTTCCTCAACGAGTTTAATAAATTCAATAATACACGAGCACGAATGCAAGATTCTATTTATCATATGACATTTAAAACGCATTTTATTCACGATTGTTTACAAAATGTCAATATTCCGCTATAAGTAAACGCGACGTCATTAAGGACGTCGTACATGTAACGTTACGGGACGTATCTAGCTAATTTGCATATTTAATCCACTAGTGGATTATCGAAAATAATACATGGCGTTATTACATTCTCAGACGCGACTTCATATGATAAACTTTTTACTTTTTTTTATCCATCCTTTAACTGTTATTAGTCCACCTGGAGCAAAGCCAAAAGTCAGCTTATGGCCTGGCCAGTTGTCAGTCATCCCATTGTTAGCTTTATCACATTTTCAACATCTGCTCCAGAACCATAATTCCAATTGAGCTTGGAATGGGGACAACATGAAGATTCTCATATCCAAGCTGGTCATCATGAAAATTTTATTTTCAAACTGAACAACAAATAAATAACAATGAAACATACAACAAAAACATGCTACAAATAAGATGGAAATAACAAAAGGTTATGATGAGGACATCATTTTCAAATTTCCAGACCCCTGATTTGGATGATTTATTAAATATTGTCAGTACTTATTTCGATGGTTTGATTAGTCATATTTACCTCCCGGAACTTCAGTTAAAGAAAGCTTATTCTTCTGGTACCGAGGCCCCATTTTTATGCCCCCGGAATCTAAGATTCTGGGGGGCATATAGTTTTTGGTCTGTCCGTCTGTTTGTCTGTTTGTCCGTTTGTCTGTTTGTCTGTTTGTCCGTTTGTCCGTTTCTCCGTCTGCAAAAACTTTAACATTGGGCATAACTTTTGAATGGTAAGTGATACAGCTTTCATATTTCACATGTGCATTCCTTGTCACAAGACCTTTCAAGAGGTACCATAAATTTTGACCTCGTGACCTTGGACCTTGACATTTGACCTACTTTTGGCCTCATTTTTAAAAACTTTAACATTGGCCATAACTTTTGATTGGTAAGTGATAGAGCTTTCATATTTCACATGTGCATTCCTTGTCACAAGACCTTTCTATTGGTACTATAATTTTTGACCTCATGACCTTGACCTTGGCATATGACCTACTTTTTTAAAAACTTCAACATTGGCCATAACTTTTGATTGGTAAGTGATAGAGCTTTCATATTTCACATGTGCATTCCTTGTCACAAGACCTTTCTATTGGTACTATAATTTTTGACCTCATGACCTTGACCTTGGCATATGACCTACTTTTTTAAAAACTTTAACATTCGCCATAACTTTTGATTGGTAAGTGATAGAGCTTTCATATTTCACATGTGCATTCCTTGTCACAAGACCTTTCTATTGGTACTATAATTTTTGACCTCATGACCTTGACCTTGGCATATGACCTACTTTTTTAAAAACTTTAACATTGGCCATAACTTTTGATTGGTAAGTGATAGAGCTTTCATATTTCACATGTGCATTCCTTGTCACAAGACCTTTCTATTGGTACTATAATTTTTGACCTCATGACCTTGACCTTGATGTTTGACCTACTTTTTAAAAACTTTAACATTGGCCATAACTTTTGATTGGTAAATGGTAGGGCTTTCATATTTCACATGTGCATTCCTTGTCACAAGACCTTTCTAGTGGTACCATAATTTTTGACCTTGTGACTTTGACCTTGATGTTTGACCTACTTTTTAAAAACTTTAATATAGTCCATAACTTTTGATTGGTAAGTGATAGAGCTTTCATATTTCACATGTGTATTCTTTCTCACAAGACCTTTCCAGTGGTACCATAATTTTTTACCTCGTGACCTTGTGGCCTCAACCATGACATACTTTAGTGATGGGGCTTTCATATTGCACAGGCGCTGTCCGGGGGCATCGGTGTTTCACAAACACATCTTGTTGGATTTACATCTATCTGGGTTTGTTTCCTGCAAAATTTATGATAAACACAATGATTTTGATTTTGAGATTATAAGTTTTCCTTTCTTGGATGGTGATGTTCCTTGTGCGGCATCCTATGGCGTTTATATTTCACAGTTAATTTGATTTGCCAGAGTGTCTAGTCATGGACCTGACTTAACACTCTTAATAAATTTTTAACTGCTAAACTTCTTAATCAGGGTTATTGGTGTCATAAACTATGCAAAGCCTTTTCAAAATTTTATAGATATCATTCCAATTTAATTTCAAAATACAATGTTGGACTTTCTTCTGCAACAAATCTATTGAAACCCGAATTTTATGGTGACTTTGTATATAAATTCAGAAAAATATATGATTGCAATGACTTCAGCACCCAATGTCATAAAATCGTTCTTCGTTATATAAAAAGATTGGGTACAACATAAATGTTATACAACAGACTGCATGCATCCAATCATGGTTGACAACTTTGCTTCCCTCTTTAATTGCACGCCGGTGGGTCAGGCGTCAGATTCTATGATGGTTCCTGCGTAAAGGCTTACTGAGAATTAGAGAGGATTAAATTTTATGTAATGTTGCTTGGTGCCTGATGCCCTTTCTCTGGTTGATTTTTGCTCCAGCATTTCAGTGGATTCTTGCTGTCGAGTCCTCACCTTTGTTTCATCTCTGTAGTTGTTTGATTTATGTGTTCTTGGAGATGTTGCACTGATGAGTTAGGAGGCCTTCATGCGGACTGAAGAAATTATTTGTCTAAATCGCATTGGAAGAAAGTGGGAGGGTTGCAGCCGCATAATAATAAATTTAAACCCCCCAGTGCAGTTTGTTTCAGTGACCATTCCAAGGAGGTTCTTCTGTCACAGTTTTTTAGCTCACCTGAGCACGAAGTGCTCAAGGTGAGCTATCTCACCTGAGCATTCGTGCTCAAGGTGAGCTATTGTGATCAGTCAATGTGCGTCGTATGTCGTGCGGTGTCCAACAATTTGCTTTAAATGCTAACTCCTCCTAAACCCTTGGGCCAATTTCAATCAACTTTCACAGGAATGTTGCTTATGTGACCATCTTCCAAAATAGCAAAAAAGTTACGGTCCAATGAACAAGATGGCCAACAGAGCTAATCAAAGGGCCAAAGGCACTGAAATGACAGATTCTATGAAAAAACCAGTGCTTCAGCTGAAGTGCACGACCCGCCGGATGCTTTTAGCTTTATGAGTGTTACCATATATGGGTATGGCGGCCATTTTGGTCATGTGACCTGGGCATAAAACGGTTCCCCCAATAAATGCGCCTTATCGTAAGGAGCAAAAATATATCTTATACTTTAGTACTGTATTCTGAATCGTTTGCAGGATAAAATCCAACACAAAAGCATATGTGTCAAAGTTTGACCTAGGCACAAAGAAGGTCAAGGTCAACCCAGGGTCACCATTTTAGCAATTTATGATGGGCCTACGTTCCAGATGCTATTTATCAAGTTTCGTGGAAATCTGCACAGTGGAGAAGACTATTTTTGAAGGGTTTTTACCAAATATTGCTTGGCGGCCATTTTGGGCATGTGACCTGGACCCCATGAGGAAATTTTGGTTTCCCCCATCCCGTAGAGGCTCCATATGAAATTTGACTTCAATCGGCCCAACGTTTTCCGAGGAGAAGCAGTTCGAAAATTTTCACATTTTTCGCCTCTGCGAGGCTGTACTAAATGGAATGTAATATTTCGCAAGTTCATTGATAAGATCTCATTGATATTTATCAGTATGCCAAAAATTGTTTAAATATTCCAAGCGGTTAAGTCACTATCACCAATTTTCACAAACGGGTTACGGACGGACAGATAGACAGACCATATATGGCTTGGCGGCCATTTTGGTCATGTGTCCTGGACCCCATGAGCAATTTTTGGTTTCCCCCATCCCATAGAGGCTCCATATGAAATTTGATTTCAATCGGCCCAACGGTTTCCGAGGAGAAGCAGTTCGAAAATTTTCACATTTTTCGCCTTGGCGAAGCTATACTAAATGGAATGTAATATTTCGCAAGTTCATTGGTTAGATCTCATTGATATCTATCAGTATGCCAAAAATTGTTTAAATATTCAAAGCGGTTAAGTCACTATCACCAATTTTCACAAACGGGTTACGGACCGACAGACAGACAAACCATATATGGCTTGGCGGCCATTTTGGTCATGTGACCCGGACCCCATGAGCAAATTTTGGTTTCCCCCATCCCATAGAGGCTCCATATGAAATTTGACTTCAATCGGCCCAACGGTTTCCGAGGAGAAGCAGTTAAAAAATGTTCGAAAATTTTCACATTTTTCGCCTCGGCGAGGCTATACTAAATGGAATGTAATATTTCGTAAGTTCATTGGTTAGATCTCATTGATATCTATCAGTATGCCAACAATTGTTTAAATATTCCAAGCGGTTAAGTCACTATCACCAATTTTCACAAACGGGTTACGGACGGACCCAAAGAAGGTCAAGGTCAACCCAGGGTCACCATTTTAGCAATTTATGATAGGCCTACATCCCAGATGCTATTTATCAAGTTTCGTGGAAATCTGCCCAGTGGTTCTGGAGAAGACTATTTTTGAAGGGTTTTTACCATATATGGCTTGGCGGCCATTTTGGTCATGTGACCTGGACCCCAGGAGCAAATTTTGGTTTCCCTATCCCATAGAGGCTCCATATGAAATTTGACTTCAATCGGCCCAACGGTTTCCGAGGAGAAGCAGTTCGAAAATTTTCACATTTTTCGCCTCGGCGAGGCTATACTAAATGGAATATAATATTTCGCAAGTTCATTGGTTAGATCTCATGGATATCTATCAGTATGCCAAAAATTGTTTAAATATTCCAAGCGGTTAAGTCACTATCACCAATTTTCACTTACGGGTTACGGACGGACAGACAGACAAACCATATATGGCTTGGCGGCCATTTTGGTTATGTGACCTTGACCCCATGAGCAAATTTTGGTTGTCCCCATCCCATAGAGGCTCCATATGAAATTTGACTTCAATCGGCCCAACGGTTTCCGAGGAGAAGCAGTTCAAAAATGTTCGAAAATTTTCACATTTTTCGCCTCGGCGAGGCTATACTAAATGGAATGTAATATTTCGTAAGTTCATTGGTTAGATCTCATTGATATCTATCAGTATGCCAAAAATTGTTTAAATATTCCAAGCGGTTAACCCTTTCCCACTCAGATACGTGTTTTTACTTGTCTGCACCCCCCCCCCCCCCATTTTAGCCCCAGAAGCACCTAAAATCTGCATTTCTACCCCTGGATAGTTATCTTTGCTTTAGGATTTGTTGGGCAAAAAAGTGACTTGTTTTTTCGCGCGCCTCCCCACTAAAAATATATTCTGGGGGGATTGAAGGGGGGCAACGCTCCCCTCACCTCCCGAAAAATTTTGCGTGTATGGCCCAACCGGCCGCTAAAATCATACCGAGTTTGGTGTAAAACAGACCATCCATTATGAAACAATGGCTAGTTGAACTTGCTGTCAGGTGCAACACTGTGAAAAAATCAGCAAAATTCACAAAATCCCTGAGTGGTAAAGGGTTAATGAAGAAAATCCCAACTGACCAAGGTAATGTTTTTTTCATCATTTTATTGCAAGAAACAATATTTCAGATATAATTAATGCATTTTAGACTAAAATTCAGTATGTTCCCAGATTTCAGTTAACCCTTTCCCACTCAGATACGTGTTTTTACTTGTCTGCACCCCCCCCCCCCATTTTAGCCCCAGAAGCACCTAAAATCTGCATTTCTACCCCTGGATAGTTATCTTTGCTTTAGGATTTGTTGGGCAAAAAAGTGACTTGTTTTTTCGCGCGCCTCCCCACTAAAAATATATTCTGGGGGGATTGAAGGGGGGCAACGCTCCCCTCACCTCCCGAAAAATTTTGCGTGTATGGCCCAACCGGCCGCTAAAATTTATATCTGATGGTGTCTGGGGTCAAAAATGCCTGAAAATTGATGCTGATAAAACATGCTGCAAACAGTGAAAATGGCCAGTGACAACCACATTAATTGTTGCCTTGACAGCTGTGTGAAGATTAAAATGTGGTCCAAAATTCATGTGAAAACACACCTTTTGCCAACTTTGAGATGCCCCCTCTTTACCATGACAACAATGATCAAGTCATGAAAGGTTGCATTTGAAAGGCTACTGCCCAATGAACATTCATACCGAGTTTGGTGTAAAACAGACCATCCATTATGAAACAATGGCTAGTTGAACTTGCTGTCAGGTGCAACACTGTGAAAATCAGCAAAATTCACAAAATCCCTGAGTGGTAAAGGGTTAAGTCACTATCACCAATTTTCACAAACGGGTTACGGACGGACAGACAGAATGACAGACTGACAGAATGACAGAATGACACGGTGATTTTAGGGCACTCTTAGAAAAAAACGACTTCAGTCGGTTGCTTTTTCTGTGGGTCGTGCAATTATAACACTGTGAAAACTTACAGAAAACCTTTCTAAAAAGATCTTAAAATTTAGAAATGTAGTTTAGCAAATTCCAATACATGTATATGATATGTTTGCAGATGTCTATAGACCGGTGTTATTATGAACGCCATTCGATGTTTCAAATTTAAAAAAAAAAACTACCGTATTCGACCTATTTACCGCACATACTCCTATAAGCGCACATCCAATCTTTTTCTGGAAAAAATACACAAGCGCACACTTTACAGTAACATCCCAACAAATTCATATTGAGATTTGCTGCATCTTTGACCCAGACAATCATATGTATATGTGGTGAATCACTATGCTGAAATTCAACTCTATAAAATAATAATATCGGAAGCCTTTTTTCGTATTGAGTGTGCGCTTATTAGGTAGATTTTTCACCACAATATTTTCATACAATTGTGAAAAAACTAAGCGCACAGTGCGGGAAATAGGTCGAATACGGTATTTACGTTTTCAAAACCAAACATTAAAATTCAAGTTTTAACAATGCTACTGTCCATAAGTAACAGTTTTTGTCTGGTTGGTTGTGGACACCTCTACCCAAAGATACTCTATGGGAAAGAGATCGGAGGAGAAAGGCTGACTAGTCCAGTACATGAATTACATTGGCTTGAAGACATTTTTGAGTAAGAACAGCACTATGAGCCCGCTCGTAATCCTGCTGGATAAGATGCCCCGGATTCTGAGCGTAAACAAATAAATGGAACCATGTGAGGCAGAAGCTCTTGATTGATGTAACGTCTCGCTGTTCAATCCACTTCTCAGCTATGATCTTGAATGAACACTAAGCTGCGTTTGCTAACTACATGCAATAGCTCGCCACACAATTACGCTTATTTCACCCGACATGTCAAGCTCTATAACGCATGTGTCGCCTCGGCATACCTTAACACCTATACGTCAAAACACCCGGAAACGACAATCGGCGTATTTCATGCACTAGCGTAAGTATTCCGTACTGTGTCGACTCGTTGACTTTGGTCACGACAGGGACGTCTAGCTCTCAAACGTGCATCGCATAAGGGAGACGATCGGTGTCAGTGCTTATTAGTCGGTAGTTGA